>OY804577.1:112447555-113120338 GCA_963680875.1 Bathymodiolus brooksi
ATAGAAAATAAAATCCGATAGCCACGAAACGTGGAAATGTGCCGATACTATGGCTGTGAGGCAAATTTGATGGTTTCCGTATGTATCACCCTCTGTCGTTGAACGGCTACAGCAAGATTATCAATGCCGTTAAACGACAGAGGAATCTCGGACTACTTTGTATGGAGATAGAACATTGTGTTTATAAGCTGCTTAGCACTCTTATCTCATTTTCGAAAAAATGGAGATAAAACACTTTAATTCTAAGGCGACGATAGGGTACACAAGACAAAGAAAAACAAAACGAAAAAACGACATAATACGTGTTGGACACCACTATACGCAAATAAACACAAATAACGTAAATAAGACTGGAATTTAAAAGTAAATAAACCAAACCAGCTAAACAGGATAATCAAAATCGATTAAGGTTCCTTATGTATGAGGGAGACCGGTGATTTCTAGCTTAATTCTGCGTCAGTCATACAATACAATGTGCTGACCTTTTCAGTCTCTTTTTAAATCACTGGTTTTCCTGCTATACAATATGATGTCTTTTTGTATCCTATAATTCGCTCTTCTGTCTATCCCGAAAGTGATATTGATGTTATATCCATTAATGTTCAATTTACCTTCGCTTTTCTTCTTTCTGGAAGACTACTTAAGTCTTAAAAATAGTTTTTGAAATATTTATTATTCAAATATTGATTGTGGACCTACATTTCAAATTTAAATATGGTTTAAGTAAAAGAGAAAATCATTGCAATGCAAGCTTTAAATACAACAAATCTACAGCTTAATAAATTGCTACACGACTTAATCCTCCAGTGATGTCAATATTTATAGGAAAACCAAATTAAGATCTTGTTTACGGAGCATATCGTGACAAAAATCAAATAGCAGAGTTTCCCTTTCCGTAATGGTGAACATTATTATGTACTGGTTCCCTGTGTTCAGACAATATGGCACAGAAGCAAATTTCCTGATGACACCACTCCATAGTTGACTTAATATAATCCGATTGATCCCATTTTCTTCAGAGTAAAATCAAGGACAAACATTAGGAACGAAAGGACATCATCATGTGCTGATGGGGGAGACATACTATATATATAATTTTGTACATCATTGTAAAGGACAGGTGCATGTGACGTCTCATTAATGTCAATGCGTGGCCACTTTTAAAGACACTTTGTGTCAGTTTGTTTTACTATGTCACAGTAATGCGTATTCAGTCGAGTGAATTAAGGAATAACAGTACTGTATGTGAAGAGTTGGAGGTTTCAAATGCAGTTTTACTGGCGACGCGAAGCGGTGCCAGTAAAACGAATATTTGCGACCGTCAAATCCACAATTGACACCGACAACTCTTCAAATACAGTACTGTTATTCCTATTCTTATGAAATTATTCCAACGTGTACACACTAGTTTGAAAACATACAAATAAATGAGGAAATATATGCACTTTTCAAATTCCTTCCGCTACAAAATAGTAATGTATTTGTTTAAGGATCCGCCATCTTGAAAACGTGAAATCCTACATATCATATGTACAACAATGCACAACACTAATTAAAATGTCTACCTATCTAAATTGAAGCGTACACGAAGCCAAATAACGTCTGATCTTTACATTTTAAGTCTTCATATGACGTCACGTTGTTTATGTGCCAAAATCGTTCAACAATATTTTTCGGAATTTTAATTTTTGTGATTTTTAGACCCAGGGATATGCAAGAATACATTTTTATGTTCAGTATTGTATTAGAATGGACAGTAAACTCGATTTGCAACCATCAAATCTTCAATTGATGCCGTGAAATTTTCAAATACAATACAGTTATCTCCTAAATAGGTCGTCACGCTAATAGAATTCAAATTCATAGTCGGAAATATCTGGGTCAGCCATATAGTTTACAAACAAGTCCATTCGGCGTAGGAATATATCATTCCTTTAGACATGTCAACTGCAGATTTGACAGCTCTCGATAGCCAATGAAAATACGCTTTACATTATAATTGCAATATAATTAGATATCTACGTTTTTATAACATTTTACTCTGCTGATGGACTTTTAGTCCTCGAGGGTATCATCCACCCAGTAGTCAGTGATTCGGCACTGGCATGGCTTATTATATATATTTAAGATAACACAAAGTACAGTTCCTAAATAATCTACTTTATTAAAGCTAAGGTTAATAACTGTCAGTCATAGGTAACCTTAGCCGATTTTAGCTATCATGTTTAAGCCCTTAAGTGTACTTGTTCCTAAATAATATTATATTATTTGGCTTTTCTATCTTTCGACTATGAACGTACCCGATGGAAGTTATTCAAAAGGTGCGCACTAAATTATATATCTACGTTTTAATTCCTGACACTTCTTGGTCAAGTTATCAACTATTTTTGGTTTGGTTTTGAAAAATATTCTTCTAATATTTCTTTGTCTCATGTCTGACAGGATAAATTTGATAAACTATCATTTCTATTTCTGTCACATAATGGCTCGTCCTTGTCGTCTTATACTTTATTTTTGTGTTGGTATTCTTTATTTATATTAAATTAACCAACTCCATCAAAATAAACGAATACTACGTACTGTGTAACTTGTTAGCATACATTTGTCAATTCGGGTAGATATGAACACGCCAGCTTATTCTTTTTTTATGTACTATTTTATAGGACGAGAAGAATCAAGTTTTAACGACAAATATATGGCTGGATCAGGTAACATTGATTTAATAATACTAATACGATAAATATAGATTCATATTGCGGACATCTTCCTTGGTTAAGGTGAATCCCATTAACTGTTTAAAACTGTCCTATGTTTCGGTTCGGCACATGCCAATGCGTTGTGTTTTTCTAATACACGTTAGGAAATAATTTATTACAGCGATTATATTAATCACGAGAGGAGGAGTTTTGTCATTATTACAGGTATGATAGTTTGAATTCGCTCCTATGCACTTCGTTTTCATCTTCAGAACAAGACACGTTGAATAATGTCGCCATACGTGCATCTCAGTTGCGAGAAAAAAACAGTATTATATGGTTAATTTTGTGTAGATGTAAAATAAAACATTCTCAAAGGAGACATTGCTGTGGGAGGTATTCTACAACAGCAGAGACATATACGGTATGGTCCAATGAATCTGCATAAAAAGAATGAGTCACTCGTACTGGAATGCTGACATTCTAGTGTTGGTATGTGGACACCATGTGTGTGGCAAAAAATGACAATAACAAACAGAAAACGAAGTAAAGCAACGCAAACAAAACACAAACAAACAAACAAAACAACAGAAGTAAACATTTGTGTCGACATTATCCGTAGTTCAGTATGTTTTGACAACAGGAATCAAAAGAGTAATGTTTTCAGCATGATATATTGTAAATCTAAGGATTTGTTTCTATTGATTTTACAGGAATGGATAGACGAAAAACTTCGATGGGACAATGAATCTGAATTTAAGCATATACAAGTATTACGAATACCTTGTGATTTGATATGGCTACCAGACATCGTTCTTTATAATAGGTTAGCTATATAACCAAATTTCTGTATATAAACTGTATAAGACATTTGACATATAAAAGTGTCATCTGATGTTGTTTCATATAATAAATGAAAAAAACAACTTTATTATTGTGATTACACATGAATGAGCTCTTAATGAGTATGTTTGTCGTGAGTGGTCGTTAAAATCCTTTTGCAAGGCAGAACGTTTCAAACTTATCCATTATGGTTTTTTTCCCCATAGCAAACAATATTTCCATTCATAGGCCAATATGAGTGTCACCTATGTACATACAAGCTTATGAAAAGAAAGTCTAAGTAGTAATAGTCAACAATTCCACCAATATCAGCAAATCGAACCATTATCTCTCACATTCACCCACTGAACACACAAGAAGACGACGACATATGACGTAGATTGTATTGGTTGTAAGTTAGTCTTTGTCATGAATAATGCTGAAGTCATCCTTGAAGTCATGATTGACGTTAAGCAACAATCAATTGTTTTCCTGGTTATACTGCCACATTACATGTAGCACTTCTACAGAAGTGAGAATTATATACTACATCTTACTACAAAGTTTATGATATTGAGGTTCTCTATGTATTGTAGATATAATAACGTTACGGAAAATGTGTATACATATCCAACTGTAACGGATGTTTTGATGGATATTTATTATATATTGTTTTTCTTATGCAATCATAAACATGATTTTAATAAACGTTAGGGGCAATCAAAAAAGAACAATCCAGAGAAACTGACAACATAGGACACAAAAGACGAAGATAAACAAAACAAAAACACAGCACAATATGCGTTGGACACCACGATACGCAAATAAACACAAATAACGTAAACATACTAATAAGAAACATAAAATGTATAAATTTTATATTTTGTAGTGTCGATAGCCACAATAAAGGATACATGAAAAGTTTGGCAATGGTGGGAAGTGATGGGAACGTCTTTTGGCCACCAATAGTGCGCATGCGTAGTGCATGCAAAATGGATATCACGTATTTTCCTTTTGATGACCAAATATGTACGCTCAAACTGGGATCGTGGGCTTATGATGGATTCCAAGTGGACGTTACGAATCGCACGCTTGATGTGGATCTTTCTAACTATGTGGACAATGGTGAATGGACATTAATTGACACAAAAGCCGTTCGGAATGTTAAAATTTATACATGTTGTCCGGAACCGTTTCCGGATGTTACTTTTTATCTACATTTGCGCAGACGTGTGTTATATTATGCGTTCAATGTCATTATTCCATGTGTGTTATTGTCTATGTTAACTTTAACAGGATTTTTATTACCACCGGAATCAGGTGAAAAGGTTACCTTGGGATTAACAGTTTTGTTAGCCTTCTCCGTATTTATGCTTCTTATTGCTGAAAATATGCCGCCCACATCTGAGTATATACCATTAATAGGTAAGAGCTATAAATGACAGAAAAACGTCAGAGAAAGTCGAAGCGGGCAAACAAGAATGGGGAATTCCAGAGACAGTGTAACATTGGGCACACGATGCACAATGAAGACTGACACCCCCCCCCCAAAAAAAAACCCCCACACACAAAGAAAAATAACAAAGAACATAAAAGCACAATACAGAAAACTAAAGATTAACAAAAAAAACCTTGGGTGAGCCCGTGTGTTCGCGAAAATTTATCGTTTTCTCTTTCTTCGATGACACTCGCCTTATTGCTCGTGGTCAGTCTCGTTGTCTCGTTTGTGATAGACAACAATCTACGTAAAAGGCAAACGATCTATATATTACGTTTAAAATGAAGATTAATTATAGTCGTATAACAGCACAAATTGTTCCTAAATATTAGAGCAAAATATTGATAATGATACAACAAGAAATTAATCATGCTGAACTATGTGATGTATTAGTTTATAATCCACCTAAAAAAATATTGAAAACATATATGTATACCATGTAGACTTCAAACAAGCACAATACATCCGAACAAATGACATTCATCACGCATGATTTCATTCTCGACTTTATTTTTGATTACTAGTACTTTAGGCTATGTTTTACTGGTGTTATATTATCTATGTTTCGTAATGTTCCATCTCAAGTATTTCATCTTTCCTTCACTTAATTTGTTTTCGAAATCCCAACAGAATATCTTTGAAAATCACGCACTAGGAAGGAAAGTTAATCGTGATAAAATGCTGACATGTTAATAAAAAAAAAAGAAAATAAATATATACATGTATATATATATATATAAATATACGTCTGAAAATTAAACCAAACAGTGTTAGAATTAGATTTTAGAGCTGTCAAATTTTTGTTCTTCCCTCAACGGGATTTGAACCCACACCATTGATACACTGCAGCACCATTCGCTTAGCCTTACGTCCAGCGCCCTAGACCACTCGACCACATCCACTCCCTTTAAAAAAGGAGCTTCAATAATCCTAGTGTTACCTTTTCTCGTAAGATAAATCTAGGGATAGACGTAAGACATGTGTATAAGCGTGTGTAGATGGTACATATATACTATATATATATAATAACCAATGTCAGTGCCGGCGCACGGATGATATCCTCCGGAACAAATAGTCCACCAGCAGAGCTATCAACCCAGTGATAGTAATAAAAACGTAGACGTCAAATTTCCTGCTTTTCTGGATTAACCTTCATCAGGTACACGCAAAACCAAATAATTTAAAAATCTTTGTGAGCAAGAAAACCAAAGGGCCTAAACAGAATAGCAAATAATCGGCTACGGTCACCTCTTACAATTTGGAGCAAATCGAAACACAAGGATTGCTTATTTTACTGGAATCTTCTACCTGAACAAATGATTTTAAAAAGTTAGGAAATATACTTTTAATGAGTCTAGACAAGGAATATATCTTATCAGGTCATTTAGGAAATATACATCGTGAACAAAATATACTATACTTTTCAATTTATTTTTATGTACGATTAGCTATATTACTTGCTGAATATCAGATCTGTCAGCTTGAATTTTCCGGGATTAAAATGCAAATGAATTGCTACAAGAATGACATTTTAAGATAATTTAAATTTAGATGTTTTTAGTTTACTTCTTCAAGTTTTTTTTTTTAAAAGTCAGAATGAACGTTCGAATAAATCTAAAGAGACAATCAAGAATGCACATTCCAGGAACACAGGCAGCATTGATCACAAGACCTAGAACGAAGACAAACAAAACAAAACACGGAACAGAAAGTCAAAAAGATTATCAACACGGACATCAAAATGCGGGAATGAACCCATGTGCTCACGAAGGATATAACGGTGCATATTTCTTATAACACACCCGCCCTTTTACTCGTAGTCAAGTCTGTTAAAAGTCGTGCCCGGTAATAGATGAAAGAAAAGAATACACATACAAGGGAAAATATCCATTGCCATTTGAAAAAAAAGATATTTCCTAACGGCAACCAGTGCGTGAAGACGACCATATATTTTGTGTATCTTAAATCGAAATGTACTCTTGTATTTGTACTCTCGAGTTACTGTAAAAGTACAAAAATGTAAGAAATGTTTGAGGATACTAAAGGGATAATCAGAAGCCGTAAAGTGCAAAAGGACAGACAATGCAATGGCTATAATGGAAAACGGACAAACAATGATGTAGAAACACAATACAGAAAACAAAAGACTGAGTAACAAGAACACCACAAAACAACAACAGGAGCTCACTAAAGTACAATGTGCAAATAGTAAACAGGTTATTTTCACAACGAATTGTATTGCTCTCTTTTATACAAATGCATGATTGTAATTAAATTTTTACTTTCTTTTATCACATGAACACTATCAAACTTATTTCTTCGTTTACAACTTAACGAACTTTTTTTACGTCTATGACGTATTATCTGGGTTATTTAAGGAATGAAAAAAAATCTGATTAATATTTAATTGTATTTAAGCACTTTTAATGTATTTTACAGGAATATATCTCACCGTGATAATGTCAATGAGTGGATTATCAGTAGTATTTTCTGTCTTTGTCTTAAATATACACCACAGAGGAGCGCTTGCCAAAGGGCCACCATCATTCATCAAATCATTTGCTAGATTCGTTGCCAAAGTATTGTGTATGAATATCCGACTGGATAATCAAATAAACTTTAATACTACCGCTACCTATATTCCAGAACGAAATTTCATGTATCCTTCTCATGAAAACGAGGCTTTGTTACAGAATGACATTGGTCGTCATAGTAATATGAATCACGTAGATATTAACGAGGTTAGCAACGAAACTTTAACGGACGTAATGAATCAAAATGTTAATATGAATTCTACGAATGCTTACAAGTCAACATTTGACAAAGAACTTTTGACATATTTTAAGCAAGTTATGCTGATACACGATAATACATTGTCTGAGAGAAGAGCCATTCATGAATGGAAAGAAGTTGCTAGAGTAGTGGATAGATTAAGTTTTTATATATTCCTCCTCATAACTGGAACATCAACTATCGTTCTACTTGTTATCAGTCCTATGACAAAGGATATTCGATTGGATTGAAAAAGGGCGTTTTCCATTATGCTGTTCGAACTACGATCTGGTACCCTAAACTCATCATCGACAGGGAATCAGGAGCATTATAATTTCACTGGTTCAAACAGCATAATGGAAATCACCTGGTTTGTTGTTTATCTGTATTGCCATTTCTGAAATAAATGTTTTTGTACAAGGAGTTTACACATCATTTTTGATCTGAATATTATTTTAATGATCTTATGTTCCAGTTGTTTGTAGGAGTGCGCATGTCGTATTAACGTTATTTCTGTTTGTTGGTGGCCAAAAGACGTTCCCAGCACTTCCTACCATTGCCACACTTCATATATCCTTTATTGTGGCTATCGATACTACAAAATATAAAATTTATACATTTTATGTTTCGTATTAGTATATTTCCGTTGTTTTTTTTTTATTTGCATATCGTGGTGTCCAACACATATTGTGTAGTGTTTTTGTTTTGTTTTTCTTCATCTTGTGTACCCTATGTTGCCCGTTTCTCTGGATTGTCCTTTTTTGATTTCCCCTTCGGTATTCTCTAACGTTTACTTCATTTACCTAGTTTCCTCTCTCATCCTAATAAATCGTTGGGTCTTTCAAAAACGTTTATCACCTAATGGTATCCCAGATTGGTAAATTAACTAGATATGTATTTATATGCATTTAAGACATATTTTTGTAACTGGTCACTATACTATTTATTGCCTGTGACATATACTAAGTAAACAAAAAGCTACCTCAAGACGTTCGGTAGTAAAATTACCCTCACAAGACTTTCCGTATTCAACAATTCTAAATCGTATGCTATTTATTGATATGAAGGATAATTATTTTAGATGATAGGTAATAAAATATGGATTATATTCTAATTCGCCCAGCTCAAACGAATATAAATTATTTACTAAATAAAACTCAACACATACTTAGGATTAAGTGTACCTACATAAGTGTAGCAGACTTTTATAATATAATATTATTCAAATACATGTATAAACAGTTCATCGCACGTATCTAATACATCATGTAGTATTCAAACAGACTTTGTCACGATATAAGAGAAAACATCAGTACAACCTATCTACAAAAGAAAAATATATTTGTTATGATCTGATTTATATTGTACATCAATATATTTAACAGTAATGGGTGGGTGGGGGGGTGGGGGGGATACATCGTAGACTGCTACACCTGAAAGGCAAACTTCGAATACCGTAACATGATACATAATACTCTTAAATACCCATCCAAATACGAATTGCACGACTTTTACCTTCCATCTATCCGTAAATGCCGTATTGCTGATATATTCTAACCAATTATTAAGCAAGTAAAATACAACATACATGTAAATAGTAAACACTACCACGTGTTACATGTATTAGTAAATACAATCACGTGTTAACACAAACCATGTGATACAGATAACTTTAATAAATATATTTAAGATAATGCTACGCTCGAGTTACATTAAGTATCTCTGTCTTTGAATCTATGATATTGAAAATATTTGTGTCATATTGGTTGTAAACATGTTTATCCTGTACTTGTTCTATTTGAGCAGGCATATAGCATTGATTGGATACATTTTTGTTATATACTGTTACTGACCAAAAATATACACGTGTCACATGTGACCTGTTGAACTTTGAGGAAATAGTTGTAAATCCAGTTCACTTCCTGTTGACGGAAACTATTAAAAGGGACAATCAAGGAATAATTCAAAATATAAACGTCATTGTGAAAAGGTGATCTTTCTGCGGGATAAGCACAATATATAGTGTATGTGTATTCGGTGCAAAAGAGGGGTTTATCCCAGTATTTAAACCTCATACACTGAAACCTTATATTTTAAGACAGTGTACTAATATTTTATATGACTCATTATCTGGTAATGTGCCACGACAACTGTGACATGAACAGTGAATTTTCAAATAAAGCAAATCTTTACAACCAAAGTCTACAAACATTCTTTATTTCTCATATTTTTTTAATTTGAGAAGGGGAAGATAGTTTCATTAATAAAACGATGCTTTTTTGTGTGGAAAAATGTACGGATGTACATAGTGGTGTTGGACAAACAAAGGTAGACAAAACTTAATAAATTTCATATTTGTTACCCAAAATAATTCATTTTAAATGAATATTATGTTCACTTGTGAGTATTAATGAAAACTAAACTGGTATTTCAATCCAAGTTCTTCCATATAAAGTCTCGAGTTCAGATAAATGATAACAGTGTTGGACAAATCAAGACAGAAATATGTTCATTTATCTCTAAAATAAAACATCAAATCAAACATGTTTAAATTTCAGAATGTAGTTTGAGTATGTATAAACTTGTAAAATCAAGAATTAGCATAAAATACAACCAAATTTAACTATTATGAAAATGATAAGTTCTTGAAAAAGTATCGGACAAACAAAAGACAGACATAATTAAGTATTGGACGAACAAAAGAAGGACATCATTAAGTTCTGCTAAAATAAAGGCAAAATCAATGTCATTAATGCCTCCATTCAGACTACTTTCAGTCTTGGTTTAACTGTCAAGAGACGATGAACTAGTTCTGTCTTTTTCTTTGGGTTTTTAATCTTCTCTGTAGATTTGCAGTTTCTTTCATTTCCATTTTCTTTTTACCAGCTACAGTCGGCTTGTTTCTGATAGGATTTGTCTTCTTTGACTTGCTCTGCGATTTTATCTTCCTTTTCTTTCTGTTAGTTTTTAAGCTTTCTGTCTTCCAGTCATCGACATATGTGCTGCTCTCACATTTTTCTGCACCATTCTCCAGACAGAAGTTACAAAGGCAACTTTCGAGATCGTATTATGAAAGGAGCTACACTACGCACTGAATGTAACTTTCTGGTTCCATTTACAGCTTTAACTTCTGAAGTCTTGTCCCTGTTAATATCTTCTGAAGTTACCATATAAAAGGATCTTTTGAAAGAAGCTGTATCTCGAGTAAGTGTGTCATTGGCAAAATTGAACATCTGCATGGCGTTTAAAATAATTGTTCCACCTTTAACTGCTCTAGTCATAGCTGCCTTGGCAACCCCACTGCAGGCATCTCTCAATTTCAACATTTCCAGTAGCACAACTGATGTGTAGAAACGGTACTTTACTTTTGTATTGGCTGGAACACTCATCAGTGAACTGAACTATTTTATGGAATTTTATTGTTTTGTTACGCATGTTTCCACAAACTGGGCATCATGTTTTATGTCATCAGAGATGAAAACTACTTCATGGGTTTTACTTATGAAGCCAGTGTTATAGTAGCATACAATTGGATGTAATGTTATTTGATCTTGGGCCCAATGGGCACTTTGTACTTCATCTTGTTGTTGAGCTGTATAATTTTCAGCAAAATCGAAAACCGATAACACATATCCATCTGTTAAGTGTTCTTTAAATTGTGTAAATTGGCTGTACTGCCACTTTGCCTCAAACAAGTGTAGGGAAAACTCGTTTAAACTGGCACTTGTTTCATCAGCCAATTGCTGTAACGTACCGACATGGGATACCAACATCTTTCTGGAATTTTCGATTCCTGTCTTTTTGTTCTGCACCTTACATGTCTGCCATTTGTACCATGTGACAGTTTTTATATGGTTCAAAGAAAGAGATCTTACAAACTTCTGGAAAAGTCTTGCACCACAGTTTCTACACTGACGATGGACACATTGTATATTGGGAAAATCAGAGTGCTCACATATTGTCACTTTGTTTAACTGATATCTATCTTTAATATAGTTTTGGCTGGTTAGTTCTTTGTTTAAGGCTTTTAGTTTGAATGCAATGTTGACACACCTCTCACATAGACACCCTCTAAGTTTCTGCTTATCCACTGTTTTACTTGCTTTGGTTTCATCTCTGTAAAGAGGGAGAGGCGTTAAGGTGCAAAATTGGCCCCACATTTTATAAAAAAATAATGCTTCACATAGAATAAAAACAATTTACTAATTTAATTGTTATATTTACAAATTTTCAAAAAATATATCTTTCCGTGAGATTGGGTGCGCTATGACGTCATAATAACATCATGATTAGACGGGTAATGCTAACAATGGACTATAAACGACATATTCAATGTACATTTTAGCTATTTTATATACCTCCACAGTCTTCCACCAACACCAAATTGAGCAGTTGTTTTGAGTATAGAGGGTTAATGATTGTATCAAAATATTTTTTTGGTGGAGGATTGTGGAGGTTGTTAAATATTAATTTATTTATAACCTCGGCCAGACCCTTAAAATCAATATTTTCACTCTTCTGATTGTATATATGATACCATTATGTATATATACACAATCTCTGTACATTATATGATTCATTTCAAGTAATGAAATTTATCAGTAAATAACTTGTTTCTGTAAATAATTGTATTTATTTTAAATACAGTTTGTATACATTGAAACCAGAAGAAAAACTCAGTGCATGCAGTCCGGCGTCAACGCGATAAAAAGAACTGGGGACTATAAGTTCCATATATGGCCCCATATTTAATGAATCATTATCTTAGAAAATACTTGATTAAAATTTGATGTGTTTAATTTTATAGACGACATCATACTTTTGATGTTAAAGCTTGTTTCCAACAAAATCGATACGTATTTGACGTCATTGTGACGTCATGAGCGTTATTTGTTTTCTGTATTTCGTGGAATTTTGCCCGCGATAATTCGACGGTTTTCGAAGAAATTAAGCACCTCCGTAGTCGTGCACCAGACAATATTTTACCAGATTATTAAAATAAATAAAACACAACTACTGTTAAAGTATTTTTTGGTGCACGAGGTGTTAAATTTCTTGAAAAACGACGGGAAAATGTTCAAATATTACAAGCGCTTAGATGACGTTTTGATGTTTGAGAAGCAATAGTTGCGTAAAAAACGATGGTATGTCGGCACGTAACAGTTATATAACATAAAAATAAAATAAACACCACTTCATCCAAAATAGTTTTTATTGATTATATATTTTCTTTCGGGATACTGAAATAGTTATTACTACCGGGAAACTGAGGTAGGTTTAATGGTCTATCGATGCTACTTCTAAAATGAATTAAAATAGTTTGATCCAAAAGGAGTAGATATTTTTTGGGCACAATCCAACATATCCTTAAGAAGAGTTTGAAGATACCACAGGGGCAATCAGAATCCGTATATGCGTTCTGTCATGTGCATAAGTTATTGTTTGCATGATTGACAGAAAATATTCATCATATTGTTTTCTAGCTTCTGAACTGTCGATCGAGAAAAAAATAAAATATTCTAGACAGGCAGCATATAACCAGTCAATGGGGTTAGCAATTAATATTTCGCATGCACAATAGCGACCCACCACCACAAGGTGTGGCAAATAGAAATATTCTTCTGTGGTTTAAATGCGTATTAACAGCATTACATGTAAACTGTATTATTCTGTTTGATAAAGTCCTTTAACTAGAACAGACAATGCAAAGCATAAATAATTATCTGCAAAGCGCTACACAGAAACTTCAGATTTAGCAACACCAACCCTAATAAAAATATGGGGTGATCTCAAGTGCTCCAGAAGGGTAAGCAGTTCCTGCTACACTAGTGACATCCGTCGTGTTACTCTTGATAAATTGTGATGATATTTAATGAAATAGGAAAGGAGTGCGAAATTGTGACTACGGCAATGAAACATATCCTTGGTCATCTGTACCATAGATTTTCCGTAACCGTTATCACTTCAACTACTAGGAATCGTCACAGGTACCCAAAGGTAAAATTCTTAAAAAGTTTTAACAACAATATAATATAGAATGTACATTGACCACTTACTAATATATCTTTTATATTTTGGGATATGCTATATACTTTTTTCAGTTAGTACCTTAGATGTCCCTTTATCTCTTTCTTGTGTAATGTTTATTTGTCTTCGAGACATTGTTCACTTACAACACTGGAGAAAACAGGACAATGTCAAAACTGAAGTTAGTATATTAACAAATAGTAAACATATTCATATAGCAAAACTACCACAATAGAAAACAATGAAATTTAATATCCAACTTTAATTTATTCGAAAATGGAATTAAAAGTCATTGCGTCTTAAAACTCGAATAGCAGTATAATGTGCAATGTTGTGCTCGTGGCCAATAATTAGATATTTACTTTTTATTGGAACTGGCTTCAAGATTGTTTTAAAGCTAATGGAAATATACAGAATACTGCACAGAATAATAAATAGAAAAGTAGATGTTTCAAGATAAACAGCTAGATAATACTGACATTACCCATATACAAATACAAATATTGTATTGTCAATTAAGACGCCCCGAAGAGCAGAATAATTACAGTTAATTTCATACAATGATTCAATATTTATTTATATACGATTATGACATAAAACAATAAAATAATTCCATATACATAAAATACGGGTTTGCTCAGTGGCCCAGAGTTAAATAATGCATTGTTCTCTGGGTCTGATGTAAGCTCTATGATTAAATTGCTTAAGGTTCTTAGAGCCTCTGGATTCTCACACCCCATAATCCAAATAAAGATATTTTCATTATTACATGTTTTTAAGTTTGGACATAATGTGTAGATAGTTTCTAAATAAGGTTTTCTAATATTTTCAAAGTTTTTACATTTGACGAGGAAGTGAGCTTCATCTTCCACCCCATCTTTGCATATTTTGCATATTCGGTCTGCTGCTTTAATAATTTTATGCCTTCCCAATTCAATTTCTAAACGATGATTTCCGATTCTTAATTTGGTAAGGGCTTGGCGTTGTTTAAAATTAAGTATATTTAAATATGGTTCGAAATTAAAATTTTGTTTAAATAATCGATATGTTCTTAATCTATTTGTTTGGTTACCTTCTCTTCTATCATCATTAAATAATTCTGTTTTCCATGCTTTAAAATATAACTCTTTATGTTTTCCTATGACAATTTTTTAAATCAAATATTTACTTTTACGAAGTAGATTACAGGGTTTCAGATCCAGAAGTTCCAGAACCTTTACTACACAACTATACCAAGATTCTTTGCCATTTTGTGTAAACTTTATGAAACAAATAGTGCTTCCCATAATAAAGTATCACCATTATTTTCCAAATGAACCCAATATTGTATCATATTTAATATCATAGTAAAAAATAATGGAAAACGTCCCAACTCTGCCATAATTGCAGTGCTGGTACTTTTCCTGTTTACACCCAGAATACATTTTAAGCTTTTAGAGTGTAGTTTTCAATTACAATTTCATTACATAGTTTATACGATGATGAACAATTGTTAAGCTTTGATAGCCGCAAGCTCCCCAAATCTCTGATCCATAGAGTAGAATGGGTTGTATTGTATGATCAAATATATGCAAAAAAGTTGAAACCTTAGGGAGGGAATCACGGAATGATGTTCTAAGTTTATAGAAGGCTTTTAATCCCTTTTAAAAAGTTCTGATTTCGCTTCAGTAAATGAACCAGACGCGGAAAATGTCACGCCTAGGTATCTATAATGTCTTACATTTTCTAAAACTTTGGTGTTTATAGTAAATTTTGAGTTCAATAAACGACCATTAGTGTTAAATATCAAGCATTTGGTTTTATCGTAATTTATTTTCAGGTTCCATTGAGAGCAATACTTGGAAAGTTTTTCTAGGGAAGCCTGCAGCCCCTCGGCACTCGAAGACAATAAAATGATGTCATCAGCATACAGTAAGCAACTCAGTGGTGTTTTATTTAACATTACTGGGTAATATGAACTGTCTAGTTCTTTCTGGATATCATGAATAAAGATTTTAAATAAATTAGGACTCGGGTTGTCTCCTTGCCTTACACCTACATTAGATTGAAAAAATTATGTCAAGCTATTTGCTGATTTGACACAGAGTTTTGTTTTTTAATACATTTCTTTTACAATTTTATAAAATTTGTCACTGATTCCAATTTGTCTCATTTTATAGAAAAGTCCCTGGAGCCAAACTGAGTCAAACGCTTTTCTGAAATCAATAAAACATGTGTATAGAGGTTTACTACCCTTTTTTGTATGTTGTTCAACAAGAGATCTCAAAATAAACATATGATCTACTGTCTCTTTTTCTTTGCAAAGCCTATTTGTTCAATAGGTGTTACATTTCTTTTAGCCAAAAAATCATTTAATCTCGAGTTTAGAATTTTAGTAAATAGTTTCCCAATGCAGCTATTAAAAACAATGCCTCTATAGTTTGATGGATTATCTGTCTCCACTTTTGTGAATGGGGTGTATATAGCCTTTACTCCACTGAGATGGATACTCACCTGACGACAATATAATATTAAACAATTTGGACAATGGTTTTACCAATACTGACTGACCACACTTTAGCAATTCATTTATAATTATATCAAATCCAGCTGCTTTATTGTTTTTCAAATCCTTTATTGCTTTCAGGATTTCCTCTTCTGAAATTATGTAGTCTAGCTCATTAAATATTTGGTCTTTTTCTAAATCACTAAGCAATTCATCTATATTTGTATCTGTAAAAGTATCTTCATTTAAATGTTTAAAGTAATCATACCATTCATTTGGTACATGACTTGCGTCTTCTGAAAAGGAATTGTGTTTTGATTTAAGCTGATCAAGTAATTTCCAATATTCTTTTGGATTGTATTCATATATAGAATCAAGTTTATTTATAATTTCTTGACGATACTGTCGCGATTTCATCTTTCTGAGTTTTCTATATTGTTTAAGTGAGCTAAAATATTGAGATCTGACTTTGGGATCTCTATCATATTTTAAGAGTAATTTAAGTCTATCATCTAAATTTCTTTTAAAATTGATCAATGATGAATCATACCACTTTTGGTGATTATTTTATCTACATTTTTTGTTTTTATTATTTATTTTCCTTTTTCCGGTACCATTTTTCTTTTTTACGCTTTGATCAGCTGCATCGTAGACAATCCTGTTAAAGGTATTTACCAAGTTTTCAATATCGTTTTCTGTTGGTGATTTTGTATCAGATATTAACTTTTCAAATTCAGTAATTGATTGTTTGGTATTATTAGACTCCAGCACGGTTCTAAAATTGGTAACGGACTCTATGCCCCATTTGTATCTGTCTGGAAATATATGCAGTTTAGGATTTGATACATGTATAAAGCAGTTAATGTTAAGCATCATTGAAATTTTACGGTAATTTGACATTAGACCATTAAATTTGTGTACCTTAAAAAATGATATATTATCTAACAATGATTCAGAAACAATAAAATAGTCTATAAAGCTGCTACCATTATACTGATATGATGTGAACTGACCCAGAGAATCACCAAAGAAGCGGCCATTAAGTATCCGCAAACCCATTTGGATACATAATTCATTAAGTTGACGCCCCCTAGATGTTAGTGTATTGTCTTTACTTCGTCGATGACTTATTTTTCTGTCTGGGTGGTAATCATCAAAAAGGGGAAGGTGATCGTCATTATCTTCTGTAATAAAGTCTGGCAAGCTACCGGTTCTTGCATTATTTAAATCCCATCCGAGTATAACTTGTCCTTGTCTTGAAAAGTCAGTAATTTCTTTTTCCAGAACGTCAAAATAATCTAAATCGAGAGCTCTGCTATAAGGAGAATCTGCAGGGGGTTATACATAATATATATAGCAAATAAAAATATCTTGTTTCAACCCAAAATATTCTTTACAAAGTTGTAACCAAATGTAATCATTAGTTTGATGTTTTAAAAATTGTATGCCCCCTTTCAAATAAGGGTAATAACAAAATTACCGAACTCCGAACAATCTTACAAAGGGAAAGTCAAAACTCATAATTATATAAACAGACAAAATCAGTCAACAACCGGAAAACTGTGAAAACCGTAATGACCCTGACTTGGTACAGGCATTTCTAAAGAAATGGTGGGTTGAATCAGATTTTAAGGCGCCAAACCTCCCGCTCTCATTACGGATCAAAGGTTCCGACTGTCACTGTAACAGTATTTGAATACAGAAACAAAATAAGATTTTACAAAGATCGATAATCCCCCAAATCTTTTATTTCCTTTTTTTGATTTTGGTCGCTCTAAATGTATTGATTTAAAATCTGGTAACTCTAGGCATTCTTGGGGATTACTGTGGGTTTCCATGGACATATAATATCACTATCTTTGACATGGGCAATAAACTCTGGATCACTGAACTTATCATGGCCTTTACTAGTATGACCCTGAATGTTCCGGCTGGAAATTAATAAAGTTTTCTTTTTCATTTATAGTAAAGTGTGTAAATAATGATCATTTATAAGAAATATGACAGCTTCAACATTTCCACGAATTAGATTTAGATATGTAAGCTTGGCAAATTTGGATAAACAAATTATCTTTTATATTATTGTTAATAATTTGTGTTTCTTTCTTTTCATTGTTTGTTTTGTTTTTAAGTTATGAATGAAGTATTACTGCTGGCACCTGTACATGCAAGAACATCAATACAGAATATGGGATATGAATATGGTGTATTTATATATAACATGTATAATAGCAAATACTTTCCCTAGCAAGGACCTGGATCTACAACTCTATATGCCGTGTTCTACGTTGTTTTCGCTGATTTGAGGTGAGATATAGTTGTTCGTTTTGTTGATATTGATGGAATTGTTGACCTTCACTGTTTACACTTTCTTTATTATCATATAAAACCGGGCAGCTTCCTGTGTGTTAGAGGGATGAGTATTATCAAGGCTAAACCACGATAGGATAATTATCATTCATATACAATTTGTCCGTTGTTGACGGCTTTTATCGACATTTCAGCTTAGTTTCCATTAATCTCTACAATGTCAAGCTTGACACGTATTTCTGGTAACACACAAGAGTCACGGCCATCAACAATCGACAATTATCACAGCAAATACGGAATTTGTCGACCTTATAACCCAGAATAAATACTATAGAGGTACTCCATATTCTTAATTCAAAATTTGAATAATTCTACTTGATGTTACGCGGAATATATTCACTGAATTTCTTAACCAGTTTACTGGTAATGACATTATCAGTTTCAAAATGGACTCAACCTAAAGGGTCATTTGATACCATAAGGTGATACCATAAATGGAGAAATCTAAAAATGACGTTATTCTTCCAGTAAGTGATGAGAAAAAGCAGAAAAAAACCCCCACTTTCTTGCATGCTCAACTTGTCGTTGGCACTAATCAGTAGATCAATTTTGTTAATCATCATGTTAAAATGTAACTACTGAATTTAACGTTGTTCAACGCTGCGTTAAATTTAATCATATACTAATGGGTTGTTAAATCTAATCGACCTCATAATATGCATTAAGATTTAATCACTTGATTAATTGAAATCCAAAATGGGCTTATTTGTATCAAATTGTATCATACATTTCCTAACATAATGAAGTATAATTTTATTTAATTATGGTTTTCTAATCGTATTAAAGCAATTTCCAGAAACAATAATCCCATATTTAACAATTTCTATTGAGGGTATGCTGATTAACGACACTTTCAACATGATTTCAGTTACATCGTGGCGGAGTACCAGGAGAAAACCACCGACCTGTCGCAAGTGACTGACAAACTTGATCACATGATGTTCCACCGAGAACACCTCTACGTGAGCGGGATTCGAATTCATAGCTTTAGAGGTGATAGGTATTGATTGAATAGTTGTAATTCCAACTACCGTACATTCACGACCATGACAACCCTCTAGCAAATATGTATGTCTGGATACTTGTTATAATTTTTAGCAAAAAAAACCCCCAGGAAATACAATGTATGATGTTGGAAATCCATGCCCTGGCTTGGGACAGACGCAACAATATGCCATGGTTAACTGGTTAATGGGATCCCAAACCGTTCCCCTTAATAACTGGAACATGCATGTGTTCTGATTTATTAAATATGTTCCCTAATATAGCTTCAATAGACTGGAGTATGTCGATGTTTGCTTTTGATGCTATGGCACTAAATGAACATATTAATCCCAAGATGCTTATGTGTCAATTGACTTTATTCTGCAAAATGGTGTTGATACATTTAGTAACGGACCAATTAATTTACACTTATTCTTAATATAATGAAAATCGTTTCGCCCTAAGGTTAGAACTCCAAGTAATTTGATGAAGTCTAAAAGTAATAATACTCTTGGCAATTGGGATCACAAATGACTGTTCGGTGGTATATTATTGTGAAGGATGACTGTGGTTATATATTTTTGAAATGCCTGAAATAAATCAAAAAATTCAAATGAAGTATTATTCATTGATGTATTCCATCTAATTGATGAGGTTTAGGGTTAATAATGATGTGGGTACAATATAAATGATCTATACATCATGGTAAGATATTGTAGAATATATTGTTAGTCGCAAGCAGTATAACAATTCTAAGAACGATGCTCATTAAAAGTCTGAAACCCCTTGTTTATAATGTCTTATTTGAACAAGTTCAATGTTCAATCATAGATATATCACGTTATATGAAATGTCAATGTTTACCACAGTTACATTGATATTAGGGGACCGTTGTTGTCAAGATCGTATTACTACCTGGTCAATCAGTGCCTATCACCACTAAAGTTGTGCGTTCGAACTCAGCTCATAGTGAGGTGTACTAGATACAACTTTATGTCATTCAGTGTTTCAGTGACTTGCGGCAGGTCAGTGGTTTTCTGCGGGTAATTCTGGTTTCCTCCACCAAGAAAACTGACCGTCATGATATAACTGAAATAGTGTTTGAAGTGGCGTTAAACCCAATAACCCTAACAGATTTCAGGAGGAGACACAATCTACAATTTTAGACTCTGTAAGACAATACTATGATACAGAGCTGGAAGTTAAAGAGACCACAGATACTGCTTCGTCCGCATCATTTTTAGACTTATACCTCGAATTTGACGACAGTGGTCAACTCAGTACTAAAATTTATGATAAACGGGACGACTTCAATTTTAAAATCATAAATTTTCCAAATATGTGCAGCAATATACCAGCTTCTCCTGCATATGGTGCTTACATCTCGCAATTGATTCGTTATTCAAGGGTCAGTAGCAATTATTCTGATTTCCTGAAACGTCATCTTCATCTGAGACACAGGCTACTGGACCAGGGCTATGAAAAGATTCGCCTTATTCGATCTCTTAAAAAGTTTATATTCCGATGCCAAGATCTTGTCGAAATATATTCCGTCTCTGCAGAGACGATAATAAACGATGCATTTTCATATAGTGAAAATGTATAAAGATAAGGAAGTCAACAAAAATGTCAAGCATATTTTTTTGTCTATGTGTGACGTAACATTGTTTTTGACATTTACTTCACTGAATGTGGTACTGCTTTGACAACTATTTTACCTAATTTGTTCCAGTATTGTTATAAATACTGTTATAGTGACAGCCGGAATATTTGAGCCGTAATGAAAGCGGGAGGTTTGGCGCTTTAAAATCTGATTCAACCCACCATTTCATTAGAAATGCCTGTACCAAGTCAGGGTCATTACGGTTTTCACAGTTTTCCGTTTGTTGACTGATTTTATCTGTTTATATACTTATGATTTTTGACTTTACCTTTATAAGATTGTTCGGAGTTCGGTAATTTTGTTATTACCCTTAATTAATCAGTATGTAGTGGAAACTACAATGTCATGTTAATTAAGCTAATATACAAATCAGGAAGTATTTAAACACATAGTGCAAGACTCATTAAGACAATATTGTTGTCAGTAAGTAGTAGAACATAAACTGTCAGCATTATTAAGACAAGATCATATTCAGTATATAGTAGAACCTGCAACCACAGACTACTTAGAAAATACCGGTGTTAATTAGTACATGAACACTCCACAGATAAAACTAGTCATGCCGCACATAAACGACGGATGTTACACCAATAATCAGAAACAGTAGACTCTAACCTTTCCGACAATTCTAATTTTTATTATTTTTTAATGCTAGGGAGTATATTTTCCAAGTGATTTCTCGGTACATTGAAAACCAAAAACAAAGAATATAGAGTCAAAGCAGTTCAAAAATGTAATAAATATGTCAAAAATTGATGTATAACTCTAACACCCATATACATGACCACTCTCTTTCCTGGCTTGGTCTATACCTCTACCACCCATATACATGACCACTCTCTTTCCTGGCTTGGTCTATACCTCTACCACCCATATACATGACCACTCTCTTTCCTGGCTTGGTCTATACCTCTAACACCCATATGCATGACCACTCTCTTTCCTGGCTTGGTCAATACCTCTACCACCCATATACATGACCACTCTCTTTCCTGGCTTGGTATATACTTCTACCACCCATATACATGACCACTCTCTTTCCTGGCTTGGTCTATACCTCTACCACCCATATACATGACCACTCTTTCCTGGCTTGGGCTATACCTCTACCATCCATATACATGACCACTCTCTTTCCTGGCTTGGTCTATACCTCTAACATCCATATACATGACCACTCTCTTTCCTGGCTTGGTCTATACCTCTAACACCCATATACATGACCACTCTCTTTCCTGGCTTGGCCTATACCTCTAACACCCATATGCATGACCACTCTCTTTCCTGGCTTGGTCTATACCTCTAACACCCATATACATGACCACTCTCTTTCCTGGCTTGGTCTATACCTCTAACATCCGTATACATGACCACTCTCTTTCCTGGCTTGGTCTATACCTCTACCACCCATATACATGACCACTCTCTTTCCTGGCTTGGTCTATACTTCTACCATCCATATACATGACCACTCTCTTTCCTGGCTTGGTCTATACCTCTAACACCCATATACATGACCACTCTCTTTCCTGGCTTGGTCTATACCTCTAACACCCATATACATGACCAATCTCTTTCCTGGCTTGGTCTATACCTCTAACATCCATATACATGACCACTCTCTTTCCTGGCTTGGTCTATACCTCTACCACCCATATACATGACCACTCTATTTCCTGGCTTGGTCTATACCTCTAACATCCATATACATGACCACTCTCTTTCCTGGCTTGGTCTATACCTCTAACACCCATATACATGACCACTCTCTTTCCTGGCTTGGTCTATACCTCTAACATCCATATACATGACCACTCTCTTTCCTGGCTTGGTCTATACCTCTAACAACCATATGCATGACCACTCTCTTTCCTGGCTTGGTATATACCTCTAACACCCATATGCATGACCACTCTCTTTCCTGGCTTGGTCTATACCTCTAACACCCATATGCATGACCACTCTCTTTCCTGGCTTGGTCAATACCTCTACCACCCATATGCATGACCACTCTCTTTCCTGGCTTGGTCTATACCTCTACCACCCATATACATGACCACTCTCTTTCCTGGCTTGGTCTATACCTCTAACACCCATATGCATGACCACTCTCTTTCCTGGCTTGGTCAATACCTCTACCACCCATATACATGACCACTCTCTTTCCTGGCTTGGTCTATACTTCTACCACCCATATATATGACCATTCTCTTTCCTGGCTTGGTCTATGCCTCTACCACCCATATACATGACCAATCTTTCCTGGCTTGGTCTATACCTCTACCATCCATATACATGACCACTCTCTTTCCTGGCTTGGTCTATACCTCTAACATCCATATACATGACCACTCTCTTTCCTGGCTTGGTCTATACTTCTAACACCCATATACATGACCACTCTCTTTCCTGGCTTGGTCTATACCTCTACCACCCATATACATGACCACTCTCTTTCCTGGCTTGGTCTATACCTCTAACATCCATATACATGACCACTCTCTTTCCTGGCTTGGTCTATACCTCTAACACCCATATACATGACCACTCTCTTTCCTGGCTTGGTCTATACCTCTAACACCCATATACATGACCACCCTATTTCCTGGCTTGGTCTATACCTCTAACACCCATATACTTGACCACTCTCTTTCCTGGCTTGGTCTATACCTCTAACATCCATATACATGACCACTCTCTTTCCTGGCTTGGTCTATACCTCTAACACCCATATACATGACCACTCTCTTTCCTGGCTTGGTCTATACCTCTAACATCCATTTACATGACCACTCTCTTTCCTGGCTTGGTCTATACCTCTAACACCCATATACATGACCACTCCCTTTCCTGGCTTGGTCTATACCTCTAACATCCATATACATGACCACTCTCTTTCCTGGCTTGGTCTATACCGCTAACACCCATATACATGACCACTCTCTTTCCTGGCTTGGTCTATACCTCTACCACCCATATACATGACCACTCTCATTCCTGGCTTGGTCTATACCTCTAACATCCATATACATGACCACTCTCTTTCCTGGCTTGGTCTATACCTCTAACACCCATATACATGACCACTCTCTTTCCTGGCTTGGTCTATACCTCTAACATCCATATACATGACCACTCTCTTTCCTGGCTTGGTCTATACCTCTAACACCTATATACATGACCACTCTTTCCTGGCTTGGTCTATACCTCTACCACCCATATACATGACCACTCTCTTTCCTGGCTTGGTCTATACCTCTAACACCCGTATACATGACCACTCTCTTTCCTGGCTTGGTCTATACCTCTAACACCCATATACATGACCACTCTCTTTCCTGGCTTGGTCTATACCTCTAACAACCATATACATGACCACTCCCTTTCTTGCTTGGTCTATCACTCTAACATCCATATACATGACCACTCTCTTTCCTGGCTTGGGCTATACCTCTAACACCCATATACATGACCACTCTCTTTCCTGGCTTGGTCTATACCTCTACCACCCATATACATGACCACTCTATTTCCTGGCTTGGTCTATACCTCTAACATCCATATACATGACCACTCTCTTTCCTGGCTTGGTCTATACCTCTAACACCCATATACATGACCACTCTCTTTCCTGGCTTGGTCTATACCTCTAACATCCATATACATGACCACTCTCTTTCCTGGCTTGGTCTATACCTCTAACAACCATATGCATGACCACTCTCTTTCCTGGCTTGGTATATACCTCTAACACCCATATGCATGACCACTCTCTTTCCTGGCTTGGTCAATACCTCTACCACCCATATACATGACCACTCTCTTTCCTGGCTTGGTCTATACTTCTACCACCCATATATATGACCATTCTCTTTCCTGGCTTGGTCTATGCCTCTACCACCCATATACATGACCAATCTTTCCTGGCTTGGTCTATACCTCTACCATCCATATACATGACCACTCTCTTTCCTGGCTTGGTCTATACCTCTAACATCCATATACATGACCACTCTCTTTCCTGGCTTGGTCTATACCTCTAACACCCATATACATGACCACTCTCTTTCCTGGCTTGGTCTATACCTCTACCACCCATATACATGACCACTCTCTTTCCTGGCTTGGTCTATACCTCTAACATCCATATACATGACCACTCTCTTTCCTGGCTTGGTCTATACCTCTAACACCCATATACATGACCACTCTCTTTCCTGGCTTGGTCTATACCTCTAACACCCATATACATAACCACCCTCTTTCCTGGCTTGGTCTATACCTCTAACACCCATATACTTGACCACTCTCTTTCCTGGCTTGGTCTATACCTCTAACATCCATATACATGACCACTCTCTTTCCTGGCTTGGTCTATACCTCTAACACCCATATACATGACCACTCTCTTTCCTGGCTTGGTCTATACCTCTAACACCCATATACATGACCACTCCCTTTCCTGGCTTGGTCTATACCTCTAACATCCATATACATGACCACTCTCTTTCCTGGCTTGGTCTATACCGCTAACACCCATATACATGACCACTCTCTTTCCTGGCTTGGTCTATACCTCTACCACCCATATACATGACCACTCTCATTCCTGGCTTGGTCTATACCTCTAACATCCATATACATGACCACTCTCTTTCCTGGCTTGGTCTATACCTCTAACACCCATATACATGACCACTCTCTTTCCTGGCTTGGTCTATACCTCTAACATCCATATACATGACCACTCTCTTTCCTGGCTTGGTCTATACCTCTAACACCCATATACATGACCACTCTTTCCTGGCTTGGTCTATACCTCTACCACCCATATACATGACCACTCTCTTTCCTGGCTTGGTCTATACCTCTAACACCCGTATACATGACCACTCTCTTTCCTGGCTTGGTCTATACCTCTAACACCCATATACATGACCACTCTCTTTCCTGGCTTGGTCTATACCTCTAACACCCATATACATGACCACTCTCTTTCCTGGCTTGGTCTATACCTCTAACAACCATATACATGACCACTCTCTTTCTTGGCTTGGTCTATACCTCTAACAACCATATACATGACCACTCTCTTTCCTGGCTTGGTCTATACCTCTAACACCCATATACATGACCACTCTCTTTCCTGGCTTTGTCTATACCTCTACCATCCATATACATGACCACTATCTTTCCTGGCTTGGTCTATACCTCTAACATCCATATACATGACCACTCTCTTTCCTGGCTTGGTCTATACCTCTAACACCCATATACATGACCACTCTCTTTCCTGGCTTGGTCTATACCTCTACCATCCATATACATGACCACTATCTTTCCTGGCTTGGTCTATACCTCTAACATCCATATACATGACCACTCTCTTTCCTGTCTTGGTCTATACCTCTAACACCCATATACATGACCACTCTCTTTCCTGGCTTGGTCTATACCTCTAACACCCATATGCATGACCACTCTCTCTTGGCTTGGTCTATACCTCTAACACCCATATACGTGACCACTTTCTTTCCTGGCTTGGTCTATACCTCTACCACCCATATACATGACCACTCTCTTTCCTGGCTTGGTCTATACCTCTAACACCCATATGCATGACCACCCTCTTTCCTGGCTTGGTCTATACCTCTAACACCCATATGCATGACCACTCTTTCCTGGCTTGGTCTATACCTCTAACACCCATATGCATGACCACTCTTTCCTGGCTTGGTCTATACCTCTACCACCCATATACATGACCACTCTCTTTCCTGGCTTGGTCTATACCTGTAACACCCATATACATGACCACTCTCTTTCCTGGCTTGGTCTATACCTCTAACATCCATTTACATGACCACTCTCTTTCCTGGCTTGGTCTATACCTCTAACACCCATATACATGACCACTCCCTTTCCTGGCTTGGTCTATACCTCTAACATCCATATACATGACCACTCTCTTTCCTGGCTTGGTCTATACCGCTAACACCCATATACATGACCACTCTCTTTCCTGGCTTGGTCTATACTTCTAACACCCATATACATGACCACTCTCTTTCCTGGCTTGGTCTATACCTCTACCACCCATATGCATGACCACTCTCTCTTGGCTTGGTCTATACCTCTAACACCCATATACGTGACCACTTTCTTTCCTGGCTTGGTCTATACCTCTACCACCCATATACATGACCACTCTCTTTCCTGGCTTGGTCTATACCTCTAACACCCATATGCATGACCACTCTCTTTCCTGGCTTGGTCAATACCTCTACCACCCATATGCATGACCACTCTCTTTCCTGGCTTGGTCTATACCTCTACCACCCATATACATGACCACTCTCTTTCCTGGCTTGGTCTATACCTCTAACACCCATATGCATGACCACTCTCTTTCCTGGCTTGGTCAATACCTCTACCACCCATATACATGACCACTCTCTTTCCTGGCTTGGTCTATACTTCTACCACCCATATATATGACCATTCTCTTTCCTGGCTTGGTCTATGCCTCTACCACCCATATACATGACCAATCTTTCCTGGCTTGGTCTATACCTCTACCATCCATATACATGACCACTCTCTTTCCTGGCTTGGTCTATACCTCTAACATCCATATACATGACCACTCTCTTTCCTGGCTTGGTCTATACTTCTAACACCCATATACATGACCACTCTCTTTCCTGGCTTGGTCTATACCTCTACCACCCATATACATGACCACTCTCTTTCCTGGCTTGGTCTATACCTCTAACATCCATATACATGACCACTCTCTTTCCTGGCTTGGTCTATACCTCTAACACCCATATACATGACCACTCTCTTTCCTGGCTTGGTCTATACCTCTAACACCCATATACATGACCACCCTATTTCCTGGCTTGGTCTATACCTCTAACACCCATATACTTGACCACTCTCTTTCCTGGCTTGGTCTATACCTCTAACATCCATATACATGACCACTCTCTTTCCTGGCTTGGTCTATACCTCTAACACCCATATACATGACCACTCTCTTTCCTGGCTTGGTCTATACCTCTAACATCCATTTACATGACCACTCTCTTTCCTGGCTTGGTCTATACCTCTAACACCCATATACATGACCACTCCCTTTCCTGGCTTGGTCTATACCTCTAACATCCATATACATGACCACTCTCTTTCCTGGCTTGGTCTATACCGCTAACACCCATATACATGACCACTCTCTTTCCTGGCTTGGTCTATACCTCTACCACCCATATACATGACCACTCTCATTCCTGGCTTGGTCTATACCTCTAACATCCATATACATGACCACTCTCTTTCCTGGCTTGGTCTATACCTCTAACACCCATATACATGACCACTCTCTTTCCTGGCTTGGTCTATACCTCTAACATCCATATACATGACCACTCTCTTTCCTGGCTTGGTCTATACCTCTAACACCTATATACATGACCACTCTTTCCTGGCTTGGTCTATACCTCTACCACCCATATACATGACCACTCTCTTTCCTGGCTTGGTCTATACCTCTAACACCTGTATACATGACCACTCTCTTTCCTGGCTTGGTCTATACCTCTAACACCCATATACATGACCACTCTCTTTCCTGGCTTGGTCTATACCTCTAACAACCATATACATGACCACTCCCTTTCTTGCTTGGTCTATCACTCTAACATCCATATACATGACCACTCTCTTTCCTGGCTTGGGCTATACCTCTAACACCCATATACATGACCACTCTCTTTCCTGGCTTGGTCTATACCTCTACCACCCATATACATGACCACTCTATTTCCTGGCTTGGTCTATACCTCTAACATCCATATACATGACCACTCTCTTTCCTGGCTTGGTCTATACCTCTAACACCCATATACATGACCACTCTCTTTCCTGGCTTGGTCTATACCTCTAACATCCATATACATGACCACTCTCTTTCCTGGCTTGGTCTATACCTCTAACAACCATATGCATGACCACTCTCTTTCCTGGCTTGGTATATACCTCTAACACCCATATGCATGACCACTCTCTTTCCTGGCTTGGTCAATACCTCTACCACCCATATACATGACCACTCTCTTTCCTGGCTTGGTCTATACTTCTACCACCCATATATATGACCATTCTCTTTCCTGGCTTGGTCTATGCCTCTACCACCCATATACATGACCAATCTTTCCTGGCTTGGTCTATACCTCTACCATCCATATACATGACCACTCTCTTTCCTGGCTTGGTCTATACCTCTAACATCCATATACATGACCACTCTCTTTCCTGGCTTGGTCTATACCTCTAACACCCATATACATGACCACTCTCTTTCCTGGCTTGGTCTATACCTCTACCACCCATATACATGACCACTCTCTTTCCTGGCTTGGTCTATACCTCTAACATCCATATACATGACCACTCTCTTTCCTGGCTTGGTCTATACCTCTAACACCCATATACATGACCACTCTCTTTCCTGGCTTGGTCTATACCTCTAACACCCATATACATAACCACCCTCTTTCCTGGCTTGGTCTATACCTCTAACACCCATATACTTGACCACTCTCTTTCCTGGCTTGGTCTATACCTCTAACATCCATATACATGACCACTCTCTTTCCTGGCTTGGTCTATACCTCTAACACCCATATACATGACCACTCTCTTTCCTGGCTTGGTCTATACCTCTAACACCCATATACATGACCACTCCCTTTCCTGGCTTGGTCTATACCTCTAACATCCATATACATGACCACTCTCTTTCCTGGCTTGGTCTATACCGCTAACACCCATATACATGACCACTCTCTTTCCTGGCTTGGTCTATACCTCTACCACCCATATACATGACCACTCTCATTCCTGGCTTGGTCTATACCTCTAACATCCATATACATGACCACTCTCTTTCCTGGCTTGGTCTATACCTCTAACACCCATATACATGACCACTCTCTTTCCTGGCTTGGTCTATACCTCTAACATCCATATACATGACCACTCTCTTTCCTGGCTTGGTCTATACCTCTAACACCCATATACATGACCACTCTTTCCTGGCTTGGTCTATACCTCTACCACCCATATACATGACCACTCTCTTTCCTGGCTTGGTCTATACCTCTAACACCCGTATACATGACCACTCTCTTTCCTGGCTTGGTCTATACCTCTAACACCCATATACATGACCACTCTCTTTCCTGGCTTGGTCTATACCTCTAACACCCATATACATGACCACTCTCTTTCCTGGCTTGGTCTATACCTCTAACAACCATATACATGACCACTCTCTTTCTTGGCTTGGTCTATACCTCTAACAACCATATACATGACCACTCTCTTTCCTGGCTTGGTCTATACCTCTAACACCCATATACATGACCACTCTCTTTCCTGGCTTTGTCTATACCTCTACCATCCATATACATGACCACTATCTTTCCTGGCTTGGTCTATACCTCTAACATCCATATACATGACCACTCTCTTTCCTGGCTTGGTCTATACCTCTAACACCCATATACATGACCACTCTCTTTCCTGGCTTGGTCTATACCTCTACCATCCATATACATGACCACTATCTTTCCTGGCTTGGTCTATACCTCTAACATCCATATACATGACCACTCTCTTTCCTGTCTTGGTCTATACCTCTAACACCCATATACATGACCACTCTCTTTCCTGGCTTGGTCTATACCTCTAACACCCATATGCATGACCACTCTCTCTTGGCTTGGTCTATACCTCTAACACCCATATACGTGACCACTTTCTTTCCTGGCTTGGTCTATACCTCTACCACCCATATACATGACCACTCTCTTTCCTGGCTTGGTCTATACCTCTAACACCCATATGCATGACCACCCTCTTTCCTGGCTTGGTCTATACCTCTAACACCCATATGCATGACCACTCTTTCCTGGCTTGGTCTATACCTCTAACACCCATATGCATGACCACTCTTTCCTGGCTTGGTCTATACCTCTACCACCCATATACATGACCACTCTCTTTCCTGGCTTGGTCTATACCTGTAACACCCATATACATGACCACTCTCTTTCCTGGCTTGGTCTATACCTCTAACATCCATTTACATGACCACTCTCTTTCCTGGCTTGGTCTATACCTCTAACACCCATATACATGACCACTCCCTTTCCTGGCTTGGTCTATACCTCTAACATCCATATACATGACCACTCTCTTTCTTGGCTTGGTCTATACCGCTAACACCCATATACATGACCACTCTCTTTCCTGGCTTGGTCTATACCTCTACCGCCCATATACATGACCACTCTCATTCCTGGCTTGGTCTATACCTCTAACATCCATATACATGACCACTCTCTTTCCTGGCTTGGTCTATACCTCTAACACCCATATACATGACCACTCTCTTTCCTGGCTTGGTCTATACCTCTAACATCCATATACATGACCACTCTCTTTCCTGGCTTGGTCTATACCTCTAACACCCATATACATGACCACTCTTTCCTGGCTTGGTCTATACCTCTACCACCCATATACATGACCACTCTCTTTCCTGGCTTGGTCTATACCTCTAACACCCATATACATGACCACTCTCTTTCCTGGCTTGGTCTATACCTCTACCACCCATATACATGACCACTCTCTTTCCTGGCTTGGTCTATACCTCTAACACCCATATACATGACCACTCTCTTTCCTGGCTTGGTCTATATCTCTAACAACCATATACATGACCACTCTCTTTCCTGGCTTGGTCTATACCTCTAACAACCATATACATGACCACTCTCTTTCCTGGCTTGGTCTATACCTCTAACACCCATATACATGACCACTCTCTTTCCTGGCTTGGTCTATACCTCTACCATCAATATACATGACCACTATCTTTCCTGGCTTGGTCTATACCTCTAACATCCATATACATGACCACTCTCTTTCCTGTCTTGGTCTATACCTCTAACACCCATATACATGACCACTCTCTTTCCTGGCTTGGTCTATACCTCTAACACCCATATGCATGACCACTCTCTCTTGGCTTGGTCTATACCTCTAACACCCATATACATGACCACTCTTTCCTGGCTTGGTCTATACCTCTAACACCCATATGCATGACCACTCTTTCCTGGCTTGGTCTATACCTCTACCACCCATATACATGACCACTCTCTTTCCTGGCTTGGTCTATACCTGTAACACCCATATACATGACCACTCTCTTTCCTGGCTTGGTCTATACCTCTACCACCCATATACATGACCACTCTCTTTCCTGGCTTGGTCTATACCTCTAACACCCATATACATGACCACTCTCTTTCCTGGCTTGGTCTATGCCTCTAACACCCATATGCATGACCACCCTCTTTCCTGGCTTGGTCTATACCTCTAACACCCATATACATGACCACTCTTTCCTGGCTTGGTCTATACCTCTAACACCCATATGCATGACCACTCTTTCCTGGCTTGGTCTATGCCTCTACCACCCATATACATGACCACTCTCTTTCCTGGCTTGGTCTATACCTGTAACACCCATATACATGACCACTCTCTTTCCTGGCTTGGTCTATACCTCTACCACCCATATACATGACCACTCTCTTTCCTGGCTTGGTACAAGCACTTCAGCAAAAGGTTGCGGGATTAATCTGTTATTTTAAGGTGAACTTTCCGATAAAAATATTTAATCATTCTATCAGTATCGCAATACGTATTGTGTAGAATTTGAACTACAAGACTGGAACAGCTCTCTATGTCTCATTAACTGAAAGCTGAGCACAAAGTAACCATTTCTAATTTCACCTCTTTAATTAACCAATTGTCTACCATACAGATTGCTAAGAATCTGTTAAATTTCCGCATATGCATGGTTAAGTTTATGCTTGGGTTTAATTTAAATAATATGGTGCGATGTATACATTTGGAACAATTACGAGTATGCTGTATGACCAGTTCGGTAATTTGATTCAAAAGTTATAGAACATGGAGATGGTAGTTATTCCATGTCTAAACATTCGTCTAATTAAAATTGTTTGTTTTCTAGATGATGTTGAAAGAAAAAGTGGCGACAAACACAATTAGATGTATGAATGACAGAATTAACCCTAATATGCCTGATATTTAAATTATGAAACGAAAGTTTAAACAGTGATCGTCAACAATTTTACCAATACTAACAAAACGAACAAACACCTCTAACCTTAAATAATGAAAACAAATATACCAGGACATTCAAACGTTGGACATCCAGATCCTTGGGACAATCACACACATGTGGTGGGGTCAAACCGGTTAATCCGGGATCCCCAAAACCTCCATCTTATGATAAATGGGTCTCCAACGGTAAATCATCCTTGTTCAACTCCATCTCATGATAAATGGGTCTCCAACGGTAGATCATCATTGTTCAAGTTCCCCCACTCATATATAATCCGGCAGACCACTTTATAACTGGGGACCTTAAAATTATCAACAACACCTCACTACGAGATATGTCCGCCAAAGGGCCGAAATATTGTGAGCGGACTTCCATAAATTGTAGACATAACTTTAAACATATTATGGATTCCGTTGAGGATTATGCAGGCAATGGGCAAAACATGAAAAAGAGGAAGTATATACTCTTTTAGGATGGGTAATGTCGTTGATACACATTAGAATAAAAAAATAAACCGCAATGGGTCAATGAGCACTCGCGCAACATCGATCTTTAAAGACTCAAATGTTTCAAAACACCTGTCTCACCTCTATGACAAATGTGGTGTTGTCCCTGTAGAAAATGCCTTAACAATATCGTGTTGTGTGTAAATCACATTACCTAGATTGCTTGATAAAGGAATTAGGTATTGCCAATTCACTTGGCAACCTTACATATACATGTACACCGACGAAAAAGGACATTCTGGACAATCATAGGTCTGTTTTGTTTTCATAAAAAAATTAATAAATTGGTGTCTAGTAGTACAAGTGTCTTTGCAAATACGAACATTGTACTCGGTATATTAGTATTATGTTTTATTGTTTCTATTTCCATGCCCATTAATAAGTCGGTTTCCACAATTATAGATGCATTGTATTCATACAAGGTTTCTTTCCAAACTATTCTCCTCGGGGTAATTTTATCATTTTATATAGACGCAATTGTCTACGTTTTCATTTAAAATGTCAAATAGTATATAATAAAACAAGAGAAACTATAATCACGAAATAAAATATCTATGTTTTTATTACTATGCAAAGTCGATGCGTCTGCTGGATCTCTGCTGGTGGACTATTGGTCCCCGAAGGTCTCATCCGCCAAGTAGTACATGTTAGTGCTTCGGCACTAACCTGCTTTACTAGAACTATTTATAATAGACATTTCACTGTTACTAAATAATGCAGTTTATTAAAACCAATGTCAATCTCCCTCCGGCATAGAACGATATAACTGAAATATTGTTGAAAGTTGCGTTAAACACCATAGCCGATAGCCCCCCTCAGACATAGGTAACATTAGCCGATTTTAGCTATCACAATTAGGCCCCTTTCGGCTTACTTGGTCACGTTTACATTGTTTGGCTTTTCCATTTTTTTTTACTGAGCGTACCCCGACGAGTTATTCCAGAAATGCGCCGTGCTCACTAAATTAGATATCTACGTTTTTTTGCTTATTTATTATAACACATGGTGACTATATAGTACAACTGACGATATTAACGAATTAAAATTGTATTAACGGTTGTAAATAAAACCGACTGATACAGTTTCATTTTCTAGGAATAGTGGTGCACCTATTGTCGATAGTATGAGTGTTCTTGTAGTAATATATTCCCTCTCCTATATTGTAAGCAATACTAAAATCACGGTAAGCGGTTAAACAATCGAAAGCGAAAACCGTGGTACAAATGATTTGTAATATGAAGCCATGCAATAGCACAGCTAGATCGGTGATTATTGCACGGTTTTCTGAGAGTAATAAAGCCATAACCCAGATTTAAAGTGTGCAATATCTCGTATCTGCGTGTATTATTTCATAGTTATTAGCTGTTGCGGACATTCTGGTATATAAGCCATAAAAAAAAATCAAAGGAACAGAATGCATTCATGTACAACAATAAATGTAGAATTATCTGCTGGGATAAAAAAAACCGATTAAACGTGTTAACCATATACAGTGATGAAAGAGATAACTAGTTCAAGTTGGAGTCGAAATGATCAATTATAAAATAATGACATAAGTAAAGCCTTCAATATACATAGAATAGTACAGAAAAGGTCATATTTGATATTTGATGGAACGAGCCAGAAAAATAAATCTCATTGACTATTCATTAGATGATGACTCATATCATGGAAAGAAGAAAATATCCTGAAGTTAAACTGATGGAAAGATGTGGCTAAAGGGAACTAACCAGTAGTGTTTAAAATTTCTACTACGTGATGTCAGCGTAAACATTAGTTAATATTTTCTAAAATTGTATATAAAATAAAAATCGCATAAAATACAGTTTAATACAACTTAGTTTTTATTGAATTGGGTCCAATATCATATTATATCACTTAGTATGAACCGACATTGTTGGTTAAATAAAAAAAATCAGTTATAAATATGTATGCAAAAAGTTGGTACAGTAACGTAATAAACCGCCCACAGAGGGTTTTAGGGACCCCAACCATTTAACAATTAGGGGGGGGGGGGGCATTTGTATTTACCCCAGGCAGAACATTTTGTTTCACACGAAATGAAAATCATATTATTTTTACTCGAAAATTCTGTGATTATTCTGCAAATTTTACCAACATTTCTAATTGAAGAGTGCGGGGACTAAATTATTTATTTTTTGTAACTTTCAGATCAAGATATTTTTCATTACAATTTGGTAACAGAAACGACTTTTTTTCCCAGAAAAAAACCCCAGAGCCAAGCCTCCCTTTAATGTTAAATAGTCGTTTCCTTATAATTTGCACACCATTGCCTTTTGCTTTTATTTCAATAAATTACATATGTTTGAAGTGAAATCCTTATGAAAGTATTAATTAAAAATATCTTATTCTATTTTGTAATATTATCTTTAGATCACAAAACCTTTAAACGTGCTTTTAGGTAAAAATGATACAGAAACTGTAAAAAACAGAATCCATCAATTCAATGCACGTGATAATAACAAGAATGAAAACATACTTGCATTTTGCTACAAGTATGCATGTGCGTGCGTGACTTAACCATGCGCCGAAATCCTTATACATTTAATATATTTTAATTTACGTTACTAAAAACGTAGATATCCAATTTAGTACTCACGACTTGTGCATGGAATAACATTCATTTAGTACGTTTATTTTCAAATGATTGGAAAGACAAAATAATGTAAATCTTTGGGAGCAAAGCGTCGTACGCTTATATATCTACGTTTTATTATCTTGTCTTGACAAATATGAAGCGAGCATGCTACGTTAACCGTGTGGTAGTGATAGCTTTGTATTACTGTAACTAATAGTTATGCGTAGCACAATGAAGTTTTAGAGTATCGACACAACATTCATGGAGGAATGCAAGAACAACTTGAAATAATGCAAATGTATTACTGCATATTACTCCGCTGGGACAATGCATGGGCAACATTGATCGTTAGAAATTGCAGAATTCAACCATCCTTTACCCGAAATTCATTTTCCTTATCTGGAAAAGCCTTTTAGCATTCAGATACTCTTCTTTAACACATTATATCAATAGAAAGTTTCTGATTGAATTAGTTTTGAAGGAAGGATTATCACTTCCTGATTACCAAATCAATCATAATGTCACCACTTCGTTTGACTCTGCTAAATTGTGCTGGTTCGTGATCTGGCATATTTTATGTAAATTTGACGGCATTTTGATTTTGTAACACTAAGCCTTTGACTATTTGAATGCATATTTCAACCCATTTTAATAGTGTTTGAAGCCACAATATTAAACGTTTTACAGTAGTCATATGGGAATTATATAACATTATACGAAATTATGCATGGGCTGTCTTTACATATCTCTGTCTTATTTGAAATGCACAAAAACACATCATTGAGATCGCAGAATAAAAATTTTGAACAGAATACAGTCAAACCTGCCCATGCGGTCACCTCTATTAAGTAGTCGCCTGTCTTAAAAGGTCACCTTTTTCCTGTCCTGTCATAGAACATTTTATATGAATTGAACCTCTTTTAAGGGGTCACCTGTCTTATAAGGCCATTTTTTCTTGGTCCCAAGGGTGACCTCTTAATACAGTTTTGACTGTATATTACTATCCTCGACGGTATATCCGGATAACAATTAAACCCAATTAAAACATAATTAACAAACAAAATATGGGTTTATAAAAACTGTTATAAGCCAAAACTACACATGATTTAGTCCATTTCAAACAAAGGGGTTTAATTAACCGCTTTTTCTCTTTTTTGAACCATGCTTTATAATTATTATAATTTTTTAATTATTCTTACTTATTTCTGTAGTTCGTAATTATTAAGAATAATATCTCCCTCAAATAGAAAAAAAACGAGTGACCGTGGTCGCAATTACATAGAGGTTTCTCTTACATTTATGTATTCACTCTGTGTATTTCATTTCTCCACCAGAGCTGTGAAATTGATGCCCGACTGTGGCGATGTATAGTCCACAAAACTTACTGAGACAATGTTCTTCAGTGATATGACTAGTTGGTAGATTTTTTTCGGAGGTATTCCAGTTTCTCCACCATCATATTATGAAGAAACTTTTAACAGTGGTGGTCAATAATTCCACCAGTATGAACACAACAACCAGCCACCTGTCACCTCTAACCATTGAGCACAACATATGGTGTTGGAAATCCAAGTCTGAGCTTGGGATAGGCAAACAAATGTTGTGGGCTTCAACCGGTTGATATAATCCCAACGTTCTTACTCGTGATACATGTACTTGTATTATTGTTGAAGGATATGCTTAACAACCATAACCCAGCCTTAACTGTAATTAACAACAAAATGAGTGTGTACTTGTGTGACATTGTATGTCAGATGAACCATTACTCTTATGGAGAACTCCGTTTGTTTCTAGTTTTGTAGGAAACAAACATTAACGAAAATGTTTTTCGGCTCCTCGTAAGGTTTCTATTTAAGGCACATTTTCATTTTAGATGAGGTTTTACAAAATGCCATTCTTGATTGCAAAGGCATTCAATATATTATTCCCATAGCTAATCGTCTAGTTCAAAATAATGCTACCTATAAGTATAAAATCAGAACTGTGTTTGAGAAATACAAAGTGAAGGGATCCACACAAAATAGCAAGGCAGTATTTTCAAGAAGATGTGCCTATAAAACTAGATTAGCCCGGCATCTTATTATAAATATATATACCTGTATCAATACACGTTAGATAATACAACAGAGAAGGGACAATCAAGAGAAACTGGCAAGATAATGTACACAAGATAAAGAAAAACAAAACAAAAACACAACGCAATATGTTTTGGACACCACTATGCGCAAACAAACACATATAACGTAAATAAGACATGCGACCAAGCTAGGGAAGTGAGATGTCATGTATGTGAGTTAAGCAATGTCAATTTGTCTCTTTTCTACGATTTTTCTATTGGATTTTTTAACTGTTTTCTGCAGTGTGGTATGTTTTTCCTATTTTGATAACAACTTTAAAAAACGGACTTCAGATAATCTGTGGTGTACTTTCACAAACCAAAAATAATACTCATATAAAATGTGATAAATACTTTGTAATCAGTGGAAGCAATTTCAAACACGAATTCAAAAAGCTTGAAGTACAATAAGATTTCAGATTATTTCATATCAGATACGATAGAACCATTGTCAAATGATAGACAGGTTCTCGATATTCTAACATTTTAACAAATTGATTTGTGGTATTAAGAGTGTGACATATTTGTTTTTGTATTCAACTCAATTTGTTTATTTGAAGTGGTTTCGTTGACAAACATAAAATAGATTTAAGCAAAATCAAATGAATTTGTAGATTGCCTTGATTATATTTTTTTTTCTTATTTGTTAAATTCTCTAATTTACGGAGGAGTACAGAAGCTATAGCTGGTAATTCAATTGTGTTTGAATGTTTTCTCGATTGCAAATATTACGTAAAGTGCACTATAGTAGATTATGTTTTCTTGGAAATGGGGATGAATATGAAGATTGTACATCTACACCAATATATATTCGTCATACAGCAAAACGTAAAAAATATATTGATGCACATATATTAAAATTCACAAGAAGGTCTTTGTGTAGTGGTTATCATTGAAATTATAGAAGTATGTATTTAATTATGTGCCCTACGACCTGTTCCAATAGTTAATAACGCCGCTAACGTGTAGTAATGATATTTATATATTACTTCTACATATGCATTCCATGCGCATTATTTACTGAGGTATAGGAGCTTAAGAAGAGTTTGAAGATACAAAAGGGGCAATCAGAACCCGTATATCGAAGAAGAACAGACAACACAATGAACAAAAAGAAAAAGTACAAAAGGACAAACAACGATCTACAAAACATACATATAAAACTAAAGATCGAGTAACACAAACCCCACTAAAAACCCGTGACAAAGATATCTCAGCAGGTACATAACGTCATTTCAACGTTCAAAGTGTTAATACACTGTTTAATACTGCGTTCCTATCCCGCCAAACCCTTACGCTACCATCGATCGGCCTCAATAAAAAGAGGTAAATTAAAACAAAACTGTAAATGTATTCGAAATATAAATTTTGATTGCGTCATCCGTTGTACTACAAACACCATATATTACCTTCTTAGCTAGTACGTAGTTTTCATTATTATTATTAGTAGTATTATTATTAAAACTAAGGTTCCCCTCTCTCAGTCATAGCTGACCATAACCAATTTTGGCGATCCTGTTTATGTCCTTTGGTTTACTTGCTCCAAACACTTTTAACATTATTTGGGAAAAACCTTTCGACTTTGAGCGTACCTGATGAAGATTATTCCAGAAACGCGTCATGCACACTAAATTTGATATCTACGTTCTATTTCTACGATTATTCATTTCATTTACCTCGTTTGATATTATTCGCATACATTGTTGTGGTTGAATGTATAGAGTTTGTATTTTAATTGATCTGCTCAGATTATTTGAGATCGTTTTGGCGATATAATATAGTTATGACGTAAGAAGAGTTTAATGTTAATAATTGAGTTTAACCCTTCATAATATGCAAGTCCTTGCTATAGTTTATTCTGATTTTCTGTTTTTTTCTTAAGGGTCATTGTAGTTTGAAGAGATCTTCAATGACTGAATAATCGACCGGATTGTCGATAGTTACTGGCTCATGCTGTCTACATACTCTATTTAAAGCCAATATGTTTTGTTTGTTCTTAGTCTTACTAGTTCCTCGTTTTATCTTTTACTTTTTGTTGGAGTTTCTAGATCTTCCCAACAAAACTGTACGTTTTCTATTACATTGTATCTGAATTTAACTTTAATGGTTGAATAAACACCACATGTTACATGTAGATATGTCTTGAACTCGTTTGATGAAAATATTAAACAAAGAAATACTACTACCTGATATAGAGTTTTTCTCCTGCACAGATAGTTTAACACCGTCACTTTTGTTAAAGTGCATATACCAAGATCGGACAGTGAGCAGTCATGTACATGTATGTTAGTTGTGTCGATATTTCTACGATTTATCGATGATTATAATTTAAACTTTTCTACAGAGTGGTATTTTGTATTTGTTTTTAATTATGTTTGGATTCTATTATTGAAGCTTAAAATATGTCGATATGGATAAGATTTCTGGTTTATTTTAGTGGGTTTTTTTCTTTATAGATCTATATTCTTAATTGATATACTGGAATGTCTGGACTTTCAATAGATTTTGTCATATTTAATTATCTTACAGTTGGTTTTGAGATGACATATTATCTATTGTTGGTTCTTCTCAATGAAGTTAGATTTATTTCTATGACAATTGAGATAACGCTCAGAATAACAATAATTTATTCTTAAAAACAGACTTTGTCGTATCTGTTTTATATATTTGCCTGACTTGAATGAATATGGGTAAGTGAAATATGTAGTACCTGACAACATATCAATATGGATATTTCTATTAGCTTCAGTAGTTGTAATATTATTGATAGCCTAGCAAATGCATTATCTCTAATGGAAAAGAAAATTGAATTAAATAGTAGTTAAATTCCTCATTGAAATATGGAACAGGAATGATCTAATATTACAAAGGATTTTGTAAATAGACAAAACATGGGTGTTTCATTGGAAATGTTCTGTGATTGAGTCATTTAATGAACTCATTTTCGAGTTACTGAGTAGTTTAGCATTATGGTTGTCGACGTTATTAAGGTGACCGGGTAAATTAATTTGATCAATTCAATTAGTGGATTAGGAACGGCTTACTCGTCCGCAGCATCCGAGTTTACCCCCGGTTTTTAGTGGGGTTCGTGTTTTTTTTGTTATTTCTGTGTATTGCTTCGTAGATGATTGTTCATCTCTTTGTCCAATTTGTTTTAGCCATCGTATTGTCTGTCCTTCTACCATTATCTGCTACCCTTTAGCATCTTCAAACTTTTCTTGACGCATATATATCACCTATTAGGACACGTTATTTTGACATTGTAATTAATATTCAGTCTGTGGGTTAAATTATTTGACACAGTTGCCGTTAAACCACATATTTTCAAGTATCAAAAACAGAACACTTTCGGTTAGACCTGTGTCTGACACTTAATTCGATATTGGCATGGCCGATACCGCCGTCAATTCATATTATCAAGCTAAATAATTATGGATTAAAATACTAAAATACACAATATCGGAAGTGAATTGGTAAGACACATACACAATGACAATAATAGTATGTGGTCTTTTTTGATGTAGCAATACATGCATATATGTTTGATATTATTTGAAAATGATTTTACATAAATAAAAAAAAATATGGCTTCTTATCGACCGTCAACGAAACGATACAATAAAAGAAAATATAACTGGACATCTAACATTAAAGAAGAGTGTTCTAAAAAATGACATTTATTAGCTTCATGTGAATACAAGAAACGTTGGATGTTCATAACCAATTGATAATAAATTTGTTAGAAGAGTATCAGTTATGATTTTCTATTGTCCAAAGAGTATTGGTCTTTAACCAACAGATTCGAGCTTCCTAGCTAGTAGTCAGTTAACGATGAATATTCATTGACTGTTTTTATGTTCTCATTCATGTTTGTGATAGTGGGTAGTCATTTCCAGATCTGTAGTGTTTTATATGTAATGCCATTGGAGATCCAGCTATCAAAAGGAGAGGGTTGTGATCCCAGTTTCAAGCTTAACCCTGCCACAGTGTGTGCCTGTCCCAATCTAGGACCTGGATCTCCAACGTTATATATCGTGGTCCTTTTTATTTGTTCATTGAGACGAGATGAGAGACGATTGTTTGTTGTGTTGATATTGGTAGAATCGATGTCAATCACTGTTTTAATATATCCGAAATAAATATAAATTATCACTCACAGAACTTTTGTAATTCTTATCAGCATTTCCATGATAGATGATCGCTGCTAACGAGGAAGCTAAGTCATCAAGGGTTCCTATTGGCTATGTTAAAGTCATCACACAAGTTGGCTGTTTGTGACCGCGGATTTGCTCAGTGTGTGGTAGCCCTTTCCTTTTTTGTAGCTAATCACTGGATGTGTAGCAAGAGTAACACGACGGGTGTAGAAAGTGGAACAGAAACTGCTTATCCCGATTTCATCTCCGACTTGTGTTTGTTTGTTTGGTTTTTTAATGGAGGATTGTGTTGCTCAATCCTTAGTTTTCTGTGTAATCATGGTGGATCGGTGTTTGTCTGTTTGTCCCTTTTTGTATTGTATTGTCTGTACTTCTTCAATTTACGGGTTCTGATTAATCCTTTGGTATCGTCAAGCGTTTCTTTCTAATTAAAGGAAAGGATTGGACATCAACGCCATGAGACACATTACGATTGATTTTTAAGATTATTGGATCGGTACGTGTGTAATAAAAGTGCAATAATAATTAGCCTATCACATTCAGTAGCTCTTTAACAAAGATACAATATGTTAATATACCACTAACGTATATGACACAAAGGACTATGAAATTTAGACCAAATATAGTATGCATACATAATAGTCTTGTACTTGTCTTTCGTAATGGAACCAATCGTCAAAATAACTGTACTAGACATTACATTAAGAAAGTTTATGTTCAGGATAATTTACTTTGATAAAATGTGCTGCGTTTGCAAAATCATTGATCGTGGTGTTGAACTGTGCATTGAAAATTAAACACTGATTTTCGACAGAATACTGCAGATGATTATATTCTCGACCATTTAAGGAATATTTTTAATTTTTGAACAGGTTATACGCTATAACCTGGTTTGGGACAGTTACGCTTAATGAACCGCGAAGAGATTTATGAAAAGTTTAAACTGTTCCAAAACTGGTTATACAAGTATAACCTGTTCAAAAATTTTAAATAGTACTTATAATTTAACTGTTACAACACAATTATCTGATTCCTCGATTTTAACTACGATTATATCATGGGACTATTTGAATTTGTCGTTGGTGAATGAATATGTTGGTGACGTCACAAGATCAAGCCAGGTTAGTCAAGTATAACCAATTCTTCAGCCAATCAGATTGCAGTATTCGCATCAAATTAAATTATTACAATTTAACATGTATTTTATGTCGCATTGAAATCAAATATCATAGATATGAAAGAAAATATAGTTAATAATTTTAGTCTTTGAGATAGTTGTTTCATAGATATTCGATAAAAAGTGTTGTGGTTATTTACTATCTATATTTCTATCCAGCAGTATCTTCTAAATTTGTCAATACTCGCAAAACATGTTTTCTATGTTCATACATGTATTTCTTTATTTAGATATTCATGTATTAATATCGAGTGTATAGTTAATCATTTATACTTGAAAGAAAAGTTTGAAAATACCAAAGGGGTTATCAGAAGCCGCAACTCGACAATCCAATAGCAAGAATAGTTTGAAGATACCAAAGGGGTTATCAGAAGCCGCAACTCGACAATCCAATAGCAAGAAGAGTTTCAAGATACCAAAGGGGTTATCAGAAGCCGCAACTCGAAAATCCAATAGCAAGAAGAGTTTGAAGATACCAAAGGGGTTATCAGAAGCCGCAACTCGACAATCCAATAGCAAGAAGAGTTTGAAGACACCAAAGGGGTTATCAGAAGCTGCAACTCGACAATCCAATAGTAAGAAGAGTTTGAAGACCCCAAAGGGGTTATCAGAAGCCGCAACTCGACAATCCAATAGTAAGAAGAGTTTGAAGACACCAAAGGGGTTATCAGAAGCCGCAACTCGACAATCCAATAGTAAGAAGAGTTTCAAGATACCAAAGGGGTTATCAGAAGCTGCAACTCGACAATCCAATAGTAAGAAGAGTTGAAGACACCAAAGGGGTTATCAGAAGCCGCAACTGGACAATCCAATAGTAAGAAGAGTTTGAAGATAACAAAGGGGTTATCAGAAGCCGTAACTTGACAATCTAATAGTAAGAAGAGTTTGAAGATACCAAAGGGGTTATCAGAAGCCGCAACTCGACAATCCAACAGTAAGAAGAGTTTGAAGATACCAAGGGGTTATCAGAAGCCGCAACTCGACAATCCAATAGCAAGAAGAGTTTGAAGATACCAAAGGGGTTATCAGAAGCCGCAACTCGACAATCCAATAGCAAGAAGAGTTTGAAGACACCAAAGGGGTTATCAGAAGTTGCAACCCGACAATCCAATAGTAAGAAGAGTTTGAAGACACCAAAGGGGTTATCTGAAGCCGCAACTCGACAATCCAATAGTAAGAAGAGTTTGAAGACACCAAAGGGGTTATCAGAAGCCGCAACTCGACAATCCAATAGTAAGAAGAGTTTGAAGATACCAAAGGGGTTATCAGAAGCTGCAACTCGACAATCCAATAGTAAGAAGAGTTTGAAGACACCAAAGGGGTTATCAGAAGCCGCAACTCGACAATCCAATAGTAAGAAGAGTTTGAAGATAACAAAGGGGTTATCAGAAGCCGCAACTCGACAATCCAATAGCAAGAATAGTTTGAAGATACCAAAGGGGTTATCAGAAGCCGCAACTCGACAATCCAATAGCAAAAAGAGTTTGAAGATACCAAAGGGGTTATCAGAGGCCGCAACTCGACAATCCAATAGCAAGAAGAGTTTGAAGATACCAAAGGGGTTATCAGAAGCCGCAACTCGACAATCCAATAGCAAGAAGAGTTTGAAGACAGCAAAGGGGTTATCAGAAGCTGCAACTCGACAACCCAATAGTAAGAAGAGTTTGAAGACACCAAAGGGGTTATCAGAAGCCGCAACTCGACAATCCAATAGTAAGAAGAGTTTGAAGACACCAAAGGGGTTATCAGAAGCCGCAACTCGACAATCCAATAGTAAAAAGAGTTTCAAGATACCAAAGGGGTTATCAGAAGCTGCAACTCGACAATCCAATAGTAAGAAGAGTTTGAAGACACCAAAGGGGTTATCAGAAGCCGCAACTGGACAATCCAATAGTAAGAAGAGTTTGAAGATAACAAAGGGGTTATCAGAAGCCGTAACTCGACAATCTAATAGTAAGAAGAGTTTGAAGATACCAAAGGGGTTATCAGAAGCCGCAACTCGACAATCCAATAGTAAGAAGAGTTTGAAGATACAAAAGGGGTTATCAGAAGCCGCAACTCGACAATCCAATAGCAAGAAGAGTTTGAAGACACCAAAGGGGTTATCAGAAGCTGCAACTCGACAATCCAATAGTAAGAAGAGTTTGAAGACACCAAAGGGGTTATCAGAAGCCGCAACTCGACAATCCAATAGTAAGAAGAGTTTGAAGACACCAAAGGGGTTATCAGAAGCCGCAACTCGACAATCCATTAGTAAGAAGATTTTCAAGATACCAAAGGGGTTATCAGAAGCTGCAACTCGACAATCCAATAGTAAGAAGAGTTTGAAGACACCAAAGGGGTTATCAGAAGCCGCAACACGACAATCCAATAGTAAGAAGAGTTTGAAGACACCACAGGGGTTATCAGAAGCCGCAATTCGACAATCCAATAGCAAGAAGAGTTTGAAGATACCAAAGGTGTTATCCGAAGCCGTAACTCGACAATCTAATAGTAAGAAGGGTTTGAATATACCAAAGGGGTTATCAGAAGCGCAACTCGACAATCCAATAGTAAGAAGAGTTTGAAGATACCAAAGGGGTTATCAAAAGCCGCAACTTGACAATCCAATAGCAAGAAGAGTTTGAAGATACCAATGGGGTTATCAGAAGCCGCAACTCGACAATCCGATAGCAAGAAGAGTTTCAAGATACCAAAGGGGTTATCAGAAGCCGCAACTCGACAATCTAATAGTAAGAAGAGTTTGAAGATACCAAAGGGGTTATCAGAAGCCGTAACTCGACAATATAATAGTAAGAAGAGTTTGAAGATACCAAAGGGGTTATCAGAAGCCGCAACTCGACAATTCAATAGTAAGCAGAGTTTGAAGATACCAAAGGGGTTATCAGAAGCCGCAACCCGAGAATCTAATAGCAAAAAGAGTTTGAAGACACCAAAGGGGTTATCAGAAGCTGCAACTCGACAATCCAATAGTAAGAAGAGTTTGAAGACACCAAAGGGGTTATCAGAAGTTGCAACTCGACAATCCAATAGTAAGAGGAGTTTGAAGACACCAAAGGGGTTATCAGAAGCCGCAACTCGACAATCCAATAGTAAGAAGAGTTTCAAGATACCAAAGGGGTTATCAGAAGCTGCAACTCGACAATCCAATAGTAAGAAGAGTTTGAAGACACCAAAGGGGTTATCAGAAGCCGCAACTCGACAATCCAATAGTAAGAAGAGATTGAAGATAACAAAGGGTTTATCAGAAGCCGTAACTCGACAATCAATAGTAATAAGAGTTTGAAGATACCAAAGGGGTTATCAGAAGCCGCAACTCGACAATCCAATAGTAAGAAGAGTTTCAAGATACCAAAGGGGTTATCAGAAGCCGCAACTCGACAATCCAATAGCAAGAAGAGTTTGAAGATACCAAAGGGGTTATCAGAAGCCGCAACTCGACAATCCAATAGCAAGAAGAGTTTGAAGACACCAAAGGGGTTATCAGAAGCTGCAACTGGACAATCCAATAGTAAGAAGAGTTTGAAGACACCAAAGGGGTTATCAGAAGCCGCAACTCGACAATCCAATAGTAAGAAGAGTTTGAAGATACCAAAGGGGTTATCGGAAGCCGCAACTCGACAATCCAATAGTAAGAAGAGTTTGAAGATACCAAAGGGGTTATCAGAAGCTGCAACTCGACAATCCAATAGTAAGAAGAGTTTGAAGACACCAAAGGGGTTATCAGAAGCCGCAACTCGACAATCCAATAGCAAGAAGAGTTTGAAGATACCAAAGGGGTTATCAGAAGCCGCAACTCGACATTCCAATAGCAAGAAGAGTTTGAAGACGCCAAAGGGGTTATCAGAAGCTGCAACTCGACAATCCAATAGTAAGAAGAGTTTGAAGACACCAAAGGGGTTATCAGAAGCTGCAACTCGACAATCCAATAGTAAGAAGAGTTTGAAGACACCAAAGGGGTTATCAGAAGCCGCAACTGGACAATCCAATAGTAAGAAGAGTTTGAAGATAACAAAGGGGTTATCAGAAGCCGTAACTCGACAATCTAATAGTAAGAAGAGTTTGAAGATACCAAAGGGGTTATCAGAAGCCGCAACTCGACAATCCAATAGTAAGAAGAGTTTCAAGATACCAAAGGGGTTATCAGAAGCCGCAACTCGACAATCCAATAGCAAGAAGAGTTTGAAGATACCAAAGGGGTTATCAGAAGCCGCAACTCGACAATCCAATAGTAAGAAGAGTTTGAAGACACCAAAGGGGTTATCAGAAGCCGCAACTCGACAATCCAATAGTAAGAAGAGTTTGAAGATAACAAAGGGGTTATCAGAAGCCGTAACTCGACAATCTAATAGTAAGAAGAGTTTGAAGATACCAAAGGGGTTATCAGAAGCCGCAACTCGACAATCCAATAGTAAGAAGAGTTTCAAGATACCAAAGGGGTTATCAGAAGCCGCAACTCGACAATCCAATAGCAAGAAGAGTTTGAAGATACCAAAGGGGTTATCCGAAGCCGTAACTCGACAATCTAATAGTAAGAAGAGCTTGAATATACCAAAGGGGTTATCAGAAGCCGCAACTCGACAATCCAATAGTAAGAAGAGTTTGAAGATACCAAAGGGGTTATCAAAAGCCGCAACTTGACTATCCAATAGCAAGAAGAGTTTGAAGATACCAATGGGGTTATCAGAAGCCGCAACTCGACAATCCGATAGCAAGAAGAGTTTGAAGATACCAAAGGGGTTATCAGAAGCCGCAACTCGACAATCTAATAGTAAGAAGAGTTTGAAGATACCAAAGGGGTTATCAGAAGCCGTAACTCGACAATATAATAGTAAGAAGAGTTTGAAGATACCAAAGGGGTTATCAGAAGCCGCAACTCGACAATTCAATAGTAAGCAGAGTTTGAAGATACCAAAGGGGTTATCAGAAGCCGCAACCCGAGAATCTAATAGCAAAAAAAAAGACAACTAGTGAACCACAGATCACTACACACAAAAAGTTGAGAACACGAATCCTTCTCCACTCGTGGCACCCGTCGTGTTGCGCTGGTTAAAAATCTAATTATAATTTACGGAAAAGAAAGGTAGGACGGGATCTTAAGTTTTTTCTATACAAATGAATATACATTTTCCTATTTCAAAGATATTGCTTCGAACTTAGAACCTATATTTCTATCGTGATCCCTTGTGCGTTTTATCAATTCATTGTCAACAGCAAAAGTTATTAATGATTGTTTTGATCGGGAGAGATTGTCGACCATCACATTATTATAGAACAACTCATATTATTAATTTATCGAACAAAATATAAAGCCAATTGGTTGCTTTATTGACTTGATTGCAAAATGTATTCTTAGATTTATCTACCATTTCTGGAAGCCATTGCCATGGTGACAAGAACATGTGGGGAAACAATTCGTCATTCCTCTAAGGACAATAACGTCAGATATGTGTTATTCAAGTTATTTAGAGAATATTGAAATTTTACACAAATTCATCAAATTGTGTTGAAATAACAATTTGTCATTGAACAAGAAGGGATCGTCGTGGTTGTAATCGTATGTTAGTTGGATTTCCAAACTACCTGTACAATCAGTGCCTATTACCACTAATGTTATGAGTTCGAACCCCGCTCAGGTGAGGTGTACTCGATACAACATTATGTGATAAAGTTTGTCAGCGACTTGCAACATGTCGGTGGTTTTCTCCGGTTTCCCCCACCAATAAATAATCCCTTAGTGACATATTTCCTATTCAGACCAATATGGTGACATACAGGACTGGGTTACACAAATGTCAATTAACGTTAAGTCTAAATTAACCTTAATTATGAATTAATTGTATGTGCATTTCAAGTAAATTTTAATGTCAATTCAATTTAAATTGACACTTAAATTAATTTAAGGTTTGAGCAACACAGTCTTTATAGACAAACCACTTAAGATACCTGCCACACCTATCTATTTAAGTTCAGTATATATAGATAGACATGTCTAATGTGTGATTTGTAAATTTATTTTTGGTAAAATCTAAATTGAATAGTAGCAAATGACAAATTACATAACTTAAATTACAAATAAAATAATAAGCTAATATTAACATTTTAGGAACCGTCGTGGTCGTGATCGTATGGTCGTTGAATTTACAACTACATATGCAATCAATGCCTATCACCACTGATGATGTGAGTTCGAATCTTGATCAGGGCGAGGTGTACAGCATTATGTAATAAAGTTTGTCAGTGACTTGCGACAGGTCGGTGGTTTTCTCCGGGTCCTTCGGTATCCTCCATCAATAAAACTGATATCCACCATATAACTTAAATATTGGAAAGTGGCGCTAAACACCATTAAGCAAACAAACTTATTAACATTTACATTTATACAATATTATCTGTAATTGCACAACATAGAATTTCAAAGAAGAAAGCAAACCTCATTAAGAACAGAAAAAATCTAAATAATAGGACAAAAATCAGCAATCGGTCATCTGCATTTATACATGTATACACAAAGGGCATTTCGTATTCGTTTGATAGTTGGTTCACCTGTTAGGCTAATATATATCAACTGTATAACATTTGCCAATTTATTATCTTCCAAAGGATAGATCAGTTTGTATGTCAATTTCGTGTTATTTAGAATTGAATGGTATTTGCTAATTTGTATCTTATGTTTTATATTATTGAGGATATTTTTATTTTAGAAACTATTCTGCTCATTAAAAGTTATTGTTTTGACAATCCAATCAATTATAATGATTATATTGTATAGTGTAACATTATGTGATAAAATTTGATAGTGGCTTGCGGTAGTTACATTGTAAATGGTTTTCTCCGGGTACTCCGATTTCCTCGACAATATAACTGACCGCCACGATATAGCTGACATATTGTTGAAAGTGACGTTAAACACCATAGCCCCTTAAACGACCATATTTGGGAAAATCTTTACAGCAAGATGGTTCGTTATTATATTTCCCAGGCATACAATGGAAATAAAAATACGAACAAGATTCGAAGTCTGTAAGGAAACAATCTAATTAAAATCACATATCTTACTTGCTCCCATTTACTGATATGTCGCGGCGGGGGGAATCTGGAGAAACCAAATTACGGGTCACATGGGTGTTGTGTAACCTTTTCCGACTAATTGTACTGCTTGTAGTAAGCAAAGCAATCTAATTCTAAATTATAACGACTTCATAGTCTTCTAAACGCATTTTCATTGGATGGCAAATGTGGTCACTCTCATGTGACCCGTAATGGGGTTTCCGCAGATCTCCCACGACGCGACATCTTAGTAAGGCGAGCAAGTGAGAGATGTAAATCTAATAAGATTGGACGGATTATTGAAGTAAAGAAATGATCCAGATCCAATAAAGAATCAATAGTATACACATAGATGTAAATCGGAATCCCATCCGACTAGAAGCCGGTAATGGGAAAAGGTTTATCTATATGACTTAAGGACATCCGTCGTGAAATCTTAATTCACAAAATCAGTTAGGAAAATGTGAAATCTACATTTGTACGAATTTGGCAACTATGTGCTTTGACTTGTATTTTAAAGTGGTAAAGTTTGTCAATTACCTGCATACTCTCAGTAGTTTTATTTAAACATATTTGATTAAATAATCAATTAATTAATTTATTTATTATAACATGCATTGCAACATATACACCAATTCTTTGTTTACAAATCAATCAAGGGTATTCGAAAATAAGCAACAATAACATAATATATTAATTCGTTTTCCTTGAGAATAAGTCATACAATATCTAAACGTGACATTGACAGATAGAATTATTAATAATGTAATTAATTGAATAATTGGGTAGAATGATACAACCTTGGATGAGAAAAAACAATATTGGATTAAAACAAACATAGATAGTATTTGATTGTTGTCTATATTGAGGGAGAATGATCAGTGGTGGATCGATAATTTATGGAGTAATTCGATTACTACTGATTATAAATGTGAGTACTGATATAATAATTTCTGTATTTATATTAGTTTGAAGTTCAGGAGACCCTGAAAAGAAACGTTTCTGCTGAAAAAGTGATACTGAAAAGACGTACATTAACAAGTTTAACCCTGCCACATATTTGGGCCTGTCACAAAACAGCGCTCAATGAGTTAAGGTAAGAGGTGATTGTTCGTTTTGTTGGTATTGGTGGAATTGTTGGCCATTTCTGTTTAAACTTTCTGTTCATAATCAATTAGGGGTCTGTACTGTAACGTGAACATTGGAGTAGGAAATATGCAGTAGTTTCTACGTAGCCACAGAAACATTTGGGATAATTTGCATTATTCTTACAGTAATAATTGTGATTGGGTGAATTGCATTGATTCGGTTTTGACGCTGTAGTAGAGTTAAGAATAGTTTTAAGAGAGTGAAGCGAGGTACCAGATTGGATGTTTTTGAGCTGTAGATTCCATTGAAAACTACAATAATTATAATATAGTGCCGACCTAGTTCTAACAGGGAGAATTGCAGCAAGTGGCGCGTGTTATGTCAATGTATATTTAACAAGGTATTACTGTGTACGGTTATTTGTCATTTTATAAAACTGAACTATTTTGTACTTTTCTCTCCTAATTTTAAGTCTTTCCCACCCCGTTTCGTTTTACACGTTGTCTAGCGGGACTCACCTGGTGCCACCAGTTATCATTCTAACAATTTCTGACTGGAGGTTTTCTATGTTGTTAAGTGAGTGTCACAGTGTCCCGTACTACGTCAGTATCTTCAAATAAAGGTCTAATATCAGTCAAATATAATTTTTAAAAGTTTTCCGATCGAGAATGAATTTGTATTTTCGTTAATTGCCTTCCAGTGATCATGTCAATGTCCCAAACTGTCATTGCCTGAAATGTCCAGTTTCCCACTCCACTAAACATACTTTATACGATATAACAGAGACACTGGGTAAACATTAAACAAATCAATCTATACAGATAAGACAACCAATTACTGGATCTAGTCGATTGATGATAAAAACATATTACTAACCAAGGTTAACTGAACAAATTATAATTTAGTATGTTACACAATAGATTGCTGAGAATTCAAATATGGTATTACCTTCATGTGTCTACTATTGTGTGAAATGAGTGAATTATTGTTGTTCAACTCCAAGTGAGGAATATTTCGGTTATATCATGGGGTCAAACAAGGTACATATAGATGAGTTAATAATGATGTCCATTTTGTAATAGACCAACATGCTTAATTTGATTGTATAGTGCTAGATCACTGAAACAACAATCGACGGGAAAACATGTCGCTCCACCCGGACACATTATTTTGAAGCCGAGTCAATCAATTTGCTCTTACTCCTTAATGAGTAGATATGTCGTTACACTCGAAAACACTTGTTCTTATCCCCAGCCAACCAGTCTTTGCTCATATTACTTAGTTACTTTTGCTGCTCGCTTTGCGGAGAAGCAACAAATACAAATTTTGTAGTCTTCGATTTTACCCCGCCGGGACTCGATCCCACGATCTACCGCTCTCGTGTCGGTCACGTGACTATTACACCACAGACGTGGTTACTATCGTGTGAATATATTGGATCACTTTATATTATATTACATTCAGTTGACCATTACTTATATTGTATATAATTGTACGATCATCTCATATACATTCACTTTCAACTAGTTTCTTAATTGTTAAGCATTTGTAATTTGCTAAGTACAAAAGGTCATTTTATTCTAACGTTTGTATTTTAAATCTGTATAAATGTGGACATGTGTGGAGTTATACATGACGTCCTTTATTGGTTATATAAATTATGTCGTGATAAAAATCTCGATATATTTTAATGCGCACAAGCGTGTTGTCGAAAACATTATTATCCATGTTAAAACTGGACACAAAGTATCGCTTCCATGAATTATTTCGCAATCATATTGGGCAAATATAGAATGTTTGAAATATTATTCCTTTAATATGCTAATATCACATAATATATGGACTTCCACTCAAGTTACCAGTTTTAATTTGACAGAATATCTCATTTATTAATATTTGTTTATTATTAAGCACTATATATATAGAATAACGGCAGTTTAGAAGGTCAAGACAGACATTATCTCTAGCATCGCAGCTCGGCATATTGGACTTCTTGCGATACCTGTTATAGTGTTGTTCGAGAACCTCCAAACTGGAGTAATGGATCAATCGTTATTGTTGTGTTTAACGTCACACTGACCGATAATTTCCAGCATACGAGTCAGTTCGTCGGTTGATACTGACAATATCACTCTATGGTGGAAATTACCGATAACGTTTGCATACAATACAACATGTTTAACATTTGCTCCTTTGTAATATTTTGGCTTTGAGCGTAGCTCATCAAGATTGTTCGCTGGATTTGATATCTATGTTTTTATTAGATATGAAGCTTACAAACTTTTATTGATAGATTTTAATATCAGAGCAAAATATAATATTATAATCCAATTGTAGCAAAATCAGCCGTTCACATCAACATATATGTAATTACCTGGATTGTCCCCCTTTGTTATTACAATGGTCATATTAGAAATCCGTTGACATCCGTGTTATTTTTAATCAAAACATGGCACAAGCAATATTTATTTGTTAAGGATGAATTAATAAACACATACAGATTATTATCTTTAGATTGTCACTTATTTGGAATTAATATTTAACAAGAAACATTTGATAATGAATTCAGCTTGTTAGGCTAACCGAACATCAATATGAAACAGTTGTTTTGATTGGTTATTTCAATTTATAATTGACAGGCTTTCTTTGACGGTCGCGTTCATCGTACTTAAGCCCGAAGATTTGGCAGTGAAGGTGTGCTGGTCAATTGAAGAATATTCAATACTGAAACCTCGTTGTGTGAAGACACAAGGTAAGAGAGAGTTTGAAACAATACGACTTTTTGCTGGGTGCTGCGTTGTTCCTCTGGCAACGACTCATGGCCCTCATGGATTGGTGATTGTTTCAAGGTTAGTGACAAACTTTTGCTGGGTCCGATGTTGAAACCAGTGGTTACAACTGACGATTCACATTTGGTTTGGAACTATTATTAATTCACAGTTTTCATGTTGTTTATGGTATAGATCTGTCGTCTAAGGTTGTGACATAGTTTTCGGTTGAGACAAGGTTTGAGACATAGGGTTCGAGACATAGGTCTGAAGCAGGTATTGGTGACTGGTGACTGGTTAGTTAGGTTTCAGACAGGGTCTGAAACAAAGTAGTTGTTTATACATATTCATTGTTTATATTGTGGTCTGTGTAGTGTTAGTGTGTGTTGCATTAGGATAGTTATATATTAATCTGTGTAGATAGTGATTTAGCATTTATTATTTGCAAGGAGCCATTGTACCTATTTTAGTTTGTTGTGTTAGACATTGTTTGAACATTTTTGTTATACAAGACTATTATTTGTCAGGTCCCCAAGGAAACTGGTACGGACCCAGTGTTTATATACATCCATCCAGGTTACACGCTACACAATTAATAATTCGAATAGTAGTTCCTCTATTACTAAAAAAAAAAGTTTTATGTCATGAAAACTGTAGGTGTAGTTAGTTATGTGATAATAGTTTGAAAATTATTAGATACACAATTTTACCCTGCTATATGTAGCTCAAATTGTGACGCCAATCATTTAATATGTCATACATTTGTATATGCATTACATTGTATTTCTATGATAAATACAATATCAATAAAGAGGTAGAATTAGTAGAACGTTCACATTATAACAGGGAAACAACACTTAAATATCACAGACAGTCAGTGCACATGCTCACGGAGTTGTACGAATTTACAACATACGAATGTTTTTCTCTTAAGCATGCTTGTTTTCTCAATAATAACAAATGTATTTTCACAAACAGTTCAATAATTCATGCCATTTATCAATCTGTCATAACAAGTTGAAACGTATTTTGATCATAACAATTATATCAACATATATAATCTAATGTTATATTATTGCCGATTTTTTGTTCTTTTAGTTCTTGCATAGTTGTTTACAAGATTTTTTTTTATATTGAATTAAATATATAGTTTAAGCCGTATTTTGAAAACAAAATTATTAGCTTTCTAAATCATCTTGTTTATTCCTTATCTTGTATATAATTTAAGAGATGAGCTGGGTGGCTTGATTTCTTTTTGAATGTTATTTATTAGAAAGGCTTAGATCATCAAAAGGTTAGTTGTTACAAAGAACAATTGGAAGGTCTTTCCCAGGACGTGACCTTGATTTAATAGCACTTGATCCCCCGATTAAAAAAAATGTACGGTTGCTATGGACATTTTACACATTCAATTTCATAGTGAATATCACTTTCGGTCTGAATCTTGTAGCGTATGATAGCTTATCTTCTGAATTTATACATATAATTGGTTGCTAGGGCTTATTTGACTTCAGTTTACTTTTTTAAACTAATACTTCCGGTCAGGATAAAGTACAGTTCTTCGTTTCCCCGATTTCAAAAATGATTACTAGGGACATTTTTCACTTCGGGTTTGAGAACATATCACTTTCCTCAATATTCCAAAAAAATATGTTGCTAGGTACGTTTTGTGCTTCAAAAGGCAACTTCCGGTTCCTTGACCTTGAATACATGTTTAAGGTTATATATTTTGGTATACAATGTTGAAAATTGTAGGTCTCTACAAATAATGGTTTTGAACATTATAGCCATAATTGTCTTTAAACGAACAGTAAATTGGAGTCGTTCCTTTATGGAGTGGTCAAATCATTTCGGTTAAAAACATTACTATCACATGCTAAATAATTTCCATTTCTTAACCTATACTCTTTCTGAATAATTATGACGGTATTGAGACAATTTTCTAAGTATCATGGGACGAGTATTATAAGTGAAGACCCCATGTGTTTATGACCTATGGTTTACATGTCTTGACGTTTAACTAAGCGAACCGATACAAAGTTTGTGTGATGATATCGACCCTAAAGGTTCGTTTAATGCTTTGTCCAAATATGAGGAAATTGTCTTGTTAGTTGTCGGACATGTCCCACCCTTAAGGTGTGCTGTACCTGTTATGGCTGTAGCGATATTTCCATAACAGAGCTGATAACTCCCTAACGGCAAAATAATTCAGTTTATAAGTGTTTTTGTGAATAGAGAGTGCATGACCGATACCAATTATGAGATATATTTGCAATATGTGGCGAAACAGACGCTATTCCTGTGTTTAAAAAGTGGCAGAAGAATAATAAACACTACCTCCTTTAATAAACACTGTTACCAACGATATAGTTGTTAATGAATCAGATAAAGCGAATGTATTAAATCATTATTTTTGCTCTATATCTTCAACAGCAAATACTATAGATCCATCAAACTTACCTCGACGAACACCGTTTTCGTTAGATGTTGATGACATAAATGATGACGATGTGAAAGATATACTAAAATGACTTCAAATTGGTAAAGCATCAGGCGGAGATATCATTAGTCACCAAATGTTAAAAAATACTGCAGACACTGTGTACTTACCCTTGAAATATATTTTTAATCATTCACTTAGAGTTTCAAAGTATCCATCATGTTGGAAAATTGCGAATGTTTTATCACTTTTCAAAAAGGGAGACAAATCTATTGCATCAAATCATAGACCAATAGCTCTTGTAAGCTGTGTAGGGAAAGTATTTGAGCAAATTGTGTTTAAATATATTTACAATTATATACTTCAACATAAATTATTATATAAGTTTCAATCTGGATTTGTGTCTGGTCATTCTACATCCCATCAGTTAATTGAATTATATCATACAATTTGCATAGCTTTAGAAAATGGTCAAATTACGGTTGCGGTCTTTTGTGATATTTCCAAAGCTTTCGATCGTCTTTGGCATAAAGGTTTAATAGAAAAATTAAAATCATATGGCATAAACGGAAAATTATTACAATGCCTCAAAGATTATATCTCAGAAAGGAAACAACAAGTTTTATTAAACAATTCAATTTCCACACTTGGAACATTGAAAGCAGGCGTTCCGCAGAAGTCAGTTCTGGGCCCATTACTATTTTTGCTTTTTATAAATGATATTGCAGATGATATTCAAAGTCTTGTTAGATTATTTGCTGATGACAGCTCTTTAATATTCTCATCTACTAATCCATTAGAAGTTGAAGACAGGTTAAACTTGGATCTTCAAGTTTTAGATAATTGGGCAAAGCAATGGCTAGTAGACTTTAATCCCAAAAAAAACTGAATATATCGTTATTTCATTTCGGCAAAACATAAATCCAATAAATCTAAAATTTAATTCTGAAAACTTAAATCAGGTAGACAATCATAAACATTTAGGAGTCACCATATCTAGTAATGGCAAGTGGGCAGAACATATAAATAATATATGCCAAAAAGCGACTTATATTTTGCCATTACTAGAGTATGCATGTGAGTTATGGGATGGGTGTTGTTCAAGGGATGCAGATAAGTTGGAACAGCTTCAATTTGAAGCCGCTATGATAATTACTGGGTTGCCAAAATTTGAAAGCAAGGAATCGTTATACTTCGAAACCGGTTGGGAGACTTTAAGTTGTAGACGGAGGCGTCGAAAACTTACTTTATTTCATAAAATACATAATAATATAGCTCCTGAATATTTACAGGACTGTCTAAATGAATATTTAGTAGTTAACAATTATAATCTGAGAAATTCTTTACAATATAGGGTACCAAGATGTCGTTTAGAAACATTTTCCAAATCGTTTTTTCCGTCCACTATACGTTCATGGAATTCATTGGATCCGAATTTTAAATCTATACAAACTACTTCGAAGTTTAAACAAACTTTAAGGGCGAATATAATTAAGGTTTCTAATTACTATTTGTTAGGAAGTAGGAAATGTAATATAATACACACTAGATTAAGACATCAGTGTAGTTCACTGGGAGCAGATATAATTAGTGACCCCAGCTGCGCCTGCGGATGTCCTTTAGAAGATGCTATTCATTATTTATTAAAATGTCCCCTTTATACGAATGCAAGAATGCAATTAATTATGAGTATTACACCGTATACAGTTATCTCAATTAAAAACTTATTATTTGGCTCTGATAATTTAACTGATGAAAACAATTTAATAGTATTTAGAAATGTCCAAAAATATATACACCATTCTAATAGATTTGAATGATACGAAATTATACCCTGTACTCAGGATGTTATCATTTATTTGCACTCAATCCCCTTATCCCCCCTTTTTCCCCATTACTTCTGTTTATCAAATATAGTCATGTATACATTTATTATATTATGTAACTTGTTGTCATTTTCTTATTTATGTATATAACATCATTGCATAGAGCGGATATACTAAGTTGATATAACTTTTTTCCAATCTAATTGTACATTTATAAGACAATAAAATATGTTTAAACTGAATAAACAAAAGAAATACAGTAAGATCTGTTCCTGCAAAATGGGAAAGATCGTATCTAATTATCAGCTAATAGTAATAAAGGAATGGTAACACATGTATACTACATTGAAGAAAAGGGTATTGGACACCACGAGTCAATGATTGGGAAATTTAAAGTTCCACACCATGTATAATTGATATATAGCAATACAAATCAAATAGATTCAATTCATGCACAAAATGACTATTGATATTCATTAAATGACAATTTCCCCTACATGATCGACCCTATATGCGAGAAGAATATTTGGTATATAAATGCAGGATAACTGTAGTTTATATATCAACAAAGGTAATTAGAAACCGTACATCGAGGAATGACATCCTATACAATGACCAAAAGAAAAAGTAATACATGTTGAACAACAAATTCAGGATTGATGCATTTTGCGCAATATAATAAGAATAATCATATGTTCTATCATTAAATACAGGATCACTATATTTTGTGTCAATTCACCTCTCATCTCAAATCACTGAACATAAAAAAGACCACGATATATTTGTTTGTTTGTTTGATGGTGTTTAACGCCACTTTCAACAATATTTCACTTATATCGTGGAGGTCAGTTTTATTGATGGAGGAAACCGAAGTCACTGACAAACTTTATCACATAATGTTGTACACCCCGCTCTGATCGAGATTCGAACTCACAACATCAGTGGTGATAGGCATGAATTGCATAGATAGCTGTAAATCTAACAACCATACGATCACGACGGCCTCGATATATTTGTATCAATGAATTGAGGATTTATATATTTTTAATCAATATATTCATATTTATTATATTTCCACATCATTGTACATGTATGACGGGCATACGTTATTATAGGTCCTGTACCTGTACATTGATTTTCTGGACAGAGCACAGCTGCTAACGCAAAAGGTATTTAAACAAGGTTATGACAATTCTACGGACGTCATTACGAAATGGTTCACCGTTAGGAATATACATATACATGGCAATGTATCTTTAAATAATCCCCTTTATTCTCCTGTTCTCTACCACCAACAAGACTTTTATCGGGATTGACTATGAATAACAAGATGGGTGTGTTATCAGAAACAGGAACTACCTACCCTGCCAATGTCCGTGATACCCGTATTCTTAGTTGTTATTGTTGTGTTTTGTTTTGTTTGTATTCGATCTGTGTTTTGTGCTCAATGTCGCCTGCATCGCCGGATTGTCAATTATTGATTGCCCCTTCGGTTTTTGTTCTTCTAATATTCATATATATTCGATGTGAGATACCAATGCGATATTCATGACTTTGGTTCTATTCTTCTAAATCACTGATAAATGGTACTTTTAATAAATATGTCATATCCTTCCATGAGAGTAAATAAAACTCTACTGTCTAAATAGTACAAAGTCGATTCGTGATCAGAAAGATTAGTTTCACATAGGTTAAGCTTGGTTAACTCATACACACCAATTTCAGATAGGGGTCGTCGTGGGCGTGATCTATGGTAGTTGGATTTACAACTACCTAGGCAATCAGTGTTTATCAGCACTAACGTTGTTAGTTCGAATCGGGCTCAGGCGGGGTGTACACGATACAACTATGCGATAAAGTTTGTCAGTGACGTGCGGCATGTCGGTGGTTTTCTCAGGGTACTGCGCTCTCCTCCATCTATAAAACTGACCCCAAAGATATAGCTGAAATATTGTTGAAACTGACGTTGAACAACATTAGCCCTAGCCCTTGCCCAATATTAGATCAAGTCAGTCTTGTCATACTGCCCTTTCAGAATTAGTTGAGGAATTCCTTAAAGAAAGCGACATACATGTAGGAAATTACACAGGTGCTATTATTTATTTTTCTATTTAAAAATAATTTTAACATGGAAAGCATGCTTAACTTTTAGATAAGCTACAACTTTATAAAGGAGACAATCTAGCCTTCAGTTGTTGATCGTTTCAAACTATAAACTATTTTATTCATACTTTCAAGTTTATTTACAGTTTTACATCTATGATTAAAAATTATAAAGTTTACCATAAATGCGAATGTTGTATTATTTTCGTCTAAGCCGTATAGCTTAGAAATACAATTTATTGCTATTTTTCCGTATTTTCCTTTGATCTTGCTATCTGATAATTTTCCATCTCACGCTAGTAGAGTGAGATGGAAAATTATCGCCAGTAACTATAAGTAGTCTCGTGAGATAAACAAACAACAGCGTAGTAATCTTTAACTTGTTAACCTGTCATCTGTTTTGAAACTTGAGTGACCAAATTCAAATAATTTACGGTCATACATGCATTTAAATTATCGTCATGTACACACACCATGTCCTATCTTGTTTATCATAGTGTAGTAAATATTTACTTACCGGTTCAGAATGATATAAATCCATTAAACATGCACATATTCCTGTGGATCCATGAAAACATGCAATCACAATGACCGCCTTTTTCTTAATGAAATCGCACTGCACTTTGCACATGCACATACGTCACGTAGTACTGTGCCGAAAAAATAGTCCTGATAAAGGGGCCTTGGTTTTATACGTAATGTACGAAAATGTTTTTTTATTAATATTCTGATACAGATAGATTTCAATTTTTAATGTATCAAAATAGCGATAAACAGATTATTTATGATTTTTTCAACTTGAGGGGGTTTCTCATTCTCATCTCGTCTCGCGGCAGAGTCGTTCGACGAGATAAGAATGAGAAACCCCCTCTCTTTGAAAAAATCATGAATAACCTATAATTATCTAACATTGTGTACGTTTTCCTTTGAAATTAACGAAAGTCGCCTGTCCGATACAAGATGTTGTATCACCACACTGGTGATAAAAGAATGCACGAGACGTTCTCTGCCGAACTACTTAGTCATGACGTCATATCATTGGAATGTGAGAGAAAACACAGTAACGTGGCATCGTTGAATGAACGACAAAATAACGTGACGTCATGCACGAAATGTAGTCTTCCTCAGAATATTGTATAAATTTTACTTTAACCCTTGTTATTTGCTTAAAATTCGTTTTCATTGAAATGTTAGATAAACTTATTACATACATAGTGTGTTGGTACAATACTTTATATATATCATGTCTTGCCTGTTGCGTGAACTAACCGCATCACAATTCGTCGCTTTCGCGACTCGTACTGATACTGGTTCATACAACAGGTTCGACCTGATACAAATCCTTGCACCAACACACTATGTATGAAATGGGTATATAATTTTTTTCAATGGGAGGAAAGTTGTACCTGCTTGCCCTTAAACAATTTGGTCTGCGGACATGAATCTACAGATGACATTCCATTTCAGAAGGCATCTTCGTGTTTTCCCCAGACATGACGGACTGTTTTAGTTCCTACTCCTATTGCATATTAACCTGTATAGCATAATTCGAATCTATACAGTTGTATATTACAACTGTAATTAGAACGCAGGCTTAACAAACATGCAATTTTAGTGAATTGATCCCGGTCTTTACAAATGAGAAGACTTACGTCATTTAACGACAACAACATATTTACAATGCTTATGGGTTTAACATGCAATGACAATCGGTGTCACGTCCGGTGTTTGACTACTTCTATGAAAGGACATTAATAAACTAATCAGGCAAGTGGTTACATATAGCTTCAAAGAAACTCTTATAAGCTATAACGATTCTGGAATTTTTCCCATTCATAAGAGACTCCCCATCGGGATAGACTATGAGAGCAATATCCCCTAGGTATGACACCAAGTAGTTTGGTTATGAAATTAGTGGGTTGATGCATTACTTTTGTTGTTGTGAATATTCAGATAATTTAGAATTTATTCTGGTAATTAGAGGTGAAAACGCTGATTACTTATTTGGTGGATACGACGCGTTTATGGAACAACCTGCATCTGGTACGTTCATGGTAAAGGGATAGAAAAGCCAGATAATTAAAATCCTTTAGAGCAGGTAAACACATGGACTTCACTCAACATGATAGCCAAGATCATCTTTCCTTTGATAAAATGCTTCAGCAATTGTAGATCTAGTGTTGACTTCCAAACTCATTGTTAACTCGAAAATTTAATTAGTAATGCTTTACTTTATTCAATGTATTGTATATACCGTAAGAACCCCAGCGGCATGCAGCAAGTAACTGACAAAGTGCAGCTCAAAACCCAACACTGAATTTACCTCGCTGAGGGCGAGAATGGAAAAAGGCACACCTTTAATGGGAAGGGGGATTGCTTTGATTAGTAGATGTAAATGAAACAGCCATGAGATCGAAGCCACGACTACCTCTTTATGTGTCTGTCAGCAATTCCCTTAAAATACTGATACATTTATATTTTTTTGAAAATTTGCTATAGGATGAACTGTATGAAATTTCCCCCGACCGAGGCATAATATTAGCTTCTGGTTATCATTCTTGAAATTGTATCTTCAAAGTTAAGGAAATGTGTTAATTCAGAAAAAGGAAATTTTGTTTTGTCAATTTAAAAAAAAACCTGCATACTTATAGCCATTGTAAATTCAACTTCGTCATTCATGTAGGCTTTTGCATTAACGTCCAGACCCAAATTTACTACGATGATCTCTAGACGCTGTTAACTTATTGGAATGACCAACGGACCTTTTACCCAATTGACGATTGCAGAAGAGGACTATTTTGTTCCTGTATTTAAATACTGTTATAGTGACAGCCGGAGCCTGTGAGCCTAATGAGAGCGGGAGGTTTGGCGCTTTGAAATCTGATTCAACCCACCATTTCTTTAGAAATGCCTGTACCAAGTCAGGGTCATTACGGTTTTCACAGTTTTCCGGTTGTTGACTGATTTTGTCTGTTTATATAATTATGAGTTTTGACTTTCCCTTGGTAAGATTGTTCGGAGTTCGGTAATTTTGTTATTACCCTTATTTGTGTCACTTTGATCAAATATGTGGTAAGAGACCAACCATTTAAATTTTAGGAGGTAGTGTGAGCTTGTTTTTTTCCCGATCGACAGAACTTTTTTCATACACAACAAAAATCAGATGCTTTTGATATCCAAAAATATATCTTTTCAATAACATGTTACCAATATTTCTTGTTGAAAACTGCAAGCTCCGATTATGTATATATTTGCATTTTCCACGTCAAGATGATTTTCCCATAAAATTTGACAACAGAAATTAAGGAAACACATAGCCCTCCTCTAAAAGTTCCCTGGTGAAATATAGAGCAACCCATTTGTGAAACAAACATGATCCACAGACAGATGATATAAATACTATGCTACTGGTGAAATATTTTAAGTGTATGGTCAAGGTTCCATGTCTGAAAGCAAATAGAAGTAAATACATACATGTAATATATACATATACCTCCGCCATACACATTCTATAATATAAGAATCATATTAGTGTAATTGTATATATATATTGTCATGAGGTTTGTGTTTCCAGACTGCAGGAATCATTTAGTAATCTAAGCCGTAGTGTAGTGAATGGTTTTCCTATATTGAAAAGCTTCATTAGGTAAAAACGGAAATTTACAATTTGTTCCAATGCTGTTGATTAAAGAATATTGTTAGCGCTATTAACAATTGATAGAATCACATTCTAATTGTGTCTAGATTTTCAACATTTTGTGAATATCAATAGCGGGACATAATTAGAAATTAACAGTGGAATGCGTTTAAAAGATGGAAAGGAAAAAAATATCTTGCCATTTATACAAAGGTTTATTTGTGTGGAAAATATTCACTATAAGAAATATTGAAATGACGGATCCTCGAAAAAGAAACACTTATTAGAAATTTGAATGCAATCTCCGTGAAAAGAATTGTTGTGAAGATTGATTATAACTTGAAGAAAACGTCGAACAATAGTAGATAAAAACACTTTTTTTTTCAAATAATATCCGTAATCGATTTTCCATGGCGTAAAAAAATGCTTGAAGTGTTAATGACCACGTGGAGTGGAAAACAGCCTCCATTGTTGTAATATGTCAAATATTGGATTGAAAGGCATCGAGTAGAAATACTTTCTACACAGCATCAACTGTGTACAATAATATAGACATTGACCCTGTGGATAGAATTGTAAACATTGCGTAAACTTTGACTGGGATAACAATTCACAAACAAAGCTGATATTAACTAGAGAAATTAAATCTTCAGAAAGGGGTCATGGCATGTGAACTTGGAATACTTTCAAATATACAATACCAAATTAAATGACATAAAGCAATGGACAGGATCGTATACCACATGGCAAGCATTATTTTGATTTTCAGATGCGCTGTACTGGGTAAGTACAATACATTAATACATTGGTAATGCATCCCATTAAGTAGTTTAATCCCCGCCACATTTTCTTACCTGTCCCAAACTGGGACCTGGATTTCCAACGTAATATTTCGTTGTCGTTTTTATTCTCACCGAGTTGAAGTTAGATGTGGTTTTCCGTTTAGTTGATGTTGGTGGTATCGTTGACCATCACCGTTTAAACTCTCTCTTCATCACTAGATACTCAGCATATTCAATAAGTCTAAATCATGTTACAGAGATGTACATGTAATAATGCTGTCAAATACTGAGTACATTCAACCAGTTGTTGATTATGCCATGGGGTTGTACTACTACCAATACTGACTACATTCAACAGGTTAGGTTAGGTTAATGGTGTTGAACGCCACTGTCAACAATATGTCAGTTATATCATGGCGGTCAATTTTATTGGTGGAGGAAATCGGAGTACCCGAAGAAAACCACTAACCTGCCGCAAGTTACTGACAAACTTAATCACATAATGTTGTATCGAGAAAACCTCGCCATGAGCGGGATTCAAACTCACATTGATTGCATAGGTAGTTGTAAATCCCACTACCATACGATTGCCACCACGATGGCCCCTACATTGAACAAGCAGGATATTATGTCAATTATATCAGAGGGTGGTATATTGACTACATTCAACAAGTTGTTGATTATGTCAAAGGATGGTATACTGACTACATTGAACAAGCAGTAGATTATGTCAGAGGGTGGTATATTGACTACATTGAACAAGCAGTAGATTATGTCAGAGGGTGGTATATTGACTACATTGAACAAGCAGTAGATTATGTCAGAGGGTGGTATATTGACTACATTGAACAAGCAGTAGATTATGTCAGAGGGTGGTATATTGACTACATTGAACAAGCAGTAGATTATGTCAGAGGGTGGTATATTGACTACATTGAACAAGCAGTAGATTATGTCAGAGGGTGGTATATTGACTACATTGAACAAGCAGTAGATTATGTCAGAGGGTGGTATATTGACTACATTGAACAAGCAGTAGATTATGTCAGAGGGTGGTATATTGACTACATTGAACAAGCAGTAGATTAAGTCAGAGGGTGGTATATTGACTACATTGAACAAACAGTAGATTATGTCAAAGGGTGGTATATTGACTACATTGAACAAGCAGTAGATTATGTCAGAGTGTGGTATATTGACTACATTGAACAAGCAGTATATTATGTCAGAGGGTGGTACATTGACTACATTGAACAAGCAGTAGATTATGTCAGAGGATGCTATACTGATTCTATTCAGCAAATTATATGTTGTGTCAGAGGATTGCATTACTTCTACCTAATACTGACTACATTCAGCAGGATTATAACTGCATCTAACAAACTGCTGATTACTTTGAACAAGTAGTATATTATGTCTAAGGGTTGTGATGCATGTTTCGAATACTGAGATTACTGACTACATTCAACAACGTGTATGCTGTGTCAGAGGGTCCTATTACTTCTACCTAACACTGACTACCTTCAACAGGAAGTAAATTATAACTACATTGTCACTGATATCACTGGCTTGAAAATTGAACATATAACATACCTACATGTATGTAATTAGTTTGAAAACATATAGCATTCCTATGTCATAGGTTCGAAAATATAGCATGCCTATGTCATTGATTTCAAAATTTAGCATGTCTATGTCATTGGTTTGAAAATATAGCATGCCTTTGGCATATGCTTGAGAATTGGACATATAGCATGCATGTGTCAATGGATTGCCAATTGAACATAGCATGCATATGTCATTGATTTGACAATTGAGCATATAGCAAACCGATGTTATATGTTTGAAAATTGAACATAAAACATTCCGTTGGTGAATGGTATTTGTTCATTTTTAATAATTTGTGTCCTTTCGAATAATAAATTATTAAAGGAATTTAAATACCTTTGTCAACATGTATGTTTTTTGCAATGATTAAAATGCTCACTTATATTTGCCCTCAGTATCGTACAGATCCGCCGTGCCGTAGTCGCAACCTTCAGTCACACCTCTATAATTTGGCTGTCGGAAATTACGTGTACAAACTCCCGAAAACACTGTTTTTAAGAGACACTGCACAAATATGATAATATGTTTAAATTACATACATGTGTTTGTAATTATTCATTTCTCCTGAAGTCCTAGTACCCTTTATGAAAGAAGCCATTAATAGAGGCAAGAATAGATACATATTCACTCAATTGTTTTAACCTTTTATTTAACATGCCACAAGCTTAACTTGAACACCTTTCCATCAGATTCACAGTGTCCTAAGATATATACTATGTGGAACAAAGATTACTTCGGCTGATCAGGGATTTCGTTGTCTTGCATTTCACCAACGTCATTGACGTTGACGTTGGAAATTACCAAACATTTCTGTAATGTCTAATAAAAAAATAAGGTATTGGTTTATTGCTTAAATTTGCTTCTTTCATGGTTGATAGCTATACAGCATTCGAACAGCTTAAAACTATGAAAAGACAATTAAAGTATTTACGTTTGCATATCGATTCACGCTGTTTGACATCATGTTACGGCGTTTAATCCACCATATTTAAATAAAAGATGAAATGGATTAACTTGGCAAAGTATTTCGGCCTAAAAGCCCTAGAGGAAGGTCAATATATAAGCTGCTAAGCTTCCTTGATCTTAATTTTAATGAAAGGGGTGAATTTTATTCTATTTTTGTTCTTCACTTGTTTCAAAAGCAATCTAAATTCAAAAATCGACCATTTGTTGAATCACTTTTAAATTGTTTTGTTTTCCATTTGTTTTCTTCGAATTTAAGCGTACCTGATCAAGGTTATTCCAGAAACGATCCATGAACAGTAAATCAAATATCTACGTTTTTATTATTAAGCTCGCATGTCGAGAATAGAAATGTTTGCTACACCTAAGCTATGAATTTGTCAATCATATCATAACACATACTGTTTCGTTCAGTATGGGAAAGACATAAAAATATTCATCAATAGTGTCATTTCGCCAACATCTACTTTTCACAGTGGTAATTTACTTTATTAACAATGTTGATGTGTGTCTAAATAGACCATTATAATTATTTTCACACAAAAATAACTATGCTATAGCTGCATTACCGTTCAGTTTTTTTTCCTGGGATATTAATTAAATGTGTAGCTTAACCTTCATGGCAGCGTCCAAAAGGCAGTAAAATTGACTAGACACAAAATATAAAGTTGCCACCCGTCCCGTAACGCTATTAGTGGGATTTTAATAAATAAACTTGCAAAATTAATGTTTTTAGGTGTCTTCGTAAATAAGTCATTTTTATAACACTTAGTAACCATTAAAAAAAGACAGACGGAGAACTAATACAGTAAATAACGAGAATAACGAGACCAGAAAGTTTTTTTTTATCGCAAATTCGTTAGTTTATTCGTACGATTTATACTTACGATAAATCTTAAGCCATTTACACAAAGGATATCGTAGGACAGATGTTATTCTTGCGATATATCTTAAGATTGAAAATTAAAGTTACACATTTGATAACTCTTAACAGAAAATGATTCCTTGGTAACAGCCCAGTTTCATTTGCGTTGCACATGCGTACAATGTAAATATAGATCAGATCATATAGATCTTCACACACACACAGTAAAGTCTTAAATCGGACTAGCAAAGGACATACATGTACACACAATTGATAGATGCCTGTTTTTCTATCTTTTCTGATTAAGGTTGGAGAAAGGAAATACAAATGTATTGACATCATAATTACATCATAATGTACTTGGAAATTTCCCAGCGCTACATAATTTACATTGCCCGTCAAAAACTGATGACGTAGTACACATGGTGTTTCATGCCACCGGTTTGAAACAGACAAAAAATACTTTAATTTCAATTTAGTGAATTAAAACTACAAATGATAAGTTTTAAATGCTATATGCTTTGATTGTGATCGCGGTATTCCAAGGGATGTTAATAATTATGTTAGTCAGTCGAAAACCGATGATGCCAACAAATATTGGGCTTGATAAGCATGCTATTTTAATGTTTTATTGCTTACATTTCAACACACATGTCTTCTCTCACGCTCGCGTTTGCAACCTTATATCTGATAATAAAACTTCTTCATGCTTAACCTGAGGGACTGAAGATCACAAAAAAAACCAAACAAGAGCTACATAATATGATCTTTTTTCCCCCTCAAAATTCAAGGTTTGCCAAATTATTCTCTGAAGAAGTAGCCAAATAGCATAGCTCATTACCGGTGTGAAAGAAAAAGTTGAAGATAGGGAAAGTTTGAATATATCAAAGGGGTAATTAGAAGCCATAAAAACAAAATTAAATGTAATTTTTATCCTATAATATATTCATGATTTATATTTTCGGAAATTATGAAATTTATTCGTACTGTGGTTTTTTAAAATAATATTGTATTCGTGTTTCTTTACTGCAATTCAGAAATATCGCTTTCTTTGGCACATTCCTATTAGCGTTGCTTGTAACGTTTGAAATTTTCAATATAAATCATAGTGCACTTCGCATTAATTGCAATAAATAATAAACACACAAATATATATAGCAAAGAAAAACAACAGAAACAAACAAAGCAAACAACAACAAAAACAGAAACAAGCGAAAACAAGCAAACAAACAAAAATAGAAAAAAAACAGGCAACGTTTTCCTTACATTTTATAACATTTTATAAATCTGGTTTTCATAAAGTATTCCCTGGCTTAAATCACGTAGGAAAAGTTTAAGAAAATTTATCGTGTGCAATGATTACTTTCTGTAAAACAGACATAAACTTGCGTTTATGATACATTGTATATATACATTTGTAAGATCAATGACAAAATTATTGTTTTCTCATTTAAGCTTCCCTCATATATAGAAATTAAGCCTTTACAAAGTAATACCCTGGGTGCGAATAAAATGCAACCTATATGATTGGAATAAAACAGACATAAATGATTACAATGTAGTATTGGAAAAAACATAAATAAGCATAAGCATATCTTGTAACAGGAAGTATTTTAAATATGTAAGATGAGTAAAACATCCAATGTTTTTTTCGTCATTCAGAATTCCTTGTCGTAAACACTTCCCGGTCCTTTCCTCATTCATGACTTATGACCGGGTTTGTAACTAGATTAACACGACGGGTGCCACTGGTGGAGCAGGAACTGCGTACCTTTCCGGAGGACCTGAGTTCACCCTAGGTTTTTAATGGGGTTCGTGTTGCTCGATCTTTAGTTTTATGTGTTTGTTTTTCAGATCGTTGTTTGTCCTTTTGGCCATTGTGTTTTCTATTTTCCTCGATTTACGGATTTTGATTAGCCCTTTGGTATCTTCAACCTCTTCTATGTATGTTTTTTCCAAGTTAATGTTTAATTGTAAATAACATACATTATGAATATTGAAAACCTTACAATCATAAACTGGTTATTTTTTTGAGAGAATAACCTCAGTGTCACTGGGCATTTCTTAGAAAAAAGTACATAGAAGCCGAGCTAAGCATTCTTTCTAAAATAAGCTGGAGCGATCTGTAAATTTAGTTTTGTAAAGTTAAAAGTAAAACCGAGAATAACATACAGTATTAATATTTGAAATCTTACAAACATTTAATGGACTATTTTTGGAACAAATATCAATGTTACTGGACGTTTCATGTTTCTTTAGAAGTACATAAAATATCTAAAATTAGTAAATCATCCAATATTTTTTGTTTCAAAAAGAAAAAAAAAAGATTCAACAATCTGTAATTCACTTTGTTTAAATTTATACCCCAACTGTTAATAACATTCAGCATGATAAACTAAGTTTTAGAAAGATAGATCCTGAATGTGACTAACATACAGTATAAATGTTAGAAAGCGTACAATCATAAAAATGTCAGTGTTACTGGGGATTTTTGTTCTAAAAATTATATAGAATATCTGAGATATGTTAAAGCTACAAAGTATTTTTTTCAGAAAGCCGCTTCCATCATTCATAAATTAAGTTTATTAAGGGTACCGTATCTTCTTTTTATAGATGAATCAGATAATATACACTGTAGTTAATTAAAACATTGTGTGACATTTTACATTAAAAACTGACAGTCTCCACAATTTGTTGTTACAATCATAATAAAAACATATAACATGAGTTAAAAAGACGATGGGTTACACATAAACAGCTCATTATAGCTAATGTTGTAATTGTTTAATCAATATATCTTTTAATAAATATTTGAATTGAATTGAAACCATATATATATATATATATATATATATATATATGAAAATTAAACCAAACAGTGTTAGAATTAGATTTTAGAGCTGTCAAATTTTTGTTCTTCCCTCGACGGGATTTGAACCCACACCATTGTTACACTGCAGCATCATTCGCTTAGCCTTACGTCCAGCGCCCTAGACCACTCGACTACATCCACTCCCTAAAAAAGGAGCTTCAATAGTCGTAGTGTTACCTTGTCTCGTAAGGCAAATCTAGGGATAGGCGTAAGACATGTGTATAAGCGTGTGTAGATGGTACATATATACTTAATATTATAATTTGACAGCAATCTAACTCCGCAATATTTAATATATTGGATAGGATAATGAAGAATTATTCACTATACAGTCACAGGAAATAAAGTATATTATACAAACGTCTAGAAGCAAGTGACAACCATACAATATATCTGTCCCACTGGATCTCAAAGTTACTTTAAAGGATACTAGGTTAATACTAAATATTATATACGTCTGAAAATTAAACCAAACAGTGTTAGAATTAGATTTTAGAGCTGTCAAATTTTTGTTCTTCCCTCGACGGGATTTGAACCCACACCATTGTTACACTGCAGCACCATTCGCTTAGCCTTACGTCCAGCGCCCTAGACCACTCGACTACATCCACTCCCTAAAAAAGGAGCTTCAATAGTCGTAGTGTTACCTTGTCTCGTAAGGCAAATCTAGGGATAGGCGTAAGACATGTGTATAAGCGTGTGTAGATGGTACATATATACTTAATATTATAATTTGACAGCAATCTAACTCCGCAATTTTTAATATATTGGATAGGATAATGAAGAATTATTCACTATACAGTCACAGGAAATAAAGTATATTATACAAACGTCTAGAAGCAAGTGACAACCATACAATATATCTGTCCCACTGGATCTCAAAGTTACTTTAAAGGATACTAGGTTAATACTAAATATTATATACGTCTGAAAATTAAACCAAACAGTGTTAGAATTAGATTTTAGAGCTGTCAAATTTTTGTTCTTCCCTCGACGGGATTTGAACCCACACCATTGTTACACTGCAGCACCATTCGCTTAGCCTTACGTCCAGCGCCCTAGACCACTCGACTACATCCACTCCCTAAAAAAGGAGCTTCAATAGTCGTAGTGTTACCTTGTCTCGTAAGGCAAATCTAGGGATAGGCGTAAGACATGTGTATAAGCGTGTGTAGATGGTACATATATACTTAATATTATAATTTGACAGCAATCTAACTCCGCAATTTTTAATATATTGGATAGGATAATGAAGAATTATTCACTATACAGTCACAGGAAATAAAGTATATTATACAAACGTCTAGAAGCAAGTGACAACCATACAATATATCTGTCCCACTGGATCTCAAAGTTACTTTAAAGGATACTAGGTTAATACTAAATATTATATACGTCTGAAAATTAAACCAAACAGTGTTAGAATTAGATTTTAGAGCTGTCAAATTTTTGTTCTTCCCTCGACGGGATTTGAACCCACACCATTGTTACACTGCAGCACCATTCGCTTAGCCTTACGTCCAGCGCCCTAGACCACTCGACTACATCCACTCCCTAAAAAAGGAGCTTCAATAGTCGTAGTGTTACCTTGTCTCGTAAGGCAAATCTAGGGATAGGCGTAAGACATGTGTATAAGCGTGTGTAGATGGTACATATATACTTAATATTATAATTTGACAGCAATCTAACTCCGCAATTTTTAATATATTGGATAGGATAATGAAGAATTATTCACTATACAGTCACAGGAAATAAAGTATATTATACAAACGTCTAGAAGCAAGTGACAACCATACAATATATCTGTCCCACTGGATCTCAAAGTTACTTTAAAGGATACTAGGTTAATACTAAATATTATATACGTCTGAAAATTAAACCAAACAGTGTTAGAATTAGATTTTAGAGCTGTCAAATTTTTGTTCTTCCCTCGACGGGATTTGAACCCACACCATTGTTACACTGCAGCACCATTCGCTTAGCCTTACGTCCAGCGCCCTAGACCACTCGACTACATCCACTCCCTAAAAAAGGAGCTTCAATAGTCGTAGTGTTACCTTGTCTCGTAAGGCAAATCTAGGGATAGGCGTAAGACATGTGTATAAGCGTGTGTAGATGGTACATATATACTTAATATTATAATTTGACAGCAATCTAACTCCGCAATTTTTAATATATTGGATAGGATAATGAAGAATTATTCACTATACAGTCACAGGAAATAAAGTATATTATACAAACGTCTAGAAGCAAGTGACAACCATACAATATATCTGTCCCACTGGATCTCAAAGTTACTTTAAAGGATACTAGGTTAATACTAAATATTATATACGTCTGAAAATTAAACCAAACAGTGTTAGAATTAGATTTTAGAGCTGTCAAATTTTTGTTCTTCCCTCGACGGGATTTGAACCCACACCATTGTTACACTGCAGCACCATTCGCTTAGCCTTACGTCCAGCGCCCTAGACCACTCGACTACATCCACTCCCTAAAAAAGGAGCTTCAATAGTCGTAGTGTTACCTTGTCTCGTAAGGCAAATCTAGGGATAGGCGTAAGACATGTGTATAAGCGTGTGTAGATGGTACATATATACTTAATATTATAATTTGACAGCAATCTAACTCCGCAATTTTTAATATATTGGATAGGATAATGAAGAATTATTCACTATACAGTCACAGGAAATAAAGTATATTATACAAACGTCTAGAAGCAAGTGACAACCATACAATATATCTGTCCCACTGGATCTCAAAGTTACTTTAAAGGATACTAGGTTAATACTAAATATTATATACGTCTGAAAATTAAACCAAACAGTGTTAGAATTAGATTTTAGAGCTGTCAAATTTTTGTTCTTCCCTCGACGGGATTTGAACCCACACCATTGTTACACTGCAGCACCATTCGCTTAGCCTTACGTCCAGCGCCCTAGACCACTCGACTACATCCACTCCCTAAATATATATACTTTTACATCAATATACATATCAAATTTGCCAGCATGCGTTTACATTGCTCATTTCATGTTTGAAAAGAGCTTTCTGTTGTTACAAATATAACAAATATCATTATATTATTACCCTTTATGATAACTCTTTTGGTTTTTTTTAAATTGTTTTACAAATGTTTGACGAGACATATCTTTCTTGTCAAAACTAGAGACGCATATTTGTTTCAGTGTAGCTAGATGGGTTTTGTAATGGTTTATATTTATTTGTGCCGATCCAACAGCCATACATATTGAAGGCCCTTGAAAAGAGCAGAAATAAGCTTCCATCCAATTGTTTCAATTGTGACTTCTTTCTCGTCCGTGTGTTAAGTTATTTTCCCCTACATTTGTATAACATAAAAGTTCTACAAGGAATGGGGTCTCATTAATCGGGAATGGTGTGATGGTACATATATATACGTGTAGTGTAATGGTAAATGTGGAATAATGTGAATTGCTTGTGCATGAGGTGTATAGTGTAAGAAGAGGTTGAAGATACCAAAGGGGTAATCAGAATCCGTAAAGAGAGACAGACAGACAGATATATCGAAGACGAACAGACAACACAATGACCGAAAGAAAAAGTATAAACAAACAAACAACGATCTACAAAACATGCATATAAAACTAAAGATCGAGTAACACGAACCCCACTAAAAACCGGGAGTTGAACTCATGTGCCCCGGAAGGGTGAGTAGTTCCTTCTCCACTAGTGGCACCCGTCGTGTTAATCTAGTTACAAATGGTTGTTTGTAAGTGGTAATGTTGAACCTTTTAATAACTGTATGGTCAAAACATATGACAAGACAAACGTTACAAACTACAACGAACTGTTTTCTTCTTTTAATATTTTACAATAATTATTGACACAAATAAGTAATACAACTAATGACATGATTAGTTGATTTGCAAGACCCATACATAATGCATTTCACCCACGCAAATAAAACATCAGCTTAGGAATGAAAAATGATTTAGGTATGTATATTAATGTGTGCAAACGTGGTGTGCTACCAGTATTAAAATCCAAAATGTGCTTTGTCATGAAAGCTTAAACAGTAATTTAACAATTCGACCAATATCAACAAACGAACAACCACATGTTGTTCCATATCAACGAGCAGAAAAAAGACCTCGACAAATTGTGTTTGTATTCCAGGTTCTGGCTTGGAACAGGCACAACATTGTGATCGTTTAAATGGATTATAACCTTTCCCCACCATCTCTAACGGCATGTAGATAAAACAAACAATCACAATAACCTGCACAGTTTCGCTATCACTCAATAAGACCACACACTATAAAAGAAACATGAATGACAACAAAAACATGGCCAGTACGTTATAGGGTCAATGAACTTATCACAAGAATGAATGACAAGATAAATATGGACAGTACGATATAGGGTGAATGACTATATCACAAAAATGAATGACAACATAGATACAGGGTCGATAACTATATCGCAAAAATGAATGACAACATACATATGGACAGTATGGTACCAGGGTCAATGGATGATCGTGGCTAATTGACGACTGGCTGAGAAGATGGAAATTTACTCTTATGACAAAACAAATCATAACTGATATTTCTAACAAATTTGATATCAATTAAATACAGAAATCTAAAGAAAATAATGGTTTTCATGGTAAATCAGACAGAATAGGTCATGAATTTGTTGAAATCAAATATTGACTATAAAATAGTAATTTAATATGGAAGAAAATATAATTATACCCGGTTTGATAAACATGTCGACTGTTGATTGGTCAATAACTCATGGTTAAAAATTCATACACCTTCCTGGTAGTTACGTTACGTCATGGGGGTTTGTCATTGCTACTCATGTAAAGATGTTTTAAGTAATGTCAATTCCATCCTGTATAATTTGAACTATATATTATCGTTATAATTATTGTGTAAATGCGTAGTGATATCAAGCATAAAGTCAAATATGACATTTGTTCTTTTTATAAATATTTTAACAGCTCACATATGTGAAATGAAAAATAGTGCTGGTGTAGCCTTAATTGGTTATCTATAACACCCTCGTTTGTTTTGTTTTTTTGATTTTCTAATGTTGTACACTCTGTGATTTCCATTTATCCTACCAGTATGTGTAATACATACGGTACATGATGTCAGATTTATGTTTTGATTAATCCTTGTATTGACTTAGCTCCAGTACATAAAATCATAGCAACAAAGCATTACAAAATCAACCGATTTTTGTATTCACCTTTATTTACATTTCTCTCTTATAACAAAAATGTTGTTTATTAACTTTAAGTTGGGCATCAAAAATTGTACATGCAAAATAAATTAACAATATGAAAACAAGAAAAACACAGAAGTTTTGGATAGAGTTTCAATTCAGCCAACGAAAATGTTAATTTGGAAATATGCATTATACAATATGCGTCTATAGATACAAAAACAAATATTAATTTAATCCGTTCGCATAAAACTCAAAATATATTTTTACATAACATGCACAACACTTAATGATTCATAGCTATTTTTCAAAGACATAAGTCGCCGGTCAGACAGTTACAAATAATCTGTGTATGGAATGATTGACGGTACAGAAATTTCGTTCAACACTGCCGAAGAATATCTTAAATTCAATTAATCAACATAGACTTAAAAATTCTTTAAAAAATATATAGATCGCATTTGAAATTACCAAAAATTGGTTAAAAACGTAATGCAACTTATATCAGATTTGCGATACAGTGTGTAAATTGTATTTTTTTTCATAACTCCGTATTATGGCTTCAGACGGCATTGTGTACTGTCTAACATTTAAATGAATGATTAAAGCCATCAAATATATTCTATAGAACTGCAATATATCTGTCATGTAGAATAAATTATGACTCTTTCTACGAATTTTACGATTTTATTTTGGAACTGTTCCGACGGTGAATTTGTTATGAATAAAAATCAGTATTAGGACTCTGTGTGCTGTATAGCAAAACGCTGCTCTCGATTGTGTGTGGATTGACGTTTTACTTACACGTGAAAAACACTTGCATGACTATCATTTCACTAAGAGGTGATAATTAAGCACATAAATATAATACCAAGCCAGCAAAGTGAGGTGTATCGTTTTTGTCCCTGCATCGGCCCTATACGATGTTCGGATTAGATACTGAAAATGTTCTGACGGTGTGATATTTTTGTTCATATTGAAGTTCATCTCTCATTTTAACACAAAGGTGAAGCTTTTTCGGAACATTTTGGAAAAGGGGTTAAGCATAGCTAATCGCTACTGTAATATTATACATGGATTTCAATATGCTTACATGCAGTTTACGTAAATTAAATTGTTTATCTTCTTTTTGTGTCTTACACTGTATTATATTATTAAGAACGAATGCATGGGAATAGTTTTGCCTTATAAAGGGAGTACTCTAAAGACTAAATTTTTCTATTTTCAAACATCCTGAGAAAACGCGAAGATTGAGTAAATCTGTCATCTAAATTGAATATGCACGTATTTGTTTTTCCCCACGTATCACACATTTATCAGTATTTGCCTATTGGATAATGAAGGACGACATTTTCTCATATTAATGATTAATTGACCAATCACAGTTCCCATATGTATTGCAACACCATGGACTGACAAATGTCACACAATCGTTACTAAAAATATTGAATTTCTCTCAATGCTATCCAACAATAATTTAAATCGTTATGTTAAGCTAAATTTAGTTCTACATTGTTTCTTGTTTATTAATGGTGGCCATTATTTATATAAAAACGTAGATATCTATGTTAGTACGCACGACGTGTTTCTGAAATAACCCTCATTAGACAAGATCATAGTCAATATAATTCTTTTTTATTTAAAATTGAATTTTTTTTATTTGGGATCAAACACTGACTATCGGGCGAGTGGTACTTTCAAGACCTAATAGTCCACCAGCAGGGGTATCCACCGAGTGATATATTTGTTTCTTTGTTATATATCTGTCATGGTCATAACGAAGAAATTCAGCATTTGATGATTTTCTAGGAATTTGTTAAACAATTCAGCATCAATTTTCACACTACTCTGTAAAAAAATAGCTGACAAAAGATTATCTTTTTTCCAGTGAAATATATAATTAATTCAGCTATATTCGAACATCTTATATATTATCAAAAAGAGTTTGAAGAAACCAAAGACGTCATCAGAATCCGTAAATCGAAGAAAGACATACAAAACGAAAAGGACAAACAACGATCTATTAAATAATACTAAAGATCGAGCAACACGAATTGTTTACTCAAGTGGTATTGTGAAACCGGAATTATTGAAGGGTGCAAAAAGTAAATTTTAATTCATATAAACATATCAGTAATTTGGATTATATGAACATTTGCAATAATCCGATTGAGTAAGAAAAAAATAAAATAAAATAAACAACGACGATCCAACCACCACATCCGTGGTGTAATGGTTAGTGTTCTCGCTTCGAATGCAGTAGAAAGTGGATTGGAACCAGGTTGGGCCAAAGACAACAAACCCACACTCGCTCCAAGTACAAATCAACACCATCAGTTTCATGGACCTATCAAATTTGAAATATTTAATTCGTGTATAAATAATATCAAACCATGCTTATCGATGACTGCTATTTGTTCTCTATGACACATAGTAACAACTATAAACAAGCAAAGCGAGAAAATGCTTAGGTTGCTGGTATTTAGGATAAATTAAATTTTACACATATTACAATTAGCAAATATACAAAATTGCATGGGTAGCTTAAATATTGTAGGGTCGTGTTATTAGCAAACAGGAAAGTCACATTCCCTGTCAAAGACTCTAAATAATATTGTATTTGTCAACAAGAAGCAATTCGATGACTAACAAGAATTAACTGAACACCTTATACTGCTTTAGTTACTCTTATTACTCCCAATAATGAGGTAATTCCAGTAACAAATGTTGGAAAACCTAAGGGGCAATTAAGAATGGACAATCCAGAGAGACCTGCAACATTGGGTATACAAGACGATGCAAAATACAGCACAATATGTGTTGCACGCCACTATACGCAAACAAACACAAATAACGTAAGCATGATCTGAGCCCTCATGCAAACGGCAAGACGAACCGAAACATCGGTTGTATGCGGAAATTGTAACGAATATCACAAAACGGAATTCAGAACGTAAAAACACATAATAGCGCAATACAAAGTAATAAAAAGATGAGCATCACGGACCCCACCAAAGAAACCGGGGGTGAACTCGGGTGCTCGCGAAGGGTAAGCAGTTCTTGCTTCTTATAAGACACCCACTGTGTTACTCATATATACAGTCAAGTCTGGTCAAAGTCTTGGCAGTGATAGAGGAAAGAAAAAATCTACGTAAAAATTAAAAGATCCATTGTCATTTGAGATATGGATTGGATATATATAAAATAACCTGTATCCTCTTAAAACATGACGTCAATATTAATGACGAAAACAAATGTTTACGTTGTTTGTATTTGTTTGCGTATAGTGGTGTCCAACATATATTGTGTTGTGGTTTTATTTAGATTTTCTTTTTCTTGTGTACCCTATATTGCCAGTTTCTCTGGATTGTCCGTTTTTGATTTCTCCTTTGATATTTTCTAAGGTTTATTTACAAATCATAAAAGTATTGCTCGCTAAGATATCAGCAGTAATATGCCTTTAACCGACCTGATATTCCCCAAATACGGGGTAGTAATTTACACCTATCCTAAGGATGAGAAGTTTATGTGATTCTTCCCTCACACCCAGCGGAAAACCCATTTCCAACTAAGACCTATTTCTATTCCCCACCATGATCAGAATAATATTTCCGAGTTTGAATTAAATGCAGACATCTTTCTTACGAAAACCCGTGAATCTGTCTAGAAAGTTCGTGGAAGTTAGCTTTGGTTTGATATTATTAACAATCCAATCATAATATAATGCACATAGCGCATATTTATGGAAATTCATTTAGCGCAAACTAATTAAATTCGTTTTTTTTGTGTTTTTTTTTTTATCGTTTTCCATGTTGCATCCTCCAAACCGGATTGAAATTATATCCCCAGTCTCAATTCGCAAGGGGATCTCATTAATATGTCGTTTTCGTTGAATTTTTCTTTTGCAAAACATACGATATTCGTATTTTATTTTAAATTGTTCCTTTCCTATCATCATGACCGAACTCAAAATTTATTCCCCCCTTTCTCAATTCTCAAAGGGATCTCATTAATATGTTCAAAGTAGTTTTCACAGGATTTTCTTTTAGCACAATATCTATTTGTATTTTATATCTACAAATGTATTTGTATTGCTTTTAATAAAGCCCACTGAGGTTATATACAACTTAACGTGATATTGGGAAATCACCAAACCATTGTGTAATGACCACAGTTGTTAAAATAACAATGACAGGTAATATAGCCCAAATCCTTGAGGCCATTCTCCATTATATCAATTACCGTCTAGTTGTTACATGATTACAAAATGTGATCGATGTAGAGTCATTTCCAAGTTCTTACTTTCAATTAGCGAACAAACAAAAAACAGAATGTGCCTTTTGGGTGAGCAGTAATGATCGTTTCAGTTCAATTAAAGACGTTGCCTTTGGTAATATTTATTCTGAAGTACAATTTTATGATCGCAGATTATCCTTGTAATGGAAACAACTGAATGAGATTTTAATACCAGGCTATGATATATTAAAAAGGTTTAACTTGTAATATAACAAATTCATTGAATCCTATATAGTACTTTAATTTGTCACTGTAGTACATGTTCAAGAGGAGTTTGAAGACATCAAAGAGGTAATCATAATCCGTATATCAAACAGGAACAGATAACGCAATGGCCAAAAAGAAAATGTACAAAAGGGCAAACAACGATCTAGAAAACATACACATGAAACTAAAGATCGAGTAACACTAACCCCACAGCACACTGGGGGTGCATTCAGGAAGGACTATGCAGTTCCTGCTCCACTAGTGGCACCCGTCGTGTTAATCTAGTTACAAACCCGGTGATAAGTCATGATTGAGGAAAGGATCGGGAAGTGTTTACTACAAGTGGAACATATTTGTGGTCAAATGTTGAATCTATTTGGAAATGTGGAATATCAAATCTTATTTATTGCCTTAGGATGCCAAGTAACTCACTTGCGTAATACTTTGGTGAGTGGAAGTATGCCATCGACGATATTATCTAGTTAATATCGATTATGCTTCAGTATGTTAATATGGTCAAAGACTGCTAAATTAAGATGATGATATTGATACTTAGGACGAACGCCAAATAAAGTTTAAAGCATCAATACGCAAAGTCCTGATATTTAACTTAAGTGTACACATCATTTTGTTTGGCTTCTGAACATATGATTAACTTATATGTTCATAACATAATAACAATGATTTTGAGATATAACCAGCTGAGCGTGGGTAATAATAAAAATGAGAATAAGATGGTAATATCTAACACCAGTAAACACGTGTTTATGATTGTTACATATGTACTGGTCAATGTAATTACCTGCTGTGATGTAGATTTTGAAAATAGTTCTTGTCAGAATAGTGTTTTCAAATTGGCATGTAAGTTGCGTGTTGATACGACTAGGATGGGATATACATTACCACCAAGAGTTATACTAGAGCTGAAACATTGCTTCAACAATAAAATGATTCATATAAAGTAACGAGGACAAAAACCCCGTCCAATCACGTTTTAATTGAATGACATTTTAACCGGAATAAAATCAGATTAAAATATTATTAATAACTGGTGATTCTTATTATTCTTAATACTGTTGCATCAATTTTATACAATAAAGAATACATTAGAGTATGAGTTGTACTCGTTATTGAAGACGCCAATGTGACTGCAGAATGTAGAACAGCAAATAATGCGCTGTTACGTTACTTTATTGTGTGTCTTAGTGTAATGCAGGATAGTCTCTTGTGTTAATTCACATCCCACATATTATTTTCTCACTACTTACTATTTGTAAAACTAATCTTTTCAGAACTGAACTGTGGGTATTATTATGTTATTTTAGTATAATGACAGGGGCAACTAGTGGAGCAGGAACTGCTTATCTTTCCTAAGCATCTGAATTCACCCCCTTTTTTCTAGAGAGGTTCGTGTTGCTCAATATTTAGTTTACTCTGTTGTATTTTGTCGGCCATTGCTTATCTGTTTGTCTTTTTCTTTGCCTAATTGTAATGTCATGTCTTACGAATTAAGGCGTCTGGTTCTACCCCCCTTTTTGGTATCTGCAATCTAATCAGAGACATATATCTGCAATTGCTATACAGAGGGTCACTTATGTATGCAGACTAGTCTTTTTCAGCTTTCAAATGTATTTTTAGGTCCTAAATTTTTTAATTAAGTTTTAAGTTATAATTATCAATAGGTAAAATCTCTACAAGCCCATGTAGATTCTTTCATGCGAAGACAAATTCGTATATAATTATGCTATAATTTTCCGTTAAAAGTGAAAAAATTGATCGATGTGTTTATTATGGATATTAGCCAAATTTAGGAATGGATGGCCACTAACTGAATGCTTTAATATGAATGGGTATACTTTCCAATATGAGGAAAGATATGAGTGTTTAACAAGCAACAGCGTCACCGCCGAAACCAATATTACTTCAAATACCCTCTACCGCCCTTTCCGTGATTAAGTCTGAGAATTATATATTAAAATATAACTAATACCTTACCTTGTGCTGTCAAGATAGAAATTAAAAGATAGCTTGACCTCTCGCAAAGAGTTCTGTTGTGAACGTCACTTACAAAGATTTGTATTCAATGCGGACTACTACACACGTGGGCGTAGGCGCATTTCCTATGTAAAGTTATGGAATGTGTGGATTTATTCAGCTTTCAAATAAACGTTATAGAAAACCAAAGGGGCCACCAGAAATGGAAAATCCAGAAACACTGTCAACATTGGGTACACAAGACACAGAACGAAGACAAACAAAACACAACACCACACAGAAAACTAAAAAGATGAACTTCATATATATGGTTTGGTCGTAAATGGGAACTTAAAATGTATTAATGGATCATATATCGACAAGATGAAAATAAGTTGGTAGTCAATGTTATATCATACATATACTGAGTGTTATATGAAGGGTGATATTTAAAGAATTTGCAAGATTTCTTCAAATCTCAACGTCAAACCACAAAAACAAAATCATTTCCAGAAGACTTATCATCAAACGCAGCAAGATATTAATTCGTTCATAATTCTAGCGACGTGGAAAGAATTATATAGATTTAAGATCAATTTATCAAGCTTATGAGTGAAAAATGACTTTACAATGTCAAGATATTATCTTGTGGAAACTGCTTTCTATTGAAAGCAAACCGTTTTTTCTTAAGTAAGGACTTTGTAAATCTTTAATTCATGTCAATAAAGGAAATATTTCACTGGACCAAAGTGTTCTTTACGTTATTATAAAAGATAACCAATGGGTTCTTTTTTTATTCCGAATCAGTTTTATATGTGAAGGACAAATTCATTGGATTATAAGCTTGAAGAGATAACTAGTGTCATATTGGTTCTGTAGCCTGCATACGATCTGAGAACGATACAACCTTCCATTGTCAAACTCACAAGGTTATCCATTGTCAGCTGAAATCCAATATCCGATGACTTAGAAAACAAGACATATTATAAAAATCCAAACTGATATATCTTAATTAAAACACAACTGTAATACCTGTCTGATAATATTGACGGATTCTAAGTTGTATTTAAAATCAGGCATTTCATAGGAGACATGTTCTCGTTTGTCGATTGGATCAACGTTTAGATAACAAGTCACCTAATCTGAATGATGACACATATATGGCAGACCTATATTTGAATGGAGACTACATATCTTTTTATTAGTTCACTTGGCCAAATGCTAAGCTACTCTTTGCAATCATTTGACGTCCGTCGTCTGTTAAATTTTCACATTTGAATCTTCTCCTCTGAAACCACTTGTCCAAATGAGCCAAACTGTGTAAGAAGCATCTATGGAAGGTCTTTTATAAAGATTGCTAATTTCGTCGCAATCCGTTATCAAACAGGACTGCCACAATAATCTTCTTTAAAACCGCCTAGCAGAATAAAGCGAAATTTTACAAGAAGCATCTATGGAAGGTCCTCTATGCTACTCATTTCTTCCAAGTGGTGCAAAACACCTGGTCGCAATGGGGATTCGTTTTTGTTGATTGGCTGAATCTAGAAGGCACAATGAATTGTTACTTTGTAGAAAGAATGTATAGGAGATCCTGTACAATATTTCCATGGCTGCTCTAGGCGGATTTTGTTTGTGATTGGCCAATTAAAAATATTCTCCAAAACCATTTGGTCAAATTAATTGACATTTGGTAGGAGGCGGCAATGGAAGATTCTGCATACAATTTCTTCAAAACAATATGACAGGTGAGTGACATAGGCTCAGTGAGCTGAGCCTCTAGTATTGACAAAGCACTGGTGAATATTACACTGACACCGTATATATCGCATTAGGTCATTAACGAATTATGGGGGATTTAGAAGTAATTGCACTTAAAGTCATATATATGATACAAGTGTTGTTGAAGTGATACATTTGAGTCACTGTTACACTATTCATGATATTTGAATTGGAGATTTGTGGACTATTTATGCAGTATACGGTTTTTAGAGGGGTTCGTGTTACTCGATCTTTAGTTTTACGTGGATGTTTTGTAGATCGTTGTTTTTGCTTTTGTCCTTTTTTTTGCCATTGTGTTTTCTGTTCCTCTTCGATTTACGGATCCTAATTACCTCTTTGGTATCTCAAAACACTTCTTCATAGAGTAGTTGAGTTGCTTTACCAATATGTTGGGACTGACTTGTGGGTCAAATTAAAAACAAATACTATCAATAAAAAAATGTCATATCATCGAATCAGGGTGAAGCGTTTGTTTGTCGCCATCCTTGTTTGCAAAAGGGAAGTAACTAGATCCACGTGTTAACCATAAATCAATGATAGCCACACAAGTATAAAGAAGGTAAAAGCTTTGATGATATTCATGGATGTTATATTGTTATATAAGTAATAATAAAATTGTATTAACAAAAAGATAGAAAACGTCAACCGCGAGTCATTAGGTTTTTATTTAAAGCGGAATACTTCTAATTCCAATTAGTGCAAAGTTAATCGACATGTTGACAACAAGAGGATGTCGATGACACATCATCAATGGTAATTAAGACGTATGACATAATCCTGATTATTACGGATGTTTCTTTTACCATTTCGCTTCCCGTTTGATAATCGCTGACGATTTCGCCTATGGTGTGCTTTTCATCATTCAGTTCATACAATCTGAAGCATGACTCGATGTAAATAATACATTGATGAAGAGTCTAGCAAGTGTCGATGTCTTTATTGATATGGTAAAGTCACATTAAATCTAATACTAAATATCTGTGGGGATGTCAAATCTGCCATATGTTAAATACAAGTATAAAAGAAGAATTTAAAAGAGATGTTGATCTCCTATGAAGATCAACCCGTTTTATTTTTAAAGTACTTTTAGACATATAAATTGATTAAAGATCGGTATTTGGTTCAAGTTCACTGTGTAAAATGAAGAATTCATTCAGGTCTAGTACACGAAATTATCAAATGTTTCATATTTAATCTTGTTTCAGATGTGCGGCTCCGCCATTCTAGCTATTCTTCTGTAAAGCAATTAATTATGACTTTTAACACATATATATTATGTATATTTAAGTGCACAAACTATCAAATGGAATTACAGATGCAAGATGAATAGAAATTTATATATAATATGTAGTATGCTAATAGATGCTGGGGAATTACATTTATGGTTCTTTATACTGCGAAATTAATTCAAAATTTAACAATTTCGGTTAGTTTGCGCTCATAGCGCAATCCACGTAATAATGACCTGTGTCGGTTATCTGTGAATACTAACATTTTCCGCAACAAATTAAACTACCTCCATGATATTGGTGATATATTGGCGTTACTGAAAGTCTACAAGACACGTTCGCATTCCCCATTGTCAGAAACAATCTGGAAACAGTAATATTACTTTTCTACGTCAGCATAACAACCATTATATTCAATTTATTATCTTTACCAACCTCACACATTTTACGACAGTCTGCTAGCTTTAATTATTCTGGTTTAGAAAAACCCCCCAAAAAACAGACTTTTTCATTTCTTTTCTTGAAAGCATCACAGGACTGAAAAGAACTGTGAACATTTGTAGTAAAGTACATCTTATGCTAATAATATACAGTAAATGTACTATTACATGAAATAACTCCCATTTATCAATGTTTAATGTAACGTTGTAATTATTTTAACATGTACATTAACATTGTCTTTTTATGTACACACATTTAATCTAATGTACATCTTCATGTGATGTGCCTTGGATGTATTGCTGTAACGTGCATCTTTTTGTATGTACATCAAAATGTAATTTGCCTCTTTATCAGTACACATTTAACCTAATGTACATATTAATGAGTGCTCTATTGAAATGTTCTCGGTTTTCTGTTATTTTACATATTAATGAGTGCTCTATTGAAATGTTCTCGGTTTTCTGTTATTTTACATATTAATGGATGTATTTCTATATTAGTATTAATGTGAAATAAGCAATCTATATATACTTTTCAAACTACTTTGTGAGTATAAACCACATTCTGTTAACCGAATGAAGATGCTTTATAAAGATTTTAATTAAATCTAAGTAATGACCAACAGGGGATGATTGAAATCCCATTAAACAGTGCAACCCGACACCCTTCTTGACTGTCGCAAGCCAGATACTGGATTGCTAATGTCGTGCGTTATGTGGTTTTCAACAGTTTGAGGTGAGAGGTTGTTGTTCACTTTATTGGTATAAATGGAATTGTTTTACCTTTAAGCTTTCTTATCTTCAATGTATATTATAATTTTTTGTTTTAGCAAAATAAGAAATGTTGTATTTGTCAAGCGTTCAATATATGACACTCGACCAAGTCATTAGATCCAACAAGTCAGCCATATAAAATATCTGAAATATTTCATGATTATTTGGTCATACTAAATATATAGTGTACGTACATCAAATATTGTGATGAAAATGAATGAGTGCATTCACCAAGAAATATATTTTATTTTGCTTGGAAAATGTCTAACTATGGTATGAGAATTGCCAATTAGTATGACACAATACTAATCTAAAATAACTAGTAGTTATCTTTATTATTAATTACAATACTGATTGGAATCTGACAAAGTCTTCAAGAGAAATTAATTATAGTTAATGTGTTCTAGATAAGACGTTATTATATTTGTGTGACAAATTGTTATATTAGCCTAGCATAGCATAAAGGCCTAACTTGGCGATTCATTATTATCTAAAATAAAAAATAAAAATAAATGAAGTGTCTGTTCGAAGCCAGGGGAGTAAACGGTCATGGTCATGTACATTTGTATATGTGTTTTACATATAGTCGTATCGACTTTGCCTCTGTTCCAGCGATTTCTTGATACGATTTTGGAACTGTTGTGATGACGTGGTTTTTTCCAGTTGAAATATCATTATTATTATTGCTATACTATTATTGATATAAATATATATATATATATACATATGTCAGAACCTCCGGGGGAACTCCTGTGTATATAAATAGGACACAGTTTCTCCGCTGTCGGGTTCAGCCCATAAAGTGGGCGGCCGCAAGTGGTACGGGACCAATACAATACATGGACAGATCGTCTTTTGATGCAATATAATGAGCGTCTCTGAAGTGAATAGAGAATGCCACACTTCTGGTGTGTAAAAGATAAATTGGAGCAACTTATGATGATCATCAGTTTGGTAAGAGAAGGCGTAATGTGGCCCATTACAACGAACAAGTTGCTCCCATATTATTCATTATGAAGAGTTTGTAGGTACAAAAGGAGTAATCAGAATCCGTATATAGAAGAGGGATAGACAATACAATAACCAAAAAGAAACAGGACAAACAAGGATGTACAAAATACTATACAGAAAACTAAAAATCGATCAACGCGAACACCACTAAAAACCGGTGGTGAACGAAGGTGCTCCGGAAGTTCCTGTTCCACTAGTGGCACCCGTCGTGTCACTCTAGGTACAAACCCGGTGAAGTCATGTTCGTAAGCTGACATAATTTTAGTTTTTTTTTATTCCCATGAGACTAATGAGAAATTTTCCACACGCTAACAGGAAATGTCAAAAACGGAAGCAAAACAAAATCAAATTCAAACCTCAATGCCATTTATGGCAATATATCATTATCTTTATAAAATTTGAAGTATTTAATTGATCCCGGGTATTTGATATAATTACCTATGACAAAATGGCAGTAAAACTAGTATTGTGTTCATTTTATTATTGTTTTCAATTATTTAGGAAAACCGATTAGTCGTCATTTTTTAAAATAAATTCCATGGTCATGTGTAGTCTTTTCATGCTCATTTGTTCAATAAAGAGTATAACCTCCATGTCTTAAAGTTCAAAACACGGATTGACACTATGAGTAACATGGAGGGATTCTTATTAGAGGCAGGAACTACTTACCCATCACGAGCACCTGTGTTCACCCCCGGTATTTGGTGGAGCCCGTGTTGCTCATCATTTGATTTCTGTGTTGTGCTTTGTTTGTGTTCGTCTTGTGTCTTGTGAGCCCAATATTGCCAATGTATCTGGATTGTCGATTGTTGTTTGCCACTTAGGTTTCTGTAACCTTTCTTTCGCACATCCATTGACTTCAAACCAGGTGACAAGAGTCTTCCTTGTGAGTATTGTTGCCATTACTGCAGGATATGATTTGTTAATTAATTAATATTTTGACATCGTAGATTGTGTTGGATTATTATAAGACCAATAAAATCTCAGCATGACATATTGGATTTATTTTAGTGTTATGAGAGACAACGGAAATGTATTAATGACTTATTCTTGTAAGGAGGGCTCGTTGAATTTTTTAGCTATTGTTCATGCAAATTAGCCCAAACGTATCAACCAACCGTTAGTTATGAAAATGGAGTACAGTTTGTGCGCTAAGCGATATGATGTGTAGGTAAGGTTTGTATGTACACAACGTCTACAAAACACACACAAAAAAACAACAACAACAAAGCAAACAAAAAATAAACAAACAAAACAATCAGACAAACACGAAGACAGTTACTCTGGTACAATGCCATACCCGCGATGTTATTTCCATGAAATGCGTTGTTCTCATACCACAGATAATTAACGCGGACCAATTTTATGTTTATCTCCAGATCAAGATATTTCATGCCTATAGTATTTAGGACACATGTGCTACCCCGATGTCATTCTGACATTTCCGTGTTTGTCAAGATGACATTCTCCACTTTAAAAAATTTAAGGATTGTAAATGTTATTTTTTACATGTTTATTAGCGTAATTAAAGTGAAACCAAACTTATTAATGAAGAAAAGTAATGAAAGCGTTGTTATCTTGACTTAAATGTTGTATCTTCTATGTTGGTTATAATTAAAGGAATGTTTTGCATCCGTTTCCGTCATAGTGACATTAAATATTCACAATTTAAGTAGGATCAATAAATGTTTGAGTTGCATGAATATTGATTTTTTTTTAAGAATAAAGTCAGATTACATAAGAACTTATTACAGCATGAACAATGGTTCACCGCTTTACAATTTTACAAAAGCAATGTATTGTAAGATATATACGTCATATAGTTGGAATCTGATCTTTTAGCTCAACAAAAAAGAAAATGAAGGAATAAAGAATATTTAAAGTTATATTTAAATATTGGTATTTGAGTACAATTTATATAATACAATGTAATATAATGTGTGGGAGGGGAGGGAGTATGGTTATGGTGTTTAATGCCACTTTTAACAATGTATTAGTTATATCGTGGAGTTGGTTCTATGGATGAGAAAAAAACGACTTGTCGCAGGACTGTGACTAACTTTATTGCATACTGTAGTATCGAGTACACCTCGCTTTGAGCTGGATTCGAACTCACAACTTTAGTGGTGATAGACACTGTGTGCACAAGTAGTTGTGAATCCATTTGCAGTATCTCTGGGACATATACTCCTGTCATTAGGGTTAGGGTATGGTGTTTAACGCATCTTTTGAACAATATTTCCGTTGTATCGTGGCGATAAGTTTTATTGGTGGAGGAAACCGGGGTACCCGGAAAAAACCACCGACATGCCAAACTTTATCACATAATGTTGTATCGAGTACAAATCGCCTGCGTGGGATTCGAACTCACACCATACGTGTCAATAAGCACTGATTGTAAAGGTAGTTGTAAATCCAACTACCATACGATCACGACCAGAACGGCCCCTAATAACTATCATAATTTAATATTTATGTTGCCCCATACTTTAATCACATCTAAATTGACAAACTGTAAACGAATGAACTGTTGTTCCAGGAGACAGTATAATATAACAGCATGACTATTATGACTATGTTGGTGGAGAATATAACCTCATAAAAGTTCAACATAAAACTGGAAAGCATAAACAAATTCTTTAATAATTTTCGTGATATAAAAATGTGCAACTAGCATAATAAATTAGAATTTGATATTAATATTTTATGTTTTCACTCTTTCAGTTTCTAATATTATTTCGTCATTTTATTTTATCTGTAATTCAAAAGTTAATAAGTTAATTACTGGTAATTCAAGAGTAAATAAGTTAATTACTGTTTGAGCTCTTAAATGTTTATTGGTTGTTTTTAAGGACTGTTCTTCAGGCATAACAACTAAACACCTAGAAAGTTAGAATATATTTTATTGTAAAGAAACTTTATCAAAATTGTCACCAATACTTTTTTAAGATTAAATTAAAACTCTTGCTTGGTAGCATCAATTCACAATGAGGTCAGATTTGATTCCTTAAAACTAGTCCCTTTCACTGTTTACTGAAGTGTCAGTTATCGGTCATCCATAGATGTGTTAGAAGTATCGAGTTTGCTTCTGTTTTTCCTATTCGATTTTGGATCTGTACTAACTGTGTTATTTATTTTGTCTTTCATATTATAATAGCACAAATATTGTTTTTATAGTTATTTAAAATTAGAAAATCATATCAATATGTCCTTGCATCTATTTGCAAACATGCGATAATATTGATTAATATGGTTTTACGATTGTGTAAAAGATATAACAACGAGCAATTTAAACGCTATTTACTGTCAATTCCCATTTGATCTAAAAATCACGTTGAAACAATGTCGGTTTATTAATTGCCATGCTGTAATTTCATTAATAATAAAATTACAAAATGGAATAAAAATCAAGATAAAATTTATTTAATTGTCCATATCATTCTATTAATCAAATTTATTTATAGTTCATCTAGTATTTCAAAATAAAATACAATTACACGTGCAATGAAATTATTATAGAAAAAAAACACAAATATATCTGATCTTTCATTCACACATAATTGCCACATATTCAGCAAACCTCGTTTTCAGTTTTCGGATTGTCTTTACCTCCAGTTATTTGTATGTCTAATTTACATTATTTGTGTTTCCTTACGTATAGTGGTGTCCAACACATATTGTGTTGTGTTTTTATTTTGCTTTTCTTCGTCTTGTCTACCCTATGTTGCAAGGTTCTCTGGATTACCCATTTTGATTTCCCCTTTGGTAATCTTTAACGTTTATTTGCCACCGGCGATTGATCTCTAACGATAACTCTACACAGAAAACCCGTTTAAAGTGTCTTATTGTGCACGTTTGTCAAAACATGTCTTTGCCTATATATCTTATTTCAATTCGATATTTTATTGAATTCCATTGACGACAGCGTACTGTTTATTTCTTATTGTTTCTATTTACTTGTAACTGCCTACAGCTGTTTGCTGCTTACGATTCACTGTCAACCTTTATGTTAATAGAAGGGAAATTTAACTTAATAAACCTGTAGACGACCTTCATTGGTTGAGTACAATTTCAATTTCATTCCTAGTTTTTGAGAAGATGAAAACGAAAATTATTCATCGCTCCTTGTTTCAAACTTTGGATCCCAATAATGCATTCTTGTTTATAGTGAACAGTATTTCAGCTATATTTTTTAAGAAAACAACCTTACAAACAATAAATCATATAGGTAAAAAGTGTCGCTGGCTTGTTTTTAATTGCAACACAGAAATGGAGGGAGGATTGGAAAATTTGCATTGAAACGTGTAACAAACCCCCAATTTAAATATACGGTAACTTATTAGAAACTGCTGGAAGTGGCTATATGTACACAGAATGTGACATTCACCATAGGCGTGCACTTGTTGTGTATTCGATTAATCACGCATAATTTAGCGGACGCCCATATCGGAGAGATTGTACTCCGCAGTGAAAATTATATAACTCGGGGTTGCCACATGCTTGAAGCCCAGGGCTAGGATATATGATTGATGCCATTTACAATTTCTTTTCCATCACTTATTCCTCTGATAAATGGTTTTTCTTTAATTTTCCACAATGCATCCTATGCAATTTACATCAATGTAAATCTACATATCACATTGACACTGTTCAATACATGAAGTATTTATATAGCTGGATCTTAAGGAGAATGTTTTTGAAAGACTTACTTGATTCACTCCATTAAGCCCACATGCTATGATCAATTTCATTTGCATAATCTAAATATCTTCTTCACTTCCCAAAAATAATAGCTGCCAATTTTTATTCCATTTACTAGAGCAATTTTGCAAAAATATATCAAAATGTGAAAAGGGTATCGACTCTGGACGGACACAAACAGCTCTTTCAGGTTAATTGCTATGATTTAAAATAAGGGTAATAACAAAATTACCGAACTCCGAACAATCTTACAAAGGGAAAGTCAAAACTCATAAGTATATAAACAGACAAAATCAGTCAACAACCGGAAAACTGTGAAAACCGTAATGACCCTGACTTGGTACAGGCATTTCTAAAGAAATGGTGGGTTGAATCAGATTTTAAAGCGCCATGAGCGATGTTATTGTACATTGTAAATACCATATTTTCTAAATCTATATTTTGATTTTTAAATTCAGTTTCTTTTTGAGAATATTATGGAATTCCCATAAACGACAGCTAACGTTAAAAAAACCCAACATCCAGCTGCTGCTTATTAAGGAACAATTTGCTAGTAGGAGTGGTCGTTTGTGACTCATAGTAAGGCAAAATTCCACGACCCTATCCGTCCTCTCATGTCTCTATACTTTACTTGTACCAATATGATTTATTGTTTGTAACTTGTTCTCGTAGAATGCCATTGTAACATACACTACAATAGCGAATAATTCAATAATTCTTCTTCACTATGTGAGCAATATAAGCTCACGGCATGCTCTTGCTTACAAATAAATATTGTTAAGAAATACCAAATATACAGTGCAAGTTTGGTTTGGTTTAGATATTTTATTTTGATTAACCCTGTGTGTCACCTGCTTCCATACATGATCAATGAAATAATTTGGTATTGTTGCCAAGTTAAGCAAATTTGTTGTAGACAGTAAGGAATAACCAGTGGTTAGTTAGCAGTTTACAGTTACAAGTAAGCAATACGCTGTCGTATAGGGAATTTTATAATATTCACAAAGAAACTGAATTTAACAATCAAAATATAGATAGACACATGTAAGTATATACAATGTACAACATCATCTGGCAATTCTAAATCGCAGCATTTGGCACAATAAATTCGTGAGAAAAATTACAAACATTTACTGTTATTGATTTCATGTACGTGTATTACTAAAATCTCGTAGGTCCTGATATAAATGTAATATTCCGGAGCACCTGGATTCGACGCCTGATTTTTAGTAGGGTTCGTGTTATTCGATCCTTAGTTTTCTTCGTAGTGTTTTGTAGATCGCTGTTTGTCCTTTTTCATTTTTTGCCAATGTGCTGTCCGTCCTTCGATTTACGGATTCTCATTACTCTTTGGTATATTCAAACTCCTCTTGCTGAAATTGTCGTAATGCTGACATCCACCTATATTGTAATTGAAGGATTTATATGCTGTTACAAAATGTTATTATATTTTGGCAGACCAGACATATGATTTTCTGAACCCATACGTTTTATGGTGTTTACTATTTTTTTAACACTGGTTGATACAGACCAAAGTCAAAGCCATTTTGTGAAAGCCATAGTTTTTGGAATAATCATGTAATACATGCCCCATATTTATACCTGAATACTTGCGTCATCTAGTTCCCCCAACTATTCAGAGTATTACAAGATACCCTTTCCGAAATGGTGATAATTTAATAGTTCCTTTCTGTAGACTCTCTATAACCAATTCGTCAGTTATTCCTTCCACAGTTAAAGAATGGAATAAACTTGACATTGCAATCAGAAAATTAGATTCATTATCCAAATTCAAAAACGCTATTCGTCTTAACAGCCAATCAAATGAGATCTCAGTTCCCAAACTTTATTACTATGGACCTAGAAAGTTAAACGTGATCCTAACACAAATTAGATGTACAGCATCTTTCCTCAACCATGATCTACATAAGGTTCATATTTTATCTAGCCCAGCGTGTAGCAGCGGTGCCCCCCCAAGAAGATGCGAACCACTTCTTTTTTGTTTGTACCAAATATTCTGAAATAAGAAATGAACTGTTTCTCAGCATAAGCGATTTGTCTCAATCGATCAATACTTCACTTCTCACTTCAGGAAGTGAAACCTTAAGCTATGCAGATAATTGCTTTATTTTTTATTCAGTTTTCCGATTCATTAAAAGGTCTAAACGATTTCTAATTGTTTAATGTACTAACCAAACATCATCCAGCATCCAAACACACGCACACACATACTTTTTCTTCATTTCTTTTTACTCGTTTACTATTTTCAGCTATATTATATGATAAAATTGTATTTTTCTTGTATTCTTGTGCATTCTCAATATAATGTAATAATGATTGTATATATAGGAGAAGACTCCATAAGTTGGTAAAGCTTGTGTCTGATCCTCTTTGTATCATTGTTCAAATAAAATAATTATAAACTAAACAAAGTATATATTAATTGTACAGGTTCCCCCGTATTTATGACTTAAATATCACAAACAATATATACAGGTATATAAGTACATATATATATTGTATTAAAGACTCTCGTTAATTACAGTGATTCACAATATACAAATGATGTGTTTTAATAAAACTAAAGTCAATCTGCCTCAGGAATCTGTGAACTTATTCAATTTTGGCTGTCCAGTTTAGATCCAAAAGCATTGAGCATTGAGCTATAGATTATTCAAGTCGGATTTTAGATTTGAAAAATATTTAGACGTATGAAATGACAAAAATAGATTTACTTTTTGTAGATTTAGAACATCTAATCATAGATTACCGATTGAAGTAGGGCGCTGGACAAATGTAGAAAGACACAATAGACTGTCAGCTATGTCAATCTCGCGAGATTGGTGACGAATTTCACTATGTATTACAGTGTCCAAATTTTGTAACTGATAGAAAAAATCTAATTCCAAAATACTTTTTTAACAGACCAAACACATTAAAACTGTCATCGTTATTTAACAAAAAGAAACCTGAAACTGTTCGCAAATTATGTAAGCTTATTGATATATAATAAATAAGAAAATTAATTCTCCTTGAAAAAAATCAATCACACCTCTGTTAGTATTTGTATCATTTGTATGTAACGTTTAAACATTTTTTTTTTTTTTTTTTTTTGTTCTTTTCATAATTTGAATTCAATGTACACCCATAATCTTGATAATTGATGTAATGATATGTATTTACTTTGTATTGATTTGAACACTCTCACTCTGTAACCTTTGTAACATTGGTTTAGAGAATAAAGTTATTATTATTTAGTTTATTTGCTCCCAAAGACTTTTATTTTTTTTTGCTTTCAAACCTTTTGATTATGAGTGTACCTGATGAAGGTTATTCTAGAAACGCTTCGTGGGCACCAAATTCGATATCTACGTTTCTATTGGACATCCTGTTAAGGCCCGCTGATTCTTAGAATTTAAGATTGTTGGCTGTCTAGTCTTTCGAATATGAGCGTACCTGAGGCAGGTTATTCCAGAAACTCGCGTCGTATGCACTAGATATCTATGTTTCTATTTAGTGTTTCATAGTCTGTATTCCTGTTGGTCGTTACATAGAAAATCCAACCAAGCGTCTTGGTCTAGTTCAAAGTGGACCTGATCATCATCATTATCTCATTGAAAATTAACTTTTTCTCGCCATGATATAGCTAAAAAATTGCTGAGTTGGCGTTAAACAACAATCACTGATTCCGTTATATTACAGTGGTCTGCAAACATGAACGATGAAGATATATTTGTTAATATTCTGTATTCGTCCTGTTCTGTTATAATACAATAATTAACAAATTAGTATTATATATTCGTCCATCATCTTCCGTTATAAGACAGTTGTTGACAAAATTGACTATGGATAAGTATTTAATATTCTGCATGTGTCTTCTTATTGTAAGCATATTTTGTTTACCAAGACATGTAATACAATTACATATACTAAATATAGGAAATATTTTAATGATGTAAGACACATAATATAATTACATACATATATACAATATCAGTTACATTTGTATTTATTAAAGGGATCCGAAATCAAGATATTGGGTGTATGCAAATTCGTCTCCAAGGAAATATTTTGTACATTTTACTCTATACGATGACCTGGAATATACGATAATTTGCTTTGTTGATATATAAGTGCGATGCAGTATAAGTACCTTTGTAAATAGAAAAGTAGTTGGGTGAAATTTAAGGTGTGATTTGGTGCAGGTTTAGATTATAATAAGCTAATCATGTTCTACTCAAAACGGATTGTTAAAAAAGACTTCAGTGGTTTGGCTCGGTGGTAATCATTAGATCCAAATAGTAATACGGTTTAGGGGTTAGGGTATTTAACGTCACTTTCAACAACAATATTTCAGTCATATCGTGGCGGTCAGTTTTTTGGTGGAGAAAACCGGAGATCCCGGAGAAAACTACCGACCTGCCGCAAGTCACTGACAAACTCTATCACATAATGTTGTATCGCGTACACCTCGCCATGTGTAGAGTTAGTAGTGTAAAAAGGTACAGGCGCTTTATTAGTAAGAAGGGGTATGGATGTAAATGAACATGAGAGATTATCCAACATTACAGTCAGAAACAAGTTAAAGTAAAGAACAGTGCTTGTATTGATGTTCCACAGTTTACAGTCACAGTAGGGTCTTCAACAAAGAGAATAACTCACAACCTAAAATTACAGTTAAACCTGCCTTAAAGGACACCTCTATGTAACAAATCACTGTCTGATAGGGGCATTCTCATTTTACAACTAATGAATAGTACATATGATTGTAACCTGTATATAAACGGCAACTGCTCATAAAGGCCACATTTTCCGGTTCCCTTGAGTGGCCTTTATACAAAGGTTTGACTGTAGTGTGAAACGGTCCCTAGCTTGTACTCTTTACTTCCGTCTATCAACGCTACATATGGGCATATTTGTAACTATGATGTAGTATTGTCTAGTGATATAATTGCAAGGAAAGTGACAGAGAAAGTACTAGGTCATCAGCTATGTCAAATCCAGGGTGTTAATACTCCGAAACGGATGTCATAATAATATTGTTCATTTCAAGTTGTGGATGAAAGTTGTGGTCTTCCTAGAAATTTTCAAATATTTTTTTTAGATTTGAATTTAACTACCCATTTAGAGGATCGTATCGTTCGCAAATAAAATATAGAAGAGTACATGTAACTTTACATGTCCACAGCTATATCATTTATATAAGTATGACAAGTAGAGGTCCTAAATTCGATCCCTGCAGACACCCATATTAAATTCGTTCATGGTATATAAGAGCTGATTAATTACTGAATCGTCGAGGGGGGACCTACATTGACTTAGATATAATTCCCCTTTTGATGTGATCATCTACCTCAGTTCGTCCAGTCTAAGTCTGTTTTGTCTGGAGGTGTATGATTTGTTACAACCAATTGTGTCAGTGCATCTTGTTTTGTTGTGCAGTGTAATGCAGTGGTCCTAAACAACTGAAATATAATTCATTGAACAAATGACACAGATTTGTATTTGAAAAATGAAAGAAATGTACACTCTAAATGATACCCAATACTGCATTTATACGAACTCATTTATTTCTAACTTCGTACAGAATATCTAAGCATAGGAAAATCTAGACAAGCATCATACCATGACACACAATAATAGGTTACTGAATACTGTAAAGTTGGGAACCTCTTGCCATCAAATAATACTGAATTAATTGAGCGATCTACTTATTTGTAGACTTATAAATGTCGTAAACAATTTAGCATTTCCAATTTCCAAGTAACGAAATATAATCACTTTAAATAAGTAATTTTTGTACATGTAGTTCTTCAATAAGGAAATATATACAACATATATACTGTAATTCAATAATGCTAACATCATATGTGAAGCTTGCGTCATCACAAACGTCTCCCAAAAGTACTTGAACACTTCATAACATATGGGGCACAATCGACATTCCAAGATGATTAATGATCCATTACAAAAAAAACACCAGCTGTTCTTCTTATTCTGTTTCTTATATACGAGAAATTACAACACGATCAAATACATATTATCATCTCACATCAAAATGATATTAAATTATCAACAATTACTATTGATACACATCTTATGCTGTATGACCTATTACTGTTCTATTTTGGATGTTCTTATTTTCATTAGGAAATTTTATGATGGTATTTTATACGATTGCTTTTGAATTTGTTTCATAACAGAATAAAGTTAAAAGGATAATAAGCGAAAGACACATGGGCGCCAAATAATGAAAAAGCCATACCCGCATAAAGTCAACTAAATTGGTTACTTAAAACTCGGTGAACCACAATCATTTATTTCTAATTTTAGCATAATAATATACTCAGTGTAATGGGTTTTCAATTCCCTTGTTATAGTTTAACACCCAGTTGGCATCATGTTGCTCGTCATATAAAACTGTACAAATGTATCATTTTCTTTTGTAGGAAGTTATTACCAAAAAACAAAAAAAACAAAAAACAAGGCAAACAAAAAAAAAACAAAACAAAAACAACAAATCGAAATTCTAGATGATTATACATTAGGTTCATTCAAAATTAAGTTAAATGTCATAATTATATACACAAAGAAAAAAGCTAAGCACCCCTATGTTTATTTGAAATGACAAATGATACGACAAGTATCACGATATTACTGACCAGATAATCTCAAGAACGCAATGATGACCTGTTAGGACATGACATTGGCTGTAAGAAACCACAACAAAAATCAAGAAAAATGTTAATTTAATGAATATTTAATAACAATATCACAAGGCCAGTTTTTGCAGTAAAACATGTCCATTTTAAGTATTGACCTTTACAGTTCAAAAAGCACGATACGATTGTCATTTCACTTTCAAAACGTCACTTAGGAATCACTTGACGACATCTATTGTTCAAAATTGAGCACCGGGTGTAACCCCCACGTACTTGAATGACGGCCTCAACCCTGCGTCTCATCCCCCCAGTTAGACGTCGGATGTCCTGTTGTGATAGCTGCTGCCATTCCCGATGCAATGCTGCTTCCAACTGACGAATGTTTTGCACAGGAGGTTTCCGAGCCTGCATACGACGGCCTAACATGTCCTAAATATGCTCTATGGGATTCAAATCCGGGCTCATGGCTGGCCAATGAACAGAAGTCACGGCTTCGCTTTGGAGGTAGGCGGTTACTGGTCTTGAACGATGAGGCCTGGCGTTGTCATCCATATACACAGGACTTGTAGCTAGTGGGCGGTTGTCGAAATGGGGGACAACGATTGGTTGCAAGACGTCTCTGGTGTACTGATCACCAGTTAGGTTGCCTTGTATGGTGACTAAATCCAGATTGCAGTCACGAGAGATACACCCCCAAACCATTACTGAGCCTCCACCGTACGGGACAGTTGGCTGGATGTTTCTTGGGGTATAGGCTGTATCTTTGTGTCTCCAAACCCTCATCCGGCCGTCGGTTACATGAAGTAGAAACCGGCTCTCGTCTGACCAATGGAACTTGCACCATGTCCTTAAATTCCAACCACGTCATGCTAAACACCATGCCAAACGTGATCGTCGATGTCGGACTGACAACAGCGGACGTTTAATGACTCTCCTTGACTTAAGTCCCACTGATTTCAGACGGTTGTTAACTGCTCTTGTTGACAGACGTATATTAGGCAGCCAGTGTTGTTTGAGTACGGGACTTGTTGCGAATGGCATCCGTCTAACCAAACGCTGCAATGCCATGTCGTCACGATGAGATGTTACCCGTGGTCTGCCGGATCTTGGCAAGTCTCACATTGTTGGTTTGTGTGTGTTTTCTCACCAGTCGGCTGACTACAGTATAGTGGTAGCCCATCTGACCTCCAATAGCTTTGAAAGACATCCCTGTTGTATGGATACCGATTATTTGCCATCTTTGTGCTTCTGAAATTCGCCTTCGCACCATGCTTACTAAGAATGAATAATGTTTTTTAAAACACCTGACTTAAATATCCAAATGCGAAGCGTGAACATATTGAATTTTGAGTAATACGTGAGATGCATGGTTCACGTACATGACTAGTCGATATTAGACATAATGGTCACACCTGTGTGAGCACATCTTTTTAATGGAACATTGTTCTTGCTATAATGAATATAAATATTAGAATCTAAACTTAGTGTAACTTATTATGTTTTAATATATCAGGGGGTGCTTAACTTTTTTCTTTGTGTATAGTTAGTGTAAAATATTTATTCATGAGAGTATTAATACTAGTGCAGTTGAATCAATTTAAAAGATAATTTAAAATTCCAACAGATTTAGATTATATTGTGTCCGCCATATTTGTTTGGAAAAGTAGAAAATTGGATTGATTTTGAGTATACACCGCTGAATTATTTCTATGCATAATTAATAAAAATACATTTTGTACACCTCTTATTTTTCTTTACCCCTATGATCAGAAATATTTTAATTGGCTATATTTATTTTAAATGCATCATAAGGTTGTCGCGTACAATTGAATATGGAGAACACTTTTCATAAGCCTACTTTCAAAAGAGTAATCTAATCTGCCTCTATTTATGGTTTCTCCGGGTTCTCTGGTTTCCTCCACCAATATAACTGACCACCACGATAAAACTGCATGACATATTGTTAAAAGTTGCGTTAAACAACCCTAACCTTATTCGTTTGTCTTTGAAGACAATTTCAAATGAGTATATATTATTTTAATCAAACAATTATCTTTGGTGTAAAAGGAAGGAAAAACTGCAATATTTATTTATAGTAAATCCTGTCTAAACCGAACCTTTATGGGACTGAATAATTTGTTCAGTTTAGACAGGTATTTGGTTTGCACAGGTTCAAATTGCATAGACAATTTGTAGATGGGATTGTGGTCTGTCTGGTTAGGTAAGTTTTCGGTTTACTCAAGGGTTCGGTTTAGACAGGCTTCATTATGTCTTCTTTTACGCACCATTTATATAAGGAAAATACCATCAAATGAAGGCCAGACAGATTTGTCTCGGTTCTGCCTTATAGATTGAAACAAATCGGTATCTTCTTCCCATTGAATACAGATACTTTATTTCTCTCGTATTCACTTCAAGCATAACATATTGTATTTGCCACCATTATGAAAAGAGTGTAGACATTGATGGTCAACAATATCACCCCAAAAAAATCCCTTTCGAGTCAAATTATTGAACACCAACATGTACCACGACATATGAATGCTTTGGTTGTTATTGATTTTCCATTTCCAGTTGTTTCCACTGTTATAGTTTTGAAGCGTAGTTTCACTCTGTGGTAGTATTGCTAACTGGACTCTAAGAGGATGTTTTCCCCGTTGTTCATTAGCTTTCGTAGTGATTGTGTTCTTTTATATATATGTTCAGTATATTGCATCACTCCTTGGATCGTGGTATTCCACATGCACATAAATAACCGAAAACATATATAACCATAAACACAACATTTTGCTCTTGTCTAAAATATATTATTTCATATAAAGTACTGTAACGTTTACATAAAGCGCACGACTATTGAATATTACAAACAAACATATGCCACTATTTTCTTGCTATAATCCCTTCTTGCTGATTCTTACATTTATGCATAAATCTTACAGACATTTTTTTCTAGGCTCTTAAATACGATTTATTAGTGGTGAAGGATATGCCATTTTAGCCAAGCGTGACGATCCGTGACGCATGATCACTTAAAGACAAGCACAATGACCGAATACAAAAAGTCCACATTGACATGGAAAAGGCATTGATGTATCATCACCTTTCGTCTACTTACATTCAACTATTTCAGTGCAAATCATCACTTTTCATGCAAAATCTCATAAACAATTAAAAAATCTATGCGTTCTTACAAAATTACCTTAAGAAATATTGCAATTCAGCTATTTTTTTTATTTCAACCATGCCCATCCCAACAACAAATTTCCTTCTCAAAAATGTACCTGTACACCTGCCAAATTTAATTTAGTTACTCAAAGCCATGTCACTGTCATCCCTTATTTAAATAGATAACAATCACCAATTTTATTTGATATAAAAACGAGATTTTTAGATATGTTCACATTTATCATGCCGAATAATGTAGCGAAAAATTATTCTCATACCCATACCTACTTTTACATGGACTATCACCGCTATTCCCCTTTTCTTCCTTGGACTATGATGACCAAACTCAATGAAGTAAGCTAATTTTCAAATACACATTGGTTAAAATAGGGTTATGGTTACGATGTTTAACACCACTTTCAACAATATTTCAGTTTTATCGTGGCGGTCTGTTTTATTGGTGAAGGAAATCGGAGTACCCGTTGAAAATCTGTAAAAACAAGCTTCGCATCCATCTACATGTTGTGAAATTACCACCATCCTTAAGCTTGATGATAAGTAACGTCGAATTAAGATAGGCATTGTAGTAGACGATACAATTGATTGAAGAGTTTAGGTGATTTTGTTATTTTCTATTGTGCCGGTGTAATCATGTAAATGGAATGATTGATCATTACTAGTCAGTTTCTTGTCCGTTTGATTCAACTTGTCCAGTCGTTTCCCTTTATATGGCTATTACAGAGATTTTTATAAATGGCTTCACAATTATTCATCCAAAGCTTTTTCAAGAAGACATATATAGTTTTACGTCTGGTATTTCTTCGATCGGAAGTAGTTGTAAGATTATGGTTTAATTGTCTGATACTGGTCCTCACTACTTATTATTTTTAGCTGGCTTTGTTTTTCTCCTTTTTAGTAGTATAATTAGATATATACGTTCGATATGGGGTCAAAAGGGTGTTTTGATACAATATCAAAACACTTTGAAGATACAAAAGGGAAAATCAGAAGCCGTATATCAAAGGATAGACAATATAATGAACAAAGAAGGACAGGCAATGATATACAACATACTACATATACCCCCCTCCCCCTAAAGAAGCACACAAAAAGTGGGTGGATGACCTCCGGTACTCCAGAATGGTTTGGTAGTTTCTAGTGCACTAGTGGTACCCGTCGTGGTACTCTTGGTACAAACCAGTGGAGATTATAAATCATGAATGAGGAAAGGAAGGAATTGTAATAATGTCAAACGGAACATATCTGTGGTCATTTATGACACATATATTTAGTAACGGCTAACCAAGTAATAGTGGCAACCATAAGAAGAGTTAGAAGATACCAAAGAGGTAATCAGAATCCGTAAAGCGAAGAAGGCCAAACAATGGCCAAACGAAGAAGGACAAACAACGATCTACAAAACATTACACGAACCACACTATAAACCGTAAGCTGTGCAATTTGAATATGTTGCCCAGAGAAGAAAGATTGAATTGACGTGAACTGTGTAGTCAAATTATTAAAAAAGGTCAATGTATTCTGTTGTGTCTTTCGACCTGCTTCTTTTGATTACATATTTGGTTATATTGTAAAGTATATATTTTGCCTGTGCATTTTGCTATGTTGTTGTTGTTTTAAACGACACCGTGCCTCCTATCGATTATTTATCATGATTAAATTACGAGGAAAATATTTTATAATTATGTTTGTCATATATATTTAGAAAATGTAGAAATTAAATTTACAGAAGTGAACAGTTTCAGACAGCCGTATCAGGCCTTATTGTATTTTATCTTCAAAATTTAAGAATTTGTAAAATTTAATTTTTCAAATAAGGGTAATAACAAAAGGAATATGATAACCTTGTCGTCTGATGTGGGCTCTATGTTTTATTTCCTATGTATTGTGCGTCGGACGAATTCACTAACAGCTAGTTTATAGGGGTTAGGGTTATGGTGTTTAAAGCCACTTTCAACAATATCTCAGTCATATCGTGGAGGTAATATTTATTAGTGGAGGAAACCGGAATATCTGTCGCAGGTCAATGACAAAGTTTATCACATAATGTTGTTTCGCGTACACCTTGTCATGAGCGGGATTCGAACTCACAACTTTAGTGGTATTAGGCACTGTTTGTAAAGTTAGTTGAAAATCCAACTATCACACGACCGCGACCACCCATAAGTAGTTTATATAAGAACTTTACACAACATTGTTTTACAACAGTACTTTGAAACAACAAAGAAATCGAATATGATTGAATTATGGCAAAGTGTGGCGTGCTTTATTTGTAATATACTTCGTTATAGTGCATTATAATGGTACTAATTAATAATTAATTGATTATAATAATTAATATAGCTTAAGGCATGTAAAACATTTTAAAATGCATTTTGAAATTCATACTTTACTTCTCTAACCAACATTACCAAACTTACTTTTATTTTCACTCCACATGATTACTTACGCCAGTGGTGTCTGTTATATAATACATCATACGATAGTCTCATGAAGACTTAATACTTCCTGTGATAGTCTGGTTTTGCTATATTTAAAATTGGGAATAATCTGTTCAGATTGATTGAAGCAAGTCAAAAGTCAGATATAATTCAGAATAAATTTGTAAATAATTATGACTTGAGTAGCCTGGTGTTGTCGTTTCATTAATCAAAGACTTTTCTTCTGATATTTCTCCAATATTGATTGATTACACTTTATATTAAAACCTACATATCTGGTATATAGATTGATTCTGACTTTTTTGATAGCTGATTTTTTTTTTCTAGTTACGTATTTTCATTTGGTAATTTTAGAAGAAGCAGAAATATTATTTTAGCAGATATTTTTTTAATGGACAAAACTAAATAAAAATAAAATATAACACAGTAGGGATAACTACAAAAAAAATAATGGTAGAACGAAATATAATCAGAAATATTAAAGACCACCAAAACTAAGATTATATAATAGAAGAATATAAATAATAAAGGGTGTTAGGGTTATGGCGTTTAACACCACTTTCAACAATATTTCAGTTATATTGTGGCGGTCAGTTTTATTGGTGGAGGAAACCGGAGAAAACCACCGACTTGTCGCGTGTCAGTGAAAACATTTATCACATAATGTTGTATCGAGTACACCTTGCCATGAGCGGGATTCGAACTCACAACGTTAGTGGAGATAGGTACTTATTGCATAGGTAGTGATTACATAAATGATGTTTTAGGTGTCGCTTATCTATCACAAAATGAGAAATTTTGGGATGAACTCGAAAGATGTGCATGTCAACACCCAAACGCATTGAACATCTGAAGTTGAGCAGTGTATTTCTGGAAGATTGAAATAACTTTTCACAACACCTTATTACATTTCTAAGAAACTGATCATCTGTGTACATTAGGTGAAAGAATCGTTGCAGCGCAAGGAGGCCATATTCGTTATGAGAGGCTTCACAATCACATTACACGCAATGGATTTTTATTTTGACCGTATTTCGTTAAATAATTAAATTTGATATTGCTGATTTTGTTCTGTATGCTCATATGGTCGCTTAGAAACTATTTCACTTTTCGAGTGAATGACCTTTCCTGGATATATTAAAGATATATTAATTCCTGAAGTAGTGGAACGTGTCATTAATGTACTATTAAATATTACCTTACTTGTGAATCCGAGTAACAGGATGCATTGACTTGATACTCAAGACTTTATTCTAGTATACACCATATCGAGCAAAATATTTATTTCTATTATTGAGTGAGTGAGTGATTCTTATTTAACGCCAATTCAGCAATTTTGTCAGCTATATCATGGCGAGAACAAGTTAATTTGCAATGAGATGAGGATGAGGTCCGCTTTCTTCTAGACCAACACGCCGAGGTGGATTTTTATAGTGCTAGCTCACTGATACAACAGTCCGCGGGTAGACATGTCGCTCCACTCGGACATATTATTCTGATTCCTAGCCAACCAGTCTGTGTTCTGTCACCTTAATGCTGCATGTTTAGCCGAGAAGCGAAAAATACAAATGTTATAGTCTTTGGTTTGATCCAACCGGGGATCGAGCCCACGATCTACCACACTCGAGGCGAGCACGCTAACCATTACGCCACCGATGCGGTTTTTCTATTATTGATATAAACAACGAGCATATAAGTCTATTTAGGGCCCGGGTGGGTCAATGAGTTAGGTAGTTGGATTACCTAACAACTCATACAAGCCTATCACCAATACGGCGTGGGTTCGCTCCCGGCTTTGTAAATTACAAAAAAGGGCGCACTCGACTCGCTGTCGCAAGTGATAAAGTTTACCAGTTACTTGCCCATGGTCGGTGGTTCTCCTCGGGTACTCCACTAAAACTGGTCGCTATGATAGAGCCGAAATATTGCTGAAAGTGGCGTTAAACACAATAAATCAATCAATATATGTCTATTGTTATGTGGGACATAATGACGAATATCATTTGGTTCATGGAACATTTGATCAAACAATAGATTATCGTCATTGGTGTGATATGATAGTTTTAATGATAGGTGCCCCCCCCTAAAAAAGCAAAAAACAACTATATTGTATGTACCAAACTAATTTTGTGGGGAGAGTGGGATAACTACAATAATTTGACAGTTGCATGCACCCTTTGTTATATTATTCTAGCTTGTTGACAATAACGTGATATTAAAGTAAATATATCAGTGTTTTTATAAATTTGATATCTACGTTTTTATTATTATCACTAGGTCAATAGCTATGTTGGTAGTCCCCGAGGGCATCATCCGCCCAGTCATCAGTCCATCGGCACTGATATGGTTTATTAGATATATCTATCATTGGACTTTACAGTTCCTAAATTAAACAAAATAATGTTCTCCTCCCTCAGGAATAGGTGACCTCAGCCAATTTTGGCTATCATATTTAGTCCCTTTGGTGGTTTTTTGGGGGGGTTTTTTGTGCTCCCGAAAACATTTTAAATTATTTAGTCTGTCCAATCATTTTACAATGAATTTAGTCTGTCCAATCATTTGACAATGATCGTACATCATGAAAATTATTCCTGAAACGCAACCTGTGCACTAAATTTGATATCTATGTTTTTTATATTTCAGGGAACACTATTCATACAGATGTTTCACCTTTTGGAGACAGTCCTTACATTAATGTTACTTACATAGTACATAACCAACCACAGGTAAAACCACACGACGATAATAACAACGACATGGCAATCCCTGATGAACAACGACTAATGACGTACATTTTAAACGGATATGAGAAGTCCGTCCGTCCTGTTAGAAACGCATCAACAGCTGTCAAGATCAAAATGGGTATGACACTTGGACAAATATTTGATATGGTAGGTAAATAACAAACAATTTATTATTTAGTTTTGTTATTATATTATTAAGTAAAGGTTGAAGACATCAAAGAGATAATCAGAAGCCGTAATTCGAAGGACAGATAACACAATGCCTGAAAGGCGAGAAAACATTACACAGAAATTAAAAGATTGAGTAACACGAATCCCAATAAAAAGCGATGATGAAATCGAAGGTAAGAAGTTTCTGCTCCTCTAGTGACATCCGTTGTGTTACTGTCAAACGACATGAACATCATCTGATATGATAACAGGATATGATGAAGGAGAGTTATCATTTGTTCAAATACTAAGACGTATAATAAAAAACAGTACTAGAAATATAAAAGCTGTTCACTTAGTGGTTCTAAATGTACCCTGTTCAATGTTATTAATTTGATATTAAATGTAGTCTAACAATAGATTATGTACATTTGTACATTTACACGTATATAAAATACTAATAATACTTCTGTGCTAAAGTATAAAAATTGAAAGGCTGGTGACTTTAAGCCATTATATTATTTTTCCAAAAATACAAAAAAAAGCTTTTCAACCTGTATGGATTATGATTAAATAAAAGCTTGATATTGTTTCTGTTATAAAACACTTTTGATGTAGTTTTGGATCAGTACGATATTGATCTGCATGGTCATGCGTAATAAAATTTTAAGTGAAAATTACAAGTCGAAAATCGACCATACAAAAATAAATGGACTAATTTGATTCACCCCTCAAGTGCGATATGCATTAAAAAAAATGATGCATGTCATGGAAAGACTTCATTTGTGACATTTTCAATCATTAGTATTCCAGAGTGAACTCTATTGTTTTATGAATTAAGGTAGCAGAGAAACAAATGACGTTCTAAATCACATATATATTAGAGTTGGCGTTGACAGGACCTATCAATACTGGTTTAATTAGCGCGGAAGTATATTGATGGAATAAATTCAATATCAATCTTTTAGCCGCTTTGTTTAAAGAAATCTGAGAAATTAGTTGTTTGTCCGATAATCAACTCTACGGCATTTTGTTTAAGGACACAGACATACGAAATTGTATTTCCAGAAGATCGTAACACAATTCTATTTGGGGTGTACAAGAGTATTGTTTTATTAAAAACTTATTTTATAAAATGATTCCTTTTGCAATATTGTTTTGATAAAACTAAAGTAATTTCCGTTTTAACCATGAGTTGTTTGTGAAAGTTTGAGGATTTCAGTTTAACTTCTTGTTTTATAAAATGTATATTACTTTATTACCAGTATTACATCCCATCTAATTTTCTCATATGGAGCAGGAATTGCTTCTACCTCCGGAGCACCTGAATTCACCCCGGTTTTTAGCGGGGTTCGTGTTCCTTTATTTTGTCTGTGTAATGTTTTGTAGATCGTTGTTTGTCATGTTTTCGTTTGATCATTGCATTGTCTGTCCGTCTTCGATTTACGACTTCTGTTTACCCCTTTGGTATCTTCAAACTTTTCTTCCAGACAACCAGTCCAATCGTTGGAATATTACTGTGTATCTAATGAGAAAATACATTGGATTTACTATAGCCATATGTAAAATACTAGCTTTCTTGTGCGCTCTAACCTTTTGGTTTCGTGTTTAATATTTCACGATGACAATACAACATTTTACTTATACTAATATCCACTTATTGCCTCCTTATCTTATTCCTTAATTTGAAAGTTTAAACTTCCTAGATTTTTTTCTGTGGTAATATATTGCTTTATACTCTAATTACAGGTTTCAAGCGTTCTATTAATTGCTATTCTTACTATAATTAAAGATAATCACCACAAAATGTATAATGGCTGTCGCTACTATTAGCATTTTGCTTGTGTGTTATTTATTCACGGTTTCCTGGCCTGATATTGACAAATTTCTCCAATAATAGTAATTTGGACCATTGTAATTCCAATTGACATTCTTACACCTTGACTAATTGCACAAAACGTTACAAATGCCAAGGATAGCCATCAGTCTAAGAGTACACCTGTTTAATTGACACTTAGTAGTCAATCACATTAAAAACTAAAACAATCTACCAAAGTTGTTTGGTTGGTATTGATGCTAATATTTCAATGCTTTCTTGATGTTTTCCATATATCCAGATTTTCCATTGAATTGTATTACGCAATTGAATTTGGTATTTTGGTGCTGTATTGCATATATATTTTTATTTGTATTGTACTACACCGTTTACCTCGTTATCTTGGTGCTGTATCGTATATAGAAAGAAATGTTTGAAGATACCAAAGAGGACAGAAAACAAAATGGCCAAAGCAAAAATGATAAAAGGACAAACAACGATAAACAAAACATTACACAGAAAACTAAATATCGAGTAACAGGAATCCTACTAAAAGCCGAGGGTAAACTCGGGTGATCCGGAATGGTAGGCAGCCCCTGCTTCACATGTGGCTCCCGTAATGTTAGTCTTGTCACAAACTTGGGGATAAGTCATGAATGGGCAAAGAACCAAATTGTGATTACATCCGTGGTTATTTGTAACTCTGTAATATTTAACCAAGTCATGATGGCGACCATACAACTTTCGAGGTGACGACTTCAAATTAACCACTAGCGACTTTTTGATTGGCCTTTGCGCTATATTACCCCATAGTCTTTGGAACATTTTTGTATATCCGGATGTTGTAGTATTTATATATTTATCCTGCAATGACAGCATTTACCGACCAATATAGCCTGCCCAATATTTTTTTGGATATTGGTCAGTTATAAATAGAGCATACAAATGTAAGCTCCGCCCACATCGGGGGATATTGTTTTCAAATACATACACAAAATTATTTCAAATACTTTTATCATCGTCCAGTAAACGTTTGTTTACGATTTAAAATTGCAGGATAAATACAATACATGTGCACTGTCGAAGCATATAGGTACATATGTGTATTCGGCGCGAAACGCGGGAAAAGGCTCGACGAAGCCTCATACACATATTACCTATATGCTTCGACAGTGCACAAGTATTGTATATATATATATATATATATACGTCTGAAAATTAAACCAAACAGTGTTAGAATTAGATTTTAGAGCTGTCAAATTTTTGTTCTTCCCTCGACGGGATTTGAACCCACACCATTGTTACACTGCAGCACCATTCGCTTAGCCTTACGTCCAGCGCCCTAGACCACTCGACTACATCCACTCCCTAAAAAAGGAGCTTCAATAGTCGTAGTGTTACCTTGTCTCGTAAGGCAAATCTAGGGATAGGCGTAAGACATGTGTATAAGCGTGTGTAGATGGTACAGAAATTTTATATATATATATATATATATATATATATAAAATTTCTGTACAGTTTTTTAACGTTGATTTTGATATCTTTATGTTTTATTGTATCCAGATTAGGACCTTGTTTGAAAACCTAATATATTTAGAAAAGAGAACTATCTATGCAATAAAATGAAAACCAAAAACTACCACATTGTCGGAATAGTTCCAGAATTCAAAGAAAATCCATGGAAAGAGTCACCAACGATTTTCCTAGCACAAATACATCACGCTCGCCTTCTTGGATTGGCAAAGGCACTTCAATAAATACAAAATGGCGGGATTAAACTAGTGAATCATTAAAAAAAATACATTCAATACGTTTCATATGCATATTGGTTAACTTAGCAACGCCCGTACCTTCCATACAAGCATGTACACAATCTGAAAACATGTTAAATATGGCTCCTGTAGGACAGCGGTCATGTATCCGGGGTATCTGTTTTGCCTCTTTCTACAATTTTCATTTTGGATTTTAGAATAATTCCGACAGTATGTACACCGTCGGACAATGATAATTCAATCATGTAGACATAGAGAAGTTTAATTTGGAGTGTGTGGGTGTGGCTATTAATTGGAATAGAAATATAGACACATAAGACCTCATATGTCTGGTAATGACCAGTTGAGATTCTGATTGCGTATTCTGCTATCGCCATAACTGAGAGAGACTAATGAGATTATTATGGTTTGTTATATAATTAAATCTGACATCACATTGACCGTTCTACGTTTGTTTGTCTTAACATTAAAAATGTCAGCGACTTCTAATCAGCGAAGATGTATATTATCAACCATATAAATGACATATATTAGAAAGCGAACTTTGTAATGCGCGTCCTTCAGTAGGAAACATGAACCTGTCTGACTGCACAGGAGAAACAAATTCATCCACTAGAGCATCATTTTAAAACAAAGTTACAATTGTTACGGTTATGGTGTTTAAGAAATATTTCAATTATATCGTGGCCGTCAATTTTATTGGCGGAGGAAAACGGAGAAAAACACCGACCCGTCGTAAATCACTGAGAAACTTTATCACATAATGCCTGAGCTGGATTCGTACTCACAACGTTAGTGGTGATATACACTGATTGCACGGGTAGTTATAAATACAACTACCATACGATCATAACCACGACGGTCCCCCAAATTACAGTTGTAAGTTATATACATTTGTATGATACCCCAATCGCCTTCCACGTTTTGTGCCTATCCTTGGCCATGATTTGTATTTTGTTTGTTGATTGCCCCGATCCATTGTTGTTATGACATATTTTCATACTGTCGACCTTGTATTGTAAGTGGGTTACTTATTAATACAGTAGATCAGTGTTATGCTGCATTGTAATGTAACAACATGTGTTTTTTCCGTGATAAAGGAAAATAGCAATTAATCAAATTACCCAATTTGATTTAATTTCAGGACGAAAAGAACCAAGTTCTTGTTACTAACGTGTGGTTAGATCAGGTAAGATTTTGACTTATCAAATGTAAATGTATTCAACAGTAGCTTCATATCAGGAAGAAGATAGCATCAGTAATGCATACTATATAGTGATAATGAAACCCCTTGAATTTTGCATAAGCAAGAACAGATACAGCTTTTTGCAACCTACACATATGCTATCAAAAAGTATAGATTGTTTCACACCATAAGAGCTTATTTCCTATGGTTTACTTGACGCCAAAGACTCTTGATTTAATTGGCTTTCCGTTTTATATCTATGAGCGTATGTGATGGATTGTATTTCTCATGCGCCCTAAATTAGATATATACATGTTTTATGGGTGACAAACGGCATAAATGCAATATAAAATAAAAACGAAAACAAGATTGAAAGCACGAACATCTAGGAGACAAAAATCACTATCCTCTTCCACGACTATCGCTAATATATACATTGTAGCTTCATTCATTTAGGTGCTTGTACTTTTTATTGTAATGTTGAATAAAAAACGTAAAGTGGGCGTTAGGGTTATCGAATTTACCTCTTTCTACGATTTTTCTATTGGATTTTGGAAATGTTCCAAAAGTATATTTTGCATATTTTTTAGATGAAATTACCAAATAATTATTACATACCTTCTAGTAACCTACTGATGTGTACCTCCTATGCTATTTTCTTTGAATATAATTTTTTGTTTGTTTTTAATTAGTTATCTAGTTAATTTCCGGCGGGAAGTGTGAATATTTGTTGTTTTAATTTATATTTTTGAAAAACCATTAAAATTGACATTTATATATATAGATATATGCTGTTTTATCAGACCTTTATTAATAATGAGTTCTTGATTGACTTGATCCCTCCAAATGATATCTTAAAACTTGATAAAAGACTGCAAATCTTTAACTATATATTACTTATTATATGCGCAAAATAGTTAGATAATTATCAGACACTTGTAGACATAAGAACATCAATTAAACAATGGATCCATTAAACTACTTTTAGGTGCCTGTACCAAGCCAAGAAAGTGAGCGGTCATGTATGTGTGCGTTGATATTCATTTAAATGTACCTCTTTCTGTGATTTTTCTATTGAATTTTAAAAATGTTACGACAGTAAGGTATTTGTTTTTTATCTGATTGTAAATTGTAAATATTGGAAATAGTTTAGCAGTAAAACTGAGATATTGAAAACTGATATTCATTTTGTTCACGTATATTGTTTGTATAACTCTTAGCACAAGGTTGCTTATAAAACCGAATTTAAGAGGAGTTAACTATAGCACTATACTGTAGAAGCCAATATTTGAATTTGATTATATATTTATGTTTGAAATTAGTAGCATTAATTGAAAAATAAATCAAATAGAGCACAATTTAAGTTGGTTTTGTAACTGATGATGCTAGTTTTGAGAAATGTAAAACATTTATTACATGGGATTTTGAGTTTATTAAATAAACATAGTTCACAGATAAATTGATGCCAATCTAACCATCTAAAATGCCCAAAAAGCAATAGTTGATGGATGTCAGTATCTTTTTATAACTTCAATATTGAATAGTCTTTTTCACATTTTAATGGCTTGCGACAGGTCGGTGGTTTTACACGGGTACTCCGGTTTCCTCCACCAATAAAACTAACCGCCACGATATAGCTGAAATATTGTTGAAAGTGGCGCTAAACACCATCAAACAAACATTTTAGTGGATTCGTGTTGCTCGATCTTTAGTTTTCTGTGTAGTTTTTGTAGATCGTTGTTTGTCCCTTTTCTTTTTGCCATTGTGTTGTCTGTCCTTCTTCTTCTTCTTCTGATTACCCCTTTGGTATCTTCATACTATTCTTAATATGTAGATAAATAATGCATATCATATTCATTGGGAACTTGCAAACGATGAACACAGATACAAATTTGAAGAATCAGTACGATTTTATTATGCATATTTTGGCGTAAATGGCTAGTTTAGTAATCAATACATTTTCTTTAAATTTACAAAGCTATGATTCATTATTGAGTAGATAGGCACTGTCCATAGATGATTTAACGTTTCCATTGACTACATATGCATAAAGCTATAACGATAATTTTTGCATTGTATTGAATTTGTTTTTGATTTCGGTTTTTGGGCTAAAATGTTTACCCATTACTCCACGTATCTCCTTTTCCATCTACATGTCTATACATCGAGATATTTGTGTACGCATTTGTTTAATATGAAGCTTAGAATGAATAAGCAATTGCAAGAGTGGGATGATGTGGTGCAAATGACAGTTTGATTTCTTGGAAACCATTTGATATGAAAATGAGGCTGTAACTTTTATATTTCACACTCTTAGCTTTAAATCCTATAGGGGAAATATCCATATGGTCCTTATTACGACAGAGACAGAACATATATTTACCTAATCATTGTTATATGGTTTATTGTCTTCTTACTATTGTGCATTGTCCTATGCTAAAGTGTATGCATGACCAGAAGGTTTAAACAGTTCTGACCAACAAGTCATCCAATATCAACTGACAACAAACAACTACCTCAAAGCTCAAATCGTTGAACACAGAAATGATAACGTCATTTGCCGATTGGAATATAGGTTCTTGATTGGAATAGACATACACACACGTGGCGGAGTTAAACTGGAATATATTATATATACCATTCAATTAATCAAGCACAAACCACTGCATCTAACCTCTAATAATTGAACACAAAACACCACGGAACAAAGTTGCAAGACGTGTCAACTAAACATCTTAATATATTATCCCAATCCAATCTAATTCAATGAAAAGATACTTTTAGCATATTGAGCACTAGGACAAGAAATTGAAAACAGAGAGCAGGTGTTGATATCGATATCTGTTCGGTAATGACTAAAAATACAAAAGAAAATATAGTTATATTTATTAAATTTAATATATAAATAGTGTTCTATGGTTACTGATGTAACTTATAACATCTGCTGTTCTCAAAATATAGATTGGACTTCATGTCAAATAGCATGGCATTTCAATGTACATGTGTCATTAAGTGGACTGTCTGATAACAGAATTACCAGAACTGAGTGATGTACATTGTGCACCAACGTGTATGTCCTGACTTACTATCATGTCCCAGAACAAATTTGTACAATAAGTTATGCAAATACAGTACGGTGATTCTTATTTCACCGGTTTTATAACAGAACATACTTTTACCGGACTTGGCCATATCTTTGAGTAACACGATGGTTGTCTTATAAGAAGCAGGAACTGCTAATCCCTCGCGAGCACCTGGATTCACCCCCGATCTTTGGTAGGGTCCGTGGTGCTCATATTTTTAGTTTTCTTCATTGTATTGTGTTTTTGTGTTTTAATTGTCTTTGTCTTATGTGTCCAATGTTGCCAGTGCCTCTGTATTGCCCATTCTTGATTGCGCCTTCCCTTTGTTACTCATCTAGTTGATCAAGTTAAATAATTCCTACCTGTGTCAATGGTGTAATTGGTTTTCCCTTATAAAATATGATGTGTCCTGTCCTAAGATCTGGACCTATGTAGAACATTCTATGTTATCATAATTGCTCAGATATCTGGAGATATTTATTAAGCAACGTCCTTTCAATATAAACTATACCCACATGCAATTGGTTTTGAGTACTAAATTAATCTTTTTTCATAATAAATACACCTTTGATGACATGGACTAAATGCTGGACATTGTTGTTGACAGCATGTTTTTTAAGTATCCAAATTATCCACATTTACCTACCGATTTGATCATGTTGTTTTTAATGCAAATGTGGGGGGTTTATTCAAGGACTTCTGACAGACAATAACGATGTTTAGTCCAATCCCTTAATTCAAATGTTCGATATTTACTGAATGTTGGTGGTATCTTTTAACAGAATGACTCTACATTCAGTGATCACTTTTATGTAAATATCACAGTGAACATGAAATTAGCTATGTCTGTCTCTCATAAATAGATTTATTTCTTGAATGCGACATAAATTTATAATTTTTCCCATCTCTTCCACATATCGGTCGGTGGTTTTCTCAGAGTACTCCCATTTCCTCCACTAATGAACCTGACCTGCACGATATAACTAAAATATTATTGAAAGTGGCGTTAAACACAATAACCCTAACCCACATATTGTGTCTTCGTATGTTACTATGTCCTAATTAAACAGAGGATATATTTCACGACGATAGGTCTGTACCAAGCATACATGAACCTAAACAAATTATAAAGAAACTTAACCCCCCCCCCCAGAAAATATGACATCATCAGAAAAGTTCAGAAAGTCTATCGCAAAATCATGGAAATAGAGAGTCGATACACCTAATATCCATATGCATAACTGCTTCCTCTAATTGCTTGGTAGAAGCACTTTAATAAACACTGACTGGGTCATATTAGTATTTTAATAAACACTGACTGGGTCATATTAGTATTTTAATAAACACTGACTGGGTCATATTAGTATTTTAATAAACACTGACTGGGTCATATTAGTATTTTAGTAAACGCTGACTGGGTCATATTAGTATTTTAATAAACACTGACTGGGTCATATTAGTATTTTAATAAACACTGACTGGGTCATATTAGTATTTTAATAAACACTGACTGGATCATATTAGTATTTTTGTGACTAACCTTCCACTCGTAGTGAAATGATGCGGTAATACAAATGTTCCCTCTCTTATGAATTGTTATCAACGTTGTTGTTAAGAACACTGAACCATAATAAATGTTGTCATCTTATTGATACTAGTTCAACAAAAGATAGCCGATGGCCCTTACCATCATTTAAATCTTAGATAGTATATATAGTCAAAGGACAAGGTGAATATTGAACCAAAATATAATTGCCAATGACATCTCTCGTCATCTGCACGCAAGTGACAGAACATTTTTCAACCAGGTGTACATATCTGCTGAGGAAATGTTTTGAATGATCAGGTGAGACGATTCTTTATAAATCCTTGGTGTAATAGTATAACACAGACGTTGCCTAACGTCAAAATACAAACTATAAAAACGTAACGCATGAATGGTAAAATAGAAACTCCATACATGGGGACGGTGGGGTAAATTACTGTCATTGTGTGGACAGTTTACATAGGCAAATTGAAGTCGTCACCTTTATCATAGAGTCTGGTAGAAAGATGTCCGTGGACGTCAAATCTGGTCAAGTGAAGAAATGATTCAATGAAATTTGTATTATATAGACTTTAGAGTATACCAAAGGGGCAATCAAACAAGGAGAATCCAGAAAACTGATTTTGTTGTTTCTGTTATTACTTTGGGATTTTTTTGGGGGGTGATATTAGTGGAATCACATTACCAAAGTTAACATATTCTGTAGAATAAGAAAGAATTACACGGAATGCATTTATATGACCCCTTTTAAAACAAAAGTGTTTCATAGTAATATGTTCTATACGACATTATTGTCAAGAGTGCCTGTTCCTTACGTTTTTTTAACAGTTTTCCGTTGTATTACTGTTGAATGGTATCTATATTGTTTACCTGTGTGTATATCTGCATTTGCATATTTGCATAAATACTCTTCTTTCCCATAATTTCACTCACAGGTAAGGTTAGATTAACTCCGCCAAGTGTTATAGAAGTGACTAAGCCAAGCCAGTTAAGTGAGCAGTCATGTATTTGAGTACTAGGGGTGTATTGGAGTACTAGGGGTGTATTTGAGTACTAGGGGTGTATTGGAGTACTAGGGGTGTATTGGAGTACTAGGGGTGTATTTGAGTACTAGGGGTGTATTTGAGTACTAGGGGTGTATTTGAGTACTAGGGGTGTATTGGAGTACTAGGGGTGTATTTGAGTACTAGGGGTGTATTGGAGTACTAGGGGTGTATTTGAGTACTAGGGATGTATTTGAGTACTAGGGGTGTATTTGAGTACTAGGGGTGTATTGGAGTACTAGGGGTGTATTTGAGTACTAGGGGTGTATTTGAGTACTAGGGGTGTATTGGAGTACTAGGGGTGTATTGGAGTACTTAGGGGTGTCCATATTGTCTCTTTCTACGATTTTTCTATTTGATTGTGGAAATGTTCCGACAGTGTGGTATATTTTGTTTTCCATTTTATTCCGAAACAACTTGCATACATGTCTAGGATCCTGTCATATTATGTATCAGCATAGCACATAATCAACATTATTATGCTTTCTGTAAATTTCCTCTGTAATATAAGTTCATACGATAGTTTGACATATATCACAAAGAATTATATAGCGTTGATATACTATGCGAAAATAGTACATCTACTATGCCAGTTTCACGCGGGGAAGGTTGGGTTTTCCGCTGTCTGTCAAGCTATATATAGCTAGTCCACGTGCAAGGGGGCGGATCCAATCTGTCAATCTATCATAGTCGTCTAAGCGTTTTTTAATACTTGTTATTGTTGTTAATTAAATTTCAAACTTCAAAAATCTTTATATTTTTAAAGCCTTAAATTAAACAAAGACTATTCGCACACTTTCAAGACTGTCTGATCCAATATATTAGTCACCAATATCAGGACCTCCTTTATTGTAGTAGTTCTCAATATATTTTGTCTACCTATAACAGTCAGCATAATAATAATAATAATGTTATTCGGGTCGTGCACTATGTCTTCAACCCTGACCACTATATTGGCATAATCATTGCTAACACAACATTATTATATAAATAGTCGACACATTATTCTTAATTAGTAAACCTTTGATTACAAGTTATATCAGTAATCCAGACAAATTAATTCTATATTACATCTGGGAATAAGTTAATGTTCTCAACAATATTAAGTTTACTTATTATAAGGTGGACATGAAAAATAGACGTTTTTTATTTGTCTGTTTTTATTTGTTTGGTTGTTTTATTGTTTGTTTTCATTGTATTGGCTTTTATTTAGAATAAACAACTCTATTAATGAAAAAACTATTCTCACCGTAAAAATTGTAGTTCGAAATTTTTTTTATAGACAACTTATAATTGGAAATTAAAAAAAAAACATTAATTTTTTTTAGTTATATTAAGCCCATTAAATCTGTCTATGTTTGTATGATTGCATTGTAAATGTCACGATTATTATGGCGAACACTACTGGATGTATGGTGTACCTTTCTGTTGTATGACAATCATTATTGCTTTTATTAATAATAATAATAATAATTTGAAGATCAATTTATTGTTGCTTAATGTCTGATGAGCAGTATTTCTACTTCACTGCATTGTCCATGATACGACCAAGTTTACAAACACAGACTCTGTAGAGGGTTCATAACCGTACAATGTATGCTCAGTGTCGGGATATTGATTAAGCAAATACATGAAAGGTAAACAAATGAATAATACCAATACAGAGAGAGTAGTCATAATCCGAAAGTGACTGGATAGACATATTATTCATCTCAGTCTTTATTGACCTTATTCACTGTCGTTATCAAGACTTGGTGTTCTTTTTTAGGGAAAATAATTTCTTGTTGATTTTTAACGGGACAAAATAACCAACACAACACTTCTTCATTTGAATGCCATCAGTACGGTTATGCTTTGGACTGTATCAGTGTTAGCAATATCCTTCATCACAAACTTTCACTCAACAATAAAACAGTACAATACTTGTTTTTATTTTATAGATAAATCAACGCATTTAGTTTCATATCCCTATACCACACCTCTTCTATCCACAATATTTATTTACAAAATGGTCGTGCAGAACATATACGTATATGGGCTCGTCTCCAAACACACACTATTGACTGTTCTTGTGTTTTGCAGCAAACTCTTGCAATTCCCTACGTGTTGCTCCTTTCTTGGGTACGTATAAAACATGGTTGTTTGTAAGGCAACCCTACAGATAAAACTTGGAGACAAGAGGTGCTGACCGATTGGTCAATATATTTAATTGTCGTGCATATGAATGGACGGTCAAATATGAATGAAAGGTTACATTACATGATGCCACACGGGATGTAATTAGATAATATTAGTGTATCGCTAAAGATAAAAAATAAATAAAAGAAAATAAGATACAACAAACATCTAATTTGAATAAGATTGTATATATATGTCGGTTAGAATATAAAGCGGTACTGTAATCTCCATCCATAGTTTCCTGTGAAAGCGTTTGTGCTTTTGAGAAAACAATACATGAGTGTTGAATTGTTACCTTTAAAGTTTGTATCACAAAAAAAGATCTACCACGGTGCAATTTGTATACAAATGCTATGAGATAACTGGTTTGCTATTAGAGATTTCTTTAAACAAAAATATTATTATAGATATCAAGAAACGGTCATTGACTTTCTTGCCGAATACAAGAAGACACAAAACAGGAAATGAACTGTAACGGAAACAGTTTGATACTTCATTAGACTTTAAGAAGGTGAGATAGAGATGAAATATAAGAGCATTAATGAATATTTATAAACATTTCCAGAGAAAAAAACCCTATTCAATTCAAAAATTGAAATGATTGAAAAACAAACATATCACTGATCTTTTCCTGCTCTTTGTTGTTCATTGGCATACTATTGATGTCACTAATTGTATTCAAATGACCACAATGATGACATATAGTTCTTTGTTCACTATTAAGTATTTATATTACATTTGGTATTTTCCATTAAACCCTAGACCCCAAAAGACATATTCGGAACGTCTTACCCCGACCCCTCCATAAAGCAACTTCTGATCAGTATTTTAAACGCAGCTTGTGGCGACTATGGTTCATGGTAGCCCTACATCTACAATATCTAGAGTACAATAACAAGCTTGGTTACAATAAAGATAATTATGTCGTTTGATGTTTTTATATAACTTAATTTATTTATTAATTTAATTGTAGGAATGGAATGATGAATTTCTGCAGTGGACATCAACACATTTTAATAATATAACCAATCTACGTATACCATGTGACAAAATATGGCTGCCAGATATCGTCTTATATAACAAGTAAGATTTTACAGCAGTATTTACAAATCAGATAGGAACTTATTATTGTCAATACGTTTATATACTCTAAATGTACATCTTCCCTGTGAATAATGCCCAATGTTTGAGATTATAGCGTGTGTAATAATTTTATTATATACCTACCAGAATATTACTTTTCTTCATTTAAGAAACATGTCTTTTAGAATATAATTTGTTCTCGCGAAGTTGTGGCATTACAAAACAATTATTTTTCTATTTTTTTACATAAAACAGAAAATCGTTAAAAAAACCATATATATAGAGCATGCATTCTGATGCAATTAATTCGTTTTTATACTAATGCCGTCGTGATCATATGGTAGGTGGATTTATAGCTACCTGTGTTATCAGTGTTTATTACCACTAAAGTTGTGAATTCGAATTCCGCTCATGGCGAGGTGTACTCGATACAACATTATCTGATAAAGTTCGTTAGTGACTTGCTACAGGTAGGTGGTTTTCTCCATGTACTCCTGTTTCCTCCACCAATAAAACTGACCACCACGATATAACTGAGTGGTGTTAAACACCATAATTCTACCCCCTTTCTCTCGTCTCTATTGAGCGTTCATTGTCCATTTTAATTATGTACTTACTAATATCTTGCAACTTTCAACTTTATGACAGCCTTTTCTATGTAGATTTCAATGGTTGCACCATTATTCACAGCTTTCAACGCCATATGTTTTCTCGTCTTTCAATAGATACGAATAGAACGAACATTCAACACTGACTACATCAACCATGTTGCATTTTCATTATTTAAGACACCAAACGAAATCTTTGAAACAAAGATCTTAAAAGAAGACTTGCTAATTAATTAGTGAAATATAATACCATAGCTGTCTTATTATTTTCTGGTTTTCTCCTGTGTCCTCCACCAATATAAAGTGACCGCCACGATATAACTGAAATAGTGTTGAAAGTGATGTTGAACACCATAAACGTTGTTATTTTAATTCGACTTTAATAAAAATATTGATACTGTATACAAAATGTACACCCAACAATCAACATGGCCAACCACAGACAGGTAATCAATGGAATAAGTCTCTTATTACTAATCTGGAAGACAAAATACATTTAGAAAGTTCTTCTATATGCAGATATTAAGTATAAACAGATCAATCTTTCTAACTGTCTATAGTAGGAATGAATCCACTTTGTCTCATCTTAATCACGTCTAGTTTACTATTATTTAAGATAGAGATAGACACGTTACCCTAAATATACAATGACAGTCAATTTATTGCATATATCAGATGGATGGCAATGCGGTAAACGGGATAATGATGAGTTTATTGAAAACTGCTGTTTCTATTAAAGACGATAATTTGGGAGAATTTATTGCATTAAATTACATGTATATTCAATATTCCAGTGTGAGTATTGGTGGCGATTCCCACGGCTCGTCATAATAAGCTGCTCATCACGTAATTAGGCGGTGGATTTTGAGTTTTCGATTTGGGAGGGGATCAGATTATAATTCGCATAGCCTGACCGTTGACCAGAGTTCTTTAAATTTGACTAGTCTGGACCATAGCACATAATAATTCTGTAAAATAATACCAATATTTCTGCACCATCTTATGAAGAACACAAAACAGTATTACCAGTTTTAAATCCGAGACGAAGTGTTCTAGCAATATATTTTGTTAGTATTGTACAGTATTACTTTGGATTCTGACTTAAAGCAAACCAATTCAGTGGCTATTTTTATTTTTAATTTTGTTGTAGATAACATAAAATCTTAAAAACAAAGCTATTACGAACTGATGTCGTATTGTATATAGCTGTAATATTGATCACTTGACGTTAAACAACATTCAATCAATCGATCATAATCTGGTGATATACATGTATATAGTATAGATTAAACAGACTACGCATGTTTGAAAAAATATGTGCGCGTTGTTCAAATTCCTGACAATCTATGATTGCCATCTTTTGGTTGTCACTACTACGTAAATGATATTGATAAAGACATTTTCCTTGTATTGTCGAGGAAAATGAGTTAACTTAGTTTTGTTGTTGAATAAATTGACTTTGTGTGTTAAAATTCAGCTTTCGATAAATATTGTCATTTAACATAACATACATCTGTTGGCTTTATGTTAAGAGGTGATCGTTCCTTTTTTTTCTCTCTTGGTTGAATTGTTCACATCACTGTGTAAGCTTTCTTTTCATATATTTTTTTGTCAACAGTGCTGCAGAATACACTGATGGATTGATGTCAGCGAACGCTATGGTAAAACCAAACGGAGATGTATTCTGGCCTGTGCCAGCAAAGTTACAAAGTTCATGTAAAGTTGACGTCACATATTTCCCGTTTGATGAACAACGCTGTAAACTGAAATTTGGTTCATGGACGTATGATGGTTTCCAGGTAGACATTTTGAACAGAACATCTGCAGTTGACCTTGACAATTACGTGGTTAATGGAGAATGGGAGTTATTAAGCATAACGATCCAAAGAAACGTCGTATATTATCAGTGTTGTCCGGAACCGTTCCCGGACATAACGTTTTACATCCACATCCGGCGACGTACGTTGTATTATATGTACAACGTAGTGTTTCCGTGTATAATGATGTCAGCGTTGACATTGTTAGTGTTTTGTCTTCCACCAGATTCCGGCGAGAAAATAGCTCTTGGAATTACTGTTTTATTGGCATTTTCTGTTTTTATGTTGGCTGTAGCAGAAAACCTTCCAGAAACTTCCGAATTTGTTCCACTAATAAGTACGTATCCGATTTTTTTAGATTGAGTTTAGTCATATTTTGTCATTATGCATATACATGATCAAATAAATACTTGGTTTATTCAAAACTATAATAAAAATAGATATATATGATTAGGGAATGCTATGACTATTGGTATTTATCGTCTTTTTCATTCCAGTCAGAGATGAAGTCTGGAACCATAAAACTAGCTTAACGTTTAATAGAAGTGCATGTACCAAGTTAGAAAAGTGAGGGTTCATAAATATATGTGCTAGGGGAAGTTACCTGTTTCTACGATTTTTCTATTAGATCTTGGATCTGTTCCTGTGTTTTATTTCGAGTTTTCAGCTATTTATAAAACATCAGCTATAGCGTTACTACAAGAGGAAAAAACCCAATAGTTAAAACAACTTACCAATAAAGACTATCGTCCATGGTATTGACACCTGAGGCTGGCATCGAACACCAGTCACAAACCCACGTAGTGTTAGGTTTCTGGTAATTCTATAATACTAATTATATACATACACCATACTTCAAAATCAGACCATTAGTAGAAATTACATTTCCTTTTTGCATGGAAAATAATTTAAAACGGTTTTTATTTGATTAAATTCTAAAATCAGTATTTTAGGCCTCCGGTTTAAAATTGTATCTTAATGGCAGTTACGATATAATAACATTTCATTATGAAGAATGTAATTTGTTTTCCCCTTAATGGAACGCATGTAATGGCATCAGACAGTTCAAAAATTGGTTATTAACCATCACAGATCTTGACATTTACAAGCCAATTATTTTACAACTAACATGTCATTTTTAGCTAAAAGCCAAAGTGGTTGTTCCAATGTTAAAGTAGGAATGAATGATCTTTATATGAATACATATTTTTACTGTGGTGTTTGTTGAACAAATAGAGGTAAAAGTTGAATGTGCATGTACAAAGAGATTATGTTATAAATCTGCTAAACAAATATTTTCCTTTTTGATGCATGTGGAAGGAGTGTGTAAATATAAGAATTGGGTTAGGGTTATAATGTTAAGCGCCAATTTCAACGATATTTCAGTTATATCGTGAGCGGGAATCGAACTCACAACGTTAGTGGTGATAGATACTGATTGTACAGGTAGTTGTGAATCCAACTACCACACGATCACGATCACGACGTTACCATTTTTATGATACGAAGAGTTTGAAGATACCAAGGGGGTAATCGGCATCCGTTAATAGAAGAACAGACAATACAATGACCAAAAGAAAAAAATACAAAAGGAAAAACAACGATGTACAAAACATACACATAAAATTAAAGATAGAGTAACACGGACCCTACAAAAAAAAACTGGGGGTGAATTCAGGCACTCCGGAAGGGCAAGCAGTTCCTGCTCCACTAGTGACACCCGTCGTGATAATCTAGTTATAAAACTAGCATGGTATTCCACGTTCTGCGAATTATTAATATTATGAATATTTCATTTTAGGTGTATATCTTACAATAGTTATGTCTTTGACATCAATATCAGTTATTATGACAGTATTAGTATTAAATCTTCATCACAGAGGTCCGGACAGACACGAGATCCCACACTGGATGCGGCGTGTGATACTAGGAAAATTACGACCATTTTTCTGCGTCAACGATTCTAGTTCTCCATTAATGGCATCAAAAGAGACTAAAATTCTAAGAAGTATGTCCCTTAAAATGACGTTAGATAATATAGCACAGGAGCTTCAAAATGACATACAAATGGAGAACGGAATGGCGGACACTGTTGTCACAGACAATCAGGGAACGAGTCTACATTCCCCACGAGACATCCGGTTTAATTCGTTGCAGGGTGAAAATCTTAGAAGAGGTCGCACAAAAACAAGTCGTGGGCATGCATATTCTCGTATAAATGATGAAATTTTACAATCACTACAAAAAGTGATAGATAAACATGAACGGGAAGATTATGATTACGAAATAATAAAAGACTGGAGGAGGGTAGCACAGGTAGTTGATCGTGTTTTGTTCTGGATTTTTTTCTTGGGAACTTTAATATCAACGATTATTGTTTTAATTATTTGTCCTACATTTCGGTGAAATAAACATTGTTTAAAATAATAAACAAGTATGTATATGTGATATTTTGACGGTGACTGTTGTGTGCTTTTTCTGCAACTTCCAAGTGGTTTTTTTTTTGTCTGAAAAAAGGAGAAAAATACAACCCCCATGATTTCGGAATCTTACATTTTCCAATAATTTGTGTTTGCATTCAGATTTGTAAACTTCAATTTCAGCAAATACATTGCTTTGTATATTGAATTGATAAGAATTATATACATTATGTTTCCTGCTCCTAAAATGTCCAATTTCGTAATAATTTTCAGCAAAAAATCAATTCCTGCAGTATTTATTGTTAATATCAATCCTATAGCTATCGTCCGAAAACCATGTGTGGTGGTAGTAAATTAAATGTAGTTAAGGATAGGTATGCCATGGTATCAATATTTATTGGAATTCTGTTATAAATTTGATTGTAATTTTTGCTAGGTAACAGTTTGGAATTATCGTTTTTATTCATAATTTAGTGCATTCTAACAAAGATGTTGGAATATTCCAAGTATTTCAAAATGTACCTATCTATTCTTCAATCTCCAATACTCTCCAAACATCACCCGGTGTGCACCTGGCTTAATTTGTTCATGTCACTTTTAAAACATTTTGATTAGTTCCAACACACTATTTTACAGCCGATCAAATCACAATGTTTAAGCAACAGGATTTCCTTACACATTAAAATGATAAGAGAAGAGGAACTGTTCACATCTACCCGTGGGTTAATGACGATAAACGACAAATCGCATAAATATCTTTCGTAATCCATTAAATCCGTCTACTAAAACAATTTGAGGGATTTTATGTACTAACTATCGATAAGTTACGAGAAAACAACCGCGGAAACGATAGTATTCATATGAATTGACATACTAGTGATGAGTAGAGAGTAGGACAGCAAAATCAGTGGTGGTTTACCGACGATAACCGCAGTACACAGACAACCTTCGACGTGCCGCTAGAAACTTACAGTCAAAAAGTAGTCTTGTGGTGTTTTACACTATTCCTTCTATTTTGTCGTGGTACTTAAAAATTGTCATGTAATGATGTAATGATTTATCATTTATGTTGATTTATTTTCTACTTATCAATAGAGTTAAGGTTATGGTGTTTAACGCCATTTTCAACAATAGCTCAGTTATATCGTGGCGGTCAATTTTATTGGTGTTTTTCTGTTTAACAAAATCGTGTATCAGCTCCAAAAGTACATGTAAGCTTTATGATACGAAGTCTGAAAAGTTTCACGTGCAAACAACAGATCAAATGGAAAGTTTTGATGTACAGAAGGCAATACTTTCAATAATATCAATATGTTTTTTTCTTCAAATATGAGCCTTGCGAGTTAAGGATGTTTAATGAAATTCAATCATATGCTGATCTCTGTCATATATGTATAATGTATCATTAAAATGACAATATGATAATATTTTGTATTTTTCAAGCTCACCCGACTAACATTTACCATCCACTTCTGTTAAATTTGTATTCGAGTGAGTTACTGAGTGATTGTTGTTTAACGCCTAATGAGAAAAACTGTTCAGTTATGTAATGTTGAGAACAAGTTGCATGATGCATAATGATGATGTGCGCTTTGTACTTTACAAACATGCTTAGTTGGATTTGTTATTGCTAGCTCACTGAAACAACAGTTTACGGGTAGACACATCGCTTCACTCGGTCAAACTATTCCGATTAAGAGCAATCCAATCTTTGCTCCTTCTCCTTAATACTGCGTCCCTAGCAGAGAAGCAACAAATACCAATTTTATAGTTTTTGGTTTGACGAGACCGCGGCTCGATCCTACGGTCTATCGCACTAAACACCAGCACGGTAACCATTACACCAAAGATCAAAAACTATACAGATGAGTATATGATATAATAGATATTCATGTTTTTATTTATATTACAAGTCAAACTTTGCCTTCACGCGGCATATGTATGTTTTAATTGTTTGCAATATGAAAGAACATTTGCTAAATAAAGTAATTGCTTAATTTGCAGGAATCAAAATAATAATTTATTTTCTCTGTTTTCTGAAGGTCATCAAAAATAATGCTGGTACATGCATTATTTTTCACAAGGTGAAATAACCCCAACATAACTACAGCGTGTGGAATATCATAGGCTCTAATATTGTATTTGAACGGAAACGAATTATCTTGCTTTCTTATCTCTTAATATGTTTGATCTCAGTTTTAGTTTATTGACTGCATGTCAAACAACAATATGTAGCATTTTGTTTTCATCTCCATCCGTTCATAACAGCGAACACGCTACCGAATGCCTCTTCTCATTTCATTTCATATTATTCAGTTTCTTTATAATCCAAGACACGCTTGTTGAAATCGTGAGTTTTACTCACTCTATAAAATCAAGGTTTCCAAAATGACAACAATGATTCAAATTAAGTACAGTTATATCAACTCCTTGTACCAAATACTGATCGACTTCAACAAGTTGACAATTATGTGAGAGTTTGCACATGACAATTGAAAATATGTTAAAGGTTTTATAAATTAGTATTAAAATGAAAACCAAAAATACCACACCGTCAGAATAATTCCAAAATCAAATATCAAAATCGTAGAAAGATGCATAAGCGATACACAAAACACACAAATACATGACCGCACACTTGGTACTGACCCTTCAATAAAAAGTGACGGGGTAAACATAGTTTGATAAAGGAGACTGCAGATTTGAATGTTTCAAGCAAGCGACTCATAACTATAGGCTGTGGTAGCCGATTCCAATCAGATATCGTACCATGAAAAACTAGTAAGGTCTTTGTTGAGTCTTACAAGTACAAGGCGGGGGTAGAGAAAGAAGGTCTCAAGGATGGCTTATGCCTTTCTTTTTTTTACTAGTAACTACTTTTTCGTTTGTTATTTTTTACTTCATGAAAAGTGGAGCGTTTTTACAAAAGTCACAGTAACAGTTGAAGTGTTGTGACCTGTCACTAATATTAGATGTTATCGTTGTCTGTTGGTTACAAACTTTGCTTCCCTGCGCGATGGTGTAATTAATATACAGATATATCATGTTTGGGAGGGGTATTTGCGAAAAATACCAGTCGAGAGACGAAAAATTTCCCGAGCCGAACGGCGAGGGAAATTTAGTCTCAAGACTGGTATTTTTCGCAAATACCCCTCCCAAACATGATATATCTGTTTAATTACACCGACTATTATTTAGAACACTGGCTAAATAAATAATACCTTTTGTTTGTCGTTTTCAGGACCTAACATGATGTATCTGTTTAATTCTACCGAATGATGTTACATAAAACGCACAACTGATAACGTTTTACAAATTTTGTTACAAGTGTCTGGGTGAAGGGTAAAAACAGCAAATACGATTGTTACATAAAACGCACAACTGATAACGTTTACAAATTTTGTTACAAGCGTCTCGGTGAAGGGTAAAAAAGGCAAATACAATTTTGCAAATACCATGAAAAAAAGTTAAATCTTATGCAAATACACCTACATGAAGTAAAAATTCTGCAAATTCACAATGCAAGGGCTGAATTTGTGAAACAATATCACGGCTATTAACCAATCAGAATCCAACATTCTTATATAAGGTGTAATTAATATGTATAGGCTTGTATATTTACGGAGGTCGAATTGATGTTAAAATTTTGACATAGAAACCCGCCAGTCGTTTTATTGGGATTCGTCCAGACGTTATTTGCATGGTTTCCACTTAAATCTGTATGATGTGAGACCCTCTTCACACTAAGCGTGTTTAGATCGATTGCGATCGCGTCGAGATCGATTTCAATGTTCACATCAAAGAAAGATCGATCGCATTAGGTCCAATGTGAGACCCATGAAATATGTGGTCTAAATTAGATCGCTCTCAACTAGAGCGCTTCACACTTAGATGAGAACAACTAAATCGATTCGAGATCGGTTCAAAACGTGTTCATTAGGCATGCGTTGAATAAAAATCTGTAGATCCTCCTTTGAAGCAGTCTTCTGGTCATAAAGTCAACTATCATTGCATTTAAAATGCAAATAAGCATAAACAACACTCTGTTTGCAAGATCAGCCATGATTATATCCAGGCAACAGTCTGCTGATGGCACGTGCCCGGAAGACAACAGAAAATTGAATCGATTCGAGATCGAATCAGATGAGCAGTGTGAACAGTGGTTATTACCGGAAACGATTGCAATCGGTTCGAGATCGTTCCAATCTGAACACAAAGTGGTTTCAAACTGAATCGAACCCACCTAAACCGATCGCAATCGATCTATATGCGAACACGGTCTTAGACCAAGATATTTGGCTTCTTCTACTGACTAGAATGCATGACCATGACGGGTATATTTAGCTTTGATCGACATTGTATATCAAGTGACAGACAGGACATTACATTTGTCTGGATCACAATCCATTTTTCATTCCCATATTGCAAAGTTTGTCGAGATCTTGTTGAAAATATGTGACTTCGATATTCGATTATATTGCCATGTGTGCAGTGGTGTCAACATATGTTCTTGTACCAATTAACCACTCTACAAATGAAATTTTATTAGACAATCGAGGTTAACTACTTTCATGCTTACATATTTCTAGCTTTGCTAAGATGAGTAAATAAAGTCACAACTATTTATATAAAAAATGAAAAACTAAATTGCCAACGTCGTTTTATTTACCTATGTATCCTATTGTAATCTTGAAACGGATTAATATGTGATTTACATTTCACAAATAGACATAATCTATCTGAAATATGCCAGTTTTCATTTTCTTATGTTTTGAAATTAATGATTGTTTGTTATTTCGTTGCTGAAATAGTACAAGTGGACTATTAAATATATGAACATACATATCTAATTTATTTTCAAATTCAAAAAGCTCTTCAATGAAACGCTACAAGCAAAGTAATTTATTTTCATATTATCTTTTATTGAATTTAGCAAGGAAGATATGTCGCATACATACCACTCAAAACATATAACATGTCGTTATTTCAAAACATGTGTCTTGTTACGGAATAGAAGAGCCTTTTTACTCAAGTAACTATGAGGAAAAGAAATAATGGTGATGGCAACTAACCTTCGAACTGCATGAAAAGTAGGCAAATTTTGTGTTTTGAAATTCAATAAATGCATAGTCTATCTCTTTGTTTTATCACAATCTCCGATAGATAACTCCGTTTTTGAGAATATTACAATATATTGTAAATATTCTACATGTTTTTTTGAAAATGTCTCCTGTGATCAGTGGCCTTTAATGTTCATATAATAAGATTTTATTAAACACAAAAGTGTAAATCATATCTCATTAAGATTATGCATCACATATTGCATTATTCTAAGAATGTTTGGCATTTACAATAATGCAAATAAAATGATCATATACCATATAAACTTAACCATTCTGTAAAATAACTGACGACAACTTGACCAGTAAGGAACGCTTGCGTTGTATTATTTTCTCCCGAGTTATACATTACTGTGTAAAGAGGGATAACTCTTGCTTATAAATGTTCGGATTCCAAACAGACATGTCTTAGGAGAGATCATATCCCGTAACGTAGAGATATTAGCAAGTCATCTGCTGGAAATGTGACTGGTCACGAAGACGGATCTTCGTCATCTATTGAGGAAACACGTTGTGGGCGGTACAACATCAAATGTCAAAAACCCATAAAACTGGCGACAACTGTGAAAGAAAGCCATGCCTGCATCCCCAACAGATCTATAATAGGTACATAATGAGTCAAGAATGTTTAATGTATATGTACAATCAACTAGGAGTTTATGTCACTTATTGCATGTACAGACAGCTGAAAAAAAGAATTATATAAAATAGAAACGCCTCCATTCCCATTTTATTTTTATCGGCCTTTGATATACATTCATAGCATTGTTGAAATGTACAGGATATTGGGAACGGTTCTCAGAGCTCGTCCCATAGAGCTGACCAGTGCGTCCCCAAAAGGCGAAAATGGGATTCTCTTTCAATGGAGAGTTGTCAGAAAACCTAACCATGGATCACAGTAGGTTACGTCTTTCGAGAGTGTCAGATTGCCTGCTCGTTACTGACATCTTTTGATGATTTCGAAGATTACAAGCATTGTAGCCGGTACAGAAAAAAACAATATTCGTCTCTACCACCTCTACATATTTTTCAGTGCCAGTCTAAATTCGTTGCCACGATTCGAACAATCCTCCTTTATTGTTCTCGTCCTGCATGCAATATTTTTTACTCTTTCCGTTAGGCGTCAGGCAGTCAATCAATCAGTTTTCCATAGTATTGATATTATGTAAATATTTTGTTTTGCACTCTCACTGAGCCAGCATTGTTTAATCTGCAATATGTTTTATTTTGTAATCAAGAGTATGTTTTAGAATGTCGATCCTACTCAGTGTAACTTTGCTTGCAGTGTAGTGAATTGTAATTTTGTCTCAATCTGTTGATTTTCTATACCTTATTTCAATATAATTTCCGATATCACCCTTACTTTTTTCAATATCACTTTTAATCTTCCCTTTTCCCATGCAAACACTATATCTGAAATACAATATACATCTATTAGCGTTTTCTTTATTTATAGGATTCTAATCATTAAACCTGTTTAAAATAGTTTATAACGTTACAAGTAGTTCGAATAACTCTAAATTTCTCAATAAAATAATAAACCATTTGCCAAATTTATAAAGTTCTCACATTTGTTTGCAGTTATTTCACTTTCATCCAAGGGCAACGGAAATGGCAAAGAATTTGAGTATAATTTTCTTACAATTTATAGATATTTGAATCTTGTAGAATAACAGAAGTTTATTATATAGCAAATAAAATATTCGCAAGTTGTTACAGCATTTAAATTTGATACTGAGTATGTTGAACATTGTATGAAAGGGACACCTTTACGGGCTTTTAGGGATTTATTACTACTACAAAAACATAGAAGAAGCGTATAATTTTAGAATCAAGTGGGAAACTAGCAAATAGTCTATTATATGTACATAAGTATTATTAATACTAAGGTTCATATCTTAGGTATTGGTAACCTTTGTCGAATTGGCTATCCTGTTAATTAAATTAGATATTTACGCTTTATTGAAGTTACTTTCTCTGTTTTGATTAATGCACCCTTTTGGAAAATTCCACCAATGGGTGACTGGGTACATCTGATTAACGTACAATATATAGCATATTTAAATGATGAACGTTTGTTGATACTTTTCTGTGTAAACAGTTTTCCTAAAACAAAAATGCTCCTCAAAGCGGCTCGTGATGTACATTACAATACAGTGTTATAGTATCATCGTTGTTATATGGGTTAATTCTTTTATTTTGGAAACAAAGGAATCTCTAGGTAAATCTGATAATCCACGATATACAAGTTGTCCTCCCTCAGGCATAGGTGACCTTAGCCGGTTTTGGCTATCCTGTTTCGGTCGTTCCCAAATCGTTTTAATTTGTTGGCTATCCAATGATATGACCATGAGCGTACCCAGTGAAGGTTATTACAGAAACGCGTTGTGCGGATCAAATTTCATATCTACGTTTTTTTTTAAAAAACTACGATTGCAATAAAGTCTTGATTGGAGATACATGTAAAAATGCACATTTTGAGAACATTGTTTACACTAAGTAGTCTCATTGTTTACATGTTGTTGACTTGATGTACTCATATCAGTGAAAATCCATACAAATTGATTCTTTCGGAGTGCATATGGTATAAAAGTGTCGGGCATAGTGCACTTTCTTGTGCGCCTAATTTTCCATTTGACCATTGTCAGTGATAGGAGTGAGTAAGTGATTGTTGTTTAGCGCCAATTCAGCAATTTTGCAGTTATATCATGGCGAGAACAAGTTAATTTTCAATGAGATGATGATGAGGTCCTCTTTGTACTGGACCAACACGCTGAGTTGGATTTGTATAGTGGTAGATCATTGAAACAACAGTCCGCGGGTAGACATGTCGCTCCACTCGGAAACATTATTCTGATTCCGAGCCAACCAGTCTTTGTTCCTTCTCCTTAATACTGCGTCCTTTACAGAGAAGCAACACATACCAATTTCATAGTCTTTGGTTTGACCCGACAGGGACTCAAGCTCACTATCTACCGCACTCGAGGCTAGCACGCTAACCATTACGCCACTGATGCGGTGACAGTGAAAGGCTGTTGACTCAAGTCAAGCATATATTCAATTAAATTACTAGAAGACATTGACCTACCATTCCCACCAGACACCATTTTTATTATCTATTTTATTGTAGTTTTATTAGATGCTCAGCACTTAATGTATTGGCATACATATTGGTATATGATCATAGAAGTATGCTATATTTGAGACGAAATGTAAATAAAAAACGCCTGGGTATATAACTTTAATATATACAGTCAAACCTTCCCGTGCTGTCACCTCTATTAAGCAGAAACCTATATTAAAAAGTCATCTTTTTCTTGGCCTGTCATAGAAAGTTTCATATGAATTGAACCTCTTTAAGAAATCACCTGTCTTATAAGACCACGTTTTCTTTATCCCAAAGGTGACCTCTTTATATAGGTTTGACTGTACATTTATCAATTAGGTCAAATAATTAATTCTATGCATAGATGTAATCACTTATGTGTTATCGAATTTAAATATTAAAGGCATACAATACAGGCTGTACGAATTGATTTTTTTTTTATATTAAAAGTTGCCAATATTCGATGTTTTATACTAATTGTAGTTGAATTTTTTCATAATATCATACGTAAATAACCTAGAACGAAGGAAATACGTCGCTATTTTATTTTATTGAATCCAGTAAAGAATCTAATATTTACCCGCGCAATATTCATACGACCTGACAGTGAACTCATTCGGTAAAACGTTTGCGCATGTGCAACATTGTTTGTTGATGAAGAAAGCACATGCCACAAATCGAATCTTGGAATTGAACAAAAAAATTGACGGATTCTATAGGAAAACGACACAAAAAGGAGGATTCAGCAAGCTTTGTGTAAAAATTGAAAAAATATGTTATACCGACCTACTCCATTTTTCAACACGTAAGTATAATTTAGTATCTTTTTTCGGCCGAATCATATTTTAACAGTAGAATTGCATCGTAGTTTTTTATATATTCTTTTTTTTCAGGAGAAAACGCTAGGTGATATCTCTTTTAAATTAGAGACTAAAATAATGAACTTCATGTCTGGTTTTTTTTCTAAAAAAATATAATCAAAACAACTCAAGTGTTGTCAATAATATGCAATACAATTTGTTTACAATTTTCCCTTGATCGGGCCCCTTTGCAGAGTTTGGGTTTGTTTTTATTGATTTCATCACGAATTTCCGATTTTAAGTGTCTTTCTTACTAAATACCATTATATAATATTAACTGATTACTCCGGGATCCAATTTCATAGATATATTTCTTAAATTATATTAATTCTAAAGAATTTACATCCAACATGCTTCCTGGTTATTTATAGCAGTTATCAGTATTCAACAAACTTCGGAAAAGCAGCTGATTTATAATTAGGTTGTGTTAATGGCGATTTTACCAGCAGACATTCGAATTATTTTCACTAATTACGACATTATAACATGTTTTAAACCTGGCTTCTTGTTCAGAACATTGTATTAGCATAAAACATCGAATATTGGCAACTTTTAATATAAACAAAAAAAATCAATTCTGACAGCCTGTATGCCTTTAATGACTTACAAAGTGTATCGAGCATTTCCGTACCGGTCTTGAACAGCACTAGTTATTGATTATGCATAAGACAATCAGTGCAGGAGAGTTATCAGATTCTTTAATCAACTCGTTTCATCATTCATCCATTGTGGTTGACACTTTTACTAATTTCTTTGATTATGAAATCATAGTATGCTTTGTTTAAAGGCAATGCAAAACCGTGTTCAACTATCAAAGAAATAGTATCTGTGTGCAAAAGTTCAACAATATCTAAAAACCACTCGGAAAATAGTAAGGGTGAAACATAGTATCTGCAAATTAAGACATGCTAGTGCGATTTGTGTGTATCGATGGGTTTGTTTGGCTAACATTCTACGTGAAATTCGCGTTCTACATGCCGTAACGAAGAAATGTTAGGGTTAGGCCCATGGTGTTTTAATTCCACTTTCAACAATATTTCATCTATATCGTGGCTGTCAGTTTTATTGGTGGAGTACCCGGAGAAAACCACCGACCTGCCGCAAGTCACTGACAAACTTTATCACATAATGTTGTATAGAGTACACCTTTCCTGAGCAGGGTTGGAACTCACAACATTAGTGGTGATAGACACTGATTGCATAGGTAGTTGTAAATACAACTACCATACGATCACGATCACTACGGTTCCCGTAGGGGACCTGGAGTTAGACTGCCAATATGCCTAAACAACAAACTAATTGTCTCTGAATTATTTAGTTATATGCTTATACCAGCTTTATATGTTAATAACCGAAAGCAAAATGTTGTTCTTAAAAGCTGGCAGAACAATGGTGTGAAATCACAAAAATGTATTGAGCCATTATAATCATGATATTACAATAAATCTATTTCAAATTACACAAACATTATATTAAATAAAGCAAAATTGTACAATTATCGTATGAATTGGATATATTACAATCTGGCATTGATGGTGAAATACCTCTAACTAATTTCCTTTGTCCTTCAGTTAGGATAGTTGCTTCACGCCAGTGAATTGATAATTATTTGACCTTTCCCATGAAATTCGTACAATTATTGCACATTTCACCTCTGCTGGACGAATATTAGTCCTCGAGAGTGTCATAATTTATTAATTAGCTTATTAGATATACATTTGTATTTGTTTGAGGGTGAGAAGTTATGGTGTTTAACGCCACTTTCAGCAGTATTTTAGCTATATCGTGTCGGTCAGTTTCTATTGGTGGAGGACGCCAGAGTACACAGAGAAAAGCACAAAATGTTTCATATAAAATGCAGTTGGTTAATGTGAATTTTGATTATTTGAAGAATTATTCTCATTTAGATTACAATTCTGCTCTTAATATTTTGAAATAGATGTAACGCAAGTTGCATAGAACCAAACCCAGGTCCAAGATTTCCATGTACACTATACCAGAAGGCATGCAAAACAGAGTCGATAGCTTGGTACGCCTACGACAAGTGAACACACAGAAACTTCATTGGAATGTCAACACCAGAATTCAGCAATGTAGGTAAAAGTGAAGAAACATGGACTCCACATCGTTCAGCTCAGGCTCACCGATCATGACAGCATCGGGAAAACCAACTAAAACCAAGCCAGCAACAAAGATACACTTAAGAATATTAAACAACAACTTTCAAAGAAAAAAGACAAACTGTTTGAAGTAATAATTCAGTCAACTAAACCATAAATAATAATAGACACATACACATGGCTAGATTGCAACAGAAAATCCATTGCGATCATTCATCCCAAATTACTTCTACTATGAAATGGAATGCAGAGACCGTCCAAAAGACCCTCATTGTGGAGTAATGATAGCGGCTAAACAATCACTACACACCTGGGAAACATCACAAAAGGCAAAAACATAGAATTGATAACTGGAACAATAAGTGTAGAAGGGAAAAAGAAAATGCTTATAGGTGCATTTTATCTTCCACCAGATAAAACAGACGACACTTACTTGAACAACACGAAGGAAGAAATAAATACCATCAGAGCGAAAAAAAAAAACTTTTATATTTAATCGGAGATGACTTCAACCTTCTAGATATTAACTGGTCAGAACAAACCGCCACTAACAGACAATACCCCATCAAGACCAACCAAGCTTTCCTGGAGATAGTAGCCGACAAAGGATTAGAACAAATTGTAGATTTTCCAACATGTAATGAGAGTACCTTGGACATAATGCTAACCTCTCATCCAGAATTTAATCTACGATGCAAACCACTACCATCCATAGCAAACAGCGACCATGATATCGTCCTACTAGATATGGCATGTAAATCATTTAAACCAAAGCCAGTACGAAGGAAAATATTCTTATGGAAAAAAGCTGACATTTATAAGATAAAGGAAGACCTAGCCATTTTCAACACAAAAACATAGATAGAAATGCCGAATCTATGTTGCAAGCATTCAAGACAGCTATACAAAACACCATAGACAAAATAGTACCATCCAAATTGACACAAGGAAGACATACCCATCCATGGATAAATACAACCATCAGAAGAAGAATAGGTCAGAAACAAAGAGCCCACAAAAAGGCCAGAAAGACTTAAAAGAAAAAAGATATAGACAGGTACAAGACACTAAAACAGAAAATACAATGGGAAATCAGAAAAACTAACAAGAAATATATGGAAGAAGTCAGCACGGATTACAAAGACAACTCGAAAAAAATGTTGGTCATATATCAAAAGCAAAGGCCAAGAATGGATAGGTGTGGCACCTTTAAAGAATAGATGAGATTCCTGTAAAGTGACAATATGAGCAAAGCTGAGATTCTGAATGAACAATTCCAGTCAGTATTCACTAAGGAAACGTATCTTTCCCAACAAAGGAACAAGTCCATATTCCACCATAGAGGATATTAACATTAACCGCAAAGGAGTCCATAAACTGTTGATAAACCTGAAACCTCATACAGCTACTTGTCCACATTCAATACTTTTATTTTGAAAGCAGCGACAGACCAACTCGCCCCAATTCTTACAGAACTATACCAATCATCACTCAACACCGGAGTAGTACCACAAGATTGGAAAGATGCACAGGTATTATCACTTTTCTAGAAAGACGAAAGACAGTTAGCTTCTAATTACAGACCTGTATCACTTGCATCAATTACATGCAAGGCCATGGAACATATAGTGGATAGTAGCGTAAATGGCCACATTGACAGAAATAAAATTCTAACTAATGCTCAACATGGATTCCGCAAAGAAAAAAAACGATCATGAGAATCCACACTAATCGTAACCATCCATGAAATAGCATCGAAATTGGAAAGAGACTCACAGGCCGATATGATTTACAAAGGCATTCGACAAAGTTCCACATCACCGCCTTCTACAGAATACTATGGATTCGCTCCTTCCTCGAGAACAGAAAGCAGAGCGTTATACTTGAAGGGACTGTCTCCAGGTACGTTCCAGTAATCTCTTCATCAGACACCAAATTATTTGCAGATAACAGCCTTCTGTATCGTACCATTAACAACCTGACTGACAGTGATCCATTGCAGAGAGACCTTACAACTCTAGACGACTAGGAAAACAAATGACAGATATGCATTGTCATCAGAATAGCACTGAAAAACAAACAGGTGAGGCAAACAAGTTATAAACTGCATAGGCATACTCTGGATAATGTGGAAGTCAGCAAATACCTAGGCGTAACCGTCAACAACAACTTATCCTGCGATAGACACATAGACAACATCGTTGACAAAGGAAACAAGACACTAGGATTAACCAGCCGAAACCTTAAAGACTGCACAAAACCTGTATAGTCAGCAGCATATACAGCAATAGTTAGACCTACAGTGGAATATGCATGCACGGCTTGGGGTCCATCAGACAAAATAAAGGTACAGAAAGAAGCAGCGAGATTTCTGCACAATAACTACACAGACCGAACACCAGACTGGGCCACAAATATGGTAAAATCATTATAATGAGAAAGCCTGGAAGGTCGAAGAAAATCAGCAAGTCTATGCACGCTATGTAAGATCCAGAATGAACTTATCGACATAGATAGGCAGCAATACCTGACGCCAAATGACAGCCGGACCAGAGGTAAAAACGCTTCTACCATGAAAGATCAAAGACAGATACATACGGAAAATCATTCTTCCCTAAGACCATCAGAGACTGGAATCAACTTCCAGCTAATTCAACATCGGCAGACACAGTTGAAGGATTCAGAGCTGCCCTAAAAGCAAGCTCTGGAAGAACCTGAAGAACAATAGGTGTACATACTTTTGATTATAAATTGGAGATTGTTTTATTTGTAAATAGCATAGAAAAGACTTGCTGTGCTGCCCGACACTGCGTAAGGTTTTCAAGCGGACCCAAATACATTCGTTTAACGAATCTGGTTCCTTACCTGGAAGAAGAAGAAGATATGGTATCGTTTATGATACTAAATATATAATGGATTTCTAAAGATCAGTATTCAAAACCTAATACAGAATGAATGACAAAGTCAACATAGTGATCATTATTGTACAACAAAACCATTTAATATTCTACATGCATTAGTTACACCCTATAATTTAATTGATTTTTACAACAATTTAATGTGACACTGTCTTGTCTCTTTGTGGAAATTTCAATGCATAACCTTTATAAACTCTATTAAAATACATCACTCATTCTCAATTAGATAATTGTCTAAGATTAGTGTGGGATTCATAAATAATTAGATACAAACTGTTCACAGCCATCTTTTGCAACTCATTTGCTAAATTAATCCCTGATGACTTAACCTGATAAGTGATTGCCGTGTAATTACATACAATATTCAAAATAAATAAAAATTGAATCGTCCAGTCAGGTGCATCATTATACAATGTGTCTGTAAACAAAGACCACGTTTAAATTTGAATACAAAATTACTACAGATATTAAAGCTGTAAAAAAATGGCGGAAAATTCATCAACATCGTATGGTTTAACACCAAACACAACCGGTAATGGAATAGTACCGGAAGTTGAACAGATAATTGTGGTTGATTTTCGACAGTGGTACCAGCATGGGTTCGAGTATGTTATAAATGGATATGTAATCCCTATATGGACAATATTGAACATTTGTATATATTTTCTGATGGTGTATGTATTGTTGAAAAATGGCATGACTACAAAGTCTCACATCTGTTTGATTGCCATATCAGTTACCGACAGTCTATCGGCAGTTTGTCCGAGTATAATGTGGTTTTATTTCTTTGCGGTCAGGAAACAATTTTATTATCTCCCATGTGCTTGGTGCAGGACTTATCATTACATGACAGAAGTAATTCCCCATATCTTTTCGGGGACATCATTTTATATTACCATACTGCTTTCCATCCAGAGATATATAGCTGTCGGACACCCTTTTAAAGTGGACAGACTTTGTACTAAACGAATAATCATAATTGGGATATTTGTATGTGTACTCATAGCATTGGCATTAAAGGCAATATTTTTTGTCCACTATGACTATTTTGGAATAACAGTACCAGCATTCACTGGAAATGGGACAATGCAAGCGTGTGCGGTGCGAGCCCCAAAATGGCTTAACATGCCATTCTACGAGTATTTAGCTGTTATACAAGCCGTATTCACTTTTATTTACCATCTCATGCCATGCACCGTTTTGATGATATTTGAATTTTTATTGATTTTTGCAGTTGTGAAATCAGCAGAAACCAGTAAAAAAATGGCATCGAGTTCTAGAGCTCAGACAATACGTCGACGCAAGGAGAGACAACTCACTTATTCTACTCTCGCTATATCCTCGCTATCTTTGCTCTACGGATTGTGTGCTAGTTTTACTCAAATATTAGATTTTTTATATCTGCAGTTTGGAATTAGTGTCATCAGTAATAATGACATCCGGTCAATCGTTGCTGCGTTTAATTTCCTTTACTTTATTATGTTACCGTCGAATTTCGTCATCACTTGTTGTTTAAGTGAAGCATTCCGGAAGCACTTAAGTTCCGTTCTTATACCAATTTCAAAGAGGTTCAAACCTTTTAGTCCTTTGACAATGGTACTGTCTGTCTCTGCTTCATTATCAACCAGCGGTACTTCTTTTATAGCATCAAACGAAAATCTGGAAACACCAGTAGATCTAACTAAAGTGAAGTCCTTACAAATATAATAGATCATTTGTATATTTCCTACTTTGATTCTAATAAAAACGTTGATATCAAGTTTAATGCGTTTCTGGAAAAACCTTCATCAGGCCAAAATATTAGAAAGCCAAATAATTTAAAAGTCTTGGGGAATATAAATGAAAGGGTATACACAGGATAGCCAAAAATCGGAAAATTATACGTCTTGCAGGTGTTATTTCCTTTTAAGGCAAGCAAAATGATCCCCTTTCATGCAATGAAAGTTACACATATTTTCCCCATAATCTGTTCAAATTTTAATGTTGCCAACACTTTATATTTCCTATATGCTAATATAAGATCCCACTGGTAAATAAAAACGCAAGAACAACGATGCCAACGGGTGAACAACGGTTCTCAACGCAGTGACAACGGTGGAAAGTGACGAATTCATAATTTGCAACAGAGGTCGGTATAACATTTATTCATTTATTATGATGTAGAAACACATTCTTCAATAGGAAATACGCACACGGGATGTCTAAAGTACTTATTGTGTAGTTGACAAGTGAACGCATCTATCGACGATTTGTGTAAAATGTTATATTTTGGTCAGTTAGTCGCATATAGTCAATATCTATGGAACTTTAAATACAAATAGCATACAAGCATTGTCTTAAATGCATTGCATTGAGTGACGTCTTAGCGCATGGACACGCTAGGCTGTTGCCAGGGGGCCCCAATATATATAGGGCCCCATGCTAATCAATGTATGTTGTATACAGCATGTTTGTTTTTAATGTTTAAACACTGATTTTGTTGGAAGTACCAATATATCAACTATATGTTTTATTTTATAGACATTTACATTTTATTCTTCTGAGTGGATGTGTAGGTATTGTCATTAGTGCACTGCTTTGTCCACGGGCCTACATCGATAAGCTGCTAAGACGGGTCTGAATGTATCCTTTATTTGGGGTTATTTGATTATCGTGTTTTGATTTTAGATCCGTATACTAATTCAACGCATTAGGCAACTGAATTTGATTTGATTTTTAAGATGTTTGGTAGTTAACGCCACTTTCAGCAATATTTCAGCTATATCATGGCGACCAGTTTTAGTGGTGGAAGAAGACGGAGTATCCGGTGAGACCCACCGACCATCGGCAAGCAACTGGTAAACTTTATGACTTGCGGTTGCGAGTCGAGTGCATCCTTTTTTGTAATTTACAAAACCGGGCGCGAACCCACGCCGTATTGGTGACAGGCTTGTATGACTTGTTAGGTAATCCAACTACCTAACTCATTAAGCCAGCCGGGCACTGCAACTGAATTTGTACAACGCAGGTACAACAATGTACATTGAAATGTTTGCTATTTTTCGTTTGGTTGATAGTTTCAGTGTCCGATAAACAAATGAAAGACTTATTTTCTACGGATTAATTATTTCCTAAGCTTAAATATATTAATCATTTATGATACTAATTAAATTTAGTCATGTCATGGTCGTGCTCGTATGGTAGTTGTTGTACAACTACCTATGTAATCAGTGCCTATCACCACTGATGTTGTGAGTTCGAATCTTGATCAGGGTGATGTGTACAACATTATGTGCTAAAGTTTGTCAGTGACTTACGACAGGTCGGTGGTTTTTTTTCCTGGTCCTCCGGTTTCCACAGCCAATAAAACTGACCGCCACGATATAACTGAAATATTGTTGAAACAAAAAATCAAGCAAACATCAATCATGTTTATAGATCGTTTTCTACTTATCGAGTATGCAATGCCGAACATCAACATACAGTAATTTTACAAAACGATGGAAACGATATTTTGTTTCTTATTTAAGTAAAAATTGCTAAGAGAGAACAAAACATTTCCTGTGTCTGAACATATCATAAAACCAAGCAACTTTCCAAAGCGTCCTTGTGAGTTATAACGAAATTACGCTGCCAAAAGATACACATATTTAACAACAGAACCTTTGGTCTCAGGAAATATAAAATGGTAGTTTCATGATTTATAATATGATTATGCTGTCGAGAAATACATATTTTTAACAACACAAGTTTCGGTCTCAGGAAATATTAAATGGTAGTACCATCATGAGTTATGATATAATGACGCTGCCAAAATATACACATTTTTAACAACATGTGTTTCAGTCTATGGAAATGTTAAATGGTAGTTTCATCATGAGTTATAATATAATTACCCTGTGCAGAAATATACATATTTAACAACAACGAATGAACAGGGGTTCTGATTTCAAGAATTGTCAAATGATAGTTTTCATCAATGCACGTCAAGTCGATAAATAATAGGATTTGTTTAATTTGGTCCAATGGAAATTGTTATTTTTTCTGAAAACAAGTTCCGAGAATTTGTATCAATCTGACGAGGAATCTTGACAGTTTAACAAACAAACAAAAAACAGAAACAAAACCAAAAAACAAAAACAAAAAAACAAGGAAGAATTGGTCATTGCAACCGAATATCAGGTTTTGAATGATTACATCATTTTTCTTGGTAACTGTGAAAACTTGCGTAACATAATCATCACCCCTTTATAATATGTTCGATAACTTAATATTTTTGCAAATTTCTTTATATTAAATTCTCACATTGAAACAAGCACATAATGTGAGCATTTTGTTCCCACTTTTGAAATATACATCTTTTCTTTTCCACAAATCCTTAAACCCTTATAAAAATTCAATAAATTTGAACATTACATCGTGGACTATATATTAGGTGCGCACTGACATTTCATACAATTCACGCTCATGATTATAACATGTAATTCAATTCACAAAACCTACGCATATTTCGACTTGCGTTCCGGGAATCAACACTTAATAACGAACATTAAGATAAATTCAGGGACTGATAAGAAATAAAAGGCAAGTTAATTACTGTTTACACAAATTTTTAGAATCTTAAGTTTGTTTGTTTATGTTGTTTATAAATATTATAAAAAATAGCATGTCTATATATGTTTCATTTCTAATGCGAAGGCCGTGGTCATGATCGCATGGTAGTTGGATTTTCAACAACCTATGCAATCCATGCCTGTCACTACTAATGTTGCGAGTTCGAACCCCGTTCATGGCGAGATGCACTCGATACAACAGTATGTGATAAAGTTTGTCAGTGACTTCCGACAGGTCGGTGGTTTTCCACGAATACTCCGGTTTCCTCCACCAGTAAAACCTACCGTCACGATATAGCTATACTATTGCTGAAAGTGGCGTTAAATATCATAAAACCAACCAAAGAGTCCTTGTGAGTTATAATGAAATTATGCTGTCAAAAGATACACATATTAAACAACATGAGTTTCGGTTTTAAATGGTAGTTTCACGGGTTATGATATGATAACGTATACTCTGTCCAGAATTATACATAAGCACCATAAAACCAACCAACCAATCCAAAGAAAGTGTAAAATGAGACCAAATTTGATCTGATAAAGAATTAATTTATCAGAAATACAAGCTCAGGTGCTGCTGGAATGTTGCTAAATATAAATGAAAATTCACAATGGGAAAGTTGAAATCATCTCTTGTGTCGTAAAGTTTCGTTCTCAACTGTCCCTCACTGTCAATTTCAAGGTGTAGGTCAAGGTTTGAAGCAGACCTGTATGTATCTTTAGTATCCTTTATTTCAAGCTCAATGGGATAGATGCGATCAACAAAATCACAAAATATAGAATTATTAAGTAAAAGGACATCATCTATATAGTGGAACGTGAAATTAAAGGATTGGGATAGCTTCTTTTCGTTTTTCTTGAGAAGCCTCTGTATGAAGTATGCATCATACGAATAAAGGAACAAGAGGAGCACAGTGTGTACCCATCGGTATGCCGACTGCCCACCAAACATAACAAATATGTTGTCAATCAAAAACTCGAGCATGTTGATATCTATACAACTGGATTGAAAACAAATGTTTACAACTTACTAGTCCCTCTCCATACAAATACATGGATAACATAACCAAACTATGTGGATAAAGCTCAGAAAATGGTATCCCTATACCTGCGTATTCAGCTTAACAAATACACTATTAATTAAAACAAAAAAGAGACATATGTACATTCGCTTAGTAGGTTAGAAATATGACGTCAACGGACCTGAAGACAAAACAGTTCTACCCTAGAAAAAGTTGTCTTTCAAAAATCAATTATTCGGCCAGTCAAAGGCCAACGATCAAGGTCACATTAATTTCTGAGGCGAGACACATATATACATATAATATGATAGCACTCGGCCATAGGACAAAGCAAGTCTGCCAAAGAGAAATTTGTGTTCAAAGGAAATGGTAACAGTGACCTTAATTTGTACGCGGCATATCGCATTAGTGTATATAGAACATGAAGGCACTCGGCTTATAAGCAGCACCAAAATCAGTGAAGTAAATGTCAAAAATACTTTTGCGTCACACATTGATAAAAAAATATTTTTGACATTTTTGTTGACACCCTATCTTTATACATTTTCACTATATGAAAATCCATCATTTATAATCTTTTCTGCAGAGACGGAATATATTTCGACAAGATCTTGGTATCGGAATATAAACTTTTTAAGAGATCGAATAAGGCGAATCTTTGTATAGCCCTGGTCCAGTAGCCTGTTTCTCAGATGAAGATGACGTTTCAGGAAATCAGAATAATTGCTGCTGGCCCTTGCATAACGAATCAATTGCGAGATGTAAACACCATATGCAGGAGAAGCTGGTATATTGCTGCACATATTTGGAACATTTATGATTTTAAAATTGAAGTCGTCCTGTTTATCATAAATTTTAGTACTAATTTGACCACTGTCCTCAAATTCGAGGTATAAGTCCAAAAATGATGCGGATGAAGCGGTATATGTGGTCTCTTTAACTTCCAGCTCTGGAGGATATATCAATGGAAGAAATTCTGCAAATCTAGAATTATTGATAGATAAAACGTCATCAATATACCTGTATGTGAAATTAAAGGCTCTAGCCTCATGAATCGTATCTTTTACAAGGCATGACTGATAAGAAATGCTGGTTTTGGGACACTTGTACTGAACAGGTCTGAGCATAGCAGAAACCCTGCATGAATATTCAAAATATTTACTTAGCTTTTGAACATTGATTTCGTTTGGTTTATGGTGTTTATCACCTCTTTCAACAAAATTTGAGTTTGCGGTTAGTTTATTGGTGGAGGAAACCGGAATACCCTAGAGAAAACCACCGACCTGTCGCAAGCCACTGATAAACTTTATCACATATTATTATACCTCATTAATATGTATTGCTAAATACGTGTTTCCTATTGGTTCTTTTGGATCACCTGACCTGTGATGATATTTTTCATCCAGTGATAAATATGACCTAGCAATATTGATGCTGTCCAAAAAGAAAATGATCGCTTTTATCGCTTGAATCTCAAAAAGCATGATTTGACATGTCATGTTCAGATCGTGATAATACTAAAACAGTCTATAGGTAATCTTAAAACAGTGAACAGACTTTAATGACGTCATTTTCGAATTTAATGACGTCAGTTTTAGTACTTTTCGCCCCGCGATCCCTATATACTCCTCAGTTTCGTTGGTGGAGGAAACCGGAGAAAACCACCGACCTGTCTCAAGTCACTGACAAACTTCATCATATAATGTTGTATCGTATACACCTCGCCAGGAACAGGTTTCGAATTCACAACTTTAGTAATAATATATGCACAGATAGTTGTAAATCCAACTACCATTAGATCAGGACCACAAAGGCCCCACTTTGAATGCATGCACAGCACTGTGTAGCCACACCATATCACTCACAAATTTTACATTTTTTTTCCACTTTGCAGGCGAAATTTTAATTTGTCACATGTATAAATTCCCTCAAAATAACATATGTCCCTATAATAAGATATGAGAAAGATATATATTCAGAAAACAGACCTAAAAAAATATGTTCAAAGACTGATTTACCAAGGTCACCGTGTCCCCCGTCACATTTGGGGACATGGCTTTGTGAAGGTGGGGGACACGGATCTGAAGCGGCGGTTTCAGGTAAGCTGGTGTGAAATCATAAATTATAGCATTAGTACAATTATTTAAAATATATGACTTATTTAGCGGAACACCAGGTTCGTTTCGGGAGATGTTGATCCCATTTTACTCACGTTATTCGACCGGTATATAGGTGAACAGTTCTCCAATGTATGGCGAGGGTGGTAAGACTTTAGCTAATTTAAGGCTCGATGCACATACTTTCAATGGCATATGTTATCTAAAAAGTCGTCCGCGTTAAATGCAATCATTATTTCAAATCATCAACGCAATATAAGAAGCATACGATCGAATTGTCTCTCGCGTTAAATTGTGGCGTATGGGGGTAAAATATTCGTGATGCCAGGGGATAGGGCTCACATTTTAAAAACAAGGATAATTATGTATATGAAATGAACCCGCTAAATAAGTCATAAATTTTAAATAATTGTAATATTGCTATAATTTATGATATCACACCAGCTTACCTGAAACCGCCGCTTCAGATCCGTGTCCCCCACCTTCACAAAGCCATGTCCCCAAATGTGACGGGAGACACGGTGAAGGTGCAAATTAATTGTACGGTGGTAATAAATGGAGAATTTGTTTTTGTAATATCTGACCCCCCCCCCTTTCCCCCCACTCAAATTTTTGTACCCAAGACAATATTATAATGCATGAATTGGTTGAATAATTAGGCCAAATAAAAAAATGCGTGTGGTTCCGGTTACACCCCTAAAAAAATTAGGGTAGGTAGGTAGGGATTGATGTTTATATATAAAATTTCAGATGGAAACAAATCATTTTCTTTTACTATCTTTCACTTGTTTGCATGATGCATTTATATATGGTGTGATATCATTTACTCAAGATTGATAGGGATCACTTTAGTTTTGACTAATATATTTTTCAAATTAGAAAAATAATTAAGACAGAAAGTAAAATGAAAAAAATGATCGGTGTACTTCACAATCGGATCTGTTTTGTAATTTTGAACATCATGAAGGTAAGAAATGTCATTTTAACCAGAATACTGTTTTTAGCCATTTTCGAATTGATGACTAGGACGATGATACTTTTCGTTTCTTTTAAGTGATCGCACTTATTAAATGTAAGTGACAAAACACCACAGGGGCTTGTTACGATTTTTTTTCTCACTAGTACATTTTAGAGTACTAGGGGGGGGGGGGGATCGTAACAAGTCCCTGTGAAAACACTGCATGTTGTTGACCCGGTCAGGGGAGGTCATAGAGAGGGGAGTTTAACCAATCGTAACTACTCGGCCATTCTCGCCACCCTCCAAATAACCTCGTATGCATTAGGCGTATAAATCGCACTACTTTTCACATGTCAGTTACATGAAAGTTTGATAAAGTTATATTTTAAACAATTTTCTATATTTCAAATAAAGTTTTAATTAGCTTTGCATGATTAGATTTTACTTAGTATGTCTTCCATATTGGATTTTCGTGGACTATCTTTTTGTGCGGCTTAACTTAACTTAACTTCCGGCAAACAATTTAAGAAGAATTTCTACTATGTACGTATGAGGTTATTTGCAGGGTAGCGAAAATGGCCGAGTAGTTACGATTGGGAGTTTAACGTGTAGTAGAGAGATGGTGATAATATGGCGTCTTTCTTTTCGGAATGTTTCAATGCTTGTCTGTTGTCACAAAGATCATACCCAAGAGACTTTCTGTACTTCTTGTATATTGCAATTGGTCGTTATTAATATATTGATTATGTGATTAATGTTAACAAATATTTCGTATGCATGTTAACCTGATTTGTGACCCGTCAGAGGTCAATACTTTTGTTAATCAAAAATAAGATATATAATGCACGGGTATGTGGGAGTTTTGCTACGTGACAAAGGTGAATAAAAGTTGAAACGTGGAAAGAACTGTGTCAGTTCGCCGTACTCGTAGCGGTTGTTAATAAAAGTTGTAACCATGCAAGGGCCCAAAATCAATAATTCATGATTAAATAGTTATTTATGAAGCTTTTTTCCTGAAACTTGGATATATTTTGTAGAAATATATAGCATATTGCAACATAGAATTTTTTTTGTAGAAAAAATAGTTTTTGATGACGTTTTTGGCACTTTTCATGATGAAAACTAATAAAAGTTGTAGCCCGGGCACAGGCACAAGCCCGGGCACTTGTTTCATTCAAAAAACATATGCCCCCTCCTCTTCCTTACTTCAAGGTAAACATCTGCCCTTTTCCCCTTCCCATCAATATGTTTCCCTTATTTGTGATCCTTTCGCTGACCCAATTATATCGTTACACTCCCGAGATATTTCTCTTTTCAACTGTCACATTTAAATATACCTACCGGGCCCCCCTCAGACGAATTGGACAAGAATATCAGCGAACGTAGATTGTTTTATTTTTGAAGGAAGGGCACGTAATAACATTCCAGATACAGTTAATAAACTTGCTTTATCAGCCCGCGTAGACCATTCTTGTGAAACTGGATGAAATAAACATGGTTCCTTTTATTATTCTAAGCAAAACTCAAAGTTTTATCACAGAGTAGAATGCTAGCTATATCATCTACAAGTATATAATATAAAGCACAATATTTTGAAATAAAAAAAATAAAAACTCTATTATAAAGCTGTAATTCCAAGAGCAAGTCGGAAATCAAGGAAATGACAATAATTTGCATCCATCATAGTAATATTTCTAATGTCAAACGTTCACAGTCCTGACGCAATGGATGATATACATGCAATTCACACCAATAGGGATAAGTAAGCAGTTTTGTTCGTATTCTTCTTTCCTCAGGTTTTGTCACAGTTCAAGGTTCAAATAAATGTGTATACATTATTTTATTTAATTCATTACATTTCGTTTGTAAATACCTCAACGGTCACGATGATATTACAGCATCATTTGAATAATTGATAATGATACACAAATAAAACACTTTCAACACACACTAACATAAGTAATTAAATGTTGATGTATGGTACAAATATAAATACAATTAAAAACACTCTTATTTACAACTTGTGATATATTTATGTTTGTTTTCTGTAGTAGTTCAAATGAGTTTATATGTTGCTTCACATTTGGTGTTATGCAATTTATCAGTAGCAGTCACACTTATTTCTGTATTTCCGAAAATGTATTCTACCGACACCACACGCTCTTCTTCTGACGGGGAAAGAATTTCAATTTCTGATGTTCCAATCAAAACACAACCATCTTCATCGACATACGTTGGTTTCTCTTTCTTGGACGCATACATGTTAACACACATTTTTCGTTGGTTTGGTTTAACGGTAAAATAACGACGACTGATTTTAGTTCCGAGTGCAACGGATTCATTTAGTTTTATAATTTCTCCAAATAAACCAAGACATCTAATTTCTCCGCTTAATTTACACGTGTATTTCCGATGTTGTTCGTGACTTTTGGGATCAAACAATCTAGTAACGTCTGTCCCATAGGAAAAACGCATTACTCGAGATGCAATATAGTCTGGTTTGTGCCCAAACAAAACTGCACCCTTCAAGACGGACAGACCTGCGTCTTCTGGGATAATGATGCGCTTATTATGAAAGTTTTTTTTCATTGCCGATTGTACTAGGGGACATTCAGCAAATCCACCAACTAAAAGAAGAAGAGAAACGTTTTTTGCTGCCGGTTTTCTCAGAACATCTTTGACCAACGAGACGATGTTGTTTATTGTTTGATCAAACAATGATTTCATGACGTCTGCGTCTACTCTCATTTTATCTCCACGAAGTGTAATTTTACTGGCAAATGGCGAAGACTGAATCATAGAACTAAAGGTTTCGTCTTGATGACTTTCACAAAGCGAATTGATCGTGGCAAATGGAATTGTGAAGTTCACCTTGTCGATAGCGTCTGTTTTTATTTTACGTTTGACCGTTTCAAATTCTCGTAGTAAATCTAAGTACGCTGTTAGGTCCTCTTGTTTTAAGAAACCAATCATTGGTGCTCCAAGTATTTTGATGATCATCTGGATGAAAGCATTATCAATGGACGTTCCACCACAATCTCCACCGCTGGCATGACAAAGCTCTTTGAGGTGTCCATTTGGTATTTTTTCATGCACTGTTATATCAGCAGTACCACCTATTGAAATGAATAAAACCGTCATGCAGCAGTGTTGAAATAAATGCAAAATACTTAATACATACAACATAGAAATATGTCTTGTTTGCTAGCACTATGAACATTATGTTCTTTATTTATGAGCACTAAGCTAATCAGAATGCAACTTTTGTTACACATACCTTTGGTGTATTATTTTATGTGTTAAGGAGTCATTTAAGTAAAAGCTAGTGTTCAAACAAATATCAATTCCGTACTCCTTTTCACAAATAACAAGAAGGGTGCCACTCATGGAGCATAATCTGTTTACCTTTTTTTTTCCGGTTGTTGACTGATTTTGTCTGTTTGTATACTTATGAGTTTTGACTTTCCCTTTGTAAGATTGTTCGGAGTTCGGTAATTTTGTTATTACCCTTATTTCACCTATGCCTTTTTTGTGGGATTTCTTTTGCTTAATTCTTATTTTTGTCTTTTTGTTCGTTTTCATTTAGCCATTGTATCATCTTCCCGTCTTCGATTTACGGCTTCCGATTGTTCATTTGATATCGTCAAACGCGAGGACATGCGAAGGCTATTTATTTTCCATATTAAAGAAACGCTCGATAACTATGCGTCTTTTTCAGTATGCTTGGATATATTTGCCATTTAATATAAATAGTTGAATGAAATTATTTCCCTTTGTTAAACATATTTTAAATATTAAAAACCAATGCATGCAATGCTTCAATATAGTTAATATTTGGTTTTTTTTTTTAGATAACTTCACATAAAGAATAAGCTGTGTGCATAGTACAATAATAACGATTAATTTCAAATTAGGACTCAATGTAAATCATCCGAAAATACACTATACCTCCTAGATCAATTACCATATATTTTTGCCCTGATCCTGCCATGGTAAAGCCTTCCGAAGCCCCCTTTAGTTTCTCAGTTGGCAAATATTGACAGTGAATTGATGCAGCTTCTGGTTCCAGAGCAATACATAGTTGGTCATGTTTAATTCCAGCCTATGAATAATAAAGTTATAAGTACCAAGATTAAAATAAATATTGGACTCCAAATTTTCACCCCCGATATTTTTTGTGGAGTCCATGTTGCTCATAGTTTTAGTTTTTTTGTGCTGTCCTATTATGTGTATTTACGTTCTGAGTTCCGTGTTGTGATGTTCGTTACGATTTTGGCATAAAAACTATGTTCGCTTCGTCTTTTCCGCCAGTTGTTTGTAGGAGGGCTCATGTCTTATTTACGTTATTTGTGTTTGTTTGCGTATATTGGCGTCCAACACATATTGAGTTGTTTTGTTTTGTACTTCTTTTTTTCGTCTTGTGTTCCCTGTGTTGCCAGTTTCTCTGGATTGTTGGCTTCTTCATTTATCATTGCCCTTTGGTGTTCTCTAACGTTTATTTTCATTTGTTGTTGTTGTAAGTATAGCACTAAATGAATTAATGTTACATTAGAAAACCTGTTGTGAATTAAAGTTAGACGGAAAATATATCGACAATAAACGTACATTATCGCCAAATATAAAATGTATTTATATTTTCTGACAAGTACGCATGTGTATCCTGTTTATCCTGCAATATCAAAGATCAGATACAAACGTCGTTCTCATAGATTTTAGTGGTGTCCTCTATGAAGTCCATGCTCATACTTTTAGCGTGTGCTACTGTCGCTTAGGATGAATCAACAAAGCAATATATCGGTCAGTGACTATACATAGCAAAAATGATTACGACAAATGTCATTTGTGATACATATACTATGTAACGGGTAACCAATTTATTACCACGACCGTAAAACTTTCAAAGTGATGACTTCATTTTAGCCAAAAGCAACGCTTGGTTCAGTAGTGTCCTTGTTATCATTTATCAAGAAAATCATGATAGGACCCATAAGCTTTATGTGCCAGTTGTTGAAACGTTATTAACCTAGCATCGCTAAGGGGAACAACCAATAGAAATAAAGCAAGACTAGTTGAAGCTGATCTTCACTGAAATGTTTCTTGCGTATATGAATCCTTATATCAACTAAAAACGAAAGTTTTATAATATGATAATAATACATTTGTTTTCTTAATTTTGCAAATTGTGTTATGTCAGTTTGTTCCGTGCATTAAACTTTGCCTTCATTACATGTGTTCGAATTCTATATTATTCTGATCTACATACATTTTGACACACAGTAAATGTTCGAATCTTCAATTAACCTGACTTATAAATATATATTGGTTCTGTTCCAGATACGGGAAGTGATTATACAACTTTGCCAAAGCAGTTGCTAAGGCCTTGACGAATGATATTAAATCAGAATCAACTTTCATATGATAATTGTATATTATTGTTATTTGCTAAATTCTATATACCTTTTCCGCACTCTTTCTCATAAATTGTTTGGCACTATCAGGCCAGATAGCGGGAACTGTCAGAACCCATTTAATCTCGTGAGGTTTAATATTAGTTCCTTCACTTTCAAGTAGTTTTCGCATGTGACTTGTCAGTGCCCGTATTGACAAACCAAACACCTTTATGGCCAACAAACTTTTCCCAGTCACATCTTCAAGTTTCATGTCTCCAGCTAAACCCTAAAATGAAATAGTGACAGTACAACATACATACTTTATTCATACTAGAGTAACAGGACGAATGCCACTAGTTGAACAGGAACTGCTTACCCTTATGGGGCGCCTGATGTCATCCACGGGTTTTTAGTGGGGTTCGTGTGGCTCGATCTTTAGTTTTCTGTGTAGTGTTGTAAAGATCGTTGTTTGTCCTATTTCATTTGTTCATTGTGTTGTCTGTGCTTCCTCGATTTACGAATTCTGATTACCTCATTGGGATCTTCAAACTCCTCTTCTTTCTACATCTCACGTCAAGAAAGGACTTAAAGTTTTCAATGAAATAATTACTTTACAATGGTGTAAAATTTCAATACATGTTTATGTATAATATACGACTTTTCCTTGGAAAACATTCATTTGATCAGAAATGACAAGACTTTACCTTATCGTTATAGAGCCTCATTTTAAACCGACTAAAATAATAATGATCATGGTGCTTGTCATCCAGTACCAGTTCTGCATAATCATTCTCTGCTTCATACCCAAAAGATACTAGTTTCTTCTGTCCATTAAGAAGAAGACATGTCGGAGTTTTCAAAGACAGAAGTTGTCTTCCTCCAGCATTCCATGCTTGGTTGGCGTGTATTTTCAAAGGATCGAGTTTAAAGTTTGAAACCGTCGAAAAGGCATATCCAGAATAGGTAGTGCCAAAATCTATGGCTGCTACCATTAAATAGTCTGACATTGTGCTGGCTCTAAAAATACAAAGATAGAAATCATTTCTTTTAAAAACAAAATACATGATGGTGTGTCTAGTAAAAGAATGATGTGCATGTAACCTTGTCCTTTGCTTAGAAGGTCAAATTATATTTTTATCATACAACTTTGTCATGGGTGGAACGTTTTGCTATAATAATTTGCGCTTTCATAAGTTGTATGCATACGTATTAGGGCACGGCATTGCGTCTAGTTTAAAATACAAATACATTGTCTTAAGAAGGGACAAATCTGTTTCTCCCAAAACGTTCTCAGAAACTGATATCACAATGCTTGAGGTTTTGATTGACAACATATTTGTTATGTTTGATGAGAGTATTTTTCAACAGACAGTGGGCATTCATATGGGATCTAACTGTGCTCCCCTTCTCTACGACTTTCTTCTTGCGAGGCAGACTACATTGATCGCATCTATCCCATTGAGCTTGAAATAAAGGATACCACGGATACAGCTATGCCTGTTTCATACCTTGGTCTACGACATTGACAGTGAGGGCCGGCTATGAATTAAACTTAATGACAAAAAAGATGATTTCCAGTTTTCCATTGTGAGCTTTCCAATTATATGTAGCAACATTCCAACATAACCTGCATATGGAGTATATATCTCTCAGTTAATTCAATATTCCAAAGCTTGTGGTTCGTATCATGATATCCTTGATAGAGGGTTGCTGCTAACAATGGAACTACTAAACCAAGGGTTCATAGTGGTTAAGTTGAAGTCATCACTTCGAAAGTGTTATGGTCGCCACTATGACTTTGTTGGCCATTTCTGAGTCACAAATGGCATGGGATATGTTCCATTTGTCGTCATCACAATTCGGTCCTTTAATCAGTTATGACTTATCACCGGGTTTGTAATAAGAGTAACACGACAGGTATCACATGTGAGACAGGAACTGCTTCTCATTCCGGAGCACTTGAGTTTACCCCAGGTTTTTAGGTGGGGTTGTGTTGTTCGATCTTTAGTTTTCTGTGTAATATTTTGTAGAACGTTGTTTGTCCTTAGTCCGTTTTCTTTTGGCCATTGTGTTGTCTGTCCGTCGATTGACAGTTTCTGATTACCCCTTTTGTATTTTCAAGCATGTCTTAAGAATTAGGTCAGTATAATGTCGCATAAAATGATACCATACTTACCTAATGTTTAAGCATAAAGTAGAATAATTAACTTTTTATTGTACGTGGAAGTAAGGTCGGGTGCCTGCATCTTTTAAATGTATTAGAAAATGACGATGTGTCGAGAGAATAACTAATGTCACTCATACCATGACCTCTGATATAACTGACATTTTATTATACAAATTCGTCGAAAGCAGACTTGTTTTGTCTGAAGTCACATTACACGAGACATTAATTTTTACCTAATCTTTGACCATAAGGTAATTTTTGTATATTTCATATTCTGAATGTATGTGTATTAGAACAATCCAGCGTGTCCAAACTGAGAATAACATTATTGTGACCTTCACCTTTTGTTTACAATGTGTATTCCCCAGACAGCGTCATTATATTATAACTCATGAAACTAACCACTTATATTATTTGTTTGTTTGATGGTGTTTAACGCCACTTTCGACAATATTTCAGTTATATCGTTGCGGTCAGTTTTATTGGTAGGGGAAACTGGAGGACCCGGAGAAAACCACAGACCTGTCGAAGTCACTGACAAACTTTATCACATAATATTGTACACCTCCCCCTGATCGAGTGGAACTCACAACATCAGTAGTGATATGTACTGATTGCATAGGTAGTTATAAATCCAAATACCATACGACGACGCCCCCTAACCATTTATAATTTCCTGAGACCGAAACTTAATGTTGTTAAGCATGTGTATTTCTCAACAGAGTAAGTATACCCCCCGCAAACAAAGTTTGGGGGTATATAGGAATCACCCTGTCCGTCCGTCCATGTACCTTGTAAGCGCAACTCCTCCTAAACCGCTTATTGGATTTTTATGAAACTTTACACATTTGTAGTACACTACCTGCAAATGTGCATGAAGGAATATGGTTGCTGTCCAAAATTTAAAAGGAGAGATAATTCAACCTATACTTTCACGAAAAGGGGGAGGGGGGTACCTTGTAAGCGCAACTCCTCCTAAACCGCTTATTGGATTTTTATGAAACTTTACACATTTGTAGCACACTACCTGCAGATGTGCATGAAGGAATATGGTTGCTGTCCAAAATTTTAAAGGAGAGATAATTCAATTTATACTTTCACGAAAAGGGGGTCGTGTACCTTGTAAGTGCAACTCCTCCTAAACCGCTTATTGGATTTTTATGAAACTTTACACATTTGTAGTACACTACCTGCAGATGTGCATGAAGGAATATGGTTGCTGTCCAAAATTTAAAAGGAGAGATAATTCAACCTATACTTTCACGAAAAGGGGGGGGGTGTACCTTGTAAGCGCAACTCCTCCTAAACCGCTTATTGGATTTTTATGAAACTTTACACATTTGTAGCACACTACCTGCAGATGTGCATGAAGGAATATGGTTGCTGTCCAAAATTTTAAAGGAGAGATAATTCAATTTATACTTTCACGAAAAGGGGAGTCGTGTACCTTGTAAGTGCAACTCCTCCTAAATCGCTTATTGGATTTTTATGAAACTTTACACATTTGTAGTACACTACCTGCAGATGTGCATGAAGGAATATGGTTGCTGTCCAAAATTTAAAAGGAGGGATAATTCAACTTATACTTTCACGAAAAGAGGGGTCGTGTACCTTGTAAGCGTAACTCCTCCTAAACCGCTTACTGGATTTTTATTAAACTGTACACATTTGTAGTACACTACCTACAGATGTGCATGAAGGAATATGGTTGTTGTCCAAAATTTAAAAGGGGAGATAATTCAACTTATCCTTTCACGAAAAGGGGAGGCATGTACCTTGTAAGTGCAACTCCTACTAAGCTGCTCATTGAATTTTTATGAAACTTTGCACATTTGTAGTACACTACCTGCAGATGTGCATGAAGGAATATGGTTGCTGTCTAAAATTTAGAAGGGGAGATAATTCAACTTATACTTTCATGAAAAAGGGGGTCGTGTACTTGTGGCGACCCCTAGATGTATGTTCTTGGTTAGTTTATTTTGGAGATGGGATGTTGTCTCCTTGACATAACTCCATATTCGTTCATTTTTCATAGGTAACTTGCTAATATACCTGTATTCCAAAGTTTGAATATCATAGTATTGTAAGCGGGGGGTATCACTCAGTGAGGTCACTCATAGTTCTAGTTATTATTATAACTCGTGAAACTACCATTTAATATTTCCTGAGACCAAAACACATGATGTTAAATATGGGAATTTCTCATGAGGAAGATTTAAAAATGAAACGTCTACAGACATGTCAATTGTATTTATATACAACATAAAATAAACTAAAATAAAGTTCGACAGGTTTGAGACTTGTTAGTAAACAGTAATTAACTTACCTTTTACTTCTTGTCAGTCCCTGAATTTATCTTAATATTAGTTTTTTAGGGTCGATTCGAGGAACTCAAATGAAAATCTGCTTTCGGTTTGTGAATTAAATTAATTGTTTGGAAATGTCATGCGCGTGTACGAAAAAGTCCACAATGAACGAATCAACCATAATGGCGGTGGAATATAGGTTTGATTTTTTGAATTTTAATACGCTATGCAGAAAACGAAAAACGTGACAATTTTTTTTTTTTAAATAATCACATGTATTTGTTATAATGTGAAAATTGAATATGATTTAATTGCAAAAATATATTAAGCTATCAAACCTATTATGAAAGGGGTAGGGGATTGTGCTACGTCACTCACCTGAACAAATCGAGTTATTCATTCTTTAAAACGTGACATTCGGTAGATTGACACAATATATACTTCCTTGTGGTCTTTAAACTGTCAAGGTTATTTCAAAATCTCGGAACTCTGATTGGATAAAAATACATATATTAATAAATAACTTAAATATAGGTATTATGCAAGGTTTAAAGTTTTTAATAAATAATGTACGTCAATATTTGTATTCAAACTAGGCCACATTTAATACACAACTGTCATATCAAATATCTGTTTGGAGTATCTATTCACTGTTAAAAGACTTTATTGATAATATTTAATAATATAAATCGTAATGTTGCTACATTTTCTAAATTCTTATTCAACCCATTAGTATTATCTTATTTCGTTGACCGTTTCGACCCTGTGGGTTTATTGTGCGCAAACAGTAAGTAGTAAATTATTTGGCTTTCCAATATTTCGATATTGAGCGTACCGGATGAAGGTTAATCCAGAAACTTGTCGTGCGCACTAAATGTGGTATCTACGTTTTTATTACTGGGTCGATACCACTGTAGGTGCACATACCGAACCCCCCCCCCCCTCCCCGCAAGTGTATTATCCTCCCATAAGTCAGTGTTTCGGCACTGGCATGGCTTAATATGTATATATATATTTATTATTGAAAAGTACAATTCCTACATAATGAATTTATTATCAAAACTAAGGTTCTCCTCCCTCAGGCATAGGTGACGATGAAATATGTTGGCTATCCTGTTAGGCCTTTTGGTCTTAACGCTCCCATACACTTTAAAATTATTTGGTTTTCCAATCTTCCGATTTTTAGCGTACCTGATGAAGGTTATTCTAGAAACGCTCCGTGTGTCCTCAGTTTGATATCTGTTTATTACTCCATATTGGAATGTTAATACATGAAAATTAGAAGTTCACAATGACAACACCGAAGTAATCTCCTTTGTCTTAAAGTTGCGTTCTCAAACGGTCATCCCTGTCAATTTATATGTGTAGGTCACGATATGAAACAGAGCTATCTGTATCTCAGGTATCCTTTATTTCAAGTTCAATGAAATATATTCGATCAACATAGTTGGAATTATTTCGTGAAATAACATCATCTATATATCTGAACTATATCTAAGAAGCGAGCTAACTTTTTCGTTTACAATTGACTGCAACGGGAAAATCACAAAAACCTGTTCTTAAGAACCAGGAATGTACGTGCAACTGTAGTTGGCATGAGGCAACAACATTGTGATAAGGATATTAAATTTTGTATCAATAAATGAACAAGAATCTACATGTATATGGTTGAATTCTTGGAAGATTCTGCATGTGACTTGTCAGTGCTTGTATTGACAAACCAAGCACCTCTATGGCCAACAAACATTTCCCAGTTACATCTTCAAGCTTCATTGTTTCAGTTAAACCCTAAAATAAAATAGCCACAATACAACATACATATTTTCTACATACTAGAGTAACACGATGGGTGCCACTAGTGGAACAGGATCTGCTACCCTTCTGGAGCACCTGGGGTTCATGTTGCTCGATCTATATGTTCTGTGTAGTGTTTTGTAGATCGTTGTTTGTCCTTTTTCATCTGGTCATTGTCTTGTCTGTTCTTCGATTTACGAATTATCTCTTTAGTATCGTCAAACTCTTAATTAGATTTGTATGCATCTCACGTCAATACATACTATACAATGGTGTAACACAGATATTTATATATAATATACGTCTTTTTGTTTAGTAAACATTTTATTTGATGAGAAATGATAAAACAAAATTACCTTATCGTTATAGAGCCTCATCTTGAATCGACTAAAATAATAATGATCATGGTGTTTGTCATCCAGTACCAGTTTTGCATAATCATTCTCTGCTTCATACCCAAAAGATACTATTTGCTTCCGTCCATCAAGAAGGAGACAAGTCGGTGTTTTCAGTGACAGAAGTTTTCTTCCTCCTGCATTCCATGCTTGGTTGGCGTGTATTTTCAAAGGATCCAGTTTAAAGTTCGAAATGGTGGAAAAAGCATATCCAGAATAGGTAGTGCCAAAGTCTATGACCGCTACCATTACATAGTCTGACATTTTGTTGCCTCTAAAACATACAACAATATAAATCATTGCTTTGAAAAACAAAAATAATGACGGTGTGTTTAGTAGAATAATGATATCACTATAACCTTGACCTTTGATTAGAAGGTTAAATTGACTTTTTTATAATGCAAATTTGTCGTGGAAGGAATGTTTCGTCATAATGATTAGTATGGAAGCGTATTAGGGCACGGCATAGCGTCCAGTTTAAGATACAAATACATGTACCTTGTCTTATGAAGGGACAACTCTCATTTTTTAAAACCCACTCCCACAAATTGTTCTGAAACTGATGTCATCAAAATGCTTGAGTTTTTGATTGACAACATTCCAGCAGCACTTGCATATTATGTATATATCTCTCCGCTAATAAGATATTCCAGTTTTTCTGGTTCTTATCATGATGTCCTTGATAGAAGGTTGCTGCTAACATGGAAGCTACTGAATCAAGGGTTCCTAGTGGTTGAGCTGAATTCATGGTGTATCTGTGTCACAAATGATCACTGATATGTTCCGTTTGTTGTAATCACGATCCGATCCTTTCCTCATTTATAACTTTTCACCGGGCTTGTAACAAGAGTAACATGCCAGGTGTCACTACTTACCCCTCAAGAACACTTGCATTCACCTAAGGTTTTTAGGTGGGGTCGTGTTGCTCGATATTTAGGGTAATGTTTTGTAGATCGCTGTTTGTCCTTTTCCTTGTGGTCATTGTCATTCGATTTATGGTTTCTGATTACCCCTTTGGTATCTTCAAACTTTTCTTAAGGATTAGTTCGGTGGAATGTCGCATAAAATTATACCACTCTCACCTTAATGTTTAAGCATGAGGTACATATTTGAAATAAGGCAGAGTGCCTGCATCTTTTAAATGTATAAGAAAATGACGATATGTCGAGAAATAAAACTAATGTGATACCTTGACCTCTGATATAACTGTCATATTATTAAACTGTGTCGACAGCAGACTCAGGTTGTCTGAAGTCACATTATACGAGACATTAATGTGACCTTAACCGTTGATCACAAGTTATTTTTTTATATTTCATATCATGTATGTATATGTATTAGAACAGTGCAGCGTGTCCCAATTAAGAATTAAGTTACTGTGACCTTCACATGTTTAAAATGTGTATTCCCCGACAGCGTAATTATATTATAACTTATGAAACAAACCATTTAACCGTTTGTTTGTTTGATGGTGTTTAACGCCACTTTCATCAATATTTCAGTTATTTCGCGGCGGTCAGTTTTATTGGTGGAGGAAACGGAGGACCCGGCAAAAACACCGACCTGTCGCAAGTTACTGACAAACTTTATTACATAATGTTGCATCGAGTGCAATTCGTCTGGACGGGATTCAAACTCACAACGTTAGTGGTGATAGGTACTGATTGCATAGGATTTCAAATAGAAACTAATACATGACCTTTTTTTTGCATATCAGTCCGGGTATCATCCCGATACCCTCATATCAGCCCGAGACACAGTCGAGGGATGATAGCCGGGATGATATGGAAAAGGTCATGTATTAATATTTTTATCATATACTTCCGACAAATTGTTCTATGAAACAAATAAACAAAATCAAATAACTAAATGAATTTATATGTAAGTTTAAGTGTGTATTCAACAGATACATTTTCAGAACAAAATCATCTCTACCTCGAAAAAATTAATGGCAACATTTCATATGAAATCACTTTGAAATATAGAAAATATAGATGTGATTCTGTAGTGTCGTTTTTTTTTTATTTATCGTGAATTATGACTAGGGAATTGCCCGTGAATCGTTTTCATTCAAAATCATTTTACGTTCTCCGTGATATAATCATCTATCATCTTACGTTTCTGTGATTTTTATTTGATGTGGTCTTCTTGGCGACAACTTTCCCTCTCAACTTGATTTGTTAATATTACAGATATCCTTACTGTCACACTATTCACACCCGCCGATTCTTGTTGACACGATTAGTAGGGAAGTAACAAGGATAAAAACGTACTTTTAGCAATTTACGTTGGGTTTCATATTCTTCAAGAAGTGTGATCATCATAATTTACTTCCCATGAAATCTGATTAGTAAAAAGCATTTTTCGTGAACCGTGATGAAACCCATATTTCCCACTCAACGTTGTGTGTCGGGTAATGTTTATAAACAGACGTCACCGGAAATACCGGAAGTAATTTGTACGAGACGCACTATTATGGGTTTTTTGCACGAGACGTCTCTGATATGGGTTATCAGCCTGGAGGTGAAAATATGGCTAGATTACTTCCGGTCGTTACACATATGCAGAAACTATCATATTTGTGATATCCGACTACATAAAATGAACACTTCACTGCTAAAAATAGTATCTCAATAATTGATAACTGGGGGTATTGATTTTTTGTATATTCGGAACTTCTCATGATTGTACTATTCGAGCATATTAAAGAGAAATCGTGTTTAATGTTATCCTTGTAGTTGAATCTGTGTCAGCCTGCTTTCCCAAATAATACCATCACAAATACTACAATATTAATGCCAAGTATATGATAAATATCATACGACCACGACCACGACGGCCACTAACAATTTATAATTTCATGAGACCGAAGCTTATGTTGTTAAATATGGGAATTTCTCGGCAGTGTAATTACATTATAACTCATGAGGAAGGTTTGAAATTGAAACCCCTATAGACATGTCAATTTGATTTATATACAACATAAATAAACGAAAATAAAGTTCGACAGAATTTAGACTTGTTAATAAACAATAATTAACTTGCCTTTTGCTTCTTGTCAGTTCCTGAATTTATCTTATTATTCGTTATTAAGTGTCGTTTCGCGGAACTCAATTGAAAATCTGCTTTCGGATTGTGAATTAAATTAATTGTTTGAAATGTCATGCGCATCTACAAAAAAGTCCACTTAATAGCGGTGGAATATAGTTTTGGCAGCAAAATAATCACATGTATTTGTTATAATGTGAAAATTGAATATAATTTCAATATAATATATGCAAAAATATATTAAAATATCAAAAATATTATGAAAGGGGTAGGGGATTATAATTATGTTACGACAGTTACCTGAACAAATCGATTTATTGATTATTTAACACTTGATATTCGGTAGCATTGACACAATATGTTCGTCTTTAAACTGTCAAGATTTCTCGTCAGATAATTTCCATTTCGCGGAACTCTTATTACATTGTATATTAACTGATAAACAACTTAAATATAGGTATTGTTCAAGGCCTAAAAAACTTGGCCACATTTAATACACAACTGGCATATCAAATATATATTTGGAGTGTATATTGATTGTTCTAAACTTGATAAAGGATAGCTTTGACCCAAACTTCAATGAGATCATTCAAAATCGTAAATTTTTTTAGTCATGCTCTTACATTTGATTAAAGTTCCTATTTAACCCATTATTATGATATTTATTTCTTTGGCGTTTTCGTCACCACTTTTGGATTTATTTCTCCCAAATACTTTTAGGCTATTTTGCGCGCGCAATAAATTTAATATCTACGTTTTTTATAACTATCACTGAGTCGATACCACTGTTGTTGAGTTATTAGCTCCCCCCCCCCCCCCACCCCCACCCCTCCCCCCGATTGTATCATCCGCCCAGTGATCTTTGCGTCGGCACTGTCAAGTTTTATTTGATATATTTATCACTGAATTTTACATTTACTAAATGACTTAACATGCCATTCCACGAGTATTTAGCTGGTATACAAGCCGTATTCACTTTTACTTACCTTCTCATACCATGCACCGTTTGGATGATATTTGAATATCTGTTGATATTTGCAGATGTGAAGTCAGCAGAAACAAGTAAAAAAAATGGCATCGAGTTCTAGAGCTCAGTCAATACGTCGACGCAAGGAGAAACAACTCACTTATGCTACTCTCGCAATATCCTCGCTATCTTTTCTCTACGGATTGTGTGCTAGTTTTACTCAAATATTATATTTCTTATATCTGCAGTTTGGAATAAGTATCAATAGTAATAATGACATCCGGTCAATCGTTGCTGTGTTTAATTTCCGTTACTTTATTATGTTACCGTCAAACTTTGTCATCACTTGTTGTTTAAGTGAAGCATTCCGGAAGCACTTAAGTTCCGTTTTTAAACCAATTTCAAAGAGGTTCAAACCTTTTAGTCCTTTGACAATGCCGTTTTCTGTCTCTGCTTCATTATCAACCAACAATACATCTTGTATAGCATCAACCGAAAATCTGAAAACAATAGTAGATCTAATTAAAGTGAAGTCATTACAAATATAATAGACCATTTGTATATTTCACACTTTGATTCTAATAAAAACGTTGATATCAATTTTAATGCGTTTCTGGAATAACCTTCATCAGGCCAAATTATTAGAAAGCCAAATAATTTAAAAGTCTTGGGGAATATAAACGAAAGGGTATACACAGGATAGCCAAAAATCGGAAAATTATAAGTCTTACAGCTGTTATTTCCTTTTAAGGCAAGCAAAATCATCCCCTTTCATGCAATGAAAGCTACACATATTTTCCCCATAATCTGTTTAAATTTTAATGTTGCCAAAACTTGTCAATTTTCTATATGCTCTAAAATCATACTGGTACATTAAAACGCAAGAACAGCGGTGCCATGCGTCGACAACGGTTTGTTCAAAGCCGCGACAACGGTGGAAAATAACGAATTAATAATTGCAACAGAAGTCGGTTTCAAATTTATTCATTTATTATGATGTAGAAACATATTCTTCAATAGGAAATGCGTACATGGAATGTAAAAAGTATTTATTTATTAATATGTTGTTTTAGTTTAACGCAAAACATAGTTTAATGGTAGAACTGTGTACAAGTGAACGTATCTATCCACGATTTGTGTAAAATGTTAGATTGTGTTCAATTAGTCACATATAACCCATCTCTATGTATCTTTAAATAAAATAAAATATCATAAAAGCATTGCTTTAAATGCATTTTGTCCTTCATTTGAGGTTATTTGATTACCGTGTGCTGATTTTTGACTCGAATTATAAATCAACGCAGTGGACAACGGATTTTGTTTTTTTTGTTTGATGGTGTTTAACGCCACTTTCAACAATATTTCAGTTATATTGTGGTAGTCAGTTTTATTGGTGGAGGAAACCGGAGGACCCGCAGAAAACCACCGACCTGTCGCAAGTCACTGACAAACTTTAGCACATAATGTTGTACACCTCGCCCTGATCGAGATTCGAACTCACAACATCAGTGGTCATAGGCACTGATTGCAATAATATGATGGCATACATTAAGTAGAAATTGTAGAAAGCTGTTTTTTTTGTGTTTTTTTTTTTTTAAATATGACCGATATATCTTTTCTATCAATCTTAATAAAGTAATTTCAAAGCATGGATTCAAACTATTAGCTGAGGAGTTCACTTGGTGTATCAAAGAACAGAGCCAGATGAAAACCAATTAAGCTTTTCTTAACGTTCAAAATGCAAACATTCTTGTGATGATGTTTTTTCCCCCGACATTTCAGTGACAATATTTATAAGACATTTAAATTACAAATTGAAATTCTCAACTTTCAAATGACTGAATAGTTCTAAAAATGGGAACCAACTCACTCATTTTATGGAATCAGTAGTGTTGGTCCTCAAATAATTTGTTATATCATTTTATATAAAGGGATCATCTCAAGCGTTTGAATATCCTTTCTACAGTATATATAATTGTTATCCTAGTTTGGGTGGGTGGTATTTTTTTCTCTTGAATTAAGTTTAATATTTGGGATACATATCTCAAAATCAAGTAAACATAAACATTCATAGATAAGCTATGCTTTATAATTATAACTTGCATGTCAAAAAGTAGCGGTTTATATTAAGCAATTTACGGTAATGTTATTTATTTTCTGACCAATTGTCATTTTGTTATGAAGGGGACAAGTGGATTATTTGAAGTAGGATATATCATTTCCGGGAGAAATACATTATAAAGTTTTAATACAAAAGTACTTCTTCCGCTCGCCAGTTGTCTTTCACCTTTTGCCCCCTGCTCACCACGGGGAGGTGGAAGTAGGATTTTGAGTAGGATATATTATGTCAATTTATTTTAAAAATAAGTTAAAACTATGTACACTTAGCACTGGTAAACGTGAAAGTTTGATGCATTCACATGTCTGTTCTTGCGGGGAACTTGCATCCCAGGGAGGAAATGTAAGTGATTCTGGTGGTTGTTCCTGGTACTTGTCTACACTGAAATTAATGTAGAAAATATAATAATTCCAGACTCCTGGGCGTTCACTTTCAAAAACTTTTCATTCTTGCTTGTCATTGTGTCAATCATTTCTATGGGTGCATGAGTATCCTCTCTGCTTTCAGGAAATGTTGGAAGATGTTTTCGGCGTTCTGTATACAAAGAAAGGGAGATATTTCTCAAATCTGTTCTGTGTAAATTATTCTCATTCATGGCTCTCAGCTCGTTTCTTATCTCTGAACCACATTGGAGGTGTAATGGTCAGCATGCTCGCCCCGGGTGTGGACTAGACCGTGGGTTCAAGCATCCGTCGGGTCAATCCAAGGACAATACAATTAGTATGTGTTGCTCTTCCGCTAACCATGCAGCATTAAGGTACAAGAACAAGGACTTGACAACAATAATATTGGTTCTTCATTACTGACTAACTGAACCAGCTATATTCAGTGGATTTTTGAGTGGGTATATTTCGCTCTAACATATCGTCAGAGTAATATTTACTGTGATGTACTTTTAATTCTATCTGACTTCTCCTTTATAGACAAACATAATGTGATAGTGGACATCTTGGATTTCCAATAGACAAATTGTTTTCAAAATCATTTAGAGGGTAATATAAATTAACGACATTCCTAACAGAGAACTAGTCAATCACAGGTCGTGTGGTTTCTAAGAAGTAGATTTTGAAATCTAAAACATTTTTGGCCCTAGAAGTTGATATGTCTTTTCAATCTTTCGATTTTGAGCGTATCTGGTGAAGGTTATTCCAGAAACGCGTTGTGTGCACTAAATTTGATATCTACGTTTTTGTTTTAATGTCCAAAATGTAAAGACTACACAAGTAACATTAACACAATGTTTGGTTCCAAATGGACCATTGGTTTATGAGAAATATATAGAAATGTTAACGTTTAGACGACGATGGCGACGCAGATTTTAAAATTCTGATGGATTTCGTTGAGAATTATGTCTGATAATGGACAAAACGTTAATAAGAGGACGCAGATACTCTTTCCGAATGGGTGAATACTATGAGAAATTAGAATTAATAAAACTCACTGGATCAATGAGCACTCGATCAATAAAGACCCAAAATATTGCTAACCACCTGCCTCATTCCCATGACGAATGTGCTGTTGGCCCTGCAGACAAGGCCTCTTACATATAAATTACAATATCGTTTGTCTGTGTAAATCACATTACATACACAGTTGTACAACTTCACAATCGGCCACTGGAATTGATTAGAACCCCCAGTGGATCCGTGTATAGATGACCAACCCATGGATATATTTGGGTCGTATTTGTATTTAAAATCTAGATTGTATCTTCCATAATTATATATATGTAGATTTTTACCCGGTCTCACCTAGCATTATGCCAACTTACAAAAATTGCTTCACCAGAAACTTAAGGTAACGGGTGCGTAAAACAATTTAATATCAAATTGGAACCCATAATGAAAATGTATTGCCGAATAATTAACATTAGTTAGACCTAATTTCATTGAACTTAGAGCTACATTGCATCACACCCCTTTTAACCCTGGTAATGGAAATATCCCCGTTTGAGCCACTACATATCTTAGTACCCGTGATTACCTATTGAACAATCACACTCTCTTGTGACATAACGGGGAAAGGGAAATAACTCTTTCTGTTTTCAGGCATTTTGTTCACTATCCTGAAATACGAAGCGCGGATTTGGATCTACGTCTACAATTGTCCAATTCATATGACAGAAGAAAAAAAAGCCTTAATCGATATTTGATATATTTTCGTTCTTTTATAAAAATGTTCACCAAACTTTATCTGCAAAAAGATCTATCTGATAAACTATAGAAATACACGTTCAGCTGTGAATATTAAGATTCATTATAACACTTGTCAAGGGATGTGTTCGAGTTGCAAATTGATAAAAGAAAAAACAAAAAAATTGTCTTGATTGAATAAAAAGCATACAAAAAACAACAACAGCACATAGAAAAAATTATTTAACATAGGGATACTTTGTATGACATTAAAAGAAAGCAATACAAAACGGTTTGTGTTGAATTGGCATTCTTCAATGTCACCTTCGACAGAATGGTCATTATTTTAATATTCACAGAGTGTATGATCAAAGGTAGGAACTCCCACTGTTTATATATTCATAAGTTGTGCTAGTGATTGTTATGGTGTTTAACGCCACTTTCAACAATATTTCAGTTATATCGTTGCGGTCAGTTTTATTGATGTAGAAAACCAGCGACCTGTCGCAAGTCACCACTGACAAACTTTATCACATAATGTATTGACTACACCTCGTATGAAAGGGATTCAAACTCACAACTTTAGTGGCGATAGGTACTGATTGCATAGGTAGTTGTAAATCTAACTACCATACGATCATGACCACGATCACCCCTGTAAGTTGTACTTTAATGCCTCAAAATTGTATCAGAAGTGGGAAAAAAATGCAAAATGTACGCCATATTTACAATGTTTTCAAGTTCAGATGTATTTTTTCTACATTTCCTAATTAAATAATGCTATATATATGCTTTGAGTTCCTAGCCGACACCATATACATCATGTTGTGCTATTTATTGTTATGATTATATCTGGTGGTGAATGGGCGTCATAATTGGAAGTCATTTTTTGCCGCTTGAACAAACAATATAGATATCATATACACAAATATAAATCAACACATACTGGTGTTTATTAGAGGGAGGATTATGTTGTTTAGCGCCACTTTCATCAATATTTCAGTTATATCGTGCAGTCAGTATTATTTGTGGAGGAAACCGGCAGAGTACCTGGAGAAAACAACGCCTGGTCGCAAGTCACTGACAAACTTTATCGCATAATGTTGTATCGAGTACACCTCGCCTGAACGGGATTCAAATTCACAACTTTAGTGGTGATATGCGCTGATTGCAAAGGTAGTTCTAAATCAAACTACCATACGATCACGACCACGGCTGCCCCTTGGATAATTGAATATGATGGACAATATGACAATATGAGTTGTGAAATATCGCACAATTTTAGAATAAGACAAACATTTAAGAAATAAATCATGGAAGCCAGAATGTGTTTTGAGTTTTAACATGGGTTGGCGGATATTAGTATTTTGTCTCGACCCAATCGATAAATCGCTCGTTTGTTTACAAACCGCAAGAAGGACGTCATGTTAGAATTACAAATTAATCATGTAACAATGAAGAAGTCCATAAACTATATATATGATAATCAATGTAAATCTGATATTATACACGCGTAAGTCCTTCTTGTAACATGAATGCATTATTTTCATTTGATTTGTTTATGGTTTATATACCAGAATGTAAGCAATAGCTAAGAATTATGAAATAATACACGCTGATACGTGATATTGCACACTTTAAATCTGGGATGTAGCTTTATTACTATCAGAGAGCCGTGCAATAATCAACGACCTAGCTGTGATATTGTATGTCTGTAGATGTGATATTGGACGGCGCAAGCTCCACCTTCAATTTTCCAGTGGGGACGCTTTTATTAGAAGATAATTAATTCTTGGTAACATTTTATTACCTTAACCTTGAAAACAAATTGATTTGATAGTTGATCTCATCTAACTAAATTTACTTCAGTAAAGAGAGCATTCAAGTACGATTCGGACAATATCTGTAAGAAAAAGTCTCTACTAAATGATCAACCAACTCAAAATATTATCTTTTAGCTTAAAATTGAAAACTATATATTTCAATGAAAAATTCACAATTCTTTAATTATTTACTCCATGCAAAATCGAAATAAACTTGAAATAAAATTCTAATAAAAAAAAATATCTTTCTACGAAACTCCCGACGGAAGAGCGGCGTACAGTAGGTAAAATGAGCCATAACAAATCGGCTACAAAATTCATTCAAAATAAAAGATAATAGCCTCACCGGACGCAATTACGAACGAAATACAAAGTATGTCTCCTAACTGTTCCTACAAAACATGAATTAAAAAAATGCTTTTATAAATAGATTCCCCGCTAAATTACTCGTGTTTTGGGAGAAAATTATTCATGCCCAAGTTGATGAATGTTGCAGACGACGGGTTTTCATATTTGTAAGCAGAAAACGATCGACAATTTCACTTGGAATCTATCGCTAAAATTCATTGAGGTACGGATATATTGTTATCTTATGCCTGTAATTGGAAAGAATATGATCACCTGGATCTATGCATATGTAGAACACATTGAAATTAAAACAAAAACAGTCAATATAATACATTTTCCTTACCTTGATCTATCCCAAAATGTCAAAATCCGTGATGTACCTTATTCATTGAAGAGTCCAAGGAATTCCGAATGCAAACTGGCACACATTTATGGTATGAATAAAGGAAAGGTTTTTATTTCATGTGTATTATATACAAATGGATATGTGAACGTAAATGAATGAATGCTCTTTCAATTTTAATAGTTGTAGTTGTCATTAAATAATTTACACTAGAAAGGTTATTATGATGTCGTTCGAAATTGTGTCCGGATCTAGGTCACAGAGTGACTAGAACGGGGTCGTGGAAATCTGTTTAAAACCCATAACAATGCATTGAATAATATATGGGCTATGATTTAAAAGGATTATTGGTGTTTAATCTGAAATATGAACATGCAATCAGCTTCATCAATTTGGTCAAATTTATGATCAAATGTCAATATCATCGAAATTGTTCGTAATTGCGTCCGGTGAGGCTAACGTGTACGGATCATCGTATTATTGAAATTTTAGGACTTCGTCCTTCAAACAGGTTGCCTGTCTCATATTATTGATAAAGGGCGGAGCCCTTTTAACTATAGGCTATACGATTTTTGGTAAATAGTCATACTCTACTATTGATAGCTAAATATTTGTTCACCGGAAGTATGAAATTATAGAACAAAGTGTTATTTAAACAAAATAAACATTATTTCAATAAGAAATTCGCAAATCTGTAATCATTTCAATTCTTCTCAATTGAAATAAGCTTAAAAGAAAATTATAATATCAAAATCAGTGTACATGAATGACGTCATTTTCTAGTGTGCAATACACATCATCCAGAACCCCTCGCGGGTGTTACCCAAGTGAAAAAAACAAGTTCACTTGGGGAAAGACGCGAGGAGTTCCGATGTATTGCATTTCGTCTGCTTTGGAGAGGAAACATGAAATTGCATGCACTTCTTGGTCATCCTGTCTCTGAAAACTTTGTGACCTGGTGTCACACGTTGAAGAACAGCTCTGCATCGTTTTTATGTATACAGGAACACCTATTTCATCTCCCGTGATTTAAAAATGTGTACATTTGAAGTGCTTTTGTTTTGTGTATGATGTCTGGACAACTGATCTCGGATTTTGTCGGGTAAGCCTTTTAACACATTTTCCATGGCAAGGTTAAACACATTGCAATTTCATCTGACCCTCACTCCCCTTTTCACTGCCACGCATACATTATGTTGCTCTCTCTTCACCATTTGTTTTCATGATCTGTGATTGGGGTATTTGGTTTATTCTCGTGTGACCCTCGATGTAAGGATCATATTGATTCACCGTGACTTGTGAAATTCTCAAAAATGGCAAATATTAATTTCCGTGAATCGTGATTTGGATTTATTTTTATTAACTGAGATTTGTGACCAGAATCCCCCCCCCCTTTTTTAAAGTTTTCCTCTCTTGAAAAGGTGTTCTAAATAGACCTAAATTTACAAGCATTTTTTTCTTCAATTTTCATCTGTATTTTAGGAGACATTCGCCTCTCATGCCTTCCTCTTAATTGTCATCGCCCTTAAACAGGTTGTGTCTGTCTCATATTAATGAAATAAATTTTATTATTCTAATATTGAATTAAAGAACTTACTTATTACATTAGAAAAAATCCTTTCAACAAATTGCAATATATCCCATTCATTGTAGAATGTAAAATTACTGACGCACGATTTTCTCGTGGTCGTTCGATTTCCTTTTTCATAACGTTATACAGGTTGTATTGTTGATATATTGGCGTGAATACAAAATGTGGGACAACATCTAATTTATTGGGAAATTCAAAATAATGTTAATTGTAATGGAAATATATTTTTATGTTATTTCATCATTGTAATTTAATCACTTGGAAACATGTGCCAAGATGATATTTGTTAACAGGCAGAATAAGACAATAAAGAAATTAAAAAAAAAAAACGTTTTCCGAGCTCGTACAGGGATTCGATTACTGACGGCACAATACCGGTTTTTAAATTTGATACCTGTCAATTCATGTTATAAATCATTTATACAACGCCCTCCTCGTTAAACTGTTAAACAATATCACTCTTCGTGTTCGATTGTTTAACCAGTTTAACTCTGAAAACCGTAATGTAAATATTACTTACATACGTGTAAAACGAACCAATTGTGAAATATAAAAACTATTTAATGGGACAAAAGATACGTCGTCATTTAAGAAGGACAATTGACGATAGGGGGAAATCGTCATGCATGTGATAAATTTACCTTGGTAAAGGCATACATGTATGTCTAATTCCAAAAACTGACATGAGTTGATTGTAATATCAGCCTTATTCAAAATATTTTGGTCTACAAACGCAAGAAAATTAAGATTATTTTCTGGTAAGATATCTTTTAACTATTTGCAATATTAGTTGAATAGGATAATCAGAGACTGCTTGGAAAGGTTCTTTTAGAGTTTGGCTATCAATTCAGATTCAAAATCAGCAATCAGATTAGCACAATTCGTTCCTATTGGAATTCCAATAATTTGAAAAAAAACACTTTATTGCCAAAATAAAATGTGTCTGTCAAAATAATAGATAAGATAGATTGCATAACTCATGTTCTCATTGCAGTATTTATCTATTTGCTATCACTAGAAATCATTTATTTTCGTTACATCATATGCAATCACGGAATAATTTACGGGATGGCCACTCAATCAAATACGAACACTTGCTTTCGATATGTTTATGTGATATGGTGGAATACAAGGTAGAAAAATTCTGAAAAATGTCAACGGAATTAAACTTATCAAGGGTATGAATTTTGTCTAGTACTTCAACAAAAATTGTTACACTCAAAAAATGGTTTACTCCACTATGTTCGTAGATCGTATTAATTTTGTTTTATTATAACAATTATTTGAACGTAGTTACAGCTCTTGTTCGGAAAACAGAAATGTCTGTGGTAAAACAATCGTCCGAGGCTGATATAAAGAGAAAATTGCTATGACAGATTCTTTGTGTAAACAAGTATATAGTAAGTATATGTCTACATTGCATGATATATTATGCGTTTAGATATTGGAAAGATAAACCATGCTAAATGTTATTGATGTAACCTCTATCAGAAATGGGTATACTTACATATTAACATACAACGATAAGGTACGTCGTGGTTGTGATCGTATGTAAGTTGAATTTATAACTACATGTACAATCAGTGGCTATCACCACTTAAGTTGTGAGTTCGAACCCCGCTCAGGGCGAGGTGTACTTGATACACCATTATGTGGTAAAGTTTGTCAGCGACTTGCGGCAGGTCGGTGGTTTTTTTCTGTGTACTCTGGTTTTCACCACCAATAAAACTGACTTCCACGATATAACTGAACTATTGTTGAAAGTGGCGTTATAAACACCATAATACCTCTCTGCCCTATTACAAAAAATATATTCATATTGCGGACATCTTCCTCATTAACTGTATAAAACTGTGCTATTTGTCTGTTCAGCTCAAGCCAATTGCCCATAACTCCTACAACGATATAGTTTACTATGTATTATAGAGGATGGCTCTAACAATTTTCACTTTAAATATTAAGTATATAAAACTAAAATTTGTTTGTCTTCTGAATGAAATAATAATCGAGAAAAATAATCGAAAAATTTCAAGAAGAAAAAAGGGAGACACAACAGAAACCTTTCTAAAACGAAATGTTTACAAATACAATTATATTTCTATATTGAATGGTTCTTTGACATTATTCTATTAAATCTTTTAAATTCGCTCTTCCGATCACTGATCGGTTTTCGGTGACAGCTAACATTGTCTTTTTCCTTTGTTTTTATAAGTGTACTAACATACCTCATGACACCAATGTCTTTAATTGTCATTTACATGATTATGGTCATAACCTTTTTTATTTTTTATTTTTTATTATTTGTATTTATTATTGTAAAACTGAAAGTTGTTATTGTCGTAACTTATAATCGTTTTATGCTAAGTATACCTATTTCTGACACAGGTATCTTCAATAAAGTTTAATATGGTTGATGTACTCAACGTCTGAGCGCAGTATCTCTTTCATACACTTTGATCTTAGCAGGAAGGCCGCGAAGCAATACAGTGGGACCGTTGTGGTCGTGATCGCATGGTAGTTGAATTTACAATTACCTGTACAATCAGTGCACCTCACCATTCAAGATGTGAGTTCGAACCGCATTCATGGCGAGGTGTACTCGATACAACATTATGTGATAAAGTTTGTCAGCGACAGGTCGGTGGTTTTCGCCGGGTACTCTGGTTTCCTCCAACAATAAAACTGTCCGCTACGATATAACTGAAATATTGTTGAATGAACCAAACCAACCTCTTTCATACAATGACGGTATATTTCTACAATGTACTGGCTATGTTATTAACATAAAATTTTTTTTCATAATTTGCTGATATCAGACTCAAGCACATGTTCTCCTTACAAGCGCTTTAACTACAATCTTTTATTGTAGTAGAGTTTACCAAATCAGTGGAGTAAGCACTTTTTGGGGCAACAAAGTATGTCATCAAATTATTGGAATTCCAGTGGGAACGAATTGTGTTACTTTCATTTCTGATTTGTGCTTTTCATATTGCTAACATTGTCTTTTTCCTTTGTTTTTATAAGTGTACTAACATACCAGTTTATGTCCGAACCCAATAAAGCATTCTCCGATTAGGTTATTCAACAATAACTGACGATATCTTAACTGTAAATAAAACTAGTTTTCTTGCGATTGTAAGACAAATTTATCTCAGGGAAGCCCCAATTTTCATGAGTTGTAAAACAAATTTATCTCAATGAACCCTTAATTTTCGTGCGTTTGTAAAACAAATTTATCCCAAGGACCCCTCTATGTCCTTTTTGTATTTAGTGTTTGTTGGATTTGTTGGATACCACAAAATAGACCACGTATCTGACCGTAATATCGTTATAAACCTTTTTATACCAACATTACAGTTTTCTTAAATTATGAAAACTTCACTAAAAATGAACTCAACATACAGACATCTGATCAAAAGGGGTATGTCCCATTCATGTTTCTGTGGTGACGTAACTATCAAAGAAAAAAGTGGAAATCTGGCACATCTTAACATGTAAAAATCATTGAAATATCTTATCGTTAAAGAGTATGATTTATCAATTATTGTGGACTCTTTGAAGACAATATACCAGTAAAATTAGTAAGTCTAACTAATAATTAAATAAGTAGATCTATGTTTCATTCCATACCTTATTTCTATTTTATGTTCAATATTTACTTTGTTTCTGTATAGTGGTGTCCAACATTCTCTCGTATAATAATTATGTTTATGCTTTTTCAGTTCGGTGCTGTAATGTCCACTACAATTACCGCATAAAAACAAAATTCGGTTCGCCTTTACCCCCAGATGGTTGTAGGAGGCTCATGACTTATGCTATTTGTGTTTGTGTGTGCATAGCGATGTCCAGCAGGTTTATACTAAGCGATTAACATGGTGGGTGTCTTATAAGAGACAGAGATTGTTTACCCTACGCATCCCGCTTATTGGTGAAGTCCGTGTTGCTCATCGTTTTAGTTTTCTGTGTTGTGTTGTTGTTGGTTTTTTTCTTTGTTGACCAAATGTTACCAGTTTCTCTGGATTGTCCATTCATTTCATCTTCTCTATTTTCTCTAACATTTATGAAAGTCAAATATGTGACATTGTTACCATTCTTGTATGATCTTAATCCATCAGAGATTTATTCAGCAAATGAAAGATATGAAAGATTGCAAGATACTAAATGCTTCCAGGAGTCATTAAAGGATGTGTTGTTGAAAAAAAAAAAATTAAGGTTAGACGTACGCAAAGATAGGGCATAAAAGCAATCATATAGCAAATTAATATGAAAGGGTAATGTTCTGAAATGTACTGGCTTACAATTTAAACAGCCCACTATTGCACACAAGATTTGGTACCGCATATATAATGTATAGTATAGTTATTATATTGTGTTTCTGTAATCCTTAGTATATATAAATTCATCACCAATATCTTCTTACATATATATTTTTTACACTTTATTGCTAATATAAAAGAAAAAAAGTACATTGTAATGAACAAGATACTCTGTATTATGAAATAGTATATCAAAGGACAAGTGGAAGAATAGTTTGAAGATATCAAAAAGGTAATCAGAATAAGTAAATCGAAGGAGGACAGACAACACAATGATCAATAGAAAAAGGACGAAGCGAAAAAAACAACGATCTACAACACATTACAAAGAAAACTAGAGATCAAGCAACAGGAACCACACTAAAATCCGGGACTGAACTCAGGCGTGCGGAAGTGTAAGCAGATCTTGCTCCTTACGTGCCACCCGTCGTGTTACTCTTGTTACAACTCGGTGATAAATCATGAATGGTTAAAAGGACCAGATTGTGATTTCGACATACGGAACATATCTGTGGTCATTTGTGACACAGATATTACGTAGCGGTTAACCAAGTCATAATGGGGATCGTAAAGGGCTGACTTAACCACTAGAAACCCTTGGTTTATTAGCTTCCTTGTTAGCAGAAACCTTCTTTCAAGATAATCATGATAGGAACCACAAGCGGTGGAATATAGGATGAACTAAGAGATATATCCTCCATATGCATTTGCTGCTGGAATTTTGTTATATGGAAAGTTCACAATGGGAAAATTGAAATCATCTCTTATGTCGCTTAGTGTTGATCTTTACGGTCCTCACTGTCAATTTCGAGACGTATGTGAAGGTATGAAGCAGACTAAGCTGTATCTGTGACTTCCTTTATTTCAAATCTAACGGGATAGATGCGATGATCTCATGATTTACATTTCATCATATCAATGAATTGTTCTAATGTCAAATATTAACGGATGACGAAGAAACGGATGATGTACCTGTAATTCACATAAATAGTGGTAAATAAACTGTTTTCCATGCATTTGGCATTAATCATTGTCAAAGTTGAAAGTCTGAATAAATGTTTATATTTGCAATATACATTGTTATAAATATCTCAGTGGTCATGTATATATTACAGTTCATTTGAGTAATTGATAAAGATAAAAAAAAAAGAAAAAAAAAGACAGATTTTCACCAACATGTGTTTAAAAATATTGATATATGGCACGAACATGACAAATAATTAAAAAACACAGTAACATGATTGCTTGCATTCATAGTTCAAATAGGTTTTAATGTTGCTTCACATGTGTTTCCATACAGATCGTCAGTAGCCGTCATACTTATTTCTGTATTCCGAAAATGTATTCTACCGATACATACCGCTCTTCTTCTGACGGGAAAGGAATTTCAATTTCTGCTGTTCCAATCAAAACACAACCATCTTCATCAACGTACATAGGTTTCCCTTTGGTGGAGGCATACATGTTAATAGTCATTGCTTTTTGATTTGGTGTAGCGGTGGAATAATGACGACTGATTTTAGTTCCGAGTGCAACGGATTCATTTAGTTTTATAATTTCTCCAAATAAATCACGGCATCTAATTTTACCGCTAAATGTACACGTGAATTTTCGATTTTGTTCGTGATTGTCGGGATCAAACAAGCTATTAACATCTGTTCCATATGAAAAACGCATGACCCGAGATACAATGTAGTCTGGTTTGTGCCCAAACAAAACTGCACCCTTTGAGACGGACAAGCCTGCTTCCTCTGGGATAATGATGCGCTTATTTGGAAAGTTTCTTTTCATTGCGGATTGAACTAGGGGACATTCAGCAAATCCACCAACCAAAAGAAGAAGAGGAACGTTTTTAGCTGCCGGCTTTTTCAGTACATCTTTGACCAAGGAGACGATGTTGTTTATAGTTTTATCAAACAATGATTTCATGACGTCTGCGTTTACTCTCATGTTATCTCCCCGGAGTGCAATGTTACTGACAAATGGCGAAGACTGAATCATAGAACTAAGGGATTCGCTTAGATGACTTTCACACATCGAATTGATCGTAGTAAATGGAATTGTGAAGTTCACCTTGCCGGTAGTGTCTGTTTCTATTTTACGTTTCACCGTTTTAAATTCTCGAAGTAAATCTAAGTACGCTGTTGGGTCCTCTTGTTTTAACAAACCAATGAATGGTGCTCCAAATATTTTGATGATCATCTGGATGAAATCATTATCAATGGACGTTCCACCACAATCGCCGCCGCTGGCATGACAAAGCTCTTTAAGGTGTCCATTTGATATTTTTTCATGCACTGTTATATCAGCAGTACCTATTGAAATTAATAAAACAGTAAAGCAGCAGTGTTGAGATAAATGTAAAATACTTAATACAAATACAATAAAAATGTTTCTTGTTTGCTACATAATGCACACTATGTTCTTTAGTTATGAGCACTAAATTAATCAGAATGCAACTTTTGTTACACATACCTTTTGTGTTATGTGTTACAAAGACAATTGATTAAGCGCTAGTGTTCAAACAAATATCATGCAATTGATAAACAACACATCCTGTTTGACGTAGTCACTATTCCGTACTCCTTTTCACGAATAACAATGGAGCATAATCAGTTTACCTTTCACTTATACCGTTTTTGTGGGATTTCTTTTGCTTGACCGTTTCAAATTCTCGAAGTAAATCTAAATATGCTGTTGGATCCTCTTGCTTTAGCAATGTAATGATTGATGGTCCAAGTATTTTGACGATCATCTGGATTAAAGCATTATCAATGGAAGTTCCACCACAATCTCCACCGCTGGCATGACAAAACTCTTTGAGGTGTCCATTTGATATTTTTTCATGCACTGTTATATCAGCAGTACCACCTATTGAAATGAATAAAACCGTCATGCAGCAGTGTTGAGATAAATGTAAAATACTTAATACATACAAAATAGAAATATGTCTTGTTTGCTAGCACTATGAACATTATGTTCTTTAGTTATGAGCACTAAGCTATTCAGAATGCAACTTTTGTTACACATACCTTTGGTGTATTATTTTATGTGTTAAGGAGTCATTTAAGAAAAAGCTAGTGTTCAAACAAATATCAATTCCGTACTCCTTTTCACAAATAACAAGACGGGTGCCACTCATGGAGCATAATCTGTTTACCTTTTTTTTCGGGTTGTTGACTGATATTGTCTGTTTATATACTTATGAGTTTTAGGCTTTCCCTTTGTAAGATTGTTCGGAGTTCGATAATTTTGTTATTACCCTTATTTCACCTATGCCGTTTTTGTGGGATTTCTTTTGCTTAATTTTTATTTTTGTCTTTTTGTTCGTTTTCATTTAGCCATTGTATCATCTTCCCGTCTTCGATTTACGGCTTCCGATTGTTCATTTGGTATCGTCAAACGCGAGGACATGCGAAGGTTATTTATTTTCCATATTAAGGAAACGCTCGATAACTATGCTTCATTTTCGGTATACTTGGATATATTAACCATTTGATATAAATAGTTGAATGCAATTATTTCCCTGTGTTAAACATAGTTTAACTATTAAAAACCAATACATTAATAAAGAATACAATGCCTCAACATAGTTAATATTTTTTTTTTTTTTTTTAGATAACTTCATATAAAGAATAAGTTGTGTGCATAGTGCAATAATAATGATTAGTTTCAAATTAGGACTCAATGTAAATCATTCGAAAATATACTATACCTCCTAGATCAATCACCATATATTGTTGCCCTGTTCCTGCCATGGTAAAGCCTTCCGAAGCCCCCGTTAGTTTCTCATTTGGCAAATATTGACAGTGAATTGATGCAGCTTCTGGTTCCAGAGCAATACATAGTTGGTCGTGGTTAATTCCAGCCTATTAATAATAAAGCTATAAGTACCAGGATTAAAATAAATATTGGACTCTAAATCTTCACCCCAATATTTTTGGTGGAGTCCATGTTTCTCATAGTTTTAGTTTGTTATGCTGTTCTATTATGTGTATTTACGTTCTGAGTTCCGTGTTGTGATGTTCGTTACGATATTTGCATAAAAACTATTTTCGCTTCGTCTTTTCCGCCAGTTGTTTGTAGGAGGGCTCATGTCTTATTTACGTTATTTATGTTTGTTTGCGTATATTGGCGTCCAACACATATTGAGTTGTTTTTTGTGCTTGTTTTCTTCGTCTTGTGTGCCATATGTTGCCAGTTTCTCTGGATGTTGGCTTCCTCATTTTTGATTGCCCTTTGGTGTTCTCTAACGTTTATTTTCATTGTTTGTTTTTGTGAGTATAGCACTAAATGAATTAATGTTACTTTAGAAAACCTGTTGTGAATTAAAGTTAGACGGAAATTATATCGACAATAAACGTACATTATCGCCAAATATAAAATATATTTGCATGATCTTTGTTGAGGTTTTCTGTCCAGTTTCGCAGCTAGAGCAAGCGAATTTATATTTTCTGACAAGTACGTATATTGTGTTTATCCTGCAATATCAAAGATCAGAAACAAACGTCGTTCTCATAGTTTTTAACGGTGTCCTTTATGAAGTCCATGCTCATACTTTTACCGTTTGTTACTGTCGCTTTGGATGAATCAGCAAAGCAATATATCAGTCAGTGACCATACATAACAAAATTGGTTACAACAAATGTCGGTTGACCAGGTCACGGCGACGGCCGTTAAGATTTCGAAGTGATGACTTCACTGTAACCAGAAGGAACCCTTGGTTCAGTAGTTTCCTTGTAATCCTCTATCAAGGAAATCATGATAGGAACCACAAGCTTTATGTGGCAATTGTTGACACGTTATATTAACCTCGCATTCCTAAGGGCATCAACCAATAGAAATAATGCAAAGCAAGTTGAAACTGATATTCACTGAAATGTGTCATGGGTATATGAATCCTTTTATTAACTGAAAACAAAAGTTTTATGATATGATAATAATTTCGTTTTTCTTAATTTAGAAATTTTTGTTATGTCAGTTTCTTCCGTGCAATACACGTTACGTTCAGTACAGGTGTTCGAATTTTATATTAACCTGACCAACATTTATTTTCAGACACTGTCAGATATTTAAATGTTCAATTAACCTGACTTATAAATATATATTAGTTCTGTGCCAGATACTTTGCCAAAACAGTTCTTAAGGCCTTGATCAATAAAATTAAATCAGAATCAACTTTCATATGATAATAGTATATTATAGTTATTTGTTGAATTCTATATACCTTTTCCGCACTCTTTCTCATAAATTGTTTGGCACTATCAGGTCAGATAGCTGGGACTGTCAGAATCCATTTAATCTCGTGAGGTTTAATATTAGTTCCTTCATTATCAAGTAGTTTTCGCATGTGACTTGTCAGTGCCTGTATTGACAAACCAAACACCTCTATGGCCAACAAACTTTTCCCAGTCACATCTTCAAGCTTCATTTCTCCAGTTAAACCCTAAAATGAAATGAGGGACAATACAACATACATACCTTATACATATTAGAGTAACGCGATGGGTACCACTAGCTGAACAGGAACTCCTTACCCTACTGTGGCGCCTGAGGTCACCCACGGTTTTTAGTGGGGTTCGTGTTGCTCGATTTTTAGTTTTCTTTGTAGTGATTTCTAAATCGTTGTTTGTCCTTTTTCTTTTGGCCATTGTGCTGTCCGTCTTTTTCCTCGATTTACGATTTGTGATTACCCTTTTGTAATCTTCAAATCTTCCTACCTTGATGTTTCTACATTTCACGTCAATAAATACTATACAATAGTGTAAAATTCAAATACATGTTTATATATAATATACGACTTTTTGTTTAGAAAACATTTTGTTGATCAGAAATGATAAAAAAAAAATACCTTATCGTTATAGAGCCTCATTTTAAATCGACTAAAATAATAATTATCATGGTGTTTTTCATCCAGTACCAGTTCTGCATAAGCATTCTCTGCTTCATACCCAACATATACTATTTGCTTCCGTCCATCAAGAAGGAGACAAATCGGTGTTTTCAGTGACAGAAGTTGTCTTCCTCCAGCATTCCATGCTTGGTTAGCGTGTATTTTCAAAGGATCCAGTTTAACGTTCGAAATGGTGGAAAAGGCATATCCAGAATAGGTAGTGCCAAAATCTATGGCCGCTACCATTAAATAGTCTGACATTGTGCTGCCTCTAAAATATACAACAATATAAATCAGTATTATTTTACATCTTCTTCTTCTTTTATACGTATTGACTTCCAATCATAGAACACCTCATCTAACCCTATACCTGTATGAAAAGGAGGAACATTTTGTGTTTTTAAATAGGTTTTATTTATTGTCCAAAAACATGACAATAGGATCAGATACAAGTTTTTCAACTTTGAACAACTTCTCTTTGTTTTTAAATGCAACAAATACATAGTGTATCTCTTTGTAAAATCTACCATCTCCGATAGATAACTCCACTTTTGAGAATATTACAAAAACCTCCTACTTATATAAGAGCCGTCGCTGTCGTGATCGTATGTTAGTTGGATTTACAACTATCTATACAATCAATACCAGTCACCACTATCGTTTTGAGTTCGAACCACGTTCAGGCGAGGTGTACTCGATACAACATTATGTGATAAAGTTTGTCAGTGACTTGCGGCAGGTCGATGGTTTTCTCCGGGTACTTCGATTTCCTCCACCAATAAAACTGACCACCACGATATAACTGAAATTTTGTTGAAAGTGGCGTTAAACACCATAACCCTACACCCCTATCCTACATGTTTCTGAAGATGTCTCTTGTGATCACCGGCCGTTAATTTTCATATAATTAGATGTAAAAAACCACAAAAGCGTAAATCATAGTTTATTAAGATTATGCATCACATATTGCATAATTCTAAGAATGTCTGGCATTTACAATTATGCAAATAAAATGATCATATACCATATAAACGTACCCACTCTGTACAATAACTAACGACAGCTTGACCCGTTAGTAACGCTTGCATGTTAATATTTCCTCCCGAGATATACATGACTGTGTAAAGTGAGATAACTCTTGCCTATATATTTTCGTCTTGCAACCAGGCATGTTTTAGCGACTGCCGGCATCCTATTATTTAAGTGACATAGAGCAATAAGTATGTCGTCAGCTGGAAATGCGACTGGTCGCCAAGACCGAGGTCCATCTCTTGTGAAACCACTCTGTCGACATCCATCTTATAGACAGTACAACATCAAATGTCTACAACCTGTAACCCTTGCAACAATTGTAACAACCACACCTGCAATAATAGCATACCCAAAATATTTATAACAGGTATATATGAGTCAAGAATGTGTAATTCACATGTAAATGCTTCTATTGATTCATCTGATGGTAGGTATTCCCAAACAATAAACAATTACTCATAACACTGTCCATCAGTTGAATACAAACAATCCAATACGTGTTTATATAACCTATTTCATGCACAGACAGCTGTACAAAAGATTTATATAAAATAGCATCGCCACCTTTCCCATTATATACTTGGGGTCATCGTGGTCGTAATCGTATAGTAGCTGGATATACAGTTACCTGTGCAATCAGTACATGTCACTTCTACAGTTGTCAGTTCGAATCCCGTTTGAAAGTGGCGGTAAACACCCGTCTCCAGGTAACCTTATAAAACTGAGTGGATAGGGAAATTAATTGATGTACCAGCATTTGAAACACATTCACAGCATTGTTGACTTATGCGGGATATTGGGAACGGTTCCCAGAGATCGACCCAAACTGGCGAAAATATGATGCCCTCTCGATGGGGAGTTGTTGGGTTATAAGTCAGAAAACCATGGACCGTAGTCGGTAACGTCTTTCGAGAGTTCCATACTATCTGCTCGTTAGAGACATGTCTTGCTGATTTTGAAGATGAGAAAACGCATTGTAGCTAGTATAGATAATTGTTATTCGTCGCTATCCAGCTCGGCATATTTTTTAGTTGCCCGAATGCCACATTGCACATTAATTGTTTTCGTCCTGAATATGTATGCAATATTCTTGCCACTGGACGTTAAACAACAGACAATCAATTTTTCATAGTATTGATATTAGGTAAACATTTTGTTTTACGGTCTCACTGTGTCAGCATTGGTTAGCCTGTAATATAATTTGCTTTGTAATCAAAAGAATTTTTAGACAGTTGATTCAATTCAGTTTAACTTTGTTTTATATTAACATTTTGTAATCACCGACGGAATGTGTTTGCTGTATAATGAGTTTTTATTTTGCCACAATCTGTGTTGATTTCCTGTACCTTATTTCAAGATAATGTTCGATATCACCCGTATTGTTTTTAATGTCGCTTTTAACCTTTTGATTTCCTTTTCAAATACAATTTTAAAACAAATGGTTCTCCTCCCTCAGGAAAAGATTACTTTAACTGATTTTTGCTGTCCTTTTTGTGTCCTTTGGCTTTATAGCTCCCAAACAATTGTTAAATTATTTGACTCTCCAATCGTTCGACTTTGAGCATACCTTATTACAGTTATTCCAGAAACGCGTCGTGCGCACTAAGTTTGACATCTACGTTTTTATTACTATCACTGGATCAATACCTCTGTTGATGGACTATTAGTCCCCTAGGGTATCATCCGCCCAGTCGTCAGTGTTTCTATCACTGGGTCGATACCTCTGTTGATGGACTATTAGTCCCCTAGGGTATCATCCGCCCAGTCGTCAGTGTTTCTATCACTGGGTCAATACCTCTGTTGATGGACTATTAGTCCCCTAGGGTATCATCCGCCCAGTCGTCAGTGTTTCTATCACTGGGTCGATACCTCTGTTGATGGACTATTAGTCCCCTAGGGTATCATCCGCCCAGTCGTCAGTGTTTCTATCACGGGGTCGATACCTCTGTTGATGGACTATTAGTTCCCTAGGGTATCATCCGCCCAGTAGTCAGTGTTTCTATCACGGGGTTGATACCTCTGTTGATGGACTATTAGTCCCCTAGGGTATCATCCGCCCAGTAGTCAGTGTTTCGGCACTGACATGGTTTATTAAATATGTTGATTATTGAAATTTTTCAGTTACTAATTTATTTAATTATTGCATTGTTAAAACTAAGGTTCTCCTCCGTCAGTTAAATGTGACCTTAACCGATTTTGGCTGTCCTGTTTGGGCCATTTCCCAATTTGTTAAATTATTTGGTTTTCCAATTTTTCGACTTTGAATGTACCAGGCCCCCGTTTCCCAAAAGGTCGTAAATCGTAAACTTGGTCGTACGACCGTTTCACAAAACTTACCGAATTCCGATATACGACATTTTTTGGTCGCAAATTACCGACTGGGTCGGAGCAGTCGTAAATCGTAAATCGTTAAAAACAAACGTTGAATGTACATCATTACAATGAGGAATCATGCTATTCCATCACTTCTGCAGGTTAGCAACTTGTAAATATCATACCCAAAATAAAATGTATCTCCCTTTACGGTGTGCATAATTTTCAAATCGATTGACGTATTGTAATTTCCGCACACTTCATATTTACAAAAGGGATATTTCTTTTGTGTTTATGTCGTTGCTAAAAAGAAACTATTGGTTATAAGAATCTTTCTAAATAAGCAACACAATTTTACTTAAAAAATCTACATCTTTTTCTCTTTATTGCAAGGAAATCTATCCAGATGAAAAATCGGAACCGCCACGATATCACTGCAATATTGTTGAAACTGGCGTTTTAAACACCATTAAACAAATTAGACAAACAAGCATAAAAACGGCGGAAATGTGCGCTCCATAAAACGTAATTATGAAATATTATACAAGGAAAAATGTCAGTGACATGATCATTTTTGGCACGCATCCAACTACATGCATGTATATTTCGACTGACCAAGAACAAAAACACACTGAATTCGTGCTACAATTTTCAATTTCTTGAGGAGTATTTGACATCAAAATTACAAAAAGTCCAAATTTAAAGCGGAAAGTCGATATATCATCAAATTTTAACGGGCTGTTCTATTAGTTTATGTTGGAACTACTTATACGTTATATTCATGGCAAATACTGAGATGTGAAATAAATATCCAAGAAAAAACGATCTACTGAAATGTATCGTGGTTACTCAAGGGTGTACGGGACAGACGAGAATTTTGAAAGTGGGGGGAGGGGGCACAACATATATTTTACCTCCGAATATAGGGGACAACAACGTGTTTTTTCCATTGTTATCTCAAAAGCTTGGGGGGCAAGCGCCCCCAGTTCTTGCTGCATAGGAATAGTACCCCTCAAGTATATTCCTCTCAACTAGAAGCTATGACCCAATATTGTGGTTTCAATTTTTGAAACCTATTGATATAGGAAAATATATAAAAAATGCTTATGTGCTATAGCTATTTTGTTAAAAATAACTTTATTCTCTAAACCAATGTTACAAAGGTTACAGAGTGAGAGTGTTCAAATCAATACAAGGTAAATACATATCATTACATCAATTATCAAGATTATGGGTGTACATTGAATACAAATTATGAAAAGAATGTTTAAACGTTAAATACAAATTATACAAATACTAACAGAGGTGTGATGGATTTTTTTTTCAAGGAGAACTAATTTTCTTATTCAGTATATCAATAAGCTTACATAATTTGCGAATAGTTTCATGTTTATTTTTGTTAAATAATGATAACAGTTTTAATGCGCTTGGTCTGTTGAATACGTATTTTGGAATTAGATTTTTTCTTTCAGTTACAAAATTTGTTCAAGTCAACGTTTTGCCATATATTAAAAACCTGTAATCAATTTTATTCAAAGAGTCATGTAAACTAACTGGTGCTAAATACATGCATTGTAATCTGTACATGTATACTTAAACATTTGAAAAGTTTCATTTGAATCCGCTATAAAATTTCTTTCTTAGATAAATCATAACTAAATCTGACCTAAGGTATGATATTATAAGGTTAAATAAGGGTAATAACAAAATTACCGAACTCCGAGCAATCTTACAAAGGGAAAGTCAAAACTCATAAGTATATAAACACTGACTTGGTACAGGCATTTCTAAAGAAATAGTGGGTTGAATCAGATTTTAAAGCGCCAAACCTCCCCCTTTCATTACGGCTCAAAGTTTCCGGCTGTCACTATAACAGTATGTATAACAATACTTGAATAAAACAGGTAAAACAGTGGTCATAACAGCACCAAACTCAGTGAAGTGAATGTCAAAAACAGTTTAACGTCACACATTGATAACAAAATATTTTTGACATTTTTGTTTTTGACCACTTATCTTTATTCCTTTTCACTATATGAAAATCCATCGTTTATAATCTTTTCTGCCGAGACGGAATATATTTCGACAAGATCTTGGTATCGGAATATAAAATTTTTAAGAGATCGAATAAATATATGATGCCTGATGTGGGACAAAGGGCTCCAAAAAAAGTGAGCGGACTAGAATTTTGCAAAAATCACCAATGAACAATCATTGGGAAAATATTTGTATCATTGCTGGTGAGGGATGGAGTGAACTTTCTCTTAATTATTGTTGACTTTTCTGTCATCAGCCTTATCAAAGCGGATATTTTCTCCTTATTCCACCGCGGCGATTTCCCTGAGAAAGCAGTCTCCACTTTGAAACTGTCGCCTTCTACTTTCTAAGGGTGTCGCGTGATTTGTATCTACAAAGACCAATACAATAATATAAATATATTTAATATTTTGTATCTACATAGACCAATAGAATAACTATATTTAATATTTGAACGAATATATGAATTTATCCGATAGGGCGTGGCCCGGGTAAATTGATCGATGTTCGTACCTCCGCACAAAGAAGACGTCATTATCACAAGTCGTAAATCGGATATCGTAAAAACATTCTGACAAGTTTGTGAAACGGTCGCCAACTTAGTCGGTAAGTGACCGTAAGATAGGTCGGAAATCGTACGATTTACGACCTTTTGTGCAACGGGGGCCTGATGAAGGTTATTCCAGAAACGCGTCGTGCGCACCAACTTTGATATCTACGTTTTTCTTAACTACAATTGCAATAAAGTCCTGATTGGGGATACATGTAAGAATGGACATTTTGAGAACATTGTTTTCACTGAATAGTCACATTGCCGATCTCATTGTTTACATGTTGTTGACTTGATGTACTCATTTCAGTGAAGATCCGTACAAATTGATTCTTTCGGAGTACATATGGTGTAACAGTGTCGCTCACAGTGTACTTACTGTGTGTCTACTTTTCCATTTGACCATTTGTCAGTGATAGGCTGTTGACTCAAATCAAACATACCTTCAATTAAATTACTAGAAGACATTGACCGACCATTCACATCAGATGCCATTTTCATTATCTATTTTATCTTAGTTTTATTATATATATAGCACTTAATATAGTGGCATGCATATTGGTTTATGATGATAGAAGTATGCAATATTTGAGCTGAAATGTAAATAAAATACGCCCGAGTATATTACTTTAATTTATACATTTATCAATTAGGTCAAACAAATAATTCCACGCATACATGTAACCCTTTATGTGGTATCGAATTAAAATATTAATGATTTAGAACGTGTGGCGAGCATTTCCGTACAGGTCTTCAACAGCACTAACTATGCTTGATGGGAAAGACAATCAGTGCAGGGAGGTTATCAGATTGTTTTATCAACTGGTTCATCATTCGTTTCATTGTTTATGACACTTTTACTAATATCCTGGATTATGAAATAACAGTATCATTAAGTTTAAAGTCAATACAAAACCATGTTTAACTATAAAAGAAATAGTATCTGTGTACAGAAGTTCAACGATATCTAAAAACTACTCAGAAATGATTAAGGGATGAAACGAGGAAACTATATCTAAAATTAGAATCAGAAATGAGGAAGGAATGAAACAACCCAGCAAATGACTTTAAACTGCCATGGAAAGTCTGAAGAGTTTGATAGGGACGAAATAGTTATCATTTTATAAGGAATTAATGCGCTTTGTATTTTTGTCTAAATCTACGAAAGGGGTATTTAGCGTAAAGAAAAGGGTTAAACTTGTTAACTACTGGTCAGAATTACCGTATTTTAACCAGACAACCACCATCAAGAGGGTATCCCATTTCCAGCAGGATGTTAGATTGAACTGCCCAATGAAATTCATCGGGTATCACACGTTTACGTATACTAATTTATTGAGCATACAAAAGTTTTAATGAATCTATGTTTACTATTAAAATAATCTACATTTTTTGGAAACAAACAATCAGCATTATGAACATTATACAATTAAATGACTTTCGATGAGGTGAATACAAGGATTGATCAACCCATGGAACATGATATTGACCGAGGCATACGAGGTGAATATCATGTTCCATGGGTTGATCAATCCTTGTATTCACCGAAATTGAAAGTCATTAACTGTTTTATTATATGACATTAAATCAAATTTGAATTAAAGCCCGTTATACACGATACAAGTTTTGTATTCAAGTCTCCATTCAAGAAAACTTGGATCAAGAAAACTTGAATTCAAGTTTGTGTATACACGATGCAAGAAATTTTGATGAATACACACAAGTTTTGGCGGGAGATACAACAAACAAAATGGCATTTTTGGGAGGAGAGGAGGGTGCTGCCCTTTGTATTGCATTATTATGTACAATTGTACTGCGAAGGAGATTAAGCTCCAAAAAGAGGTCAACATGGGTTCGTAAATGGCTTCGAAGGCAACGATGGGATGTATTTCTATGAAGTCTATTAGATCTCCAATCATTTCATTAGTCCATGTAACTGTCTTTTTCCTGCATTTTGGAGTTTCCTCTTTTACCGCCATCTTTGCACAACACGTGTAGTTGTTATTATTTACATTCACAAATTGATGTTGATAAGGATTCTGTCTTCTGATTGGTCAATCTCCATCCAAGTTCCATCCAAGTTGAAAAAAAATAGGATGCATTTCTATTCCATCCAAGTCCGTTCAAGTATTTTGATTCAAGTTTCTTGTATGGTATACACGATAAAAAAACTTGAATGGAGACTTGGATGCAAAACTTGCATCGTGTATACCGGGCTTAACACCAAACAGTGCCGACTTTGTTCCCCAGACACCCCTGTCTGCCCAACGTCTGCCATTATTAATATAATTGTGTACCGAAAGTAATTATTAAGAACGCATCTGATTAGTCGATGACAAAACTTAACCCGATGATGTTTGGCTACTACTTTTAATATAATTGGGAAACACCATTTCTATTTTAAGGTGTCTGGAGGTGCTCGTATGAAAACATTTTATCTTGTCTGTTCAGTACACAAAAGTGATTCCGTTTCCGCCATCTTCCCTATATATTTCATATAAAACCACTTATTTTTAATAACACTCTCATGAAGTCATTCCTTAGCCGATTTTCAAGAAATGTATACCTTTAAAAACAGAATTAATTAGAGTTTATCTTAATATCTTCATGTAATTTTTTAGAACTTTTATTTGCAAGCATTTATGATATAAACACAAATGTAAATTCTTGACGTCACAATTGTATATGATTATATAGTAAGATTTGGTGAAAAAATTAAACTTTGTTTTTAAATCAATTCTTAAGAGAAAGTAGAAATAAAATTATTTGCAAATTATACGCAGAAGAAACTATATTTTTTTCTGCATTTAATGCTGCAATTTCATGAAAATCAGATAAGGAATGACTTCATGAGAATGTTATGAAAATAAATGGTTTTATATGAAATATATAGAGAAGATGGCAGAAACGGAATTACTTTTTTCCACATACTGTATATGTCATCAGATGGGAAAGCGTCAGTTACCATTTTTTTTAATTGTATTTGCGAAATTTCTTTCTCAAGTTGTGAGCATTTATAAAGTGTCTTTTGTTCTCTGTTTGGATTGAATATGTAATGCCTGTTCTTCTTCCAGTTTCTCGACATAATGTTTAAATTTGTTCTCCATTGTTTCTAGTGTGTGTCTAATATTTTCTTTCTCAATTTCTAATTAGTCCCTTTGCTCATTTAAATCTTTCTGTTGATCTGACCAACATGTATTTAGAACTATCAATTCATTATTTATTTTAATATTTCTTTCCTTTTCTTGTGCGAACTGCAATATATTTGTTTTCCATATTTACTATATGAACATCTTCGATTGTCTCTGTTTCATGTGCAATATTTTGTTTCAATTCATCTAAAGCTTTAGAATACAAATGTTTCTCCACAGATTCTGCTCCTAGTTGTAATTGCAGGTCCTTTATTTCATTTTTCAGTTCCTGTTTAGTGGTCTGTTCGTTTTGTTGTGCAATGTAGATTTGTGTTTCAAAGTTATTCTGGGGGCCCGAGTGGCTCAATGAGTTAGGTCGTTGGATCTAACAACTCATACAAGCCTATCATCAATACGGCGTGGATTCGCGCCCAGCTTTGTAAATCACAAAAAAGGGTGCACTCGATTCGCAAGTGATACCAGTTTCTTGCCCAGGGTCGGTGGTTCTCTCCGGGTACTATGGCTTCCTCCATCAATACTATTGGTCGCTATGATATAGCTGAAATGTTGCTGAAAGTGGTGTTAAGCACCAAAATTCAAATTCAAAGTTATTTCTCATTTTTTTTCATCTCGTCTTCCATTTGTGTGATTTTTTTGTCATATTGTATCCTCAATTTTTCAATCTCAGGACTGTTCTTCTGGTATTTCGAAAGTTATTTTGCCTGCAGCCACTAACGGATCCCACGTGGTATTGGGTAGACTCTCTATCATCTTAATGTCCTCCAATTGTAGGGTACCTTTAGCCTCTCTAGCTGCTATAATAAGCTTTGCCCTGGCTTCTGCTATTTCTCTTAGAGTCATCAATTCTTGCTTTGAAGATGTGTTAATACTCACGACTGACATTGTTTTTCTTTAAAATTTGAAGGTGACCTTTTTATTAACACACAAAAATAACGTGTAAAAATAACCGAGACACCCGGCTATTAACGCACACAAACAACGTGCAATATTGACCAGGACAGCCGGTTTGTATAATATCGCAACACAATTTGTTCAATGTCAGTTTTCAATATGATATGTAATAATTGCCATTGTCATAAACACAGGTGATCTGTACACACATATATCCATATCATATGTAGTTTCATTTCACTGTAATCATAAACAGTGACGTGATTTATGAGATGTCATATATTTTGTTCAAATGTGTGTTACAAGTAAACAAACAATATTTCATAAAATATTGTGAAGTGTTTAGATATGTATAATACTGAATAGTTTCTAGTACACCCAAGTCTACTAATAACAATCCGATTGATTGGCTTTAAAGCATTCAAAATATTACACTAGCTCCCATTGTTAGGCAAATCTGTGATATTCTACATGCCGAGTGCCTTGGCTGATTATTGCAAACTATCGGAGAAGACTAAAGGTTCACCGTTTACAATTTCACAGTGAAACAAATTAGAATATATAATTGCATTGTATGTAGTAATGTATGTATTAAATTAGAATGTCACGACTAAAATCGTGATGCGATCAAGCGAATAATGTTGGAAATAAATTCCAGCGAAAAAAACGAGAAAAAATGGCGGATGTCGAGATCAGCCACAACAAAGTCTCAGAAATAAAGTTATTTCACATCTGACACCAATGTAGTGATTTATCGTGGGCGATATTTACTCATGGCATTTATCTGAGACTCAATATTAATAAGGATGTGACTTCAGACTTCATAATCCAGGTTTAGGTTGTAGGTTGTACGTCCGTTCACTCTGGATTTGGTTATTGAAGAGCCCGCTATTTGTGGCACTTCCGGTGTGGCGCTTTCATCTCCTTCTGTCGGAGCACCTCCGGTAATCACCACAATATCAAGGATAGTTCTTTCTACCACTCTGATTTTGAATAGAAAATCGCGATTCATGAAATATGCATGATATGTTTTAATCTGTTGGTGTAATCTTCTCTCAGCTGGAGCGTAAATTATTACAGATGAACTAACTAAAATTACATCGAGTTCTACACTAATGTAGGGATTCTATACTATTTTTTACATGTTTTTGGACGACCGTTGATGTTGACAAGCTATCTTGTAATATTAAAGTACCGAATGCTTCCATGAGTCATTAAAGGAGATGTTGTTGATAAAAAAAAATAATTAAGGCTAAACGTACGCAAAGATAGCGCATAAAAAGCCATCATAAAACAAATTAATAAGAAAGAGTAATGTTCTGAAATGTACTTGTGTACAATTTAAATAGTCCACTACTGCACAAAAGATTTGATATCGCATATGTAATGCATGGTATAGTTATATATTGTTTTTCTGTAATGCTTAGTATATATAAATTCAACACCAATATCTTCTTACATATATATTTATTATACTTCATTGCTAAAATAAAAGAAAAAAGTACATTATAATGAACAAAAGACTGTATTATGAAATAATATATCAAAGGACAAGTGCAAAAAAAGTTTGAAAATAGCAAAAAGGTATTCAGAATCTGTAAATCGAAGGAGTGCAGACACCACAATGGCCAAAAGAAAAAAACAAAGGGAAAAACAAAGGTGTACAAACTTGACACAGAAAACTAAAGATCGAGCAACATGAGCTCCACTACGCTTCGTGGTGAACTCTGGTGTGAGAAGTGTAGGACGTATACGCAAATCCTGTTCCGTACATGGCACTCGTCGTGCTACTCTGGTTACAACTCAGTAATAAATCATGAATAGCTAAAATGACCGGATTGTGATTTCGACAAACGGAACATATCCGTGGTCATCTTTGACACAGATATTGGGTTACGGTACTTTTCCAAATATTTTGGAGTTGACGTCATAACTATACTTATCGTTCCCAAAGAGCAAAGTTTCAATATTGATATTGATATCGTCGCAATTTCTCAGAAGTGTTCTTCTTTCGTTCAGGTATAAAGGACATTCCAAAAAATAATGTATAGCATCTTCAAAAGAAGCACCGCAATTACATTGAAAATTATTTATAAAATGTATTTTTGACAGATCGGCATTGAGTGAGCTGCATTGGTGTCTAAGTCTAGTATGTAATATACTTAGTTTCCGTGGGCCTTCATTATAATACTTTGGGGTTTTATAGATATCGACTTTCACTGTATTTGTAAACGAAGATAATGTAGGAGAATTTCTTATTGATATGTCTAGATTGTTCCAAAGCGAAACGGTAGATGGAATAAATGAGCTTGCTGATGTTCTCAGTCTGCATCTGGGTGGAACATAATTCTGATTATTTCTAAGGTTATAACTATTTACATCTGATGTAACTGGAGGTAAACAGTTAAATAAATAAGGAGGGCATAATTATAAGTTATTATGAATTTTATAAAAAGTAGTTAATTTACGATTTTCCCTCCGATTGGCTAAAGTTTCCCATCCAGTCTCAAAATATAATGAATCCTTACTAGCAAATTTTGTCAGACCTGTTGCAATTCGTGCCACTTCTAATTGTATTTTTTCTCATTTTTCGATGTCCCGTTCATAACACCCATCCCACACTTCACATGCATATTCTAGTACTGGTCTGATAAATGTAAGATAGATATTTGACAAAGCTTGTTTAGATAAAATAAATTTTAATTTACGAAGAACATTTACTTGTTTTAATGCTAATCTAGCTATGTTTTCAATATGTACAGTCCAGTTTCCATCAGGTACAAATGTTACACCCAGATGTTTATGATTATCAACAAGTTCAACTGATTCGTCATTAAATCGTATGTTTAATTCAGGAATATTAGTATTATTTGATATTATAAGGGCTTTAGTTTTGTTAGGGTTAAAGTCTACAAGCCATGTTTTTGCCCATTGATACAATATTTGTAAATCATTATTTATCTCAATTTGCATCAAATCAAAGTTTTTCCCAGAGTATGACAACGAAGTGTCGTCAGCAAACAGTCTCGCCAAATTGCCTAAGTTATCTGTAATGTCATTAATATATAACAAAAATAATAAAGGGTCAAGTACAGATCCTTCGGGTACACCTGCTTTGACAAGACCAGCATCTGATAGTTCATTATTTACAAACACAAATTGCCTTCTACCACTTAAATAATTTTTAAACCAGATCAAAAGGTCGCCCGATATCCCATACGATTTTAGTTTCTTAATAAGCCCCTCATGATTTATATTTCATCATATCAATAAATTGATCCAATGTCAAATATTAACGGATGATGAAGAAACAGATGATATACCTCTAATTCACATTAATAGTGGTAAATAAACTGTTTTCCATGCATTTGGGAGCAATCATTGTCAAAGTTGAAAGTCCGAATAAATGTTGATACAATATACATTGTCATAAATACCCCAACGGTCATGAATATATTACAGTTCATTTGAATAATTGATAAAGATAAAGAAAAGACTTTCAGCAACATGTGTGTAAAATATTGATATATGGCACAAACATGAAAAATAATTAAAAACACAGTAACATGATTTCTTGCTTTCATAGTTCAAATATATTTTATTTCACATTTCGTTCCATGCAAATCGTCAGTAGCCGTGATTTCTATTTCTGTATTTCCGAAAATGTATTCTACCGATACATACCGCTCTTCTTCTGACGGGAAAGGAATTTCAATATCCGCTGCTAAAATAATATTACATATGTCTTCATCAACGTACATAGGTTTCTCTTTGGTGGCGGCATAAATGTTAATAGTCATTGCTTTTTGATTTGCTGCAGTGGTACCATAACGACGACTGATTTTGGTCCCGATTTTAACGGATTTATTTAGTTTTATAAGTTCTTCAAATATACCACGGCATCTAATTTTTCCGTTTAATGTATCTGTGTATTTCCGGTGTTGTTCGTGTTTGTCGGGATCAAACAATACAGAAACGTTTGTTCCAAAGGAAAAACGCATGACTCGGGATGCAATGTAGTCTGGTTTGTGTCCAAACAAGACCGCACCCTTTAAGACCGACAAGCCTGCTTCTTCTGGTATAATGATGCGCTGATTAGGAAAGTTATTTTCTATTGCGGATTGAACAAGGGGACATTCAGCAAATCCACCAACCAAAAGAATAAGAGAAACGTGTTTTGCTGTCGGCTTTCTCAAGACATCTGTCACCAAGGACACGATATTGTTTATGGTTTTATCAAACATCGATTTCATGATGTCAGCGTCTACTCTCATTTTATCTCCACGAAGTTCAATGTTACTGGCAAGTGGCGAAGCCTGAATCATAAAACTAAGGTCGTGATGTTCTTCACAAAGCGAATTGATCGTAGCACATGGAATTGCAATGTTTACTTTAGCGGTAGTGCCTGTGTCTATTCTACGTTTGACTGTTTCAAATTCTCGAAGTAAATCTAAGTACGCTGTTGGATCCTGTTGTTTTAGCAATGTAATCAATGGTTTTCCAAGTATTTTGACGATCATCTGGATGAAAGCATTATCAATAGACGTTCCACCACAATCTCCACCACTGGCATGACAAAGCTCTTTGAGGTGTCCATTTGACATTTTTTCATGCACTGTTATATCAGCAGTACCACCTATTGAAATGAATTAAACAGTAAAGCAACAGTGTTGAGACAGATGTCAAATACTTAAGACAAATACAATCAAAATGCCCTCTTGTTTGTTAGTATGATGAGCATCATGTTCTTTAGTTATGAACAGCAAAGTAATCAAACTGCTATCTTATTTACACATACATTTGGTGTATTGTGTTAAGGAGACACTAAAACAATTGCTAAAGTTCACACACGTATCATGAGACGGATGCAAAAAAACTTATTCGTTCCGCTTGACTTTGTCACAATCCCGACCTCCATTTGACGTGCGCCACTCGTGTTGCATTAACTGTTTACTTTTCACCTCCATCGTATTTGTCGGATTTGATTTGCTCGATATTTATTTTGTACGCCCCACATACGATAGCGTGGTCCGAAAGTCTTCATATTTGGTAGGATAGTTAGTTATGATTGGTAGCTGATCATATTGTACCGCCATTTTTAAGGTTTTCCTATATTTTCAGTATAGTTATACACTGTGAACGCAACTTCTTTAAGACTGATTACTTTCATATTTGGTAGTTTAATTGGCCATGATGTGTAGTTGTACATATCTTCCCGCCATGTCGATTTGACAATTTGTTTAGGAGTTATGGGACCTTCACGTTATCATGCATTTTCCATATAGTTATAATTTGTGAACGCAACTCCTCGGAGGTTGTTGGTCAAATAGTATCATATATGATACAATGATTGGTCATGATATGTAGTCGACCATATTATTTAGCGGGACATAGTATCCTTTGGACACATTATAATTTTGTTGAAAAGTAGGGTAATTACGGTTTAGTTCTGGATAATTATTTATTACATACGGTGCTATAGTGTTAATAAATTGCTAACTAAAAGGATGCTGCACTACCAAAACTGTTTAAAATATGTGGGGTCAATGTTGTGTTTTCGATACAACATTGTCTTGTTTGTATACTGTATTTCTCTTGTTGTACTTTTTCCTTTGACTATTGTATTGTCTGTCCGTCTTTGATTTACGCAAGATGAAGTTGTGGTGAATGCAATTTATTTTTCATATTAAAGAGATGTTAAAAAAAAAAAGAAATGCGCGATTACTTCAGCATACATGGGTTTGCTATATGGGTCATTTAATATAACAAAAAGATAATGGAATTATTCCCATTTATTAAATATGTTACACAAATCAACACATTAATAAAGAATGTAATGCCCCAATTTAGTTAATGTATACGCTTTTACAAGGAGTGAACTGTTGTGTGTAGATTACATTAATTGTGTTTAGTTTAAAATAAAGACGCAATGTAAATAATTCGAATATATATCGTACCTCCTAGATCAACCACCATATATTTTTGCCCTACCCCTGGCATAGTGAAGCCTTCCGAAGCCCCTTGCTGTTTCTTAGTTGACAAATATTGACAGTGAATCGATGCTGCCTCTGGTTCTAGAGCAATACATAGTTGGTCATGGTTAATTCCAGCCTAGGAATAATAAAATTATAAACAAGTACCAGAGTTCCTTGTAAATATTGGGGGCCGTCGTGTTCATGATCGTAATGTAGTTGGATTCACAACTACCTATACAATCGGCACCTATCACAACTAATGTTGTGAATTCGAACCCGGGTCAGGCGAGTTGTACTTGATACAACCATATAGGATAAAGTTTGTCAGTAACTTGCGACAGGTCGGTGGTTTCTTCGAGGACTCCACCAATAAAACTGACCGCCACGATATAGCTAAAATATTGTTGAAAGTGGCGTTAAGCACCATAACCCTAACCCTATAAAATATTTGAATCTAAATTGTCATTAGTTTTTATTATGAGTAAAACACTAATTGAATTTATGCCAAGTTAGAAAACCTGAATCATTGACAATACACATACACGTACACGTTCAAATGAATTATATATTTCCCAGCAATGTACGTACAATGTCAATGTCAAAGAGTTCAAAACAAGTGCTAACATGTCTAAAATAAGCCGAAACAAGCGTAGTTGTCATTATTTTTTATGGTGTTCTCTATGAAGTCTGTGCTCATATTGTTAATATTTCTTACTGTCACTCAAAATGAATCGGGAACTAACACAGCAATATATTTGTCAGTGACCGTATATAGCAAAACATTATGCACTCAATGCGCTTTGACTGTGTCAAATTGAAGCAGTGGAAGATTAAAGGATTTATAAACCCCGGAAAAAATATTCACAGAGCCATCAAACATGTAAGTAAAGATTGAAGATATCATAGGGTAACCAAAAACTGTAAATCGCAGAACAGACAATACAACTACCAAAATAAAAAGGACAAAAGGACAAACAACGGTCTACAAAACATTACACAAAAAACCAAAGATCGAGCAACACGAAACCCACAAAAACCCCGGGAGTGATCTCAGGAGCTGCGAAATGGTAAGCATATAATGCTCCACAGGTGACATCCGTCAAGTTTTCTTGCTACAAATCCGGTTATGAGTCATGAATGAGTAAATGACCGGATTGTGATTACGACAAACGTCAATTATGACAGATACTCTGTAACGTTAACCAAGTCATGGCGGGAACCGTAAAACTTTCGAAGAGATGTGTTCGTTTTAACCACTATGAACCCTTGGTTCACTAGCTTCCTTGATAACAGCAACCCTCTAGCAAGGAACTCATAATAGGAACCAAACGCTTTGGAATATCGGATCAACTAAGATATATATACTCCATTGAATTAAACGCTTGATTATGTCCCAATTGTTGGCACGTTATATTAACCTCGCATAGGTAAGAGCATCAGCTTATAGGAATAAAGCAACACTAATCGTTATTTGATAATATACAAAAAATAAATATTGATTATATTGATGGTAGGATTTACAAGAAACTGATAATCACATAGATGTTTCATATGTATACATATCCTTATATCAACTGATAAAAACCTCATTATTTTTTTTAATAATATGACAATAATATATCTTTTTTTTTCTAAAGGTGAACACAAAATTCTTAATTTTTCAAATTTTGTTATCTTATATTAAACTGCTATTTTGATTCTATGCCAGATACGGCAAATGATAATACAGCTTTGTTAGATACAGTTGTAAAGGCCTTAATCAATGAAATTAAATCATAATCAACTTTTATATGATAATAGTATATTATTTTTATTTGTTGAAATCTAAATACCCTTTCCGCACTCTTTCTCATAAATTGTTTGGCACTCTCAGGCCATATAGCGGGAACTGTCAGAACCCATCTAATCTCGTGAGGTTTAATTTTAGTTCCTTCTTTTTCAAGAGCGTTCATCATGTGACTTTTCAGTGCTTGTATTGACAAACCAAACACCTCAATAGCCAACAAACTTTTCCCAGTAAAATCTTCAAGTTTCATTTCTGCAGTTAAATCCTGAAATAGCAATAATATAACATACATATTTTATACATACTAGAGTAACACGGTGGGTTCCACTAGTGGGGCAGGAACTGCTTATTCTTCTGGAGCGCCTGAGTTGACCAAGGGTTTTAGTGGGGTTCGTATTGCTCGATCTTTAGTTTTCTGTGTAGTGTTGTGAAGATCGTTGTTTGCCCTATTTCATTTGGTCATTGTGTTGTCTGTACTTCTTCGATTTACGAATTCTGATTACCCCTTTGGTATCTTCAAACTCCTCTTCTTTCTACATATGACGTCACATAAGGGATTGAAAGCTTTGAATGAAATAGTTACTTTACAATTGTGTAAAATTTCAATGCATGTTTATATATAATATACTTTTCCTTGGAAAACATTCATTTGATCAGAAATGACAAAAATGTACCTTCTCGTTATAGAGCCTCATTTTAAACCGACTAAAATAATAATGATCATGGTGTTTGTCAACCATTTCCAGTTCTGCATACACATTTTCTGCGTCATACCCAAAACATAATAGTTGCTTCCGTCCATCAAGAAGAAGACATGTCGGCGTTTTTAGAGACAGAAGTTGTCTTCCTCCTGCATTCCATGCTTGGTTGGCGTGTATTTTCAAAGGATCGAGTTTAAAGTTCGAAATTGTGGAAAAGGCATATCCAGAATAGGTAGTGCCAAAATCTATGGCTGCTACCAATGCATAGCCTGACATTTTGCTGGCTCTAAAAATACAAAAATATAAATGATTGCTTTGAAGAATAAAAATACATGACGGTGTGCTTATATCACTATAACCTTGACTTTTGATTAGAAGGTCAACTTTTTTTTATCATACAAATTTGTCGTGGGCGGAATGTTTGGTCATGATGATTGACACTTTTATATGTGGCTTGTAAACGTATTGGGGCACGGCATAGCGTCCAATTTAAGATACACATACCTTGTCTTAGGAAGGGACAACTCTTATTTTCTAAAAATCACTCTGCGTCTCCCAAAAATGTATCTGAAGCTGACATCATAAACAAGTTTTTGATTGACAACACATTTGATATGTTTGACTGAAGTGGTTTTTCAGGGCGAGGTAGACTTCATTGCTCGCATCTATCCCATTGAACTAGAAATAAAGGATACCACAGATACAGCTTCGTCTGCTTCATACCTTGATCTACACCTCGAAATTGACAATGAAGGCCGGTTAAGAGCTGAACTTTACGACAAAGGACAATATTTCAATCTTCCCAATGTGAGCTTTCCATTTATATGTAGTAATATTCCAGCAGCACTTGCAAATGATATATATATATATCTCCGCTGATCAGATATTCCAGTTTGCGGTGCTTATCATGATGTCCTTGATAGAGGGTTGCTGCTAACATGGAAGCTACTGAACCAAGGGTTCCTAATGGTTGAGCTGAATTCATGGTGTATCTGTGTCACAAATGACCACTGATATGTTCCGTTTGTTGTATTCACGATCAGATCTTTTCCTCATTTATAACTTTTAACGGGTTTGTAACAAGAGTAACATGACAGGTACCATAGGTGGAGCAGGAACTGCTTACCGTTTTAGGTGGGGTCGTGTTGCTCGATATTTAATGTCATGTGTTGTAGATCGCTGTTTGTCCTTTTCCTTTTGGTCATTGTGTTGTCTGTCAATCTATTTAAGGTTTCGGATTTTCCCTTTGGTATCTTCAAAGTCAGTGGAATGTCGCATAAAATGATACCACTCTTACCTTAATGTGTAAGGATACACTAATTAATTTGTATTGCTAGAGGCATAACTTATTTGAAGTAAGTCAGAGTGTCTGTATCTTTTAAATGTATTAGAAAATGACAATATGTCGGGAGAAAAAACTATTGTCACTCTTCCCACGACACTGGATATAACTGTCATTTTATTATTCTTTGTAGAAAACAGACTTGCTTTGTCTGAAGTCACATTATACGAGACTTTAATGTGACCTTAATCTTTGACCACAAGGTAACTTTGTTCATTTTTCATATCATGTATGTATATGTATTAGATCAATGCAGCGTGTCCAAATTGAGTATAAGATTACTGTGACCTTCACCTGTTGTTAAAATGTGTATTTCGTGACAGCGTAATTATATCATAAATCATGAAACTAACCATTTATAATTTCCTGAGACCGAAAATTATGTTTTTAAATATGGGAAATAATTATATTATAACTGACGAAACTACCATTTAACATTTCCGGATACCGAAATACATGTTGTTAAATATGTGTATTTCCCGAAAGTGTAATTACATTATAACTCATGAGGAAGATGTGAAATTGAAACCCCTATAGACATGTTGATTTTATTTATATACAACATAAATAAAGTTCGACAGGTTTGAGACTTGTTAGTAAACACTAATTAACTTGCCTTGTACTTCTTGTCAGTCCTTGAATTTATCTTATTATTCGTTATTAAGTGTCAATTCTCGGAACTCAAATGAAAATCTACTTTCGGTTTGTGAATTGAATTACCGGTTTACATGTCATGCGCATCAACAAAGAGGTTCACAATGAAACATTCAACCTGAATGGTGGTGGAATATAGATTTGAATTTTGGTATTTTAATACGTTTTGCAGAAAACGAAAAACATGGCAGCAAATTAATCACACGTCTTTGTAATTATGTGAAAATTGAATATAGTTGTATTTGCTAAAATATATCAATGTATCGAACATATTATGAAAAGGGGTAGGGGATTATATTACGACAGTAACCTGAACAAATCGATTTATTCATTATTTTACACGTGGTGGTCGGTAGCATTGACACAATATATATTCCTTGTTCGTCTTCAAACTGTCAAGTTTATTTCAAATTCTCGGCACGTTTATTGTATGAAAATACATATATTGATAAACAACTTAACTATAGGTGTTCTTCAAGGTTTAAAGTTTGTAATAAATAATGTATGTCAATATTTGTATTCAAACTAGGTCACATCATTTATCTACACAACTGTCATATCAAATATCTATTTGGAGTGTCTTTTCATTATTAACAACTTGGAGTGTCTCTTGATTGTTAAAAACTTGATAAAGCTTTGACCCAGTTCCTAAATAATGTAATTTGTATCAAACAAGAGCTTGAAGATACCAAATGGATAATCAGAATCCGTATATCGAAGAACAGACAATGCAATGGACGAAAGAAAAAAGTACTAAAGAACAAACATCGATCTACAAAACATACACATAAACCTAAAGATCTAGTAACACGAACCCCACTAAAAACCGGGGTTGAACGCAGGTGCTTCGGATGGGTTAGCTCCTGCTCCATTATTGCAGTAGTGGCACCCGTCGTGTTAATCTAGTTACAATTCCGATGATAAGTCGTTAATGAGGAAAGGACCGGGAAGTGTTTACGACAGGTTGAACATATCCGTGGTAATTTGTGACACAGATATTCCATAACGGCCAACCAAGTTATGGTGGCGACCGAAAAATTGTCGAAGTGATGACTTAAACTTTCCCAAAATGAAACCCTTGGTTCAGTAGCTTCCTTGTTGGCAGCAACCCTCTATCACAGAAATCCAGATAGGAACCACAAGCTCTGGAATATCATATCAACTGAGAGATATATACTCCATATGCAGGTGCTGCTGGAATGTTGCTACATATAAATGGAAAGTACACAATGCGAAAATTGAAATAATCTCTTTTGTCGTAACCAGGGTATCCTTCCAGCAAGCATATATGACCATTAGACGATGTTGGCTATCCTGTTATACCCTTTGGTTTTGTTGCTCCCAAATACTTTTAAATTATTTGACTTTTCAATCTTTCGATCCTAAGCGTATCTGATGAAGGTTATTCTGAAACCGCATCCTGCACCCTAAATTTGATATCTACGTTTTTATTACTCCATATGTACATGCTATTGGAATGTTGACGCACGTAAATTCGAAGTTCACAATAGCAACACCGAAATCATCTCTTTTGTCTTAAGGTTGCGTTCCCAAAGGACCTCCCTGTCAATATATATGTGTAGGTCAAGATATGCACCAGAGCTATTTTTATTCGGGTATCCTTTATTTCAAGTTCAGTGAAATAGAAGAGATCAACTTGGTTGGAATTATTTAGTGAGATAACATCATCAATATATCCGAACTTGAAATCAAAGAACCGGGCTAACTTTTTCGTTTAAAATTGACTGCTATGGGAAAAACACAAAAACATATTCTTAAGAACCAGGAAGGTAAATGCTATTTTACTTGGTATGAGACAGCAACATTGTGATAAGGACATCCACTTGTGTATCAATAAATGAACAATGATCTACATGTATATGGTTGAATTCCTGCAAGATCAACATTTAACATACGCTATCGTTCAATGATGAGGAGTTTGAAGATACCAAAGGCGCAATCAGAAGCCGTAAAATCGACGAAGGAGAGACTACTAGAAAACTAAAGATATAACAAAACAAACTCAGGTGAATCGCGCTTACCAGCTGCACGAGTTATATCTGACACAGTGTATTCATATATTGTGTTCTTCCCCAGATACGATTTTCAGCACCATTCGTATTAACTAATATTGTCATTTGTTCATTACTTTTTATTGTAATAATGCATTTCATTTTGAACTACATTTGGCGGTTAATTCGCATCAATGATACCCACATGCAATCAACAGAATATTACATTTATTTTATTCATAGAATATATATATTTTTTTCACTGCACTACTGTTCTTTGCAGAACAAGCAAAAATGTCGTTTCGAGCGATATTATAGGGTTATTGCATGAATATTTATATAATAATGTGGTCTTGTTCAGGTAATATGCCAAAATATTACCCAGGGCTGAGAGACATATTACCCGACCCGAATTTTGGCATATTACCTGGACAAGACCACATTAATATCATTATTATACTGAGTGTCTAATTGACCAGGTAATATGCCAAAATATTACAGTACCAAATATCACTACAGAATCTTACACGAAGTATAATAATGGTGATTATTACTCTTCATGTAAGAAACGTTCATTATAATTGACATGATATTATCGAAACATATTGTTACAAAGAATAAATAGCGTCGTTGTACTATGCACTCGCATAGTACTATTGTTGGAGTCATTACTATGGTGATGGGCGGAGCTTAGAATAATGTTACGTCATTTAAATAGGCGGTGTCTAAACGGGATCACCTGAGCGCTTTTAACAGTGTACAATTTACAATGTATTATACGTTTTTCTTTAACGTTGATGCTGTCGTCTGTCAAAACAATGGCCAGTTCCAGGTTTGGGAATTAAATATTTGACAGTTCATTGTTATTGTTGAAATTAAATATTTCTTGAATTTAAATGAATATTATTTGCCAATCTTTATACTATCAATACATTTGAGACACATTTCATTTTTTTAAATCATCAAAGACATTCAAAGTAATAATAACAACACTATTGTGTTGTCCATGTTATATGCCGAAATATGTCCCAAGGTTAGAAGGCATAATGCACTCTTCGGGTGGTGCATTATGCCTTCTAACCTTGGGACATGTTTCGGCATATAACATGGAAAACACAATAGCATTGTATAAATATTGTCCCGAGCAGTATATCATAAATAACTTGCTATTCTTCATGTGTCAAGTAATAATACCAACGACAAAACATCCTTTCTCGAGAAATCTTAATTTTCTTTCTTCCTCTTCTTTGGACGGTTTTGTTTACTATGTGTTTTCATATGATGTACTATTATTGTTGGGAATTCGAATCGTTAATTTGTAACAATATTAACAGTGATCACACATTGTTTATTGAGGTACGAACCTGTTTTTGTTTTGTTGACTGGAATTTTGCGATAGTACATGAAAGTGTTTGTTATGAAAGTTTTATTTTAATGTGCAGCGACTCTGAAGACAAACATTTGCTTCGTGTTTTGTTTTTGCATCAAACTTGTCTGAATCGTGTATCATTGATTTACAAAAGTACTGGCAGTGGGATCATCAAAACGTCCAAATATAGTTGTTGCTGCATTATATTTTCCTGACCACCTGGTCTCACCAATTAGCTTTAATCGTTTCATTGTTTCTTGTCCTAGTTGTTTTCCAACAACTTCTATTCATACAGTCATTCTCTTGTGTGATGCCTTCACACAAATTGCTAAATTCTGGAACCAATTGAAAAAAGAAACTGCAGGTATACAACATTTTGTTGCTCCAGTTATCACCATAATCACCACACACACACAGCCCGGAACACATATTGTCTAATTTCTAAGGGGGTCCACTTGCCATCGGGCAAGATGACAACCTTGCCAGTGCGCCACTGCGTTTCAAATGTGAACAGCATAAATAAATCGATTCTGGGTTAGGCTTATGATGCTTAGCGCCACTTTCATCAATATTTCAGCTATATCGTGGCGGTTAGTTCTATTGGTGGAGGAAACTGGAGTACCCTGAGAAAACCACCGACCTACCTCAAGTCACTGACAAACTTTCTGTTGTAAATCCAACTGCAATACGATCACGACCTCGACGGCCCCTCTGAATCTTGGAAAGTGTAGGGGGCGAGTGGGGAACCAAAAATGAGGACCCCAAACCTTTATCCAATACCCGTCACTACTATGTGATAAATATTGCATTCGAGTTTTATTAAATGTCGGCGAGTTAGGGACAACACATCTAACAACAGAAACAGTCAACTATTTATCTAAACAAAAGTAAATTTCTGATCAGGACACTCTGTAGACCTTCCTAATTAAAATCAACATTAGACAGTTATGTTTTACAGTCATACGCAGATGATCCTAAGTTATGTTCTAAGATATGACTTGGATGTGTCATAGGACATACCTTGGGATAGTTGCATTAACACGTCCCTACGCTTAATTACAAATAAATCGTAGTGAAAATTGAATAAATTTTCTTCTCTATATGCACAAGTCATTTTGATGCCCAAAAGGCCATACTTTCAATATATCAGTATGTTTTATTTCTCTCGAAATATTAGCATTGTGATTTAATGATGTTGAATGAAATTCAATTTTATGCTGATCTTTGTAATGTATCAGTAAAAATGACAATATGATATTATTTTGTATTTGTTAAGCTCACCTGACTACAATTTACCTTCCACGTCTGCTACATTTTCATTCGAGTGAGTTAGTGAGTAATTGTTGATTAACGCCAAATGAGCAATTGTTCAGCTATGTCATGGCGAGAGCAAATTACATTCGATGAGTTGATAATTATTTCCGCTTTGTGCTATACCAACACGCTTAGTTGGATTTTTGTGCTATCTCACTGGAACAACAGTCCACGGGAAGACATGGTGTTTCACTCGGAATCACGGACACCTTATGCTGAATCAGAGATCACCAGCCTTTGCTCTATCTACTTGTTCCTAGTGGAGAAGCAACAAATACTAATTTTGTAGTTTTTGGTTTGACCCGACCGTGCCTCGAACCCACGATCTATCGCACTCAACACGAACACAGTAACCATTACACCTGATGATCCTGCTTTCTTTTCGATCCTATCTCAAATATGGCCATCATGTGGCTTATTTATGTTACATTGTTTGCAATATGCAATAACAGTTGCTCCAGAAACAAAGTGATTGCTTAACTTGCAAGAATTTATCTATTCAAGGCTCTCAACATTATTCATAGTCATGATAGGCTTTACAGATTTGGATTGGCCCAAATCTGTTCTGTACATGTATCGTTGTATTGTATGCATATGCATCAGGTATAACTACATTTATCCATAACTACGAAAGTCCATAAGATCCTTTTTAAATTCAATATCTGCAGATACAGATTCGATTTTCAGTTGCGGAATTCGATTTTCGATCTTCAAAATTAAATATCTAATACAGTCTATCCTATCAGGAGAGAGCTTCTAAGTAATGAACCTTTTACGGCCAATGGAATATTTTTATCAGTGACAATTGATAAATGGCGGGAAGACAGAAACAAGATTATGCACATGAATATGTTGGGTTAAAATCTAGGCAGCATTTTACTTCATGTATTACCAATATCGATTATAATAGACGTAACAGTGAATTTAGTGGAGTTCATGTTGCACATCTGTTTACCTCTGTTTAGTTTTCTGTGTTGTGTTTTGTTTGTCTTCGTCCTGTGTCTTTTGTGCCCAATATTGTCAGTGTCTTTGGATTGTCCGTTCTTGATTGCCCTTTCGGTTTTCTCTAACGTTTATTTAAAGTAAAAGACGAACCATATATTCACAAGGGCCCATAATCGTTCATCTTGGTAATAAAACGCCTTCATACCTCCTAAGTTGGCTCATTAGATACACGTCATTTGTACATTCTGGAAGTGTTGTGATTTTCACAAAAACACCATAGACCACTCCAGCCAATGAATGATATGTCCACACGCGTACGTACAACGAAAAATTATAAATTTATAAACAGTGACACCACTATAAAATTAATACGTGCTTTTAAAATCGTTACTTCGCTAAACCTAAATGTCAAAGGTTCTGTGAAATTGTATACGTGGGCTATAAGGGAATCAAATCCTACATTTCAACCCCGGTAGCTTCACATCAACAGCCGTAGTCAGTATTTTCTCGGAATATCATCTTCCCTAAAACTGACAAATCACATTGTGTTTGGTTTTCCTTTTTTTTTGGCATGCCTCTCCCTACTATCGTACAGACAAAGTGTGGTCCTTTGCTCGAGTGTCTGTAGTACCGATAACCTAACCAGACAACACTATAGGAGAACAGTTCCCCAGCAGAAGACAACAACATAATAATAGGCTTGTTCAATAACGGAGGTCGAATTGATGTTAAGATTTAGACGTAGAAAGTCAGTCGTTTTATTGGGTTTCGTTCAGACGTTATTTGCATGGTTTCCACTTGAAATATGTCTGGTGCTAGACCAAGATATTTGGCTTCTTCTACTGACTAGAATGTATGACCATGACGGGAATATTTAGCTTTTATTGACTTTTTATTTCAAGTGACAGACAGGACATTACATTTGTCTGGATGAAAATCCATGTTCCATTTCCATTCCCATATATCAAGTTTGTAGAGATCTTGCTGAAAACGTGTAACATTGATATTCGATTTTATTGTCAAAATATGTTCTTGTACCAACTAACCACTCTACAAATGAAATTGTATTATACATTTGAGGTTAACTACTTTCATACTAACATGTTTCTAGCTTTGTTAAGATGAGAAAATAAAGTCACAATTATTTATATAAAAAAAATGGAAAGTAAAATTCCCAGGGTAGTTTTGATAATCTATTTATTCTATTTTATCCTGAAACGGATTAATATGTTATTTACATTTCAAAATAGACATAATCTCTCTGAAATATGCCAATTTTCATTTTCTTATGTTTTGAAATTATTAATTGTTAACTATGTTATGCTGCTAAATATATGAACGTACATATCTTTTTGTTTTCAAATTCAAAGATGTCTTCAATGAAACGCTACAAGCGATATAATTTATTTTCATATTATCTATTATTGAATTCAACAAGGAAGATATGTCGCATACACACCACTCAACATATAACATGCCGTTATTTCAAAAACGATTCCTCATTACGGAATTGAAGAACCTATATACTCGAGGAAAAGAAATAATGGCGAGGGCAACTAACCTTATACCTGTATGAAAAGGAGGAACTTTTTGTGTTTTTAAATAGGTTTTATTTATTGTCCAAAAACATGACAATAGGATCAGATACAAGTTTTTCAACTTTGAACATCTTCTCTTTATTTTTAAATGCAACAAATACATAGTGTATCTCTTTGTAAAATCTACCACCTCCGATAGATAACTTCACTTTTGAGAATATTAAAATTTATTGTAAATCTCCTACATATATAAGGGCCGTCGCTGTCGTGATCGTATGCTAGTTGGATCTATGCAATCAATACCAGTCACCACTATCGTTTTGAGTTCGAACCACGTTCAGCCGAGGTGTACTCGATGCAATAGTATGTGCTAAAGTTTGTCAGTGTCTTGCGGCAGGCCAATGGTTTTCTCCGGGTACTTCGGTTTCCTCCACCAATAAAACTGACCGCCACGATATAACTGAAATGTTGTTGAAAGTGACGTTAAACACCATAGCCCTACACCCCTACCTTACATGTTTCTGAAGATGTCTCCTGTGATCAACAGCCGTTAATTTTCATTTAATTAGATTTAGAAAACCACAAAAGTGTAAATCATAGTCTATTAAGAATATGCATCACACATTGCATAATTCTAAGAATGTCTGACATTTACAATTATGCAAATAAAATGATCATATACCATATAAACGTACCCACTCTGTACAATAACTAACGACAACTTGACCCGTTAGGAACGCTTGCGTGTTAATATTTTCTCCCGAGTAATACATGACTGTGTAAAGTGAGATAACTCTTGCTTATATATTTTCGTCTTGCAACCAAGCATGTTTTAGCGACTGGCTGCATCATATTATTTAAGTGACATAGAGCAATAATCATGTCGTCAGCTGGAAATGCGACTGGTTGCCAAGACCGAGGTCCATTTCTTGTGAAGCCACTCTGTCGAAATCCACCTTGTAGACAGTACAACATCAAACGTCTACAACCTGTAACCCTTGAAACAATTGTAGCAACCACAGCTGCAATAATAACATCCCCAAAATAATTATAATAGGTATATATGAGTCAAGAATGTTTAATTCATATGTAAATGCTTCTATTGATTCATCTTATGGCAGGTATTCCCAAACTATAAACAATTACTCATAACACTGTCCATCAGTTGAATACAAACAATCCACTAAGTGTTTATATAACCTATTTCATGCACAGACAGCTGTTCAAAAGATTTATATAAAATAGTATCGCCACCTTTCCCATTATATACGTGGGGAGGTCGTAATCGTATAGTAGCTGGATTTACAGTTACCTGTGCAATCAGTACATGTCACTTCTACAGTTGTCAGTTCGAATCCCGTTCGAAAGTGGCGGTAAGCACCCGTCTCCAGGTAACCTTATAAAACTGAGTGGATAGGGCAATTAATTGATGTACCAGCATTTGAAATACATTCACAGCATTGTTGACTTATGCGGGATATTGGGAACGGTTCACAGAGATCGACCCAAACTGGCGAAAATATGATGCCCTCTCGATGGGGAGTTGTTGGGTTATAAGTCAGAAAACCATGGACCGTAGTCGGTAACGTCTTTCCGAGAGTTCCATACTATCTGCTCGTTAGAGACATGTCTTGCTGATTTTGAAGATGAGAAAACGCATTGTAGCTAGTATAGATAATTGTTATTCGTCGCTATCCAACTCGGCATATTTTTTAGTGGCCCGAATGCCACATTGCACATTAATTGTTTTCGTCCTGAATATGTATGCAATATTTTTACCACTGGACGTTAAACAACAGACAATCAATTTTCCATAGTATTGATATTAGGTAAACATTTTGTTTTACGGTCTCACTATGTCAGCATTGGTTAGCCTGTAATATAATTTGTTTTGTAATCAAAAGAATGTTTAGACAGTTGATTCAATTCAGTTTAAATTGGTTTTATATTAACATTTTGTAATCACCGACGGAATGTGTTTGCTGTATAATGAGTTTTTATTTTGCCACAATCTGTGTTGATTTCCTGTACCTTATTTCAAGATAATGTTCGATATCACCCGTATTGTTTTTAATGTCGCTTTTAACCTTTTGATTTCCTTTTCAAATACAATTTTAAAACAAATGGTTCTCCTCCCTCAGGAAAAGATTACTTTAACTGATTTTTGCTGTCCTTTTTGTGTCCTTTGGCTTTATAGCTCCCAAACAATTGTTAAATTATTTGACTCTCCAATCGTTCGACTTTGAGCATACCTTATTACAGTTATTCCAGAAACGCGTCGTGCGCACTAAGTTTGACATCTACGTTTTTATTACTATCACTGGATCAATACCTCTGTTGGTGGACTATTAGTCCCCGAGGGTATCATCCGAAGGAGTCAGTGGTTCGGCACTGACATGGTGTATTAAATATGTTGATTATTGAAATTTTTCAGTTACTAATTTATTTAATTATTGCATTGTTAAAACTAAGGTTCTCCTCCGTCAGTTAAATGTGACCTTAACCGATGTTGGCTGTCCTGTTTGGGCCATTTCCCAATTTGTTAAATTATTTGGTTTTCCAATTTTTCGACTTTGAATGTACCAGGCCCCCGTTTCACAAAAGGTCGTAAATCGTAAACTTGGTCGTACGACCGTTTCACAAAACTTACCGACTTCCGATTTACGACATTTTTTGGTCGCAAATTACCGACTAGGTCGGAGCAGTCGTAAATCGTAAATCGTTAAAAACAAACGTTGAATGTACATCATTACAATGAGGAATCATGCTATTCCATCACTTCTGCAGGTTAACAACTTGTAAATATCATACCCAAAATAAAATGTATCTCCCTTTACGGTGTGTATAATTTTCAAATCGATTGACGTATTGTAATTTCCGCACACGTCATATTTACAAAAGGGATATTTCTTTTGTTTTTATGTCGTTACTAAAAAGAAACTATTGGTTATAATAATCTTTCTAAATAAGCAACACAATTTTACTTAAAAAATCTACATCTTTTTCTCTTTATTGCAAGGAAATCTATCCAGATGAAAAAAACGAAACTGCCACGATATAACTGAAATATTGTTGAAACTGGCGTTTTAAACACCATCAAACAAATTAGACAAACAAGCATACAAACGGCGGAAATGTGCGCTTCATAAAACGTAATAATGAAATATTATGCAAGGAAAAATTTCAGTGACATGATAATTTTTGGCACGCATCCAATTACATGCATGTATATTTCGACTGACCAGGAAAAAAACACACTGAATTCGTGCTACAATTTTCAATTTCTTGACAGTATTTGACATCAAAATTACAAAAAGTCCAAATTTAAAGCGGAAAGTCGATATATCATCAAATTTTAACGGGCTGTTCTAATAGTTGAAGTTGGAACTATTTATACACGTTATATTCATGGCAATTACTGAGATGTGAAATAAATATCCAAGAAAAAACGATCTACTGAAATGTATCGTGGTTACTCAAGGGTGTACGGGACAGACGAGAATTTTGAAAGAGGGGGGAGGGGGCACAACATATATTTTACCCCCAGTTCTTGCTGCATAGGAATAGTACCCCTCAAGTATATTCCTCTCAACTAGAAGCTACGTAAAGTCAATAACTACATGTATTCACTAAGTATTAAAATTGGCTCTGCATTATGACCCAATATGGTGGTTTCAATTTTTGAAACCTATTGATATAGGAAAATATATAACAAATGCTTATGTGCTATAGCTCTAGCTATTTTGTTAAAAATAACTTTATTCTCTAAACCAATGTTACAAAGGTTACACAGTGAGAGTGTTCAAATCAATACAAAGAAAATACATATCATTACATCAATTATCAAGATTATGGGTGTACATTGAATACAAATTATGAAAAGAATGTTTAAACGTTAAATACAAATGATACAAATACTAACAGAGGTGTGATGGATTTTTTTTCAAGGAGAACTAATTTTCTTATTTATTATATCAATAAGCTTACATAAATTGCGAATAGTTTCTGGTTTATTTTGGTTAAATAATGATAACAGTTTTAATGCGCTTGGTCTGTTGAAGTATTTTGGAATTAGATTTTTTCTTTCAGTTACAAAATTTGTTCAAGTCAACGTTTTACCATATATTAAAAACCTGTACTCAATTTTATTCAAAGAGTCATGTAAATTAACTGGTGCTAAATACATGCATTGTAATCTGTACATGTATACTTAAACATTTGAAAAGTTTCATTTGAATCCGCTATAAAATGTCTTTCTTAGATAAATCATAATTAAATCTGACCTAAGTTATGATATTATAAGGTTAAATATATGATGCCCGATGTGGGACAAAGGGCTCCAAAAAAAGTGGGCGGACTAGAATTTTGCAAAAATCACCAATGACAATCATTGGGAAAATATGTGTATCATTGCTGGTGAGGGATGGAGTGAACTTTCTCTTTATTATTGTTGACTTTTCTGTCATCAGCCTTATGAAAGCTGATATTTTCTCCTTATTTCACCGCGGAGCTTTCCCTGAGAAAGCGGTCTCCACTTTGAAACTGTCGTCTTCTACTTTCTAAGGGTGTCCCGTGATTTGTATCTACAAAGACCAATCAAATAATATAAATATATTTAATATTTTGCTTGAACGAATATATGAATTTATCTGATAGGTGCGCGGCCCTGGTAAATTGATCGATTTTCGTACCTCCGCACACAGAAGACGTCATAACCACAAGTCGTAAATCGGATATCGTAAAAACATTCCGACAAGTTTTGTGAAACGGAGGCAAACTTAGTCGGTAAGTGATCGTAAGATAGGCTGGAAATCGTATGATTTACGACCTTTTGTGAAACGGGGGCCTGATGAAGGTTATTCCAGAAACGTGTCGTGCGCACTAGCATTGATATCTACGTTTTTTTAACTACAATTACAATAAAGTCCTGATTGGGGATACATGTAAGAATGGACATTTTGAGGACATTGTTTACACTGAATAGTCACATTGTCGATCTCATTGTTTACATGTTGTTGACTCGATGTACTCATTTCAGTGAAGATCCGTACAAATTGATTCTTTCGGAGTGCATATGGTGTAAAAGTGTCGCTCACAGTGTACCTACTGTGTGTCTCCTTTTCCATTTGACCATTTGTCAGTGATAGGCTGTTGACTCAAATCAAACATATCTTCAATTAAATTACTAGAAGACATTGACCGACCATTCACATCAGACGCCATTTTCATTATCTATTTTATTTTAGTTTTATTATATGTACAGCACTTAATATATTGGCATGTATATTGGTTTATGATGATAGAAGTATGCAATATTTGAGCTGAAATGTAAATAAAATACGCCCGAGTATATTACTTTAATTTATACATTTATCAATTAGGTCAAACAATAATTCCATGCATACATGTAACCCTTTATGCGGTATCGAATTAAAATGTTAATGATTTAGAACGTGTGGCGAGCATTTCCGTACAGGTCTTCAACAGCACTAACTATGCTTGATGGGAAAGACAATCAGTGCAGGAAGGTTATCAGATTGTTTTATCAACTGGTTCATCATTCGTCCATTGTGTTTGACACTTTTACTATTATCCTGGATTATGAAATAACAGTATCATTAAGTTTAAAGTCAATACAAAACCATGTTTAACTATAAAAGAAATAATATCTGTGTACAGAAGTTCAACGATATCTAAAAACTACTCAGAAATGATTAAGGGATGAAACGAGGAAACTATATCTAAAATTACAGAAATGAGGAAGGAATGGAACAACCCAGAAAACGACTTTAAACTGCCATGGAAAAGTCTGAAGAGTTTGATAGAGAAGAAAGATTTATCATTTTATAAGGAATTAATGCGCTTTGTATTTTTTTCTAAATATACGAACGAAAGGGATATTTAGCGTAAAGAAAAGGGTTAAACTTGTTAACCACTGGTCAGAATTACCGTATTTTAACCTGACAACCACCATCAAGAGGGTATCCCATTTCCAGAAGGATGTTAGACTGAACTGCCTAATGAAATACATCGTGATCCAGGCAACCTGATGGGTATCACACGTTTACGTATACTAATTTATTGAGTATACATAAGTTTTAATGAATCTATGTTTACTATTAAAATAATCTACATTTTTTGGAAACAAACAATCAGCAGATGAATATCATGTTCCATGGGTTGATCAATCCTTGTATTCACCGAAATTGAAAGTCATTAACTGTTTTATTATATGACATTAAATCAAATTTGAACTAACACCAAACAGCGCCGACTTTGTTCCCCAGACACCCCTGTCTGCCCAACGTCTGCCATTATTAATATAATTGTGTACCGAAAGTAATTATTAAGAACGCATCTGATTAGTCGATAACAAAACTTAACCCGATGATGACCGGCTACTACTTTTAAGATAATTGGGAAACACCACTTCTATTTTAAGGTGTCTGGAGGAGCTTTGGAATGTTATGTTCACCTCTCGTGACTTTTTGCGCGTTGAATATAACGTTTTATCAAAGATCGTCAATAGGGACGTCAACCAATCAGAAAAGACATTATCTGAAGTCATATAATAAATCAAAATAAGACACCCCCATTGAACTAACTAAATGATATATTACAGCTTAATTTGTATCAATGAACACCTTATCACTTATTCTGGAGAGTATTCATTTGAACTTAAAAGTACAGACACATGGGGGACTTTGCAGATCTGCCTCATGTATGTATTACAGAAAGGGACAATTGATTTCTAAAATTGAAACGCTATGATTTTACAACCAATTACAATGTGTTATGTCTTTTGATCAGTTGGTCAAATATGCCAACACATTTATTTCTTTGCAAATGCAATTATTATGCCAGTGTTTTGCTTATTGGTGAATTGCCCCATCCACTCAGTTATGTAAGCTTAGGGGAATTAGAGTTAGGGGTATGATGTTTAACGCCACTTCAACAATATTTCAGTTATATCGTGACGGCCAGCTTTATTGATGGAGGAAACCGGAGTACCCGGAGAAATCCACCGACCTGCCGCAAGTCACTGTCAAACGTAGGGGTGTTCATGTAGTTAGTCTGCCAATATGCCCAAGCAACACTACTTTTACATGACTAGCTTAAATAAATTATCTCTTAATTATTTAGTTATATGCCTATACCAGCATCATATGTTGATAACCCGAAAGCAAAATGTAGTTTTTACAATAATCACACAAAAGTATTAAGTCACTATAACAATAACCTTACATTAAATCTATTTCAAATTACACAAACGTTATATTAAATAAGGAACAAATGTACAATTATTGAATAAATTGGATATATTACAATCCAGAATTGATAATTAAATACCTCTAGATAATTTCCTTTGGCCTTCAGTTAGGATAATTGCTTGGCGCCAGTGAATTGATAATTATTTGATTCTTCCTGTGAAATTCGTACAATTACTTCACGTTTCACTTATGCTGCTCTACTATTAGTCATCGGAGCATTTATTATTTAGTTTATTATATATTTACTTCTATTTGTTTGAGAGTTAGGGTTATGGTGTTTAGCGCCACTTTGAACACTATTTCAGTGGAGAAGACCCTTGAAAATTGTTATAATTTTTGTCCAATCCAATTGTTATAATATTTAGCAATAACATATGTTTAATCTAACAATATTTCAGTTATATCTAATTTAAACATATTTTATTGTCTAAATAATGACAAAAGGATCAGACACAAGTTTTTCAACTTAGTATTGTCTTCTCCATATACATACAATATACAATATGATATGCATTAATATTACATAATTTCTCTACAAAGGAGAAGAGCCAGGAACTCAGTATACGGCCCTGTAAATCAGTCATTTTTAAAGTAGATTTATACATGAAAATGTTTGGTTTGTGCACCATTTCAAGACTAAATACGATAGTAAATGAAAAAATGAGGCTCTTTAATTCCACCTATATTAAAGCATAGCGCGCCCAAAGTAGCTTCCATTTCAGGTTTGACCAAAAATTCCTCGAAATAGTTACCTTTGAAAGAGTTTTACCTATGGGCGCCAGGCCTCGCCCGTCATTATTTTTGTTTTAAGATGAAAAGCTCTTTAAATAAAGACATTTTCAGGCGAACAATCCATGGGCGAGGCTTGGCGCCGCATTAAACAACAGAAAAAACGGTTGATTTTCGATTTGTTTATCTTTCCGGATTACGTAATTTTGGAACCGAATACGGAACGACACTAGACAAACGATTCGGAATGCAAATTTGATGGAAAAGAACGGAATCAGTCGGACCTATGAAAGAGAGTTTTTACAACATTTATCACATCAGAATTTACTTTGAATGCTCTAAATATGACTTAAATAGGATGAGGTAGGTAAAAACAATGTACATTTCCGTGATTAATGTATTGCATGATATGCCTAATCCCCGAGATACATTCCTTACAAATGAGTGTTTATCTCTGAAGAAATAAGTTAATAAAGATGAGTTATGTATGAAAGCCATGGAGAAATTGTTGGACTGTAGTACTCTCCTTTAATGTTTTTAAGAATTCTTTTGAAATATATAATAGTTTAGCATTCTTATTAATCTTATACAGAAATAAAGAATAAGGAACCACACTAGACCTCTAGCACAGTCGCCTTTTGGGGATAACACACAGGCTATCATCGTTCTTGATGGAACTTATATTTTCATAGAAAAAGTAACAACTTTGTTTTCCAGCGACGGTCATATTCAATGCATAAAAGACGACCTTTGGTAAAACCTATGGTAATAGTAACAACCACAGGATACTTTCTAGCAGTACATGGCCCATACCTAGCTGATGCTAAAAACAATGATGCCTCTATCCTTACTCATATTATCAAGAACAACATAGATGACATCAAACACTGGGTTAATGAGAATGACATTTTTATAGTAGACAGAGGTTTCCGTGATGCATTGCCACTTCTTGAAGAGATTGGAAAAAAAGGAGTGATGCCAAAGTTTTTGAAGAAAGGTGAAAAGCAAATGTCAACAGAGGATGCTAATCTTAGTAGGCTAGTTACGAAGGCAAGTTGTTTTTACCTCTGAATGGATTGATTGATTGATTTATTGATTTTTGGTGTTTTAACGCCACTTTCAACAATATTTCAGCTATATCATGGCGACCAGTTTTTAATGGTGGAGGAAGCCTGAGTACCCGGAGAGAACCACCGACCATGGGCAAGCAACTGGTAAACTTTATCACTTACGGTTTCGAGTCGAGTGCACCCTTTTTTCCTCTGAATGGAAAATACTGAGATGTGGAATTAATGTCCATGAGACAACGATCCAACAAAACAGCAAAATACAAAACCTCATATAGAGAACATGCAGCAGTCTCCAACAAAGGACTTTAGTAAACGTCCACTGCAGAGTGTTCTGTAAATGGCCCCAAACCTGACAAAACAAGACAAAAAAAACAATGTAAGTAATTCAACACCAGACCAAGAAAATATCTGTTGAGTTTTTTTTTATATATTTGAAACAAAGCCGTGAATACAACAAGATCGATAATAAAAGTTTTAAAAGGGTCAGTTCAAAATAAGTTATATTGTTAGATTCATGATTTTTGTCCCGCCTCATTTAGAGAGGGAGGTGAGATTTAGGGATAGTGTTTCCGGCGGAGGCGTCCACATTAAAGTTTCTGCTCACCTCAATAAAGCAAGAACCACACATGCTCATCTCAGTTAGTCAGGGACAAAACTTGAGTTGATAAGTCAATGATATTTGGTAGAACATTTGAAGTTTTATAAGTATGAGCTTAGCTCCATGATAATTTTAAGTGTATACCCCTGTTTTCACGATTGATCGACTTTGACATTTTAACATAATATATAGTTTATTTTGTCTTGTTTTTAACTTCCTGGTCCGATGGGTAGTCGAAGCAGCTAATGCTCGTATAAAAAGATGGAAATATTTTGCAAACATACTGCCAACCAATCAAGTGCCTTATATTTCCGAAAATATCAAGATTATTTGTGCCATTTGCAATAAGTTTTTTCGTCCACTCTCATCTGGTGCTGCAGAAGAGGACGAAATTCTTGCTGCTAAGATGAAGTTCCTTTCAAAGGAGATTAACTCCCTTAAAAGCTTTGTGGAAGAAAATAATCTAGAGCGAAAATCTGCTAAGTGGGAAATAACAGAAGACATAAAAGACTTTCCATTCTTAGGCGAACAGGAATTGAGGAACATTACTTGTGGGGTTTATCAATTGAAACTTAGTCCTAGTTACATCCAGGAATACTTAGATGGTGAAAACCAGATCCTTATTCATAAGGAAGACCCAGGACTAATCCGAGTTAAAATACACAGCAGGCACATATCTTCCAAACAATATATTCTATGGATCCAATTCACAGAATCTACGATCAGCGCATGGTACTGTAAGTGTCGCGCCGGTGCCCGTGTTGTCGGTGTCTGTTCCCATATAGCATATGTACTGTGGTATCTAGGATTCGCCAGGCATAATGAAAAACAGTTATATGGTGTCAGAAACAGGGGAGAATTTGTTGAGGACGCACAACAAGTTGACAATTCAGATTCCGAGAGTGAGAGTATCACAATTGAAGAATGATGTTGTCTTTGTCGAAGACAAACATAACGTTTTGCAAGAAACTGTGAACTCTATGTTTTATGAAAAATATGTGAATTTGTGCTTCAAACCATCAGTGTTTAGCATACATGTACATTGTATATACATGTATATAACAAACTCATACTTAGCAATTCTAATATCAATTCTATACTATTTTGGCATTTGCAATTTTTGCCATAAGAGCGTCGCTGATGAGTCGTTTATAAACGAAACGCACGTCCATCGCAGTAAATTGTTTGCCTGGAATTTGATCAATTTACTATTCATTTCTCCATTTTTCTAAACAGTGTGTCAATCTAGAATGTTCTAGTCTAATTTAATATTTTTTAACAATATGATGGTGTACGAAAAATGAAGCTTGAGGAATTCATATTCATGCCAATTTTTTTTCTTAATAATCAGGAACTTGTACTATATTTTGAGATTATATTTCCAGAAACCTCCACTACTTTTCTTTTGATTTTCTGTTTTTACCTAAAACTGAGCATAATTATTATTTATTTTTCATGGTTTATTAATTACGAGGGTTATTAGATAATATATCCAAACTAAAAATATTCATTAAAACAAGCATTAAAAATAGCAATATGATTCATTTCCAGAAATTCTCAGTTTCTTGTTTTTTAAATATTGACCTACAATGTATCTAAAATTAAAACCATTTGTACTTTTTATTGGATAATTGATTATTATTCAATTGAAAAACTCAATAACAAAACATACAAACTATACAAGCAATTGTAATACATGTATTATATGCAATATGGTTAATTTCCAGAAATACTCAGTTTTTCGTTATTTTTTTATTATTTTACCCCAAAATAACCCCACATAATCCATAGGATAATTTTTGATGTTCAGAAGTAAGTAAATATGCTATTTCACAGTGTATGTGATAGTTGGATGATTTGTTCTGCATTCGTTTTTTCTTCTATAAACAATTTCCAGAAATCAGCATTGTTTGTGTTATTTTCATGTTTTTGCCCCAAAATCCATGAAAGGTGAACTCTAGGTGAAAAACAAATACATAACATAAAAAAGAAGTGTTCTTTTATGAAGAAAAACTAAAGATTGTATGTTTTTAAGTAAGGGCCAAAAACACCACTTAGTGGCCCAACTCCTTTTAACATGAAGACATGAAACAATAAATGTAGCAATAAAGCAGAATGCGACAATGGAACATCATTAAAAGTAACCAATCAAACAGATCCGAGTATGAAAAAACTGGGACATAGACAGTAGCACGTGTTGTTAGTTATTGCATTAATAATACATCATTTCGCTAAATGTAAGTAATTTTAGTTCACTTTGTGTATTATAATATGGTATTAAATATGAGTTATCCATTGTCGCATACTGTTGTAAACAAAAAGAAAAAAAAAGAACAATGAAAATAATCTTTCGAGGTCAGTCATGAACGGTAAACAATATAAATATCAAAACACCTTATCATACAGTATTCACTCTTATATCGTGGTGGTCAGTTTTATTGGTGGAGGAAACCGGAGTACCTGGTGAAAACAACTGAGCTTCGTAGTGCATAAACGTTTCGTTATAAAATGCAGTTGGTAAATTCTGCTCTTAATATTTTGAAATAGATGTAACGCAAACTATATGGTATCGTTTCTGATATTAAATATAGGGGCCGTCGTGGTCGTGAGGTAGGTGGATTTATAACAACCTGTGCAATCGATGTATATCACCACACACGTGAGTTAGAACCCCGGTCATGGCGAGGTGTACTCGATACACAATTGTGGGATAAAGTTTGTCAATGACTTACAGCAGGTCAGTGTTTTTTCTCTGGGTACTCCGGTTTCCTCCACCAATAAAACTGACCGCCACGATATAACTTAAATATTGCTGAAAGAGGCGTAAAACACCATAAACCAAACCAAACCTAAATTTATAATTGATTTATTAGAATCATGATTCCAAACCTAATACAAAATGTATGACAAAATCAAAAGATAGTGATCATTGTAGAACAAAGCCATTTAATTTTGTGCATACATTAGTGATTGATTTTACAACAGTTGAATGTGACACTCTCTTTATTGTCTCTTTGTGGACATTTCACTGCATAACCTTTATAAACTCTATTAAAATACAGTACTTATTAGCAATTAAATATTTGTCTCAGATTACTTTGGGATTCGTAAATTGTTCACAACCATCGATTTCTTTTGTAACTCATTTGCTAAATTAATCCCTGTTGACTTAACCTGATAAGCGATTTCCGTGTAATTACATACAATATTCAAAATAAATAAAAATTAAATCGTCCAATCAGGTGCATCATTATAAAATGTGTCTGTAAACAAAGACGACGTTTAAATTTGAATATAAAATTACTACAGATATTAAAGCTGTATAAATATGGCGGAAAATTCATCAACATCGTCTGGTCTAACACCAAACACAACCGGAAATGAAATAGTACCGGAAGTTGAACAGATAATTGTGGTTGATTTTCGACAGTGGTACCAACATGGATTCGAGTATGTTATAAATGGATTTGTAATCCCTATATGGACTATATTGAACATTTGTATATATTTTCTGATGGTGTATGTATTTTTGAAAAATGGCATGACTACAAAGTCTCACATTTGTTTGATTGCCATATCAGTTACCGATAGTCTATCGGCAATTTGTCCGAGTATAATGTGGTTTTATTTCTTTGCGGTCAGGAAACAATTTTATTATCTCCCATGTGCTTGGTGCAGGACTTATCATTACATGACAGAAGTAATTCCCCATATCTTTTCGGGGACATCATTTTATATTACCATACTGCTTTCCATCCAGAGATATATAGCTGTCGGACACCATTTTAAAGTGGACAGACTTTGTACTAAACGAATAATCATAATTGGGATATTTGTATGTGTACTCATAGCATTTGCATTAAAGGCAATATGTTTTGTCCACTATGACTATTTCGGAATAACAGTACCAGCATTCATTGGAAATGGGACAATGCAAGCGTGTGCGGTGCGAGCTCCAAAATGGCTTAACATGCCATTCTACGAGTATTTAGCTGTTATACAAGCCGTATTCACTTTTATTTACCATCTCATGCCATGCACCGTTTTGATGATATTTGAATTTTTATTGATTTTTGCAGTTGTGAAGTCAGCAGAAACCAGTAAAAAAATGGCATCTAGTTCTAGAGCTCAGACAATACGTCGACGCAAGGAGAGACAACTCACTTATTCTACTCTCGCTATATCCTCGCTATCTTTGCTCTATGGATTGTGTGCTAGTTTTACTCAATTATTAGATTTTTTATATCTGCAGTTTGGAATTAGTGTCATCTGTAATAATGACATCCGGTCAATCGTTGCTGCGTTTCATTTCCTTTATTTTATTATGTTACTGTCGAACTTCGTCATCACTTGTTGTTAAAGTGAAGCATTCCGGAAGCACTTAAGTTCCGTTCTTAACCCAATTTCAAAGAGGTTCAAACCTTTCAGTCCTTTGACAATGCCGTTTTCTGTCTCTGCTTCATTATCAACCAACAATACATCTTTTATAGCATCAAACGAAAATCTGAAAACACCAGTAGATTTAACTAAAGTGAAGTCATTACAAATATAATAGACCATTTGTATATTTCCCACTTTGATTCTAATAAAAACATTGATATCAATTTTAATGCGTTTCTGGAATAACCTTCATCAGGCCAAAATATTAGAAAGCCAAATAATTTAAAAGTCTTGGGGAATATAAACGAAAGGGTATACACAGGATAGCCAAAAATCGGAAAATTATACGTCTTACAGTTGTTATTTCCTTTTAAGGCAAGCAAAATCATCCACTTTCATGCAATGAAAGTTACACATATTTTCCCCATAATCTGTTTAAATTTTAATTTTGCCAAAACTTGTCAATTTTCTATATGCTCTAAAATCATACTGGTACATTAAAACGCAAGAACAGCGGTGCCAATGCGTCGACAACGGTTTGTTCAAAGCAGCGACAACGGTGAAAATGACGAATTAATAATTGTAACAGAGGTCGGTTTCAAATTTATTCATTTATTATGATGTAGAAACATATTCTTCAATAGGAAATACGTACATGGAATGTAAAAACATAGTTTAATGGTAGAACTGTGTACAAGTGAACGTATCTATCCACGATGTGTGTAAAATGTTAGATTTTGCTCAATTAGTCACATATAACCCATCTCTATGTATCTTTAAATAAAAACAAATATCATAAAAGCATTGCCTTAGATGCATTTTGTCCTTCATTTGAGGTTATTTGATTGTTGTGTGCTGATTTAAGTCCCAAATTCTAAATCAACGCAGTGGACAACGAAATTTGTTTTTGTTTGTTTGTTTATTTGATGGTGTTTAACGCCACTTTCAACAATATTTCATTTATATCGTGGTGGTCAGTTTTATTGGTGGAGGATCCGGAGAAAACCACCGACCTGTCACAAGTCACTGACAAACTTTATCACATAATGTTGTACACCTCGCCCAGATCGAGATTAGAATTCACAACATCAGTGGTCATAGGTATTTGTAAATCCAACTACGCTATATCTTTTTTTTTAATCAATCTTAATAAAGTAAATTTCAAAGCATGGATTCAAACTTTTTTCCAGAGGAGTACACTTGATGTGCCAAAGAACAGAGCCAGACGAAAACCATTTGAGCTTTTGTAACGCTTAAAATGCAAACATTTTTGTGATCATGTTTTCTTCCCCGAAATTTCAGTGATAATATTTATAAGACATTTAAATTACAAATTGAAACTCGCAACTTTAAATGGCTGAATCGTTCGAGAAATTGGAACCAACTAACTAAATTTATGGAATCTGTAGTGTTGGGCCTGAAATGATCTACGATTTCATTTGATATAAGGGGTCATTTCAAAAGTTTGAAAATCCTTGCTACGGTAAATATAATGGTTATCCAAAAGTGGGTGGATGGTATTCTTTTCTCCTATTATTAAGTTTAATATTTGGTATACATATCTCAAAATCAAGACAAAAACGTTCATAGATAACCTGTTTTATTAATTATTATCTGCAGATCTAAATACTTAGAAAAACAATAGTGGCTTATACATTTGTTTTTGTATTAAGCAATGTACATACATTTTTTTTCTGACCAAAATGATAAATTGTCACTTTGTTATGAAGGAGACGAGTGGATTATTTTTTTTTCAATATTAATTTGTTTGGATAATTCAATAAGTTTTGAAATGATCCCTTATATTGTTAATACTTTGTGTTATTTGTTGTAGTTTTCCTATGTTCTACTTTTCACTTATTAACTTAACAGGTTTTTTTTAAATACATTTTCTTCTAATGGACACATCTTTTTTTCTCTGAACCCCATTTACAGCATGGTCGCCTCGAGTGTGGACTAGACCGTCAGCTGGGCCAATAAATTGTATATCTGTTGATCTTCCGCTAAACATGCAGCATTAAGGAACAAGAACAAAGACTTGACAGGTCTATGGATAAGTTCTGTGCATGAGAACAAAACATTGCTTATTTGGCCTTGACATTTCCTAGGTCTAGGTCCTAATCTCATGTTTATCCATGACACCGCCTTGTCCTAATAAAACAAAAATATATATATACCATTGGTTCTCCATTACTGACCAGCTGAACCAGCTATATTCAGTGGATTTTTGAGTGGGTATAATTCGCTCTAACAGAGTAAATTTAGTGATATTAATTTGATATACTTTTGATTTTGTCTGGCTTCTCCAATATAAACATACATTATGTGATGGTGGACATCTTAGATATCCAATCGCATTTTTTCTTTAAATCATTTAGAGGGTCATACAAGTAACGACATTTCTAACAAGGAACAAGTCAATCACACGTCGTACTAAGAAGCCAATTTTACATGGCTTTCCAATCTTTCTAAGTTGAGAGAACCTGACGAAGGTTATTCCAGAAACGCGTTGTGCGCACTGAATTTTATACGTTTTGTTTTAATGTCCAAATGTAAAGAAAACTACGTAAAATGTCGGGGACTACACAAGTAACACGTACACAAAATTTGGCTCCAAATGGACTAGTATTAGTGGTTTATGAGAAATACATAGAAATGTTGACGCTTAGATGACGATGGCCGCGCAGATTATACAATTCTTTTGGATTTCGTCAAGGATTATGTCTGATAATGGACAAAACGTTAAAAGAGGACGTATATATTATTTTCGAAAGAGTGATTAATAAGAAAAATTAGAATGAATATAGCCCAATGGGTCAATGAACACTCACACTTGATCGATCTTTAAAGACCCAAATATTTCTAACCACCTTCCTTATTTTCATGACGAATGTGGTGTTGTCCCTGCAGACAAGACCCCTTACAATATTTTACAATATCGTTTTTGTGAGTAAATCACATTACATACACAGTTGTACAACTTCACAATCTGCCACTGGAATTGATTAGAACCCCAGTGGGTCAGTATGTAGATGACCAACCCATGGATATATTAAGGTCGTTTTTCAACTCAACTTAAAATCTAGATTATAGCATCCATAATTATATACAGGTAGATTTGTACCCGGTCTCACCTAGCATTATGCCAACCTACAACAATTGCTTGACCAGAAGCTTAAGGGAACGGGTACGTAAAACAATTTAGTAGCAAATTGGAATCTAAAACGAAAATATATTGCCGAATAATTAACATTAGTTAGAAATTATTTCACTAACTTAGTGCTATCACACCCTTTTAACTTTGATAATCAAAATATCCCCGTTTGAGCCACAACACGTCTTTGTACCTGTGATTAAAATAATTAACATTCCTATAGAGTCATCACACCATCTCGTGACATATCGTGGGAAGGGAAATAACTCTTACTGTTTTCAAGCATTTTGTTTACTATTGTGAAATGCGAAGGCAGATTTTGATCTGCGTTTACAATTGACCAATTCAAATGACGGAAGGAAAAGAACTCGCAATGGATATTGGATATATGTTCGTTCTTTTATAAAAATGTTCACCAAACTTCATCTGCAAAAGATATATCACTGTATATAGCGATCTGATAAACTATTGAAATACAACGTTCAGCTGTATATTACGATTCATTATAACACTTGTCAAGTATGTGTTCGACTTGAATATTGATAAAAGAAAAAAAACCACAAATTTGTCTTTAATGAGGAAAAAACAACAGCACAAATTAAAAATATTTAACATAGGGATACATTGCATAACATTAAAAGAAAGAAATACAAAACGGTTCGTGCAGATATGGCATTCGTCAAAGTAACTTTCGACAAAATTGTTACTATTGTTGTTTTTTTTTATTTTTTTATAGAACTTGTATTTTGTTTCTTTATTTCCTATGCAGTTGAATTGTTGCAATATTCAAAGAGTGTATAATCAAGGGAACTCCCATTGTTTACATATTCATAAGTTTTACTGTAATGCCTCAAAATTGTAGCACAGGTGGAAAAAGTTGTAAAATGTACGCCATATTTACAATGTTTTCAAGTTCAGATGTAACTGAAACATAGCTACTCAAGACTGTCCTGCTAAATACATGTACAGAGCATACACTTATTTTCACTGAACTTTGCAAATAAAACTTTCTGTGGCTGCCGTGGTCGCGATCGTGCAGTAGTTGGATTTACAATTACTTATGCGATCAGTGCCTATCTTCTTTAATAAGTATTATGCCGAGCTCATGTGTGACGCTAACGTTGTGTGATAAAGTTAGTCAGTGACTTGCAGCAGGTCGGACGTTTTCTGCGGGTAATCCCTGATCCTGTTAAATAATAATTTATTTCATCGTCATATAAATGTACTCTTGTTAATTCAAGGAAATATTACTAGGGTAAATAGGAATTCAAATAAATTAAAAAAAATAGCATGACGAAAAGATTTAAATTATTGAGAAGAACAATGGAGTCGAAGCTACTCTTTATGGCGTGTTGAACTATCAAGGTACATCAAGTCGATATTTGAAATGATTTGTTAAATGTGGTTCAGTTTAAATTTTTTTTTTTCTTAAATACAAGTTCCGAGAATTTGTATCAATCTGACGAGCAATCTTGACAGTTTAACACAAAATAAACAAGGATGAACTGGTCATTGCAAATGAACATCACGTTTTGAGTGATATCATCATTTTTTCCTGGCAACTGTGAAAACTTGCGTAATATAATCACCACCCCTTGTTGATTAGGAAACATTTCAAAATAGTTCAACAGTAAAAATGTGAAGGGCTTAAATGCATCAATATGCAAATGCGATCAAATAAAATATTGCATATATAGTATGAAAAGTTTGAAGATGCCACCAAAGGGGTAATTAAAAGCCGTAAATCGAAGGACAGACAATACAACGACCACAGGAAAAACTACAGAAGGACAAACAATGACCCCCCCCCCCCCCCACACACTACTCAGAAAACTAAAGATCAAAGAACACGAACCCCACTACAACCCGGAGGTGAACTCAAATCCTCCGAAAGGGTAAGCATTTTCTGCTCCACATGTTGACACAATATGCTATCATGGTTCCCTTGAAAGAGGGTTACTGCTGACGACGAAGCAACTGAACCAATGCTTCCTAGTGGCTTAGTTGAAGCCATCACTTGAAAAGGTATACGATGGCCACCATCACTTGATTAACCGTTTCGGGATATCTTTGGATATGTTCCATTTGTCGTAATCACCATCTGACCTATTGCTCATTCATGCCGTATCAACGGGTGTTTAACCCGATGAGTGCCACTAAAGGAGGGGTAACTGCTTACCCTTCCGGAACACCTGAGTTTACCACGTCTATAGTGGAGTTCTTATTGCAGTCCTTAGATTTATATTTTTTGTCCTTTTTCTTTTTACCATTGTATTTTTTTTCTTTCGATTAACGATTTCTGATTACCTTCCAGTTTTTTCCATACTTAATGATTATTCTCCATGTGCATTCTTTAATCCTTTATCAAAGCTTGAAACGGTTAACAAATTAAAACTTAAAAGTTTCTGCCTACTGTTTCTATCTTTTTTTCCTCCCAAAGAAACAAAACGTACATTTAGTGGAACTGACTTACGTAGTAAAATTGTGTCTTAATAAAGGACTGAAATAATTGAATTAACGTTAATTAACATTAAATGTTACTTTATGCAATTCACTATTGTTAGCAGGGAACAATGTGATAGATATATATTATTACATGGTACTTTTCATATCATACCCTTTATCAGCCCGAGGGTCGATAGGCTTGCGCCATGATATTTGAACGAGGAGTGATAAAGGGTATGCTATGAAAAATTACGTGTTATGATCTGTTTATCATGTACTTCAACACAAGAAATAACTTATTTGTACCAAAATGTTTTGTCATTTTTGGCTAGAATTAAATACATAGTTATAGAACAAGAAATTTATTGTTTTAACTCCAATAAACGCACCTTTTCTTAGCACTTTAGATGTCATAAGAGAGAAAATTGGCAGTTAATAATTTTCTGTGAACATATTCGATACAAAAGTTTAGTTAACTGTTTGTAAAGACAGTTTTCCGGAAATTAACGAAGTGGCTTGAATAGACTTACGAACATTGACGGAAAGACATGTAATAACATTCCGGAAGCAGTTTATAAACTGGCTTTGTCAGCCCGTTTATGCCATTCTTGTGAAAATAAGTGAAATACACATGATTCCTCCTATTATTCTAATCAAAGCTCAAAGTTTAATAACAGGGTAAAATTTTAGCTATATTATCTACAAGTAAGTGATAAAATAAAATACTTTAAAATAAACAACAAAATAAACAACAAACAACTCTATAGTATAAAGTTGTAATTCAAAGAACAAGTGTTAAATCAAATAAATGACAATACATTACATCCATTGTAGTAATAAATATTCCTGATGTTCACAGTCCTGACCCAATGGATAATATACATGTAACTCACACCAATAATGATAAGTAAACAGTTTTGGCCGTACCTCTTTCCTTTTTGTCACAGTTGAAATAAATTTGTATTCATACATTATTGTATGTAGTTGATTAAATTTCGTTTGTAAATATCTCAACGGTCACGATGATATTACAATAACATTTGAATAATTGATAATGATACAAAAATAAAACACTTTTAATACACACATTTAGCATACGTAATTGAATACAAAAATAAATATAAGTTAAGAAAAAAACACACTAATTTACAACTTGTGATATATACATGTTTGTTTCTGTGGTAGTTTAAATAAGTTTAAATGTTGCTTCACATTTGGCTCCATGCAACTCTTCAGTAGCAGTCATACTAATTTCTGTATTTCCGAAAATGTATTCTACCGACACACAACGCTCTTCCTCGGACGGCAAAGGAATGTCAATGTTTGCTTGTCCAATCAAAACACAACCATCTTCATCGACGTACATTGGTGTTTCTTTGTTGGAAGCATGCACTTTAACAATTATTGTTGATTGATTTGGTGTAGAGGTAGTAAAACGACGACTGATTTTAGTTCCGAGTGAAACGGATTTATTTTGTTTTATAATTTCACCAAATACACCACGGCATCTAATGTTATCTGTAAATTTACACGTGTATTTTCGATCTTGTTCGTGTTTGTCGGGATCAAACAATGTAGTAACCTCTGTTCCATAGGAAAAACGCATTACTCGAGATGCAATATAGTCTGGTTTGTGCCCAAACAAAACTGCCCCCTTTAATACAGACAAGGCTGCTTCTTCTGGGATAATGATGCGCTTATTAGGAAAGTTTCTTTTCATTGCCGCTTGAACTAGGGGGCATTCAGCAAATCCACCAACCAAAAGAAGAAGAGGAACGTTTTTAGCTGCCGACTCTCTCAGAACATCTTTGACCAAGGAGACGATGTTGTTTATGGTTTTATCAAACAACGATTTCATGACGTCTGCGTCTACTCTCATTTTATCTCCACGAAGTGTAATTTTACTGGCAAATGGCGAAGACTGAATCATAGAACTAAGGGTGTCGTGTTGATGACGTTCACAAAGCGAATTGATTGTAGTAAATGGAATTGTGAAGTTCACGTTGCCGGTAGTGTCTGTTTCTATTTTACGTTTGACCGTTTCAAATTCTCGAAGTAAATCTAAATAGGCTGTTGGATCCTCTTGCTGTAGCAATGTAATCATTGGTGCTCCAAGTATTTTAACGACCATCTGGATGAAAGCATTATCAATGGAAGTTCCACCACAATTTCCACCGCTGGCATGACAAAGTTCTTTGAGGTGTCCATTTGATATTTTTTCATGCACTGTTATATCAGCAGTGCCACCTATGAAAATGAGCAAAATAGTAAAGTAGCAGTGTTGAGATAGATGTCAAATACAAATACATTGTACAATCAAACTGTTTTTTATTTGCTAGAACAATGAGTAGTTATTTGCAGTAAGCTAATCAAAATGCAATCCTATTTACAGATATCTTTGGTGTATTGTGTTATGGAGTGACTTAATTAAACGCTAGTCTTCAAACAAATATCATGCGATGGATGCACAAAACATATACATCCTGTTTGACGTAGTCATTATTCCGTACTCCTTTTCACGAATAACAAGACGGGTGCCACTCATGGAGCATACACTGTTTACCTTTCACCTATACCGTTTTTGTGGGATTTATTTTGCTTAATCTTTATTTTTGTCTTTTTGATCGTTTTCATTTAGCCATTGTATCATCTGCCTATCTTAAGTTTACGGCTTCAGATTATTCATTTGATATCTTCAAATGCAAGGCTAGACGAATGTGTGGATGATGTTATTCATTTTCCATATTAAAGAAATGCGCGATAACTATGCGTCAACTTCAGTATACTTGGATATATTAGTCCTTTAATGTAAATAGTTGAATGAATTTTTTTCCCTTTGTTAAAGATAATTAGAAACAAAAAAACCAATACATTAATAAAGAATACAATGCTTCAATATAGTTAATATTTGTTTTTTTAGATAGCTTCATACAAAGAATAAGATGTGGGCATAGTACAATAATAATGATTAGTTTCCAATTAAGACTCAATGTAAATAATTCGAATATATACTGTACCTCCTAGATCAATCACCATATATTTTTGCCCTGTCCCTGGCACGATAAAGCCTTCCGAAGCCCCCTTTAGTTTCTCAGTTGGCAAATATTGACAGTGAATCGATGCAGCCTCTGGTTCCAGAGCAATACATAGTTGGTCATGGTTAATTCCAGCCTATGAATAATAAAGTTATAAGTACCAAGATTAAAATAAATATTGGACTCTAAATTTTCACCCCCGATATATTTGGTGGAGTCCAGGTTGCTCATAGTTTTAGTTTTTTGTGCTATCTTATTATGTGTATTTACGTTCTGAGTTATATTGATGACGTTTTATCTATCAATAATTCTAGATTTGCAGAATTTCTTCCATTGATATATCCTCCAGAGCTGGAAGTTAAAGAGACCACAGATACAGCTTCGTCCGCATCATTTTTGGACTTATACCTCGAATTTGACGACAGTGGTCAACTCAGTACTAAAATTTATGATAAACGGGACGACTTCAATTTTAAAATCATAAATTTTCCAAACATGTGCAGCAATATACCAGCTTCTCCTGCATATGGTGTTTACATCTCGCAATTGATTCGCTATGCAAGGGCCAGTAGCAATTATTCTGATTTCCTGAAACGTCATCTTCATCTGAGAAACAGGCTACTGGACCAGGGCTATAAACAGATTCGCCTTATTCAATCTCTTAAGAAGTTTATATTCCGATCCCAAGATCTTGTCGAAATATATTCCGTCTCTGCAGAAACGATTATAAGGGATGCATTTTCATATAGTGAAAATGTATAAAGATAAAGAAGTCAAGAAAAATGTCAAAATATTTTTTTATCAATGTGTGACGTAAAAGTGTTTTTGACATTTACTTCACTGAATATGGTACTGCTTTGACAACTATTTTACCTATTTTGTTCCTGTATTTAAATACTGTTATAGTGACAGCCCGAACCTTTGAACCGTAATGAGAGCGGGAGGTTTGGCGCTTTAAAATCTGATTCAACCCACCATTTCTTTAGAAATGCCTGTACCAAGTCAGGGTCATTACGGTTTTCACAGTTTTCCGGTTGTTGACTGATTTTGTCTGTTTATATAATTATGAGTTTTGACTTTCCCTTTGTAAGATTGTTCGGAGTTCGGTAATTTTGTTATTACCCTTATTTGTGTTGTGATGTTCGTTACGATTTTTGCATAAAAACTATGTTCGCTTCGTTTTTTCCGCCAGTTGTTTGCAAGAGGGCTTATTTACGTTATTTGTGTTTGTTTGCGTATATTGGCGTCCAACACATATTGTGGTGTTTTTTTTTCTTCGTCTTGTGTGCCCTATGTTGCCAGTTTATCTGGATTGTTGGATTGTCCATTTTTGAACGCCCTTCGGCGTTCTCTAACGGTTATTTTCAGTAGTTGTTATTGTGAGTATAGCACTAAATGAATTAATGTTACATAAGAAAACCTGTTGTGAATTAAAGTTAGACGAAAAAATACATAGACTATAAACATACATTATCACAAAATATAAAATGGAGTGGAACTTTGTTGAGCTTTTCTGTCCAGTTTCGTAGCGAGAGCAAGCGAATTTATATGTTCTGACAAGTACGCATATTGTATTTATCCTGCAATATCAAAGATCAGAAACTAACGTCGTTCTCATAGTTTTTAATGGTGTCCTCTATGAAGTCTATGCTCATACTTTTACCGTGTGTTACTGTCGCTTAGGATGAATCAACAAAGCAATATATCGGTCAGTGACTATACATAGCAAAAATGATTACGGCAAATGTCATATGTGATACATATACTATGTAGCGGGTAACCAATTTATGACCACGACCGTAAAACTTTCCAAGTGATGACTTCATTTTAGCCAAAAGCAACACTTGTTTCAGTAGTGTCCTTGTTATCATCTATCAAGGAAATCATGATAGGACCCATAAGCTTTATGTGCCAATTGTTGAAACGTTATTAACCTCGCATCGCTAAGGGGAACAACCAATAGAAATAAAGCAAAACTAGTTGAAGCTGATCTTCACTGAAATGTTTCTTGCGTATATGAATCCTTATATCAACTAAAAACGAAAGTTTTATAATATGATAATAATACTTTTTGTTTCTTAATTTTGCAAATTGTTCCGTGCATTAAACGTTGCCTTCATTACATGTGTTCGAATTCTATATTATTCTGATCTACATATATTTGACACACAGTAAATGTTCGAATCTTCAATTAACCTGACTTATAAATATATATTGGTTCTGTGCCAGATACGGGAAGTGATTGTAAAACTTTGCCAAACCAGTTGCTAAGGCCTTGACGAATGAAATTAAATCAGAATCAACTTTCATATGATAATTGTATATTATTGTTATTTGCTAAATTCTATATACCTTTTCCGCACTCTTTCTCATAAATTGTTTGGCACTATCAGGCCAGATAGCGGGAACTGTCAGAACCCATTTAATCTCGCGAGGTTTAATATTAATTCCTTCATTTTCAAGTACTTTTCGCATGTGACTTGTCAGTGCCCGTATTGACAAACCAAACACCTTTATGGCCAATAAACTTTTCCCAGTCACATCTTCAAGCTTCATGTCTTCATTTAAACCCTAAAATGAAATAGTGACAATACAACATACATACATTATTCATACTAGAGTAACAGGACGACTGCCACTAGTTGAACAGGAACTGCTTACCCTTCTGGGGCGCCTGAGGTCACCCACGGTTTTTTAGTGGGGTTCGTGTTGCTCGATCTTTAGTTTTCTGTGTAGTGTTGTAAAGATCGTTGTTTGTCCTATTTCATGTGTTCATTGTGTTGTCTGTACTTCCTCGATTTACGAATTCTGATTACCTCATTGGTATCTTCAAACTCCTCTTCTTTCTACATCTCACGTCAAGAAAGGACTCAAAGTTTTCAATGAAATAATTACATTACAATGGTGTAAAATTTCAATACATGTTTATGTATAATATACGACTTTTCCTTGGAAAACATTCATTTGATCAGAAATGACAAGAATTTACCTTATCGTTATAGAGCCTCATTTTAAACCGACTAAAATAATAATGATCATGGTGTTTGTCATCCAGTACCAGTTCTGCATAAGCATTCTCTGCTTCATATCCAAACGATACTAGTTGCTTCCGTCCATTAAGAAGAAGACATGTCGGAGTTTTCAAAGACAGAAGTTGTCTTCCTCCAGCATTCCATGCTTGGTTGGCGTGTATTTTCAAAGGATCGAGTTTAAAGTTTGAAATCGTCGAAAAGGCATATCCAGAATAGGTAGTCCCAAAATCTATGGCTGCTACCATTAAATAGTCTGACATTTTGCTGGCTCTAAAAATACAAAGATAGAAATCACTTCTTTTAAAAACAAAAATACATGATGGTGTGTCTAGTAAAAGAATGATGTCCCTGTAACCTTGTCCTTTGCTTAGGTCAAATTATATTTTTATCATACAACTTTGTCATGGGTGGAACGCTTTGCTATAATAATTTGCGCTTTCATAAGTTGTATGCATATGTATTAGGGCACGGCATTGCGTCTAGTTTAAAATACAAATACCTTGTCTTGAAAAGGGACAAATCTGCTTCTCCCAAAACTTTCTTTGAAACTGATATCACAATGCTTGAGGTTTTGATTGACAACATATTTGTTATGTTTGATGAGAGTATTTTTCAACAGACAGTGGGCATTCATATGGGATCTAACTGTGCTCCCCTTCTCTACGACTTTCTTCTTGCGAGGCAGATTACATTGATCGCATCTGTCCCATTGAGCTTGAAATACAGGATACCACAGATACAGCTACGCCTGTTTCATACCTTGGCCTACGAAACTGACAGTGAGGGCCGGCTATCAAGTAAACTGATTGACAAAAAAGATGATGTCAAGTTTTCCATTGTGAGCTTTCCAATTATATGTAGCAACATTCCAACATAACCTGCATATGGAGTATATATATCTCAGTTGATTCAATATTCCAGAGCTTGTGGTTCATATCATGATATCATTGATAGAGGGTTGCTGCTAGCAATGAAGCTACTAGACGAAAATTTCATAGTGGTTATGGTGAAGTCATTACTTCGAAAGTGTTATGGTCGCCACTATGACTTTGTTAACCATTTCTGAGTCACAAATGACAACGGATATGTTCCATTTGTCGTCATCACAATTCGGTCCTTTAATCATTTATGACTTATCACCGGGTTTGTAATAAGAGTAACACGACAGGTATCACATGTGAAACAGGAACTGCTTCTCATTCCGGAGCACTTGAGTTCACCCCAGGTTTTTAGGTGGGGTTGTGTTGTTTGATCTTTAGTTTTCTGTGTAATATTTTGTAGAACGTTGTTTGCCCTTTAGTCCGTTGTCTTTTGGCCATTGTGTTTTGTCTGTCCTTCGATTGACAGTTTCTGGTTACTCCTTTCGTATTTTCAAACATGTCTTAAGAATTAGGTCAGTATAATGTCGCATAAAATGATACCATACTTACCTAATGTTTAAGCATAAAGTAGAATAATTAACTTGTTATTGTACGTGGAAGTAAGGTCGGGTGCCTGCATCTTTTAAATGTATTAGAAAATGACGATGTGTCGAGAGAATAACTAATGTCGCTCATACCATGACCTCTGATATAACTGACATTTTATTATACAAATTCGTCGAAAGCAGACTTGTTTTGTCTGAAGTCACATTACACGAGACATTAATGTTTACCTAATCTTTGACCATAAGGTAATTTTTGTATATTTCATATTCTGAATGTATGTGTATTAGAACAATCCAGCGTGTCCAAATTGAGAATACAATTATTGTGACTTTCACCTGTTGTTTACAATGTGTATTCCCTGGACAGCGTCATTATATTATAACTCATGAAACTAACCACTTATATTATTTGTTTGTTTGATGGTGTTTAACGCCACTTTCGACATTATTTCAGTTATATCATTGCGGTCAGTTTTATTGGTAGGGGAAACTGGAGGACCCGGAGAAAACCACCGACCTGTCGCAAGTCACTGACAAACTTTATCACATAATGTTGTACACCTCGCCCTGATCGAGTGGAACTCACAACATCAGTAGTGATAGGTACTGATTGCATAGGTAGTTATAAATCCAAATACCATACGACCACGGTCACGACGGCCCCCTAACCATTCAAAATTGCCTGAGACCGAAACTTAATGTTATTAAACATGTGTATTTCTCAACAGAGTAATAATACCCCCCGCAAACAAAGTGTGGGGGGTATATAGGAATCACCCTCTTCGTCCGTCCATGTACCTTGTAAGCGCAACTCCTCCTAAACCGCTTATTGGATTTTTATGAAACTTTACACATTTGTAGTACACTACCTGTAGATGTGCATGAAGGAATATGGTTGCTGTCCAAAATTTAAATAAGGGTAATAACAAAATTACCGAACTCCGAACAATCTTACAAAGGGAAAGTCAAAACTCATAATTATATAAACAGACAAAATCAGTCAACAACCGGAAAACTGTGAAAACCGTAATGACTCTGACTTGGTACAGGCATTTCTAAAGAAATGGTGGGTTGAATCAGATTTTAATACGCCAAACATCCCGCACTCATTACGGTTCCAAGGTTCCAGCTGTCACTATAACATTATTTAAATACAGGAACAAAATAGGTAAAATAGTTGTCAAAGCAGTACCATATTCAGTGAAGTAAATGTCAAAAACAATTTTACGTCACACATTGATAAAAATATATTTTTGACATTTTTCTTGACTTCTTTATCTTTATACATTTTCACTATATGAAAATGCATCCCTTATAATCGTTTCTGCAGAGACGGAATATATTTCGAAAAGATCTTGGTATCGGAATATAACTTTTTAAGAGATCGAATAAGGCGAATCTTTTTATAGCCCTGGTCCAGTAGCCTGTTTCTCAGATGAAGATTACGCTTCAGGAAATCAGAATAATTGCTGGCCCTTGCATAGCGAATCAATTGCGAGATGTAAACACCATATGCAGGAGAAGCTGGTATATTGCTGCACATGTTTGGAACATTGATGATTTTAAAATTGAAGTCGTCCCGTTTATCATAAATTTTAGTACTGAATTGACCACAGTGCCTTGTAAGCGCAACTTCTACTAAACTGCTTATTGAATTTTTATGAAACTTTACACAGTTGTAGTACACAACCTGCAGATGTGCATGAAGGAATACCGTTGCTGTCTAAAATTTAGAAGGAGAGATAATTCAACTTATACTTTCACGAAAAGGGGGGTCGTGTTCTTGTGGCGACCCCGAGATGTATGTTCTTGGTTACTTTATTTTGGAGATGAGATGTTGTCTCCTTGACATAACTCCATATTCGTTCATTTTTCATAGGTAATTTGCTAATATACCTGTATTCCAAAGTTTGAACATCATAGTATTGCAAGCGGGGGGTATCACTCAGTGAGGTCACTCAACAGTTCTAGTTATTATTATAACTCATGAAACTACCATTTAATATTTCCTGACACCAAAACACATGATGTTAAATATGGGAATTTCTCGAAAGTGCAATTACATTATAACTCATGAGGACGATTTCAAAATGAAACGTCTACAGACATGTCAATTGTATTTATATACAATATAAAATAAACGAAAATAAAGTTCGACAGGTTTGAGACTTGTTAGTAAACAGTAATTAACTTGCCTTTTACTTCTTGTCAGTCCCTGAATTTATCTTAATATTCGTTTTTTAGGGTTGATTTGCGGAACTCAAATGAAAATCTGCTTTCGGTTTGTGAATTAAATTAATTATTTTGAAATGACATGCTCGTCTACGAAAAAGTCCAATATGAACGAATCAACCCTATATACTTCCTTGTTCGTCTTTAAACTGTCAAGGTTATTTCAAATTCTCGGAACTCTGATTGGATAAAAATACATATATTAATAAAAAACTTAAATATAGGTATTATGCAAGGTTTAAAGTTTTGAATAAATAATGTACGTCAATATTTGTATTCAAACTAGGCCACATTTAATACACAACTGTCATATCAAATATCTGTTTGGAGTATCTACACTGTCGTGTACCCGATAAGGAATGGTCATTTCAAGATGGCGCATTGTAAATCATCAAAAAGGTAGGTGTGAAGATTTTGACTATTATCGTTCTTTATAGGTTATCTTAGTGTCTATGAGTTACACGTTTAGATAGGACAGTCTTTTTTCTACTTCACCATTAAGTCAGTAAAGCTTGATCCTTTTGTTTTTATCGTAAACTGCCTTCGGTAGTTGATCAATGCAGCGACAAAGATATCGAGGCGTAGAATCCAATTTATTTCACCAATTCCTACCGCCTAGTGACTTTTTATATTAATATGTTGATGCCAAAATTATTCAAACATAATATTGTCCAGCAATATGATTACCTCTTTAGTATCGTCAAACTCTTAATTAGATTTGTATGCATCTCACGTCAATACATACTATACAATGGTGTAACACAGATATTTATATATAATATACTACGTTTTGCTTAGTAAACATTTTATTTGTGGATTTTGAAAAACTCTAAAGATCTTTTGGATAACCTGAAATCAAGATCTTTCTCTCAGGTATCCTCCATCAAAACCTTTGATTTTTCAACTCTATATACCACCCTACCGCATGACAAATTAAAAACCCGCTTAAAAGAAACAATTCATAAAGCTTTTAGTCATAGAAACTATGGCTCAAAATTTGTTGTGTTAGGCTACAATTCCACATATTTTTCAAACAAAATTCATAAAGGTAAAACATGCTACTCCGAGGAACAGGTGATCAGTATGCTGGAGTTCCTCATCGATAACATATTTGTCTCCTTTGGAGGGACACTGTTTCAGCAGGTCGTCGGCATACCAATGGGTACGAATTGTGCCCCTCTTCTAGCCGATTTATTTTTATACTCATATGAGTCGGAGTTTCTTCAAAAGCTTGTAAAAGATAAGAAGATTCATGAGGCTAGAGCCTTTAATTTCACATACAGGTATATTGATGACGTTTTATCTATCAATAATTCTAGATTTGCAGAATTTCTTCCATTGATATATCCTCCAGAGCTGGAAGTTAAAGAGACCACCGATACAGCTTCGTCCGCATCATTTTTGGACTTATACCTCGAATTTGACGACAGTGGTCAACTCAGTACTAAAATTTATGATAAGCGGGACGACTTCAATTTTAAAATCATAAATTTTCCAAATATGTGCAGCAATATACCAGCTTCTCCTGCATATGGTGTTTACATCTCGCAATTGATTCGCTATGCAAGGGGCAGTAGCAATTATTCTGATTTCCTGAAACGTCATCTTCATCTGAGAAACAGGCTACTGGACCAGGGCTATAAAAAGATTCGCCTTATTCGATCTCTTAAAAAGTTTATATTCCGATACCAATATCTTGTCGAAATATATTCCGTCTCTGCAGAAAAAATTATAAGCGATGCATTTTCATATAGTGAAAATGTATAAAGATAAAGAGTCAAATATGTCAAGAATTTTTTTTGTCAATGTGTGACGTAAAAATATTTTTGACATTTACGTCACCGAATATGGTACTGCTTTGACAACTATTTTACCTATTTTGTTCCTGTATTTAAATACTGTTACAGTGACAGCCGGAACCTTTGAACCGTAATGAGAGCGGGAGGTTTGGCGCCTTAAAATCTGATTCAACCCACCATTTCTTTAGAAATGCCTGTACCAAGTCAGGGTCATTACGGTTTTCACAGTTTTCCGGTTGTTGACGGATTTTGTCTGTTTATATAATTATGAGTTTTGACTTTCCCTTTGTAAGATTGTTCGGAGTTCGGTAATTTTGTTATTACCTTTATTTGATGAGAAATGATAAAACAAAATTACCTTATCGTTATAGAGCCTCATCTTGAATCGACTAAAATAATAATGATCATGGTGTTTGTCATCCAGTGCCAGTTTTGCATAATCATTCTCTGCTTCATACCCAAAAGATACTATTTGCTTCCGTCCATCAAGAAGGAGACAAGTCGGTGTTTTCAGTGACAGAAATTTTATTCCTCCTGCATTCCATGCTTGGTTGGCGTGTATTTTCAAAGGATCCAGTTTAAAGTTCGAAATGGTGGAAAAAGCATATCCAGAATAGGTAGTGCCAAAGTCTATGACCGCTACCATTACATAGTCTGACATTTTGTTGCCTCTAAAACATACAACAATATAAATCATTGCTTTGAAAAACAAAAATAATGACGGTGTGTTTAGTAGAATAATGATATCACTATAACCTTGACCTTTGATTAGAAGGTTAAATTGATTTTTTTATAATGCAAATTTGTCGTGGGAGGAATGTTTCGTCATAATGATTAGTATGGACGCGTATTAGGGCACGGCATAGCGTCCAGTTTAAGATACAAATACATGTACCTTGTCTTATGAAGGGACAACTCTCATTTTTCAAAACCCACTCCCACAAATTGTTCTGAAACTGATGTCATCAAAATGCTTGAGTTTTTGATTGACAACATTCCAGCAGCACTTGCATATTATGTATATATCTCTCCGTTAATAAGATATTCTAGTGTTTCTGGTTCTTATCATGATGTCCTTGATAGAAGGTTGCTGCTAACATGGAAGCTACTGAATCAAGGGTTCCTAGTGGTTGAGCTGAATTCATGGTGTATCTGTGTCACAAATGACCACTGATATGTTCCGTTTGTTGTAATCACGATCCGATCCTTTCCTTATTTATAACTTTTCACCAGGCTTGTAACAAGAGTAACATGGCAGGTGTCACTACTTACCCCTCAAGAACACTTGCATTCACCCAAGGTTTTTAGGTGGGGTCGTGTTGCTCGATATTTAGGGTAATGTTTTGTAGATCGCTGTTTGTCCTTTTCCTTGTGGTCATTGTCATTCGATTTATGGTTTCTGATTACCCCTTTGGTATCTTCAAACTTTTCTTAAGGATTAGTTCGGTGGAATGTCGCATAAAATTATACCACTCTCACCTTAATGTTTAAGCATGAGGTACATATTTGAAATAAGGCAGAGTGCCTGCATCTTTTAAATGTATAAGAAAATGACGATATGTCGAGAAATAAAACTAATGTGATACCTTGACCTCTGATATAACTGTCATATTATTAAACTTTGTCGACAGCAGACTCAGGTTGTCTGAAGTCACATTATACGAGACATTAATGTGACCTTAACTGTTGATCACAAGTTATTTTTTTATATTTCATATCATGTATGTATATGTATTAGAACAGTACAGCGTGTCCCAATTAAGAATTAAGTTACTGTGACCTTCACATGTTTAAAATGTGTATTCCCCGACAGCGTAATTATATTATAACTTATGAAACAAACCATTTAACCGTTTGTTTGTTTGATGGTGTTTAACGCCACTTTCATCAATATTTCAGTTATTTCGCGGCGGTCAGTTTTATTGGTGGAGGAAACGGAGGACCCGGCAAAAACACCGACCTGTCGCAAGTTACTGACAAACTTTATTACATAATGTTGCATCGAGTGCAATTCGTCTGGACGGGATTCAAACTCACAACGTTAGTGGTGATAGGTACTGATTGCATAGGATTTCAAATAGAAACTAATGCATGACCTTTTGCATATCAGTCCGGGTATCGTCCCGATACCCTCATATCAGCCCGAGACACAGTCGAGGGATGATAGCCGGGATGATATAGAAAAGGTCATGTATTAATATTTTTATCATATACTTCCGACAAATTGTTCTATGAAACAAATAAACAAAATCAAATAACTAAATGAATTTATATGGAAGTTTAAGTGTGTATTCAACAGATACATTTTCAGAACAAAATCATCTCTACCTCGAAAAAATTAATGGCAACATTTCATATGAAATCACTTTGAAATATAGAAAATATAGATGTGATTCTGTAGTGTCGTTTTTTTTTTTATTTATCGTGAATTATGACTAGGGAATTGCCCGTGAATCGTTTTCATTCAAAATCATTTTACGTTCTCCGTGATATAATCATCTATCATCTTACGTTTCTGTGATTTTTATTTGATGTGGTCTTCTTGGCGACACCTTTCCCTCTCAACTTGATTTGTTAATATTACAGATATCCTTACTGTCACACTATTCACTGCCGCCGATTCTTGTTGACACGATTAGTAGGGAAGTAACAAGGATAAAAACGTACTTTTAGCAATTTACGTTGGGTTTCATATTCTTCAAGAAGTGTGATCATCATAATTTACTTCCCGTGAAATGTGATTAGTAAAAAGCATTTTTCGTGAACCGTGATGAAACCCATATTTCCCACTCAACGTTGTGTGTCGGGTAATGTTTATAAACAGACGTCACCGGAAATACCGGAAGTAATTTGCACGAGACGCACTATTATGGGTTTTTTGCACGAGACGTCTCTGATATGGGTTATCAGCCTGGAGGTGAAAATATGGCTAGATTACTTCCGGTCGTTACACATATGCAGAAACTATCATATTTGTGATATCCGACTACATAAAATGAACACTTCACTGCTAAAAATAGTATCTCAATAATTGATAACTGGGGGTATTGATTTTTTGTATATTCGGAACTTCTCATGATTGTACTATTCGAGCATATTAAAGAGAAATCGTGTTTAATGTTATCATTGTAGTTGAATCTGTGTCAGCCTGCTTTCCCAAATAATACCATCACAAATACTACAATATTAATGCCAAGTATATGATAAATTCAAATATCATACGACCACGACCACGACGGCCACTAACAATTTATTATTTCATGAGACCGAAGCTTATGTTGTTAAATATGGGAATTTCTCGGCAGTGTAATTACATTATAACTCATGAAGAAGGTTTGAAATTGAAACCCCTATAGACATGTCAATTTGATTTATATACAACATAAATAAACGAAAATAAAGTTCGACAGAATTTAGACTTGTTAATAAACAATAATTAACTTGCCTTTTGCTTCTTGTCAGTTCCTGAATTTATCTTATTATTCGTTATTAAGTGTCGATTCGCGGAACTCAATTGAAAATCTGCTTTCGGATTGTGAATTAAATTAATTGTTTGAAATGTCATGCGCATCTACAAAAAAGTCCACTTAATAGCGGTGGAATATAGTTTTGGCAGCAAAATAATCACATGTATTTGTTATAATGTGAAAATTGAATATAATTTCAATATAATATATGCAAAAATATATTGAAATATCAAAAATATTATGAAAGGGGTAGGGGATTATAATTATGTTACGACAGTTACCTGAACAAATCGATTTATTGATTATTTAACACTTGATATTCGGTAGCATTGACACAATATGTTCGTCTTTAAACTGTCAAGATTTCTCGTCAGATAATTTTCATTTCGCGGAACTCTTATTACATTGTATATTAACTGATAAACAACTTAAATATAGGTATTGTTCAACGCCTAAAAAACTTGGCCACATTTAATACACAACTGGCATATCAAATATATATTTGGAGTGTATATTGATTGTTCTAAACTTGATAAAGGATAGCTTTGACCCAAACTTCAATGTGATCATTCAAAATCGTAAATTTTTTTCGTCATGCTCTTACATTTGATTAAAGTTCCTATTTAACCCATTATTATGATATTTATTTCTTTGGCGTTTTCGTCACCACTTTGGATTTATTTCTCCCAAATACTTTTAGGCTAATTTGCGCGCGCAATAAATTTAATATCTACGTTTTTTATAACTATCACTGAGTCGATACCACTGTTGTTGAGTTATTAGCTTCCACCCCACCCCTCCCCCCGATTGTATCATCCGCCCAGTGATCTTTGCGTCGGCACTGTCAAGTTTTATTTGATATATTTATCACTGAATTTTACATTTACTAAATGACTTAACATGCCATTCTACGAGTATTTAGCTGGTATACAAGCCGTATTCACTTTTACTTACCTTCTCATACCATGCACCGTTTGGATGATATTTGAATTTCTGTTGATTTTTGCAGTTGTGAAGTCAGCAGAAACAAGTAAAAAAAATGGCATCGAGTTCTAGAGCTCAGTCAATACGTCGACGCAAGGAGAAACAACTCACTTATGCTACTCTCGCAATATCCTCGCTATCTTTTCTCTACGGATTGTGTGCTAGTTTTACTCAAATATTATATTTCTTATATCTGCAGTTTGGAATTAGTGTCATCAGTAATAATGACATCCGGTCAATCGTTGCTGTGTTTAATTTCCTTTACTTTATTATGTTACCGTCAAACTTTGTCATCACTTGTTGTTTAAGTGAGGCATTCCGGAAGCACTTAAGTTCCGTTTTTAAACCAATTTCAAAGAGGTTCAAACCTTTTAGTCCTTTGACAATGCCGTTTTCTGTCTCTGCTTCATTATCAACCAACAATACATCTTGTATAGCATCAACCGAAAATCTGAAAACACCAGTAGATCTAACTAAAGTGAAGTCATTACAAATATAATAGACCATTTGTATATTTCCTACTTTGATTCTAATAAAAACGTTGATATCAATTGTAATGCGTTTCTGGAATAACCTTCATCAGGCCAAAATATTAGAAAGCCAAATAAATTAAGTCTTGGGGAATATAAATGAAAGGGTATACACAGGATAGCCAAAAATCGGAAAATTATACGTCTTACAGGTGTTATTTCCTTTTAAGGCCAGCAACATGATCCCCTTTCATGCAATGAAAGCTACACATATTTGCCCCATAATCTGTTCAAATTTTAATGTTGCCAAAACTTGTCAATTTTCTATATGCTCTAAAAATCATACTGGTACATTAAAACGCAAGAACAGCGGTGCCAACGCGTCGACAACGGTTTATTCAAAGCCGCGACAACGGTGGAAAATGACGAATTGATAATTGCAACAGAGGTCGGTTTCAAATTTATTCATTTATTATGATGTAGAAACATATTCTTCAATAGGAAATACGCACATGGAATGTCAAAATATAGTTTAATGGTAGAACTATCCACGATTTGTGTAAAATGTTAGATTGTGTTCAATTAGTCACATATAACCCATCTCTATGTATCTTTAAATAAAATAAAATATCATAAAAGCATTGCTTTAAATGCATTTTGTCCTTCATTTGAGGTTATTTGATTACCGTGTGCTGATTTTTGACTCGAATTATAAATCAACGCAGTGATCAACGGATTTTGTTCTTGTTTGTTTGATGGTGTTTAACGCCACTTTCAACAATATTTCAGTTATATTGTGGTAGTCAGTTTTATTGGTGGAGGAAACCGGAGGACCCGGAGAAAACCACCGACCTGTCGCAAGTCACTGACAAACGTTAGCACATAATGTTGTACACCTCGCCCTGATCGAGATTCGAACTCACAACATCAGTGGTCATAGGCACTGATTGCAATAATATGATGGCATACATTAAGTAGAAATTGTAGAAAGCTGTTTTTGTTTGTTTGTTTTTTTTTAAATATGACCGATATATCTTTTCTATCAATCTTAATAAAGTAATTTCAAAGCATGGATTCAAACTATTTGCTGAGGAGTTCACTTGGTGTATCAAAGAACAGAGCCAGATGAAAACCAATTAAGCTTTTCTTAACGTTCAAAATGCAAACATTCTTGCGATGATGTTTTTTTCCCCCGACATTTCAGTGACCATATTTATAAGACATTTAAATTACAAATTGAAATACTCAACTTTCAAATGACTGAATAGTTCTAAAAATGGGAACCAACTCACTCATTTTTGTTATGTCATTTTATATAAAGGGATCATCTCAAGCGTTTGAATATCCTTTCTACAGTATATATAATTGTTATCCTAGTTTGGGTGGGTGGTATGTTTTTCTCTTGAATTAAGTTTAATATTTGGGATACATATCTCAAAATCAAGTAAACATAAACATTCATAGATAAGCTATGCTTTATAATTATAACTTGCATGTCAAAAAGTAGCGGTTTATATTAAGCAATTTACGGTAATGTTATTTATTTTCTGACCAATTGTCATTTTGTTATGAAGGGGACAAGTGGATTATTTGAAGTAGGATATATCATTTCCGGGAGAAATAAATTATAAAGTTTAATACAAAAGTAGTTCGCCAGTTGTCTTTCACCTTTTGCCCCCTGCTCACCACGGGGAGGTGGAAGTAGGATTTTGAGTAGGATATATTATGTCAATTTATTTTAAAAATAAGTTAAAACTATGTACACTTAGCACTGGTAAACGTGAAAGTTTGATGCATTCATTTGTCTGTTCTTGCAGAGAACTTGTATCCCAGAGAGGAAATATAAGTGATTCTGCTGGTTGTTCCTGGTACTTGTCTACACTAAAATTAATTAGTTTCTGTAGAAAATATAATAATTCCAGACTCCTGGGCGTTCACTTTCAAAAACTTTTCATTCTTCCTTGTCATTGTGTCAATCATTTCTATGGCTGCATGAGCATCCTCTCTGCTTTCAGGAAGTGTTGGAAGATGTTTTCGGCGTTCTCTATACAAAGAAAGGGAAATATTTCTCAAATCTGTTCTGTGTAAATTATTCTCATTCATGTCTCTCAGCTCGTTTCTTATCACTGCAGCCGGACGCTTAGTAACATCGCCAGATTTGTTCCGTACCCGCACCCTAAGTAGTCTAGATTCATTTTCTCGGAGATCCGGTTCTTTCCCACAGGAATGTTAATTTTTGGTCTTAACAACTGCAACACCTTTAGGATCAGTAGTAGGGGACTTGTTGCATTTATTATTTATACTAAAAACGTAAACCACATCTCCATTTTTCAACGTATTCGCATGCCTATAGACATATCCATCAACAATTATAGCTTTTTTGCCACGATTTGTCTCCGTATGTACTATCTCCATGTTCTTCAGTTCTAATGCCTAAATATTTGTGAGCTAAATCTGAGCAGAGCTCACATGTAAGTCACATGGAATCCATACATGTATAAGGCTTACCTGTATTCAAGTTTATTTAGATCTCGGAAATGATATATACTTTTTACCGGTAATGATATATATATATATTCCCGTAAATGCAACTTTTAAAATTTATGAAATTCCCGGAAATGATATGCGTCCTTTAATTTGTTTGGAGTATTCAAAAAGTTTTGAAATGATCTGTAATATTGTTAATATTTTTTGTATTTGTTGTAAATTTTCTATATTCTACGTTTCACTTATTAACTTAACAGTATTTTAAAATAAGTTTTCGTTTAATAGACACATCGTTTTTTTCTCTGAACCACATTGGAGGTGTAATGGTCAGCATGCTCGCCCCGGGTGTGGACTAGACCGTGGGTTCAAGCATCCGTCGGGTCAATCCAAGGACAATACAATTAGTATGTGCAGCATTAAGGAACAAGAACAAAGACTGGACGGCCTATGGATAAGTTCTACGCCTGAGAAGATAAGTTGCTTATTTAACCTTGACATTTAGGTCAAGGTCCTAATCTCAATTTTATACATGACACCGACATAATCAATAAAGCAAACAAAAATAATATTGGTTCTCCATTACTGACTAACTGAACCAGCTATATTCAGTGGATTTTTGAGTGGGTATATTTCGCTCTAACATATCGTCAGAGTAATATTTACTGTGATGTACTTTTAATTCTATCTGACTTCTCCTTTATAGACAAACATAATGTGATAGTGGACATCTTGGATTTCCAATAGACAAATTGTTTTCAAAATCATTTAGAGGGTAATATAAATTAACGACATTCCTAACAGAGAACTAGTCAATCACAGGTCGTGTGGTTTCTAAGAAGTAGATTTTGAAATCTAAAACATTTTTGGCCCTAGAAGTTGATATGTCTTTTCAATCTTTCGATTTTGAGCGTATCTGATGTGCACTAAATTTGATATCTACGTTTTTGTTTTAATGTCCAAAATGTAAAGACTACACAAGTAACACTAACACAATGTTTGGTTCCAAATGGACCATTGGTTTATGAGAAATATATAGAAATGTTAACGTTTAGACGACGATGGCACCGCAGATTTTAAAATTCTGATGGATTTCGTTGAGAATTATGTCTGATAATGGACAAAACGTTAATAAGAGGACGCAGATACTCTTTCCGAATGGGTGAATAATATGAGAAATTAGAATTAATAAAACTCACTGGGTCAATGAGCACTCGGACTTCATCGATCAATAAAGACCCAAAATATTGCTAACCATCGTTCTTTTATAAAAATGTTCCCCAAACTTTATCTGCAAAAAGATCTATCTGATAAACTATAGAAATACACGTTCAGCTGTGTATTAAGATTCATTATAACACTTGTCAAGGGATGTGTTCGAGTTGCAAATTGATAAAAGAAAAAACAAAAAAATTGTCTTGATTGAATAAAAAGTATACAAAAAACAACAACAGCACATAGCAAAATTATTTAACATAGGGATACTTTGTATGACATTAAAAGAAAGCAATACAAAACGGTTTGTGTAGAATTGGCATTCGTCAAAGTCACCTTCGACAGAATGGTCATTATTTTAATATTCACAGAGTGTATGATCAAAGGTAGGAACTCCCACTGTTTATATATTCATAAGTTGTGCTAGTGATGGTTATGGTGTTTAACGCCACTTTCAACAATATTTCAGTTATATCGTTGCGGTCAGTTTTATTGATGTAGAAAACCAGCGACCTGTCGCAAGTCACTGACAAACTTTATCGCATAATGTATTGACTACACCTCGCATGAAAGGGATTCAAGCTCACAACTTTAGTGGCGATAGGCACTGCTTGCATAGGTAGTTGTAAATCTAACTACCATACGATCATGACCACGATCACCCCTGTAAGTTGTACTTTAATGCCTCAAAATTGTATCAGAAGTGGGAAAAAATGCAAAATGTACGCCATATTTACAATGTTTTCAAGTTCAGATGTACCTTTTCTACATTTCCTAATTAAATAATGCTATATATATGCTGTGAGTTCCTAGCCGACACCATATACATCATGTTGTGCTATTTATTGTTATGATTATATCTGGTGGTGAATGGGTGTCATAATAGGAAGTCATTTTGTGCCGCTTGAAGGTAAGTTTTTACTTATACAAACGATATAGATATCATGTACACAAATATAAATCAACACATACTGGTGTTTATTAGAGGGAGGATTATTTTGTTTAACGCCACTTTCATCAATATTTCAGTTATATCGTGCAGTCAGTTACTTGTGGATGAAACCGGCCGTGTACCTGGAGAAAACAACCGCCTGGTCGCAAGTCACTGACAAACTTTATCACATAATGTTGTATCGAGTACACCTCGCCTGAACGGGATTCAAATTCACAACTTTAGTGGTGATATGCACTGATTGCACAGGTAGTTCTAAATCAAACTACCATACGATCACGACCACGGCTGCCCCTTGGATAATTGAATATGATGGACAATATGACAATATGAGTTGTGAAATATCGCACAATTTTAGAATAAGACATAAACATTTAAGAAATAAATCATGGAAGCCAGAATGTGTTTTGAGTTTTAACATGGTTTGGCGGATATTAGTATTTTGTCTCGACCCAATCGATAAATCGCTCGTTTGTTTACAAAGCGAAAGAAGGACGTCATGTTAGAATTACAAATTAATCATGTTACAATGAAGAAGTCCATACACTATATATATGATATTCAATGTAAATCGACAACTGATATTTACACGCGTAAGTCATTCTTGTAACATGAATGCATTATTTTCATTTGATTTGTTTATGGTTTATATACCAGAATGTATGCAATAGCTAAGAATTATGAAATAATACACGCTGATACGTGATATTGCACACTTTAAATCTGGGATGTAGCTTTATTACTATCAGAGAGCCGTGCAATAATCAACGACCTAGCTGTGATATTGTATGTCTGTAGATGTGATATTGGACGGCGCAAGCTCCACCTTCAATTTTCCAGTGGGGACGCCTTTATAAGAAGATAATTAATTATTGGTAACATTTTATTACCTTAGCCTTGAAAACAAATTGATTTGATAGTTCATCTCATCTAGCTAAATTTATTTCAGTAAAGAGAATATTCAAGTACGAGTCGGACAATATCTGTAAGAAAAAGTCTCTACTAAATGATCAACCAACTCAAAATATTATCCTTTAGCTTAAAATTGAAAACTTATTTAAAAAAAGGAAGATAAATTTGACGAAAAGAGTATGAATTTAGGTTACGATAAGGGTACATAACAGGGGGTATTTGGGGGAAATATACGTATATATGTCGTCAAATGGACAATATGAAAACAAAGAAATAAAATACAAGAATATACTACATTCCATGGACATAAGTATGGTCACCTTCTATTTTTTACTATATATTTCATATAAAACCACATTTTTTCAAAAAATATTTTAAAGCTGTCTCTGGGCAGATTTTTATGAAATTTATTTCAAGACACGCAGAATTCTTTGAATGTTATTTGTTTATCTGATAGTAATTTGTGTCTGCATGATTTTTATTTTCTAGTGATTTAAACACAAATGTTGATTTTTCCGATTTTATTTTTGTTAAAATATATAGCAAATTTGAGTTCCGAAAACAAAAATTGTCTTTAAATCATAAGAAAATAAAGGCAATCTAACGGAAAATCATGCTAAAATAAAGATATAATCTTTAAATATTCTTGCTTCTTCTGGTGCAAACATGATCAAAATTCGTTTAGAAATGACTTCACAATAATGTTTTTGAAAAATGTGGTTTTATATGAAATATATAGCGTACAATCGAGGGTGACGAATACTTATGTCCATTGATTGTATGTCAAACAGCGAGATTTTTAGAATATCTAAAGCTGAACTGAAAGAAAATTATTTTCTCAGACAAATATACCATCATAATACTTCACCTAATATTGATAAAGGGCGGAGCCCTTTTAACTATAGGCTATACGATTTTTGGTAATTAGTCATACTCTCATATTGATAGCTAAATATGTTTTCACCGGAAGTATGAAATTATAGAACAAAGTGTTATTTAAACAAAATAAACATTATTTCAATAAGAATTTCGCAAATCTGTAGCCATTTCAATTCTTCTCAATTGAAATAAACTTAAAAGAAAATTCTAATATCAAAATCCGTGTACATGAATGACGTCATTTTCTAGTGTGCAATACACATCATCCATAACTCCTCGCGCCTTTCCCCAAATGAAAAAAACAAGTTCACTTGGGGAAAGACGCGAGGAGTTCCGATGTATTGCATTTCGTCTGCTTCGGAGAGGACACATGAAATTGCATGCACTTCTTGGTCATCCTGTCTCTGAAAACTTTGTGACCTGGTGTCAAACGTTGAAGAACAGCTCTGCATCGTTTTTATGTATACAGGAACACCTATTTCATCTCCCGTGATTCAAAAATGTGTACATTTGAAGTGCTTTTGTTTTGTGTATGATGTCTGGACAACTGATCTCGGATTTTGCTAGGTAAGCCTTGTAACACATTTTCCATGGCAAGGTTAAACACATTGCAATTTCCTCTGACCCCCCCCCCCCCCTTTTTAAAGTTTTCCTCTCTTGAAAAGGTGCTCTAAATAGACCTAAATTTACAAGCATTTTTTTTTTCAATTTTCATCTGTATTTTAAGAGACATTCGCCTCTCATGCCTTCCTCTTAATTGTCATTATCGCCCTTAAACAGGTTGTGTCTGTCTCATATTAATGAAATAAATTCTATTATTCTAATATTGAATTAAATAAATTACTTATTACATTAGAACAAATCCTTTCAACAAATTGCAATATATCCCATTCATTGTAGAATGTAAAATCACCGACGCACGATTTTCTCGTGGTCGTTCGATTTCCTTTTTCATAACGTTATACAGGTTGTGTTGTTGATATATTGGCGTGAATAAAAAATGTGGGACAACATCTAATTTATTGGGAAATTCAAAATAATGTTAATTGTAATGGAAATATATTTTTTTGTTATTTCATCATTGTAATTTAATCACTTGGAAACATGTGCCAAGATGATATTTGTTAACAGGCAGAATAAGACAATAAAGAATTAAAAAAAAAATCGTTTTCCGAGCTCGTACAGGGATTCGATTACTGACGGCACAATACCGGTTTTTAAATTTGATACCTGTCAATTCATGTTACAAATCATTTATACCACGCCCTCCTCGTTAAACTGTTAAACAATATCACGCTTCGTGTTCGATTGTTTAACCAGTTTAACTCTGAAAACCGTGATGTAAATATTACTTACATACGTGTAAAACGAACCAGTTGTGAAATATAAAAACTATTTAATGGGACAAAAGATACGTCGTCATTCAAGAAGGACAATTGACGATAGGGGGAAATCGTTATGCGTGTGATAAATTTACTTTGGTAAAGGCATACATGTATGTCTAATTTCAAAAACTGACATGAGTTGATTGTAATATCAGCCTTATTCAAAATATTTTGGTCTACAAACGCAAGAAAATTAAGATTATTTTCTGGTAAGATATCTTTTAACTATTTGCAATATTAGTTGAATAAGATAATCAGTGACTGCTTGGAAAGGTTCTTTTAGAGTTTGGCTATCAATTCAGATTCAAAATCAGCAATCAGATTAGCACAATTCGTTCCTATTGGAATTCCAATAATTTGAAGAAAAAAACTTTATTGCCAAAATAAAATGTGTCTGTCAAAACAATAGATAGGATAGATTGCATAACTCATGTTCTCATTGCAGTATTTATCTATTTGCTATCACTAGAAATCATTTATTTTCGTTACATCATATGCAATCACGGAATAATTTACGGGATGGCCACTCAATCAAATACGAACACTTGCTTTCGATATGTTTATGTGATATGGTGGAATACAAGGTAGAAAAATTCTGAAAAATGTCAACGGAATTAAACTTATCATCAAGGGTATGAATTTTTTCTAGTACTTCAACAAAAAGTGTTACACTCAAAAAATGGTTTACTTCACTATGTTCGTAGATCGTATTAATTTTGTTTTATTATAACAATTATTTGAACGTAGTTACAGCGCTTGTTCGGAAAACAGAATTGTCTGTGGTAAAACAATCGTTCGAGGCTGATATAAAGAGAACATTGCTATGACAGATTATTTGTGTAAACAAGTATATAGTAAGTATATGTCTACATTGCATGATATATTATGCGTTTAGATATTGGAAAGATAAACCATGCTAAATGTTATTGATGTAACCTCTATCAGAAATGGGTATATTTACATATTAACATACAACGATAAGGTACGTCGTGGTTGTGCTCGTATGTAAGTTGAATTTATAACTACATTTACAATCAGTGGCTATCACCACTTAAGTTGTGAGTTCGAACCCCGCTCAGGGCGAGGTGTACTTGATACAACATTATGTGGTAAATAAAGGTAATAACAAAATTACCGAACTCCGAACAATCTTACAAAGGGAAAGTCAAAACTCATAATTATATAAACAGACAAAATCAGTAAACAACCGGAAAACTGTGAAAGGTTGTCAGTGACTTGCGGCAGGTCGGTGTTTTTTTTTCTGTGTACTCTGGTTTTCACCACCAATAAAACTGACTTCCACGATATAACTGAACTATTGTTGAAAGTGGCGTTATAAACACCATAATACCTCTCTGCCCTATTACAAAAAATATATTCATATTGCGGACATCTTCCTCATTAACTGTGTAAAACTGTGCTATTTGTCTGCTCAGCTCAAGCCAATTGCCCATAACTCCTACAACGATATAGTTTACTATGTATTATAGAGGATGGCTCTAACAATTTTCACTTTAAATATTAAGTATATAAAACTAAAATTTGTTTGTCTTCTGAATGAAAAAATTATCGAGAAAAATAATCGAAAAATTTCAAGAAGAAAAAAGGGAGACACAACAGGAACCTTTCTAAAACGAAATGTTTACAAATACAATTATATTTCTATATTGAATGGTTCTTTGACATTATTCTATTAAATCTTTTAAATTCGCTCTTCCGATCACTGATCGGTTTTCGGTGACAGCTAACATTGTCTTTTTCCTTTGTTTTTATAAGTGTACTAACATACCTCATGACACCAATGTCTTTAATTGTCATTTACATGATTATGGTCATAACCTTTTTTATTTTTTATTTTTTATTATTTGTATTTATTATTGTAAAACTGAAAGTTGTTATTGTCGTAACTTATAATCGTTTTATGCTAAGTATACCTATTTCTGACACAGGTATCTTCAATAAAGTTTAATATGGTTGATGTACTCAACGTCTGAGCGCAGTATCTCTTTCATACACTTTGATCTTAGCAGGAAGGCCGCGAAGCGATACAGTGGGACTGTTGTGGTCGTGATCGCATGGTAGTTGAATTTACAATTACCTGTACAATCAGTGCACCTCACCACTCAAGATGTGAGTTCGAACCGCATTCATGGCGAGGTGTACTCGATACAACATTATGTGATAAAGTTTGTCAGCGACAGGTCGGTGGTTTTCGCCGGGTACTCTGGTTTCCTCCAACAATAAAACTGTCCGCTACGATATAACTGAAATATTGTTGAATGAACCAAACCAACCTCTTTCATACAATGACGGTATATTTCTACAATGTACTGGCTATGTTATTAACATAAAAAAAACTTTTCATAATTTGCTGATATCAGACTCAAGCACATGTTCTCCTTACAAGCGCTTTAACTACAATCTTTTATTGTAGTAGAGTTTACCAAATCAGTGGAGTAAGCACTTTTTGGGGCAACAAAGTATGTCATCAAATTATTGGAATTCCAGTGGGAACGAATTGTGTTACTTTCATTTCTGATTTGTGCTTTTCATATTGCTAACATTGTCTTTTTCCTTTGTTTTTATAAGTGTACTAACATACCAGTTTATGTCCGAACCCAGTAAAGCATTCTCCGATTAGCTTATTCAACAATAACTGACGATATCTTAACTGTAAATAAAACTAGTTTTCTTGCGATTGTAAGACAAATTTATCTCAGGGAAGCCCCAATTTTCATGAGTTGTAAAACAAATATATCTCAATGAACCCTTAATTTTCGTGCGTTTGTAAAACAAATTTATCCCAAGGACCCCTCTATGTCCTTTTTGTATTTAGTGTTTGTTGGATTTGTTGGATACCACAAAATAGACCACGTATCTGACCGTAATATCGTTATAAACCTTTCTATACCAACATTACAGTTTTCTTGAATTATGAAAACTTCACTAAAAATGAACTCAACATACAGACATCTGATCAAAAGGGGTATGTCCCATTCATGTTTCTGTGGTGACGTAACTATCAAAGAAAAAAGTGGAAATCTGGCACATCTTAACATGTAAAAATCATTGAAATATCTTATCGTTAAAGAGTATGATTTATCAATTATTGTGGACTCTTTGAAGACAATATACCAGTACAATTAGTAAGTCTAACTGATAATTAAATAAGTAGATCTATGTTTCATTCCATACCTTATTTCTATTTTATGTTCAATATTTACTTTGTTTCTGTATAGTGGTGTCCAACATTCTCTCGTATAATAATTATGTTTATGCTTTTTCAGTTCGGTGCTGTAATGTCCACTACAATTACCGCATAAAAACAAAATTCGGTTCGCCTTTACCCCCAGTTGGTTGCAGGGGGCTCATGACTTATGCTATTTGTGTTTGTGTGTGCATAGCGATGTCCAGCAGGTTTATACCAAGCGATTAACATGGTGGGTGTCTTATAAGAGACAGAGATTGTTTACCCTACGCATCCCGCTTATTGGTGAAGTCCGTGTTGCTCATCGTTTTAGTTTTCTGTGTTGTGTTGTTGTTGTTTTTTTTCTTTGTTGACCAAATGTTACCAGTTTCTCTGGATTGTCCATTCATTTCATCTTCTCTATTTTCTCTAACATTTATGAAAGTCAAATATGTGACATTGTTACCATTCTTGTATGATCTTAATCCATCAGAGATTTATTCAGCAAATGAAAGATATGAAAGATTGCAAGATACTAATTGCTTCCAGGAGTCATTAAAGGATGTGTTGTTGAAAAAAAAAAGAATTAAGGTTAGACGTACGCAAAGATAGGGCATAAAAGCCATCATATAGCAAATTAATATGAAAGGGTAATGTTCTGAAATGTACTGGCTTACAATTTAAACAGCCCACTATTGCACACAAGATTTGGTACCGCATATGTAATGTATAGTATAGTTATTATATTGTGTTTCTGTAATCCTTAGTATATATAAATTCATCACCAATATCTTCTTACATATGTATTTTTTACACTTTATTGCTAATATAAAAGAAAAAAAAGTACATTGTAATGAACAAGATACTCTGTATTATGAAATAGTATATCAAAGGACAAGTGGAAGAATAGTTTGAAGATATCAAAAAGGTAATCAGAATAAGTAAATCGAAGGAGGACAGACAACACAATGATCAATAGAAAAAGGACGAAGCGAAAAAACAACGATCTACAAAACATTACAAAGAAAACTAGAGATCAAGCAACAGGAACCACACTAAAATCCGGGACTGAACTCAGGCGTGCGGAAGTGTAAGCAGATCTTGCTCCTTACGTGCCACCCGTCGTGTTACTCTTGTTACAACTCGGTGATAAATCATGAATGGTTAAAAGGACCAGATTGTGATTTCGACATACGGAACATATCTGTGGTCATTTGTGACACAGATATTACGTAGCGGTTAACCAAGTCATAATGGGGATCGTAAAGGGCTGACTTAACCACTAGAAACCCTTGGTTTATTAGCTTCCTTGTTAGCAGAAACCTTCTTTCAAGATAATCATGATAGGAACCACAAGCGGTGGAATATAGGATGAACTAAGAGATATATCCTCCATATGCATTTGCTGCTGGAATTTTGTTATATGGAAAGTTCACAATGGGAAAATTGAAATCATCTCTTATGTCGCTTAGTGTCGATCTTTACGGTCCTCACTGTCAATTTTGAGACGTATGTGAAGGTATGAAGCAGACTAAGCTGTATCTGTGACTTCCTTTATTTCAAATCTAACGGGATAGATGCGATGATCTCATGATTTACATTTCATCATATCAATGAATTGTTCTAATGTCAAATATTAACGGATGACGAAGAAACGGATGATGTACCTGTAATTCACATAAATAGTGGTAAATAAACTGTTTTCCATGCATTTGGCATTAATCATTGTCAAAGTTGAAAGTCTGAATAAATGTTTATATTTGCAATATACATTGTTATAAATATCTCAGTGGTCATGAATATATTACAGTTCATTTGAGTAATTGATAAAGATAAAAAAAAAAAGAAAAAAAAAGACAGATTTTCACCAACATGTGTTTAAAAATATTGATATATGGCACGAACATGACAAATAATTAAAAAACACAGTAACATGATTCCTTGCATTCATAGTTCAAATAGGTTTCAATGTTGCTTCACATGTGTTTCCATACAGATCGTCAGTAGCCGTCATACTTATTTCTGTATTTCCGAAAATGTATTCTACCGATACATACCGCTCTTCTTCTGACGGGAAAGGAATTTCAATTTCTGCTGTTCCAATCAAAACACAACCATCTTCATCAATGTACATAGGTTTCCCTTTGGTGGAGGCATACATGTTAATAGTCATTGCTTTTTGATTTGGTGTAGCGGTGGAATAATGACGACTGATTTTAGTTCCGAGTGCAACGGATTCATTTAGTTTTATAATTTCTCCAAATAAATCACGGCATCTAATTTTACCGCTAAATGTACACGTGAATTTTCGATTTTGTTCGTGATTGTCGGGATCAAACAAGCTATTAACATCTGTTCCATATGAAAAACGCATGACCCGAGATACAATGTAGTCTGGTTTGTGCCCAAACAAAACTGCACCCTTTGAGACGGACAAGCCTGCTTCCTCTGGGATAATGATGCGCTTATTTGGAAAGTTTCTTTTCATTGCGGATTGAACTAGGAGACATTCAGCAAATCCACCAACCAAAAGAAGAAGAGGAACGTTTTTAGCTGCCGGCTTTTTCAGTACATCTTTGACCAAGGAGACGATGTTGTTTATAGTTTTATCAAACAATGATTTCATGACGTCTGCGTTTACTCTCATGTTATCTCCCCGGAGTGCAATGTTACTGACAAATGGCGAAGACTGAATCATAGAACTAAGGGATTCGCTTAGATGACTTTCACACATCGAATTGATCGTAGTAAATGGAATTGTGAAGTTCACCTTGCCGGTAGTGTCTGTTTCTATTTTACGTTTCACCGTTTCAAATTCTCGAAGTAAATCTAAGTACGCTGTTGGGTCCTCTTGTTTTAACAAACCAATGAATGGTGCTCCAAATATTTTGATGATCATCTGGATGAAATCATTATCAATGGACGTTCCACCACAATCGCCGCCGCTGGCATGACAAAGCTCTTTAAGGTGTCCATTTGATATTTTTTCATGCACTGTTATATCAGCAGTACCTATTGAAATTAATAAAACAGTAAAGCAGCAGTGTTGAGATAAATGTAAATTACTTAATACAAATACAATAAAAATGTTTCTTGTTTGCTACATAATGCACACTATGTTCTTTAGTTATGAGCACTAAATTAATCAGAATGCAACTTTTGTTACACATACCTTTTGTGTTATGTGTTACAAAGACAATTGATTAAGCGCTAGTGTTCAAACAAATATCATGCAATTGATAAACAACACATCCTGTTTGACGTAGTCACTATTCCGTACTCCTTTTCACGAATAACAATGGAGCATAATCAGTTTACCTTTCACTTATACCGTTTTTGTGGGATTTCTTTTGCTTGACCGTTTCAAATTCTCGAAGTAAATCTAAATATGCTGTTGGATCCTCTTGCTTTAGCAATGTAATGATTGATGGTCCAAGTATTTTGACGATCATCTGGATTAAAGCATTATCAATGGAAGTTCCACCACAATCTCCACCGCTGGCATGACAAAGCTCTTTGAGGTGTCCATTTGATATTTTTTCATGCACTGTTATATCAGCAGTACCACCTATTGAAATGAATAAAACCGTCATGCAGCAGTGTTGAGATAAATGTAAAATACTTAATACATACAAAATAGAAATATGTCTTGTTTGCTTGCACTAAGAACATTATGTTCTTTAGTTATGAGCACTAAGCTAATCAGAATGCAACTTTTGTTACACATACCTTTGGTGTATTATTTTATGTGTTAAGGAGTCATTTAAGAAAAAGCTAGTGTTCAAACAAATATCAATTCCGTACTCCTTTTCACAAATAACAAGACGGGTGCCACTCATGGAGCATAATCTGTTTACCTTTTTTTTCGGGTTGTTGACTGATATTGTCTGTTTATATACTTATGAGTTTTAGGCTTTCCCTTTGTAAGATTGTTCGGAGTTCGATAATTTTGTTATTACCCTTATTTCACCTATGCCGTTTTTGTGGGATTTCTTTTGCTTAATTTTTATTTTTGTCTTTTTGTTCGTTTTCATTTAGCCATTGTATCATCTTCCCGTCTTCGATTTACGGCTTCCGATTGTTCATTTGGTATCGTCAAACGCGAGGACATGCGAAGGTTATTTATTTTCCATATTAAGGAAACGCTCGATAACTATGCTTCATTTTCGGTATACTTGGATATATTAACCATTTGATATAAATAGTTGAATGCAATTATTTCCCTGTGTTAAACATAGTTTAACTATTAAAAACCAATACATTAATAAAGAATACAATGCCTCAACATAGTTAATATTTGTTTTTTTTTTAGATAACTTCATATAAAGAATAAGTTGTGTGCATAGTGCAATAATAATGATTAGTTTCAAATTAGGACTCAATGTAAATCATTCGAAAATATACTATACCTCCTAGATCAATCACCATATATTGTTGCCCTGTTCCTGCCATGGTAAAGCCTTCCGAAGCCCCCGTTAGTTTCTCATTTGGCAAATATTGACAGTGAATTGATGCAGTTTCTGGTTCCAGAGCAATACATAGTTGGTCATGGTTAATTCCAGCCTATTAATAATAAAGCTATAAGTACCAGGATTAAAATTAATATTGGACTCTAAATCTTCACCCCAATATTTTTGGTGGAGTCCATGTTGCTCATAGTTTTAGTTTGTTATGCTGTTCTATTATGTGTATTTACGTTCTGAGTTCCGTGTTGTGATGTTCGTTACGATATTTGCATAAAAACTATTTTCGCTTCGTCTTTTCCGCCAGTTGTTTGTAGGAGGGCTCATGTCTTATTTACGTTATTTGTGTTTGTTTGTGTATATTGGCGTCAAACACATATTGTGTTGTTTTTTGTGCTTGTTTTCTTCGTCTTGTGTGCCCTATGTTGCCAGTTTCTCTGGATTGTTGGCTTCTTCATTTATCATTGCCCTTTGGTGTTCTCTAACGTTTATTTTCATTAGTTGTTTTTGTGAGTATAGCACTAAATGAATTAATGTTACTTTAGAAAACCTGTTGTGAATTAAAGTTAGACGGAAATTATATCGACAATAAACGTACATTATAGCCAAATATAAAATATATTTGCATGATCTTTGTTGAGCTTTTCTGTCCAGTTTCGCAGCTAGAGCAAGCGAATTTATATTTTCTGACAAGTACGTATATTGTGTTTATCCTGCAATATCAAAGATCAGAAACAAACGTCGTTCTCATAGTTTTTAACGGTGTCCTTTATGAAGTCCATGCTCATACTTTTACCGTTTGTTACTGTCGCTTAGGATGAATCAGCAAAGCAATATATCAGTCAGTGACCATACATAACAAAATTGGTAACAACAAATGTCGGTTGACCAGGTCACGGCGACGGCCGTTAAGCTTTCGAGGTGATGACTTCACTGTAACCAGAAGGAAACCTTGGTTCAGTAGTTTCCTTGTAATCCTCTATCAAGGAAATCATGATAGGAACCACAAGCTTTATGTGGCAATTGTTGACACGTTATATTAACCTCGCATTCCTAAGGGCTTCAACCAGTAGAAATAATGCAAAGCAAGTTGAAACTGATATTCACTGAAATGTGTCATGGGTATATGAATCCTTTTATTAACTGAAAACAAAAGTTTTATGATATGATAATAATTTCGTTTTTCTTAATTTAGAAATTTTTGCTATGTCAGTTTCTTCCGTGCAATACACGTTACGTTCAGTACAGGTGTTCGAATTTTATATTAACCTGACCAACATTTATTTTCAGACACTGTCAGATATTTAAATGTTCAATTAACCTGACTTATAAATATATATTAGTTCTGTGCCAGATACTTTGCCAAAACAGTTCTTAAGGCCTTGATCAATAAAATTAAATCAGAATCAACTTTCATATGATAATAGTATATTATAGTTATTTGTTGAATTCTATATACCTTTTCCGCACTCTTTCTCATAAATTGTTTGGCACTATCAGGTCAGATAGCTGGGACTGTCAGAATCCATTTAATCTCGTGAGGTTTAATATTAGTTCCTTCATTATCAAGTAGTTTTCGCATGTGACTTGTCAGTGCCTGTATTGACAAACCAAACACCTCTATGGCCAACAAACTTTTCCCAGTCACATCTTCAAGCTTCATTTCTCCAGTTAAACCCTAAAATGAAATGGGGGACAATACAACATACATACCTTATACATACTAGAGTAACGCGATGGGTACCACTAGCTGAACAGGAACTCCTTACCCTTCTGTGGCGCCTGAGGTCACCCACGGTTTTTAGTGGGGTTCGTGTTGCTCGATTTTTAGTTTTCTTTATAGTGATTTCTAAATCGTTGTTTGTCCTTTTTCTTTTGGCCATTGTGTTGTCCGTCTTTTTCCTCGATTTACGATTTCTGATTTCTGATTACCCTTTTGTAATCTTCAAACTCTTCCTACCTTGATGTTTCTACATTTCACGTCAATAAATACTATACAATAGTGTAAAATTCAAATACATGTTTATATATAATATACGACTTTTTGTTTAGAAAACATTTTGTTGATCAGAAATGATAAAAAAAAAATACCTTATCGTTATAGAGCCTCATTTTAAATCGACTAAAATAATAATTATCATGGTGTTTTTCATCCAGTACCAGTTCTGCATAAGCATTCTCTGCTTCATACCCAACATATACTATTTGCTTCCGTCCATCAAGAAGGAGAAAAATCGGTGTTTTCAGTGACAGAAGTTGTCTTCCTCCAGCATTCCATGCTTGGTTGGCGTGTATTTTCAAAGGATCCAGTTTAACGTTCGAAATGGTGGAAAAGGCATATCCAGAATAGGTAGTGCCAAAATCTATGGCCGCTACCATTAAATAGTCTGGCATTGTGCTGCCTCTAAAATATACAACAATATAAATCAGTATTATTTTACATCTTCTTCTTCTTTTATACGTATTGACTTCCAATCATAGAACACCTCATCTAACCCTATACCTGTATGAAAAGGAGGAACATTTTATGTTTTTAAATAGGTTTTATTTATTGTCCAAAAACATGACAATAGGATCAGATACAAGTTTTTCAACTTTGAACAACTTCTCTTTGTTTTTAAATGCAACAAATACATAGTGTATCTCTTTGTAAAATCTACCATCTCCGATAGATAACTCCACTTTTGAGAATATTACAAAAACCTCCTACTTATATAAGAGCCGTCGCTGTCGTGATCGTATGTTAGTTGGATTTACAACTATCTATACAATCAATACCAGTCACCACTATCGTTTTGAGTTCAAACCACGTTCAGGCGAGGTGTACTCGATACAACATTATGTGATAAAGTTTGTCAGTGACTTGCGGCAGGTCGATGGTTTTCTCCGGGTACTTCGATTTCCTCCACCAATAAAACTGACCACCACGATATAACTGAAATTTTTTTGAAAGTGGCGTTAAACACCATAACCCTACATGTTTCTGAAGATGTCTCTTGTGATCACCGGCCCTTAATTTTCATATAATTAGATGTAAAAAACCACAAAGCGTAAATCATAGTTTATTAAGATTATGCATCACATATTGCATAATTCTAAGAATGTCTGGCATTTACAATTATGCAAATAAAATGATCATATACCATATAAACGTACCCACTCTGTACAATAACTAACGACAGCTTGACCCGTTAGTAACTCTTGCGTGTTAATATTTCCTCCCGAGATATACATGACTGTGTAAAGTGAGATAACTATTGCTTATATATTTTCGTCTTGCAACCAGGCATGTTTTAGCGACTGCCGGCATCCTATTATTTAAGTGACATAGAGCAATAAGTATGTCGTCAGCTGGATATGCGACTGGTCGCCAAGACCGAGGTCCATCTCTTGTGAAACCACTCTGTCGACATCCATCTTGTAGACAGTACAACATCAAATGTCTACAACCTGTAACCCTTGCAACAATTGTAACAACCACACCTGCAATAATAGCATACCCAAAATATTTATAACAGGTATATATGAGTCAAGAATGTGTAATTCACATGTAAATGCTTCTATTGATTCATCTGATGGTAGGTATTCCCAAACAATAAACAATTACTCATAACACTGTCCATCAGTTGAATACAAACAATCCAATACGTGTTTATATAACCTATTTCATGCACAGACAGCTGTACAAAAGATTTATATAAAATAGCATCGCCACCTTTCCCATTATATACTTGGGGTCATCGTGGTCGTAATCGTATAGTAGCTGGATTTACAGTTACCTGTGCAATCAGTACATGTCACTTCTACAGTTGTCAGTTCGAATCCCGTTTGAAAGTGGCGGTAAACACCCGTCTCCAGGTAACCTTATAAAACTGAGTGGATAGGGAAATTAATTGATGTACCAGCATTTGAAACACATTCACAGCATTGTTGACTTATGCGGGATATTGGGAACGGTTCCCAGAGATCGACCCAAACTGGCGAAAATATGATGCCCTCTCGATGGGGAGTTGTTGGGTTATAAGTCAGAAAACCATGGACCGTAGTCGGTAACGTCTTTCGAGAGTTCCATACTATCTGCTCGTTAGAGACATGTCTTGCTGATTTTGAAGATGAGAAAACGCATTGTAGCTAGTATAGAAAATTGTTATTCGTCGCTATCCAGCTCGGCATATTTTTTAGTTGCCCGAATGCCACATTGCACATTAATTGTTTTCGTCCTGAATATGTATGCAATATTTTTGCCACTGGACGTTAAACAACAGACAATCAATTTTCCATAGTATTGATATTAGGTAAACATTTTGTTTTACGGTCTCACTGTGTCAGCATTGGTTAGCCTGTAATATAATTTGTTTTGTAATCAAAAGAATTTTTAGACAGTTGATTCAATTCGGTTTAACATTGTTTTATATTAACATTTTGTAATCACCGACGGAATGTGTTTGCTGTATAATGAGTTTTTATTTTGCCACAATCTGTGTTGATTTCCTGTACCTTATTTCAAGATAATGTTCGATATCACCCGTATTGTTTTTAATGTCGCTTTTAACCTTTTGATTTCCTTTTCAAATACAATTTTAAAACAAATGGTTCTCCTCCCTCAGGAAAAGATTACTTTAACTGATTTTTGCTGTCCTTTTTGTGTCCTTTGGCTTTATAGCTCCCAAACAATTGTTAAATTATTTGACTCTCCAATCGTTCGACTTTGAGCATACCTTATTACAGTTATTCCAGAAACGCGTCGTGCGCACTAAGTTTGACATCTACGTTTGTATTACTATCACTGGATCAATACCTCTGTTGATGGACTATTAGTCCCCTAGGGTATCATCCGCCCAGTAGTCAGTGTTTCTATCACGGGGTCGATACCTCTGTTGATGGACTATTAGTCCCCTAGGGTATCATCCGCCCAGTCGTCAGTGTTTCTATCACTGGGTCGATACCTCTGTTGATGGACTATTAGTCCCCTAGGGTATCATCCGCCCAGTCGTCAGTGTTTCTATCACGGGGTCGATACCTCTGTTGATGGACTATTAGTCCCCTAGGGTATCATCCGCCCAGTCGTCAGTGTTTCTATCACTGGGTCGATACCTCTGTTGATGGACTATTAGTCCCCTAGGGTATCATCCGCCCAGTCGTCAGTGTTTCTATCACGGGGTTGATACCTCTGTTGATGGACTATTAGTCCCCTAGGGTATCATCCGCCCAGTCGTCAGTGTTTCTATCACGGGGTCGATACCTCTGTTGATGGACTATTAGTCCCCTAGGGTATCATCCGCCCAGTAGTCAGTGTTTCTATCACGGGGTCGATACCTCTGTTGATGGACTATTAGTCCCCTAGGGTATCATCCGCCCAGTCGTCAGTGTTTCTATCACGGGGTCGATACCTCTGTTGATGGACTATTAGTCCCCTAGGGTATCATCCGCCCAGTCGTCAGTGTTTCTATCACGGGGTCGATACCTCTGTTGATGGACTATTAGTCCCCTAGGGTATCATCCGCCCAGTAGTCAGTGTTTCTATCACGGGGTTGATACCTCTGTTGATGGACTATTAGTCCCCTAGGGTATCATCCGCCCAGTAGTCAGTGTTTCGGCACTGACATGGTTTATTAAATATGTTGATTATTGAAATTTTTCAGTTACTAATTTATTTAATTATTGCATTGTTAAAACTAAGGTTCTCCTCCGTCAGTTAAATGTGACCTTAACCGATTTTGGCTGTCCTGTTTGGGCCATTTCCCAATTTGTTAAATTATTTGGTTTTCCAATTTTTCGACTTTGAATGTACCAGGCCCCCGTTTCCCAAAAGGTCGTAAATCGTAAACTTGGTCGTACGACCGTTTCACAAAGCTTACCGACTTCCGATATACGACATTTTTTGGTCGCAATTTACCGACTGGGTCGGAGCAGTCGTAAATCGTAAATCGTTAAAAACAAACGTTGAATGTACATCATTACAATGAGGAATCATGCTATTCCATCACTTCTGCAGGTTAGCAACTTGTAAATATCATACCCAAAATAAAATGTATCTCCCTTTACGGTGTGCATAATTTTCAAATCGATTGACGTATTGTAATTTCCGCACACGTCATATTTACAAAAGGGATATTTCTTTTGTGTTTATGTCGTTGCTAAAAAGAAACTATTGGTTATAAGAATCTTTCTAAATAAGCAACACAATTTTACTTAAAAAATCTACATCTTTTTCTCTTTATTGCAAGGAAATCTATCCAGATGAAAAAAACGGAACCGCCACGATATGACTGCAATATTGTTGAAACTGGCGTTTTAAACACCATCAAACAAATTAGACAAACAAGCATAAAAACGGCGGAAATGTGCGCTCCATAAAACGTAATTATGAAATATTATACAAGGAAAAATGTCAGTGACATGATCATTTTTGGCACGCATCCAACTACATGCATGTATATTTCGACTGACCAAGAACAAAAACACACTGAATTCGTGCTACAATTTTCAATTTCTTGACAGTATTTGACATCAAAATTACAAAAAATCCAAATTTAAAGCGGAAAGTCGATATATCATCAAATTTTAACGGGCTGTTCTATTAGTTTATGTTGGAACTACTTATACGTTATATTCATGGCAAATACTGAGATGTGAAACAAATATCCAAGAAAAAACGATCTACTGAAATGTATCGTGGTTACTCAAGGGTGTACGGGACAGACGAGAATTTTGAAAGTGGGGGGGAGAGGGCACAACATATATTTTACCTCCGAATATAGGGGACAACAACGTGTTTTTTCCATTGTTATCTCAAAAGCTTGGGGGGCAAGCGCCCCCAGTTCTTGCTGCATAGGAATAGTACCCCTCAAGTATATTCCTCTCAACTAGAAGCTACGTAAAGTGAATAACTACATGTATTCACTAAGTATTAAAATTGGCTCTGCATTATGACCCAATATTGTGGTTTCAATTTTTGAAACCTATTGATATAGGAAAATATATAAAAAATGCTTATGTGCTATAGCTATTTTGTTAAAAATAACTTTATTCTCTAAACCAATGTTACAAAGGTTACAGAGTGAGAGTGTTCAAATCAATACAAGGTAAATACATATCATTACATCAATTATCAAGATTATGGGTGTACATTGAATACAAATTATGAAAAGAATGCTTAAACGTTAAATACAAATTATACAAATACTAACAGAGGTGTGATGGATTTTTTTTTCAAGGAGAACTAATTTTCTTATTCATTATATCAATAAGCTTACATAATTTGCGAATAGTTTCATGTTTATTTTTGTTAAATAATGATAACCGTTTTAATGCGCTTGGTCTGTTGAATACGTATTTTGGAATTAGATTTTTTCTTTCAGTTACAAAATTTGTTCAAGTCAACGTTTTGCCATATATTAAAAACCTGTAATCAATTTTATTCAAAGAGTCATGTAAACTAACTGGTGCTAAATACATGCATTGTAATCTGTACATGTATACTTAAACATTTGAAAAGTTTCATTTGAATCCGCTATAAAATTTCTTTCTTAGATAAATCATAACTAAATCTGACCTAAGGTATGATATTATAAGGTTAAATAAGGGTAATAACAAAATTACCGAACTCCGAGCAATCTTACAAAGGGAAAGTCAAAACTCATAAGTATATAAACACTGACTTGGTACAGGCATTTCTAAAGAAATAGTGGGTTGAATCAGATTTTAAAGCGCCAAACCTCCCCCTTTCATTACGGCTCAAAGTTTCCGGCTGTCACTATAACAGTATTTATAACAATACTTGAACAAAACAGGTAAAACAGTTGTCATAACAGCACCAAACTCAGTGAAGTGAATGTCAAAAACATTTTTACGTCACACATTGATAAAAAAATATTTTTGACATTTTGTTTTTGACCACTTATCTTTATTCCTTTTCACTATATGAAAATCCATCGTTTATAATCTTTTCTGCCGAGACGGAATATATTTCGACAAGATCTTGGTATCGGAATATAAAATTTTTAAGAGATCGAATAAATATATGATGCCTGATGTGGGACAAAGGGCTAAAAAAAAAGTGAGCGGACTAGAATTTTGCAAAAATCACCAATGACAATCATTGGGAAAATATTTGTATCATTGCTGGTGAGGGATGGAGTGAACTTTCTCTTTATTATTGTTGACTTTTCTGTCATCAGCCTTATCAAAGCGGATATTTTCTCCTTATTCCACCGCGGTGATTTCCCTGAGAAAGCAGTCTCCACTTTGAAACTGTCGCCTTCTACTTTCTAATGGTGTCGCGTGATTTGTATCTACAAAGACCAATACAATAATATAAATATATTTAATATTTTGTATCTACATAGACCAATAGAATAACTATATTTAATATTTGAACGAATATATGAATTTATCCGATAGGGCGCGGCCCGGGTAAATTGATCGATGTTCGTACCTCCGCACAAAGAAGACGTCATTACCACAAGTCGTAAATCGGATATCGTAAAAACATTCTGACAAGTTTGTGAAACGGTCGCCAACTTAGTCGGTAAGTGACCGTAACGGGGGCCTGATGAAGGTTATTCCAGAAACGCGTCGTGCGCACCAACTTTGATATCTACGTTTTTCTTAACTACAATTGCAATAAAGTCCTGATTGGGGATACATGTAAGAATGGACATTTTGAGAACATTGTTTTCACTGAATAGTCACATTGCCGATCTCATTGTTTACATGTTGTTGACTCGATGTACTCATTTCAGTGAAGATCCGTACAAATTGATTCTTTCGGAGTACATATGGTGTAACAGTGTCGCTCACAGTGTATTTACTGTGTGTCTACTTTTCCATTTGACCATTTGTCAGTGATAGGCTGTTGACTCAAATCAAACATACCTTCAATTAAATTACTAGAAGACATTGACCGACCATTCACATCAGATGCCATTTTCATTATCTATTTTATCTTAGTTTTATTATACATATAGCACTTAATATAGTGGCATGCATATTGGTTTATGATGATAGCAGTATGCAATATTTGAGCTGAAATGTAAATAAAATACGCCTGACTATATTACTTTAATTTATACATTTATCAATTAGGTCAAACAAATAATTCCATGCATACATGTAACCCTTTATGTGGTATCGAATTAAAATATTAATGATTTAGAACGTGTGGCGAGCATTTCCGTACAGGTCTTCAACAGCACTAACTATGCTTGATGGGAAAGACAATCAGTGCAGGGAGGTTATCAGATTGTTTTATCAACTGGTTCATCATTCGTTTCATTGTTTTTGACACTTTTACTAATATCCTGGATTATGAAATAACAGTATCATTAAGTTTAAAGTCAATACAAAACCATGTTTAACTATAAAAGAAATAGTATCTGTGTACAGAAGTTCAACGATATCTAAAAACTACTCAGAAATGATTAAGGGATGAAACGAGGAAACTATATCTAAAATTACAGAAATGAGGAAGGAATGAAACAACCCAGCAAACGACTTTAAACTGCCATGGAAAGTCTGAAGAGTTTGATAGGGACGAAATAGTTATCATTTTATAAGGAATTAATGCGCTTTGTATTTTTTTCTAAATCTACGAAACGGGTATTTAGCGTAAAGAAAAGGGTTAAACTTGTTAACTACTGGTCAGAATTACCGTATTTTAACCAGATAACCACCATCAAGAGGGTATCCCATTTCCAGCATGATGTTAGCTTGAACTGCCCAATGAAATACATCGGGTATCACACGTTTACGTATACTAATTTATTGAGCATACAAAAGTGTTAATGAATCTATGTTTACTATTAAAATAATCTACATTTTTTGGAAACAAACAATCAGCATTATGAACATTATACAATTAAATGACTTTCGATGAGGTGAATACAAGGATTGATCAACCCATGGAACATGATATTGACCGAGGCATACGAGGTGAATATCATGTTCCATGGGTTGATCAATCCTTGTATTCACCGAAATTGAAAGTCATTAACTGTTTTATTATATGACATTAAATCAAATTTGAATTAAAGCCCGGTATACACGATACAAGTTTTGCATCCAAGTCTCCATTCAAGAAAACTTGGATCAAGAAAACTTGAATTCAAGTTTGTGTATACACGATGCAAGAAATTTGGATGAATACACACAAGTTTTGGCGGGAGATACAACAAACAAAATGGCATTTGTGGGAGGAGAGGAGGGTGCTGCCCTTTGTATTGCATTATTATGTACAATTGTACTGCGAAGGAGATTAAGCTCCAAAAAGAGGTCAACATGGGCTCGTAAATGGCTTCGAAGGCAACGATGGGATGTATTTCTATGAAGTCTATTAGATCTCCAATCATTTCATTAGTCCATGTAACTGTCTTTTTCCTGCATTTTGGAGTTTCCTCTTTTACCGCCATCTTTGCACAACACGTGTAGTTGTTATTATTTACATTCACAAATTGATGTTGATAAGGATTCTGTCTTCTGATTGGTCAATCTCCATCCAAGTTCCATCCAAGTTGAAAAAAAAGAGGATGCATTTCTATTCCATCCAAGTCCGTTCAAGTATTTTGATTCAAGTTTCTTGTATGGTATGCACGATAAAAAAACTTGAATGGAGACTTGGATGCAAAACTTGCATCGTGTATACCGGGCTTAACACCAAACAGCGCCGACTTTGTTCCCCAGACACCCCTGTCTGCCCAACGTCTGCCATTATTAATATAATTGTGTACCGAAAGTAATTATTAAGAACGCATCTGATTAGTCGATGACAAAACTTAACCCGATGATGTTTGGCTACTACTTTTAATATAATTGGGAAACACCATTTCTATTTTAAGGTGTCTGGAGGAGCTCGTATGAAAACATTTTATCTTGTCTGTTCAGTACACAAAAGTGATTCCGTTTCCGCCATCTTCCCTATATATTTCATATAAAACCACTTATTTTTATAACACTCTCATGAAGTCATTCCTTAGCCGATTTTCAAGAAATTTTTACCTTTAAAAACAGAATTAATTAGAGTTTATCTTAATATCTTCATGTAATTTTTTAGAACTTTTATTTGCAAGCATTTATGATATAAACACAAATGTAAATTCTTGACGTCACAATTTTATATGATTATATAGTAAGATTTGGTGAAAAAATTAAACTTTGTTTTTAAATCAATTCTTAAGGGAAAGTAGAAATAAAATTATTTGCAAATTATACGCAGAAGAAACTATATTTTTTTCTGCATTTAATGCTGCAATTTCATGAAAATCAGATAAGGAATGACTTCATGAGAATGTTATGAAAATAAATGGTTTTATATGAAATATATAGAGAAGATGGCAGAAACGGAATTACTTTTTTCCACATACTGTATATGTCATCAGATGGGAAAGTGTCAGTTACCATTTTTTTTTAATTGTATTTGCGAAATTTCTTTCTCAAGTTGTGAGCATTTATAAAGTGTCTTTTGTTCTCTGTTTGGATTGAATATGTAATGCCTGTTCTTCTTCCAGTTTCTCGACATAATGTTTTAATTTTCTTTAAGTGTTGACCTTTCTCTCAGAAATTTGTTCTCCATTGTTTCTAGTATGTGTCTAATATTTTCTTTCTCAATTTCTAATTAGTCCCTTTGCTTATTTAAATCTTTCTGTTGATCTGACCAACATGTATTTAGAACTATCAATTCATTATTTATTTTAATATTTCTTTCCTGCAATATATTTGTTTTCCATATTTACTATATGAACATCTTCGATTGTCTCTGTTTCATGTGCAATATTTTGTTTCAATTCATCTAAAGCTTTAGAATACAAATGTTTCTCCACAGATTCTGCTCCTAGTTGTAATTGCAGGTCCTTTATTTCATTTTTCAGTTCCTGTTTAGTGGTCTGTTCGTTTTGTTGTGCAATGTAGATTTGTGTTTCAAAGTTATTCTGGGGGCCCGAGTGGCTCAATGAGTTAGGTCGTTGGATCTAACAACTCATACAAGCCCATCATCAATACGGCGTGGATTCGCGCCCAGCTTTGTAAATCACAAAAAAGGGTGCACTCGATTCGCAAGTGATACCAGTTGCTTGCCCAGGGTCGGTGGTTCTCTCCGGGTACTCTGGCTTCCTCCACCAATACTATTGGTCGCCATGATATAGCTGAAATGTTGCTGAAAGTGGTGTTAAGCACCAAAATTCAAATTCAAAGTTATTTCTCATTTTTTTTCATCTCGTCTTCCATTTCTGTGATTTTTTTGTCATATTGTATCCTCAATTTTTCAATCTCAGGACTGTTCTTCTGGTATTTCGAAAGTTATTTTGCCTGTAGCCACTAACGGATCCCACGTGGTATTGGGTAGACCCTCTATCATCTTAATGTCCTCCAATTGTAGGGTACCTTTAGCCTCTCTAGCTGCTATAATAAGCTTTGCCCTGGCTTCTGCTATTTCTCTTAGAGTCATCAATTCTTGCTTTGAAGATGTGTTAATACTCACGACTGACATTGTTTTTCTTTATATGTTAGTTTTTACAAAACTATTTTATGTAAATTTGAAGGTGACCTTTTTATTAACACACAAAAATAACGTGTAAAAATAACCGAGACACCCGGCTATTAACGCACACAAACAACGTGCAATATTGACCAGGACAGCCGGTTTGTATAATATCGCAACACAATTTGTTCAATGTCAGTTTTCAATATGATATGTAATAATTGCCATTGTCATAAACACAGGTGATCTGCACACACATATATCCATATCATATGTAGTTTCATTTCACTGTAATCATAAACAGTGACGTGATTTATGAGATGTCATATATTTTGTTCAAATGTGTGTTACAAGTAAACAAACAATATTTCATAAAATATTGTGAAGTGTTTATATATGTATAATACTGAATAGTTTCTAGTACACCCAAGTCTACTAATAACAATCCGATTGATTGGCTTTAAAGCATTCAAAATATTTTCAAATGACATACACTAGCTCCCATTGTTAGGCAAATCTGTGATATTCTACATGCCGAGTGCCTTGGCTGATTATTGCAAACTATCGGAGAAGACTAAAGGTTCACCGTTTACAATTTCACAGTGAAACAAATTAGAATATATAATTACATTGTATGTAGTAATGTATGTATTAAATTAGAATGTCACGACTAAAATCGTGATGCGATCAAGCGAATAATGTTGGAAATAAATTCCCGCGAAAAAAACGAGAAAAAATGGCGGATGTCGAGATCAGCCACAACAAAGTCTCAGAAATAAAGTTATTTCACATCTGACACCAATGTAGTGATTTATCGTGGGCGATATTTACTCATGGCATTTATCTGAGACTCAATATTAATAAGGATGTGACTTCAGACTTCATAATCCAGGTTTAGGTTGTAGGTTGTACGTCCGTTCACTCTGGATTTGGTTATTGAAGTGCCCGCTATTTGTGACACTTCCGGTGTGGCGCTTTCATCTCCTTCTGTCGGAGCACCTCCGGTAATCACCACAATATCAAGGATAGTTCTTTCTACCACTCTGATTTTGAATAGAAAATCGCGATTCATGAAATATACATGATATGTTTTAATCTGTTGGTGTAATCTTCTCTCAGCTGGAGCGTAAATTATTACAGATGAACTAACTAAAATTACATCGAGTTCTACACTAATGTAGGGATTCTATACTATTTTTTTACATGTTTTTGGACGACCGTTGATGTTGACAAGCTATCTTGTAATATTAAAGTACCGAATGCTTCCATGAGTCATTAAAGGAGATGTTGTTGATAAAAAAAAATAATTAAGGCTAAACGTACGCAAAGATAGCGCATAAAAAGCCATCATAAAACAAATTAATAAGAAAGAGTAATGTTCTGAAATGTACTTGTGTACAATTTAAATAGTCCACTACTGCACAAAAGATTTGATATCGCATATGTAATGCATGGTATAGTTATATATGGTTTTTCTGTAATGCTTAATATATATAAATTCAACACCAATATCTTCTTACATATATATTTTTTATACTTCATTGTTAAAATAAAAGAAAAAAGTACATTATAATGAACAAAAGACTGTATTATGAAATAATATATCAAAGGACAAGTGCAAAAAAAGTTTGAAAATAGCAAAAAGGTATTCAGAATCTGTAAATCGAAGGAGTGCAGACACCACAATGGCCAAAAGAAAAAAACAAAGGGAAAAACAAAGGTGTACAAACTTGACACAGAAAACTAAAGATCGAGCAACATGAGCTCCACTACGCTTCGTGGTGAACTCTGGTGTGAGAAGTGTAGGACGTATACGCAAATCCTGTTCCTTACATGGCACTCGTCGTGCTACTCTGGTTACAACTCAGTAATAAATCATGAATAGCTAAAATGACCGGATTGTGATTTCGACAAACGGAACATATCCGTGATCATCTGTGACACAGATATTGGGTAACGGTTAACAAAGTTCGAACTTTTCCAAATATTTTGGAGTTGACGTCATAACTATACTTATCGTTCCCAAAGAGCAAAGTTTCAATATTGATATTGATATCGTCGCAATTTCTCAGAAGTGTTCTTCTTTCGTTCAGGTATAAAGGACATTCCAAAAAATAATGTATAGCATCTTCAAAAGAAGCACCGCAATTACATTGAAAATTATTTATTATATGTATTTTTGACAGATCGGCATTGAGTGAGCTGCATTGGTGTCTAAGTCTAGTATGTAATATACTTAGTTTCCGTGGGCCTTCATTATAATACTTTGGGGTTTTATAGATATGGACTTTCACTGTATTTTTAAACGAAGATAATGTAGGAGAATTTCTTATTGATATGTCTAGATTGTTCCAAAGCGAAACGGTAGATGGAATAAATGAGCTTGCTGATGTTCTCAGTCTGCATCTGGGTGGAACATAATTCTGATTATTTCTAAGGTTATAACTATTTACATCTGATGTAACTGGAGGTAAACAGTTAAATAAATAAGGAGGGCATAATTATAAGTTATTATGAATTTTATAAAAAGTAGTTAATTTACGATTTTCCCTCCGATTGGCTAAAGTTTCCCATCCAGTCTCAAAATATAATGAATCCTTACTAGCAAATTTTGTCAGACCTGTTGCAATTCGTGCCACTTCTAATTGTATTTTTTCTCATTTTTCGATGTCCCGTTCATAACACCCATCCCACACTTCACATGCATATTCTAGTACTGGTCTGATAAATGTAAGATAGATATTTGACAAAGCTTGTTTAGATAAAATAAATTTTAATTTACGAAGAACATTTACTTGTTTTAATGCTGATCTAGCTATGTTTTCAATATGTACAGTCCAGTTTCCATCAGGTACAAATGTTACACCCAGATGTTTATGATTATCAACAAGTTCAACTGATTCGTCATTAAATCGTATGTTTAATTCAGGAATATTAGTATTATTTGATATTATAAGGGCTTTAGTTTTGTTAGGGTTAAAGTCTACAAGCCATGTTTTTGCCCATCAAATCAAAGTTTTTCCCAGAGTATGACAACGAAGTGTCGTCAGCAAACAGTCTCGCCAAATTGCCTAAGTTATCTGTAATGTCATTAATATATAACAAAAATAATAAAGGGTCAAGTACAGATCCTTCGGGTACACCTGCTTTGACAAGACCAGCATCTGATAGTTCATTATTTACAAACACAAATTGCCTTCTACCACTTAAATAATATTTAAACCAGATCAAAAGGTCGCCCGATATCCCATACGATTTTAGTTTCTTAATAAGCCCCTCATGATTTATATTTCATCATATCAATAAATTGATCCAATGTCAAATATTAACGGATGATGAAGAAACAGATGATATACCTCTAATTCACATTAATAGTGGTAAATAAACTGTTTTCCATGCATTTGGGAGCAATCATTGTCAAAGTTGAAAGTCCGAATAAATGTTGATACAATATACATTGTCATAAATATCCCAACGGTCATGAATATATTACAGTTCATTTGAATAATTGATAAAGATAAAGAAAAGACTTTCAGCAACATGTGTGTAAAATATTGATATATGGCACAAACATGAAAAATAATTAAAAACACAGTAACATGATTTCTTGCTTTCATAGTTCAAATATATTTTATTTCACATTTCGTTCCATGCAAATCGTCAGTAGCCGTGATTTCTATTTCTGTATTTCCGAAAATGTATTCTACCGATACATACCGCTCTTCTTCTGACGGGAAAGGAATTTCAATATCCGCTGCTAAAATAATATTACATTTGTCTTCATCAACGTACATAGGTTTCTCTTTGGCGGCGGCATAAACGTTAATAGTCATTGCTTTTTGATTTGCTGCAGTGGTACCATAACGACGACTGATTTTGGTCCCGATTTTAACGGATTTATTTAGTTTTATAAGTTCTTCAAATATACCACGGCATCTAATTTTTCCGTTTAATGTATCTGTGTATTTCCGGTGTTGTTCGTGTTTGTCGGGATCAAACAATAAAGAAACGTTTGTTCCAAAGGAAAAACGCATGACTCGGGATGCAATGTAGTCTGGTTGGTGTCCAAACAAGACCGCACCCTTTAAGACCGACAAGCCTGCTTCTTCTGGTATAATGATGCGCTGATTAGGAAAGTTATTTTCTATTGCGGATTGAACAAGGGGACATTCAGCAAATCCACCAACCAAAAGAATAAGAGAAACGTGTTTTGCTGTCGGCTTTCTCAAGACATCTGTCACCAAGGACACGATATTGTTTATGGTTTTATCAAACAATGATTTCATGATGTCAGCGTCTACTCTCATTTTATCTCCACGAAGTTCAATGTTACTGGCAAGTGGCGAAGCCTGAATCATAAAACTAAGGCTTTCGCCGTGATGTTCTTCACAAAGCGAATTGATCGTAGCACATGGAATTGCAATGTTTACTTTAGCGGTAGTGCCTGTGTCTATTCTACGTTTGACTGTTTCAAATTCTCGAAGTAAATCTAAGTACGCTGTTGGATCCTGTTGTTTTAGCAATGTAATCAATGGTTTTCCAAGTATTTTGACGATCATCTGGATGAAAGCATTATCAATAGACGTTCCACCACAATCTCCACCACTGGCATGACAAAGCTCTTTGAGGTGTCCATTTGACATTTTTTCATGCACTGTTATATCAGCAGTACCACCTATTGAAATGAATTAAACAGTAAAGCAACAGTGTTGAGACAGATGTCAAATACTTAAGACAAATACAATCAAAATGCCCTCTTGTTTGTTAGTATGATGAGCATCATGTTCTTTAGTTATGAACAGCAAAGTAATCAAACTGCTATCTTATTTACACATACATTTGGTGTATTGTGTTAAGGAGACACTAAAACAATTGCTAAAGTTCACACACGTATCATGAGACGGATGCAAAAAAACTTATTCGTTCCGCTTGACTTTGTCACAATCCCGACCTCCATTTGACGTGCGCCACTCGTGTTGCATTAACTGTTTACTTTTCACCTCCATCGTATTTGTCGGATTTGATTTGCTCGATATTTATTTTGTACGCCCCACATACGATAGCGTGGTCCGAAAGTCTTCATATTTGGTAGGATAGTTAGTTATGATTGGTAGCTGATCATATTGTACCGCCATTTTTAAGGTTTTCCTATATTTTCAGTATAGTTATACACTGTGAACGCAACTTCTTTAAGACTGATTACTTTCATATTTGGTAGTTTAATTGGCCATGATGTGTAGTTGTACATATCTTCCCGCCATGTCGATTTGACAATTTGTTTAGGAGTTATGGGACCTTCACGTTATCATGCATTTTCCATATAATTATAATTTGTGAACGCAACTCCTCGGAGGTTGTTGGTCAAATAGTATCATATATGATACAATGATTGGTCATGATATGTAGTCGACCATATTATTTAGCGGGACATAGTATCCTTTGGACACATTATAATTTTGTTGAAAAGTAGGGTAATTACGGTTTAGTTCTGGATAATTATTTATTACATACGGTGCTATAGTGTTAATAAATTGCTAACTAAAAGGATGCTGCACTACCAAAACTGTTTAAAATATGTGGGGTCAATGTTGTGTTTTCGATACAACATTGTCTTGTTTGTATACTGTATTTCTCTTGTTGTACTTTTTCCTTTGACTATTGTATTGTCTGTCCGTCTTTGATTTACGCAAGATGAGCTGAAGATGCAGTTGTGGTGAATGCAATTTATTTTTCATATTAAAGAAATGTTAAGAAAAAAAAAGAAATGCGCGATTACTTCAGCATACATGGGTTTGCTATATGGGTCATTTAATATAACAAAAAGTTAATGGAATTATTCCCATTTATTAAATATGTTACACAAATCAACACATTAATAAAGAATGTAATGCCCCAATTTAGTTAATGTATACGCTTTTACAAGGAGTGAACTGTTGTGTGTAGATTACATTAATTGTGTTTAGTTTAAAATAAAGACGCAATGTAAATAATTCGAATATATATCGTACCTCCTAGATCAACCACCATATATTTTTGCCCTGCCCCTGCCATAGTGAAGCCTTCCGAAGCCCCTTGCAGTTTCTTAGTTGACAAATATTGACAGTGAATCGATGCTGCCTCTGGTTCTAGAACTATACATAGTTGGTCATGGTTAATTCCAGCCTAGGAATAATAAAATTATAAATAAGTACCAGAGTTCCTTATAAATATTGGGGGCCGTCGTGTTCATGATCGTAATGTAGTTGGATTCACAACTACCTATACAATCGGCACCTATCACAACTAATGTTGTGAATTCGAACCCGGGTCAGGCGAGTTGTACTTGATACAACCGTATAGGATAAAGTTTGTCAGTAACTTGCGACAGGTCGGTGGTTTTCTCCGAGGACTCCACCAATAAAACTGACCGCCACGATATAGCTAAAATATTGTTGAAAGTGGCGTTAAGCACCATAAACCTAACCCTATAAAATATTTGAATCTAAATTGTCATTAGTTTTTATTATGAGTAAAACACTAATTGAATTTATGCCGAGTTAGAAAACCTGAATCATTGACAATGCACATACACGTACACGTTCAAATGAATTATATATTTCCCAGCAATGTACGTACAATGTCAATGTCAAAGAGTTCAAAACAAGTGCTAACATGTCTAAAATAAGCCGAAACAAGCGTAGTTGTCATTATTTTTTATGGTGTTCTCTATGAAGTCTGTGCTCATATTGTTAATATTTCTTACTGTCACTCAAAATGAATCGGGAACTAACACAGCAATATATTTGTCAGTGACCGTATATAGCAAAACATTATGCACTCAATGCGCTTTGACTGTGTCAAATTGAAGCAGTGGAAGATTAAAGGATTTATAAACCCCGGAAAAAATATTCACAGAGCCATCAAACATGTAAGTAAAGATTGAAGATATCATAGGGTAACCAAAAACTGTAAATCGCAGAACAGACAATACAACTACCAAAATAAAAAGGACAAAAGGACAAACAACGGTCTACAAAACATTACACAAAAAACCAAAGATCGAGCAACACGAAACCCACAAAAACCCCGGGAGTGATCTCAGGAGCTGCGAAATGGTAAGCATATAATGCTCCACAGGTGACATCCGTCAAGTTTTCTTGTTACAAATCCGGTTATGAGTCATGAATGAGTAAATGACCGGATTGGGATTACGACAAACGTCAATTATGACAGATACTCTGTAACGGTTAACCAAGTCATGGCGGCAACCGTAAAACTTTCGAAGAGATGTGTTCGTTTTAACCACTATGAACCCTTGGTTCACTAGCTTCCTTGATAACAGCAACCCTCTAGCAAGGAACTCATAATAGGAACCAAACGCTTTGGAATATCGGATCAACTAAGATATATATACTCCATTGAATTAAACGCTTGATTATGTCCCAATTGTTGGCACGTTATATTAACCTCGCATAGGTAAGAGCATCAGCTTATAGGAATAAAGCAACACTAATCGTTATTTGATAATATACAAAAAATAAATATTGATTATATTGATGGTAGGATTTACAAGAAACTGATAATCACATAGATGTTTCATATGTATACATATCCTTATATCAACTGATAAAAACCTCATTATTTTTTTTAATAATATGACAATAATATATCTTTTTTTTTTCTAAAGGTGAACACAAAATTCTTAATTTTTCAAATTTTGTTATCTTATATTAAACTGCTATTTTGATTCTATGCCAGATACGGCAAATGATAATACAGCTTTGTTAGATACAGTTGTAAAGGCCTTAATCAATGAAATTAAATCATAATCAACTTTCATATGATAATAGTATATTATTTTTATTTGTTGAAATCTAAATACCCTTTCCGCACTCTTTCTCATAAATTGTTTGGCACTCTCAGGCCATATAGCGGGAACTGTCAGAACCCATCTAATCTCGTGAGGTTTAATTTTAGTTCCTTCTTTTTCAAGAGCGTTCATCATGTGACTTTTCAGTGCTTGTATTGACAAACCAAACACCTCAATAGCCAACAAACTTTTCCCAGTAATATCTTCAAGTTTCATTTCTGCAGTTAAATCCTGAAATAGCAATAATATAACATACATATTTTATACATACTAGAGTAACACGGTGGGTTCCACTAGTGGGGCAGGAACTGCTTATTCTTCTGGAGCGCCTGAGTTGACCAAGGGTTTTAGTGGGGTTCGTATTGCTCGATCTTTAGTTTTCTGTGTAGTGTTGTGAAGATCGTTGTTTGCCCTATTTCATTTGGTCATTGTGTTGTCTGTACTTCTTCGATTTACGAATTCTGATTACCCCTTTGGTATCTTCAAACTCCTCTTCTTTCTACATATGACGTCACATAAGGGATTGAAAGCTTTGAATGAAATAGTTACTTTACAATTGTGTAAAATTTCAATGCATGTTTATATATAATATACTTTTCCTTGGAAACCATTCATTTGATCAGAAATGACAAAAATGTACCTTCTCGTTATAGAGCCTCATTTTAAACCGACTAAAATAATAATGATCATGGTGTTTGTCATCCAGTACCAGTTCTGCATACTCATTTTCTGCGTCATACCCAAAAGATAATAGTTGCTTCCGTCCATCAAGAAGAAGACATGTCAACGTTTTTAGAGACAGAAGTTGTCTTCCTCCTGCATTCCATGCTTGGTTGGCGTATATCTTCGTAGGATCGTGTTTAAAGTTCGAAATTGTGGAAAAGGCATATCCAGAATAGGTAGTGCCAAAATCTATGGCTGCTATCAATGCATAGCCTGACATTTTGCTGGCTCTAAAAATACAAAAATATAAATGATTGCTTTGAAGAATAAAAATACATGACGGTGTGCTTATATCACTATAACCTTGACTTTTGATTAGAAGGTCAACTTTTTTTTATCATACAAATTTGTCGTGGGCGGAATGTTTGGTCATGATGATTGACACTTTTATATGTGGCTTGTAAACGTATTGGGGCACGGCATAGCGTCCAATTTAAGATACACATACCTTGTCTTAGGAAGGGACAACTCTTATTTTCTAAAAATCACTCTGCGTCTCCCAAAAATGTATCTGAAGCTGACATCATAAACAAGTTTTTGATTGACAACACATTTGATATGTTTGACTGAAGTGGTTTTTCAATAGACAGTCCTATGGGTACTAACTGTGCTTTCCTATTCGGGCGAGGTAGACTTCATTGCTCGCATCTATCCCATTGAACTAGAAATAAAGGATACCACAGATACAGCTTCGTCTGCTTCATACCTTGATCTACACCTCGAAATTGACAATGAAGGCCGGTTAAGAGCTGAACTTTACGACAAAGGACAATATTTCAATCTTCCCAATGTGAGCTTTCCATTTATATGTAGTAATATTCCAGCAGCACTTGCAAATGATATATATATATATCTCCGCTGATCAGATATTCCAGTTTGCGGTGCTTATCATGATGTCCTTGATAGAGGGTTGCTGCTAACATGGAAGCTACTGAACCAAGGGTTCCTAATGGTTGAGCTGAATTCATGGTGTATCTGTGTCACAAATGACCACTGATATGTTCCGTTTGTTGTATTCACGATCAGATCTTTTCCTCATTTATAACTTTTAACGGGTTTGTAACAAGAGTAACATGACAGGTACCATAGGTGGAGCAGGAACTGCTTACCGTTTTAGGTGGGGTCGTGTTGCTCGATATTTAATGTCATGTGTTGTAGATCGCTGTTTGTCCTTTTCCTTTTGGTCATTGTGTTGACTGTCAATCTATTTAAGGTTTCGGTTTTTCCCTTTGGTATCTTCAAAGTCAGTGGAATGTCGCATAAAATGATACCACTCTTACCTTAATGTGTAAGGATACACTAATTAATTTGTATTGCTAGAGGCATAACTTATTTGAAGTAAGTCAGAGTGTCTGTATCTTTTAAATGTATTAGAAAATGACAATATGTCGGGAGAAAAAACTATTGTCACTCTTCCCACGACACTGGATATAACTGTCATTTTATTATTCTTTGTAGAAAACAGACTTGCTTTGTCTGAAGTCACATTATACGAGACTTTAATGTGACCTTAATCTTTGACCACAAGGTAACTTTGCTTATTTTTCATATCATGTATGTATATGTATTAGATCAATGCAGCGTGTCCAAATTGGGTATAAGATTACTGTGACCTTCACCTGTTGTTAAAATGTGTATTTCGTGACAGCGTAATTATATCATAAATCATGAAACTAACTATTTATAATTTCCTGAGACCGAAAATTATGTTTTTAAATATGGGAAATAATTATATTATAACTGACGAAACTACCATTTAACATTTCCGGATACCGAAATACATGTTGTTAAATATGTGTATTTCCCGAAAGTGTAATTACATTATAACTCATGAGGAAGATGTGAAATTGAAACCCCTATAGACATGTTGATTTTATTTATATACAACATAAATAAAGTTCGACAGGTTTGGGACTTGTTAGTAAACACTAATTAACTTGCCTTGTACTTCTTGTCAGTCCTTGAATTTATCTTATTATTCGTTATTAAGTGTCAATTCTCGGAACTCAAATGAAAATCTACTTTCGGTTTGTGAATTGAATTACCGGTTTACATGTCATGCGCATCAACAAAGAGGTTCACAATGAAACATTCAACCTGAATGGTGGTGGAATATAGATTTGAATTTTGGTATTTTAATACGTTTTGCAGAAAACGAAAAACATGGCAGCAAATTAATCACACGTCTTTGTAATTATGTGAAAATTGAATATAATTGTATTTGCTAAAATATATCAATGTATCGAACATATTATGAAAAGGGGTAGGGGATTATATTACGACAGTAACCTGAACAAATCGATTTATTCATTATTTTACACGTGGTGGTCGGTAGCATTGACACAATATATATTCCTTGTTCGTCTTCAAACTGTCAAGTTTATTTCAAATTCTCGGCACGTTTATTGTATGAAAATACATATATTGATAAACAACTTAACTATAGGTGTTCTTCAAGGTTTAAAGTTTGTAATAAATAATGTATGTCAATATTTGTATTCAAACTAGGTCACATCATTTATCTACACAACTGTCATATTAAATATCTATTTGGAGTGTCCTTTCATTATTAACAACTTGGAGTGTCTCTTGATTGTTAAAAACTTGATAAAGCTTTGACCCAGTTCCTAAATAATGTAATTTGTATCAAACAAGAGCTTGAAGATACCAAATGGATAATCAGAATCCGTATATCGAAGAACAGACAATGCAATGGACGAAAGAAAAAAGTACTAAAGAACAAACATCGATCTACAAAACATACACATAAACCTAAAGATCTAGTAACACGAACCCCACTAAAAACCGGGGTTGAACGCAGGTGCTCCGGATGGGTTAGCTCCTGCTCCATTATTGCAGTAGTGGCACCCGTCGTGTTAATCTAGTTACAATTCCGATGATAAGTCGTTAATGAGGAAAGGACCGGGAAGTGTTTACGACAGGTTGAACATATCCGTGGTAATTTGTGACACAGATATTCCATAACGGCCAACCAAGTTATGGTGGCGACCGTAAAATTGTCGAAGTGATGACTTAAACTTTCCCAAAATGAAACCCTTGGTTCAGTAGCTTCCTTGTTGGCAGCAACCCTCTATCACAGAAATCCAGATAGGAACCACAAGCTCTGGAATATCATATCAACTGAGAGATATATACTCCATATGCAGGTGCTGCTGGAATGTTGCTACATATAAATGGAAAGTACACAATGGGAAAATTGAAATAATCTCTTTTGTCGTAACCAGGGTATCCTTCCAGCAAGCATATATGACCATAGACGATGTTGGCTATCCTGTTATACCCTTTGGTTTTGTTGCTCCCAAATACTTTTAAATTATTTGACTTTTCAATCTTTCGATCCTAAGAGTATCTGATGAAGGTTATTCCAAAACCGCATCCTGCACCCTAAATTTGATATCTACGTTTTTATTACTCCATATGTACATGCTATTGGAATGTTGACGCACGTAAATTCGAAGTTCACAATAGCAACACTGAAATCATCTCTTTTGTCTTAAGGTTGCGTTCCCAAAGGACCTCCCTGTCAATATATATGTGTAGGTCAAGATATGCACCAGAGCTATTTTTATTCGGGTATCCTTTATTTCAAGTTCAGTGAAATAGAAGCGATCAACTTAGTTGGAATTATTTAGTGAGATAACATCATCAATATATCCGAACTTGAAATCAAAGAACCGGGCTAACTTTTTCGTTTAAAATTGACTGCTATGGGAAAAACACAAAAACATATTCTTAAGAACCAGGAAGGTAAATGCTATTTTACTTGGTATGAGACAGCAACATTGTGATAAGGACATCCACTTGTGTATCAATAAATGAACAATGATCTACATGTATATGGTTGAATTCCTGCAAGATCAACATTTAACATACGCTATCGTTCAATGATGAGGAGTTTGAAGATACCAAAGGCGCAATCAGAAGCCGTAAAATCGACGAAGGAGAGACTACTAGAAAACTAAAGATATAGCAAAACAAACTCAGGTGAATCGCGCTTACCAGCTGCACGAGTTATATCTGACACAGTGTATTCATATATTGTGTTCTTCCCCAGATACGATTTTCAGCACCATTCGTATTAACTAATATTGTCATTTGTTCATTACTTTTTATTGTAATAATGCATTTCATTTTGAACTACATTTGGCGGTTAATTCGCATCAATGATACCCACATGCAATCAACAGAATATTACATTTATTTTATTCATAGAATATATATAATTTTTTCACTGCACTACTGTTCTTTGCACAACAAGCAAAAATGTCGTTTCGAGCGATATTATAGGGTTATTGCATAAATATTTATATAGTAATGTGGTCTTGTTCAGGTAATATGCCAAAATATTACCCAGGGCTGAGAGACATATTACCCGACCCGAATTTTGGCATATTACCTGGACAAGACCACATTAATATCATTATTATACTGAGTGTCTAATTGTCCAGGTAATATGCCAAAATATTACAGTACCAAATATCACTACAGAATCTTACACGAAGTATAATAATGGTGATTATTACTCTTCATGTAAGAAACGTTCATTATAATTGACATGATATTATCGAAACATATTGTTACAAAGAATAAATAGCGTCGTTGTACTATGCACTCGCATAGTACTATTGTTGGAGTCATTACTATGGTGATGGGCGGAGCTTAGAATAATGTTACGTCATTTAAATAGGCGGTGTCTAAACGGGATCACCTGAGCGCTTTTAACAGTGTACAATTTACAATGTATTATACGTTTTTCTTTAACGTTGATGCTGTCGTCTGTCAAAACAATGGCCAGTTCCAGGTTTGGGAATTAAATATTTGACAGTTCATTGTTATTGTTGAAATTAAATATTTCTTGAATTTAAATGAATATTATTTGCCAATCTTTATACTATCAATACATTTGAGACAAATTTCATTTTTTTAAATCATCAAAGACATTCAAAGTAATAATAACAATACTATTGTGTTGTCCATGTTATATGCCGAAATATGTCCCAAGGTTAGAAGGCATAATGCACTCTTCGGGTGGTGCATTATGCCTTCTAACCTTGGGACATGTTTCGGCATATAACATGGAAAACACAATAGCATTGTATAAATATTGTCCCGAGCAGTATATCATAAATAACTTGCTATTCTTCATGTGTCAAGTAATAATACCAACGACAAAACATCCTTTCTCGAGAAATCTTAATTTTCTTTCTTCCTCTTCTTTGGACGGTTTTGTTTACTATGTGTTTTCATATGATGTACTATTATTGTTGGGAATTCGAATCGTTAATTTGTAACAATATTAACAGTGATCACACATTGTTTATTGAGGTACGAACCTGTTTTTGTTTTGTTGACTGGAATTTTGCGATAGTACATGAAAGTGTTTGTTATGAAAGTTTTATTTTAATGTGCAGCGACTCTGAAGACAAACATTTGCTTCGTGTTTTGTTTTTGCATCAAACTTGTCTGAATCGTGTATCATTGATTTACAAAAGTAATGGCAGTGGGATCATCAAAACGTCCAAATATAGTTGTTGCTGCATTATATTTTCCTGACCACCTGGTCTCACCAATTAGCTTTAATCGTTTCATTGTTTCTTGTCCTAGTTGTTTTCCAACAACTTCTATTCATACAGTCATTCTCTTGTGTGATGCCTTCACACAAATTGCTAAATTCTGGAACCAATTGAAAAAAGAAACTGCAGGTATACAACATTTTGTTGCTCCAGTTATCACCATAATCACCACACACACACAGCCCGGAACACATATTGTCTAATTTCTAAGGGGGTCCACTTGCCATCGGGCAAGATGACAACCTTGCCAGTGCGCCACTGCGTTTCAAATGTGAACAACATAAATAAATCGATTCTGGGTTAGGCTTATGATGCTTAGCGCCACTTTCATCAATATTTCAGATATATCGTGGCGGTTAGTTCTATTGGTGGAGGAAACTGGAGTACCCGGAGAAAACCACCGACCTACCTCAAGTCACTGACAAACTTTCTGTTGTAAATCCAACTGCAATACGATCACGACCTCGACGGCCCCTCTGAATCTTGGAAAGTGTAGGGGGCGAGTGGGGAACCAAACATGAGGACCCCAAACCTTTATCCAATACCCGTCACTACTATGTGATAAATATTGCATTCGAGTTTTATTAAATGTCGGCGAGTTAGGGACAACACAACTAACAACAGAAACAGTCAACTATTTATCTAAACAAAAGTAAATTTCTGATCAGGACACTCAGTAGACCTTCCTAATTAAAATCAACATTAGACAGTTATGTTTTACAGTCATACGCAGATGATCCTAAGTTATGTACTAAGATATGACTTGGATGTGTCATAGGACATACCTTGGGATAGTTGCATTAACACGTCCCTACGCTTAATTACAAATAAATCGTAGTGAAAATTGAATAAATTTTCTTCTCTATATGCACAAGTCATTTTGATGCCCAAAAGGCCATACTTTCAATATATCAGTATGTTTTATTTCTCTCGAAATATTAGCATTGTGATTTAATGATGTTGAATGAAATTCAATTGTATGCTGATCTTTGTAATGTATCATTAAAGATGACAATATGATATTATTTTGTATTTGTTAAGCTCACCTGACTACAATTTACCTTCCACGTCTGCTACATTTTCATTCGAGTGAGTTAGTGAGTAATTGTTGATTAACGCCAAATGAGCAATTGTTCAGCTATGTCATGGCGAGAGCAAATTACATTCGATGAGTTGATAATTATTTCCGCTTTGTGCTATACCAACACGCTTAGTTGGATTTTTGTGCTATCTCACTGGAACAACAGTCCACGGGAAGACATGGTGTTTCACTCGGAATCACGGACACCTTATGCTGAATCAGAGATCACCAGCCTTTGCTCTATCTACTTGTTCCTAGTGGAGAAGCAACAAATACTAATTTTGTAGTTTTTGGTTTGACCCGACCGGGCCTCGAACCCACGATCTATCGCACTCAACACGAACACAGTAACCATTACACCTGATGATCCTGCTTTCTTTTCGATCCTATCTCAAATATGGCCATCATGTGGCTTATTTATGTTACATTGTTTGCAATATGCAATAACAGTTGCTCCAGAAACAAAGTGATTGCTTAACTTGCAAGAATTTATCTATTCAAGGCTCTCAACATTATTCATAGTCATGATAGGCTTTACAGATTTGGATTGGCCCAAATCTGCTCTGTACATGTATCGTTGTATTGTATGCATATGCATCAGGTATAACTACATTTATCCATAACTACGAAAGTCCATAAGATCCTTTTTAAATTCAATATCTGCAGATACAGATTCGATTTTCAGGTGCGGAATTCGATTTTCGATCTTCAAAATTAAATATCTAATACAGTCTATCCTATCAGGAGAGAGCTTCTAAGTAATGAACCTTTTACGGCCAATGGAATATTTTTATCAGTGACAATTGATAAATGGCGGGAAGACAGAAACAAGATTATGCACATGAATATGTTGGGTTAAAATCTAGGCAGCATTTTACTTCATGTATTACCAATATCGATTATAATAGACGTAACAGTGAATTTAGTGGAGTTCATGTTGCACATCTGTTTACCTCTGTTTAGTTTTCTGTGTTGTGTTTTGTTTGTCTTCGTCCTGTGTCTTTTGTGCCCAATATTGTCAGTGTCTTTGGATTGTCCGTTCTTGATTGCCCTTTCGGTTTTCTCTAACGTTTATTTAAAGTAAAAGACGAACCATATATTCACAAGGGCCCATAATCGTTCATCTTGGTAATAAAACGCCTTCATACCTCCTAAGTTGGCTCATTAGATACACGTCATTTGTACATTCTGGAAGTGTTGTGATTTTCACAAAAACACCATAGACCACTCCAGCCAATGAATGATATGTCCACACGCGTACGTACAACGAAAAATTATAAATTTATAAACAGTGACACCACTATAAAATTAATACGTGCTTTTAAAATCGTTACTTCGCTAAACCTAAATGTCAAAGGTTCTGTGAAATTGTATACGTGGGCTATAAGGGAATCAAATCCTACATTTCAACCCCGGTAGCTTCACATCAACAGCCGTAGTCAGTATTTTCTCGGAATATCATCTTCCCTAAAACTGACAAATCACATTGTGTTTGGTTTTCCTTTTTTTTTGGCATGCCTCTCCCTACTATCGTACAGACAAAGTGTGGTCCTTTGCTCGAGTGTCTGTAGTACCGATAACCTAACCAGACAACACTATAGGAGAACAGTTCCCCAGCAGAAGACAACAACATAATAATAGGCTTGTTCAATAACGGAGGTCGAATTGATGTTAAGATTTAGACGTAGAAAGTCAGTCGTTTTATTGGGTTTCGTTCAGACGTTATTTGCATGGTTTCCACTTGAAATATGTCTGGTGCTAGACCAAGATATTTGGCTTCTTCTACTGACTAGAATGTATGACCATGACGGGAATATTTAGCTTTTATTGACTTTTTATTTCAAGTGACAGACAGGACATTACATTTGTCTGGATGAAAATCCATGTTCCATTTCCATTCCCATATATCAAGTTTGTAGAGATCTTGCTGAAAACGTGTAACATTGATATTCGATTTTATTGTCAAAATATGTTCTTGTACCAACTAACCACTCTACAAATGAAATTGTATTATACATTTGAGGTTAACTACTTTCATACTAACATGTTTCTAGCTTTGTTAAGATGAGAAAATAAAGTCACAATTATTTATATAAAAAAAATGGAAAGTAAAATTCCCAGGGTAGTTTTGATAATCTATTTATTCTATTTTATCCTGAAACGGATTAATATGTTATTTACATTTCAAAATAGACATAATCTCTCTGAAATATGCCAATTTTCATTTTCTTATGTTTTGAAATTATTAATTGTTAACTATGTTATGCTGCTAAATATATGAACGTACATATCTTTTTGTTTTCAAATTCAAAGATCTCTTCAATGAAACGCTACAAGCGATATAATTTATTTTCATATTATCTATTATTGAATTCAACAAGGAAGATATGTCGCATACACACCACTCAACATATAACATGCCGTTATTTCAAAAACGATTCCTCATTACGGAATTGAAGAACCTATATACTCGAGGAAAAGAAATAATGGCGAGGGCAACTAACCTTATACCTGTATGAAAAGGAGGAACATTTTTGTGTTTTTAAATAGGTTTTATTTATTGTCCAAAAACATGACAATAGGATCAGATACAAGTTTTTCAACTTTGAACATCTTCTTTTAATTTTTAAATGCAACAAATACATAGTGTATCTCTTTGTAAAATCTACCACCTCCGATAGATAACTTCACTTTTGAGAATATTAAAATTTATTGTAAATCTCCTACATATATAAGGGCCGTCGCTGTCGTGATCGTATGCTAGTTGGATCTATGCAATCAATACCAGTCACCACTATCGTTTTGAGTTCGAACCACGTTCAGCCGAGGTGTACTCGATGCAATATTATGTGCTAAAGTTTGTCAGTGTCTTGCGGCAGGCCAATGGTTTTCTCCGGGTACTTCGGTTTCCTCCACCAATAAAACTGACTGCCACGATATAACTGAAATGTTGTTGAAAGTGACGTTAAACACCATAGCCCTACACCCCTACCTTACATGTTTCTGAAGATGTCTCCTGTGATCAACAGCCGTTAATTTTCATTTAATTAGATTTAGAAAACCACAAAAGTGTAAATCATAGTCTATTAAGAATATGCATCACACATTGCATAATTCTAAGAATGTCTGGCATTTACAATTATGCAAATAAAATGATCATATACCATATAAACGTACCCACTCTGTACAATAACTAACGACAACTTGACCCGTTAGGAACGCTTGCGTGTTAATATTTTCTCCCGAGTAATACATGACTGTGTAAAGTGAGATAACTCTTGCTTATATATTTTCGTCTTGCAACCAAGCATGTTTTAGCGACTGGCTGCATCATATTATTTAAGTGACATAGAGCAATAATCATGTCGTCAGCTGGAAATGCGACTGGTTGCCAAGACCGAGGTCCATTTCTTGTGAAACCACTCTGTCGAAATCCACCTTGTAGACAGTACAACATCAAACGTCTACAACCTGTAACCCTTGCAACAATTGTAGCAACCACACCTGCAATAATAACATCCCCAAAATAATTATAATAGGTATATATGAGTCAAGAATGTTTAATTCATATGTAAATGCTTCTATTGATTCATCTTATGGCAGGTATTCCCAAACTATAAACAATTACTCATAACACTGTCCATCAGTTGAATACAAACAATCCACTAAGTGTTTATATAACCTATTTCATGCACAGACAGCTGTTCAAAAGATTTATATAAAATAGTATCGCCACCTTTCCCATTATATACGTGGGGAGGTCGTAATCGTATAGTAGCTGGATTTACAGTTACCTGTGCAATCAGTACATGTCACTTCTACAGTTGTCAGTTCGAATCCCGTTCGAAAGTGGCGGTAAACACCCGTCTCCAGGTAACCTTATAAAACTGAGTGGATAGGGCAATTAATTGATGTACCAGCATTTGAAATACATTCACAGCATTGTTGACTTATGCGGGATATTGGGAACGGTTCACAGAGATCGACCCAAACTGGCGAAAATATGATGCCCTCTCGATGGGGAGTTGTTGGGTTATAAGTCAGAAAACCATGGACCGTAGTCGGTAACGTCTTTCGAGAGTTCCATACTATCTGCTCGTTAGAGACATGTCTTGCTGATTTTGAAGATGAGAAAACGCATTGTAGCTAGTATAGATAATTGTTATTCGTCGCTATCCAGCTCGGCATATTTTTTAGTGGCCCGAATGCCACATTGCACATTAATTGTTTTCGTCCTGAATATGTATGCAATATTTTTGCCACTGGACGTTAAACAACAGACAATCAATTTTCCATAGTATTGATATTAGGTAAACATTTTGTTTTACGGTCTCACTATGTCAGCATTGGTTAGTCTGTAATATAATTTGTTTTGTAATCAAAAGAATTTTTAGACAGTTGATTCAATTCAGTTTAACTTTGTTTTATATTAACATTTTGTAATCACCGACGGAATGTGTTTGCTGTATAATGAGTTTTTATTTTGCCACAATCTGTGTTGATTTCCTGTACCTTATTTCAAGATAATGTTCGATATCACCCGTATTGTTTTTAATGTCGCTTTTAACCTTTTGATTTCCTTTTCAAATACAATTTTAAAACAAATGGTTCTCCTCCCTCAGGAAAAGATTACTTTAACTGATTTTTGCTGTCCTTTTTGTGTCCTTTGGCTTTATAGCTCCCAAACAATTGTTAAATTATTTGACTCTCCAATCGTTCGACTTTGGGCATACCTTATTACAGTTATTCCAGAAACGCGTCGTGCGCACTAAGTTTGACATCTACGTTTTTATTACTATCACTGGATCAATACCTCTGTTGGTGGACTATTAGTCCCCGAGGGTATCATCCGAAGGAGTCAGTGGTTCGGCACTGACATGGTGTATTAAATATGTTGATTATTGAAATGTTTCAATTACTAATTTATTTAATTATTGCATTGTTAAAACTAAGGTTCTCCTCCGTCAGTTAAATGTGACCTTAACCGATGTTGGCTGTCCTGTTTGGGCCATTTCCCAATTTGTTAAATTATTTGGTTTTCCAATTTTTCGACTTTGAATGTACCAGGCCCCCGTTTCACAAAAGGTCGTAAATCGTAAACTTGGTCGTACGACCGTTTCACAAAACTTACCGACTTCCGATTTACGACATTTTTTGGTCGCAAATTACCGACTAGGTCGGAGCAGTCGTAAATCGTAAATCGTTAAAAACAAACGTTGAATGTACATCATTACAATGAGGAATCATGCTATTCCATCACTTCTGCAGGTTAACAACTTGTAAATATCATACCCAAAATAAAATGTATCTCCCTTTACGGTGTGTATAATTTTCAAATCGATTGACGTATTGTAATATCCGCACACGTCATATTTACAAAAGGGATATTTCTTTTGTTTTTATGTCGTTACTAAAAAGAAACTATTGGTTATAATAATCTTTCTAAATAAGCAACACAATTTTACTTAAAAAATCTACATCTTTTTCTCTTTATTGCAAGGAAATCTATCCAGATGAAAAAAACGAAACTGCCACGATATAACTGAAATATTGTTGAAACTGGCGTTTTAAACACCATCAAACAAATTAGACAAACAAGCATACAAACGGCGGAAATGTGCGCTTCATAAAACGTAATTATGAAATATTATGCAAGGAAAAATTTCAGTGACATGATAATTTTTGGCACGCATCCAACTACATGCATGTATATTTCGACTGACCAGGAAAAAAAACACACTGAATTCGTGCTACAATTTTCAATTTCTTGACAGTATTTGACATCAAAATTACAAAAAGTCCAAATTTAAAGCGGAAAGTCGATATATCATCAAATTTTAACGGGCTGTTCTAATAGTTGAAGTTGGAACTATTTATACACGTTATATTCATGGCAATTACTGAGATGTGAAATAAATATCCAAGAAAAAACGATCTACTGAAATGTATCGTGGTTACTCAAGGGTGTACGGGACAGACGAGAATTTTGAAAGTGGGGGGAGGGGGCACAACATATATTTTACCTTCGAATATAGGGGACAACAACGTGTTTTTTCCATTGTTATCTGAAAAGCTTGGGGGGCAAGCGCCCCCAGTTCTTGCTGCATAGGAATAGTACCCCTCAAGTATATTCCTCTCAACTAGAAGCTACGTAAAGTGAATAACTACATGTATTCACTAAGTATTAAAATTGGCTCTGCGTTATGACCCAATATGGTGGTTTCAATTCTTGAAACCTATTGATATAGGAAAATATATAACAAATGCTTATGTGCTATAGCTATAGCTATTTTGTTAAAAATAACTTTATTCTCTAAACCAATGTTACAAAGGTTACAGAGTGAGAGTGTTCAAATGAATACAAAGAAAATACATATCATTACATCAATTATCAAGATTATGGGTGTACATTGAATACAAATTATGAAAAGAATGTTTAAACGTTAAATACAAATGATACAAATACCAACAGAGGTGTGATGGATTTTTTTTCAAGGAGAACTAATTTTCTTATTTATTATATCAATAAGCTTACATAAATTGCGAATAGTTTCTGGTTTATTTTGGTTAAATAATGATAACAGTTTTAATGCGCTTGGTCTGTTGGAGAATATTGGAATTAGATTTTTTCTTTCAGTTACAAAATTTGTTCAAGTCAACGTTTTACCATATATTAAAAACCTGTACTCAATTTTATTCAAAGAGTCATGTAAATTAACTGGTGCTAAATACATGCATTGTAATCTGTACATGTATACTTAAACATTTGAAAAGTTTCATTTGAATCCGCTATAAAATGTCTTTCTTAGATAAATCATAATTAAATCTGACCTAAGTTATGATATTATAAGGTTAAATATATGATGCCTGATGTGGGGCAAAGGGCTCCCAAAAAAGTGGGCGGACTAGAATTTTGCAAAAATCACCAATGACAATCATTGGGAAAATATGTGTATCATTGCTGGTGAGGGATGGAGTGAACTTTCTCTTTATTATTGTTGACTTTTCTGTCATCAGCCTTATCAAAGCTGATAGTTTCTCCTTATTTCACCGCGGAGCTTTCCCTGAGAAAGCGGTCTCCACTTTGAAACTGTCGTCTTCTACTTTCTAAGGGTGTCGCGTGATTTGTATCTACAAAGACCAATCAAATAATATAAATATATTTAATATTTTGTTGGAAACGAATATATGAATTTATCTGATAGGTGCGCGGCCCTGGTAAATTGATCGATTTTCGTACCTCCGCACACAGAAGACGTCATAACCACAAGTCGTAAATCGGATATCGTAAAAACATTCCGACAAGTTTTGTGAAACGGTCGCAAACTTAGTCGGTAAGTGGTCGTAAGATAGGTTGGAAATCGTATGATTTACGACCTTTTGTGAAACGGGGGCCTGATGAAGGTTATTCCAGAAACGTGTCGTGCGCACTAGCATTGATATCTACGTTTTTTTAACTACAATTACAATAAAGTCCTGAATGGGGATACATGTAAGAATGGACATTTTGAGGACATTGTTTACACTGAATAGTCACATTGTCGATCTCATTGTTTACACGTTGTTGACTCGATGTACTCATTTCAGTGAAGATCCGTACAAATTGATTCTTTCGGAGTGCATATGGTGTAAAAGTGTCGCTCACAGTGTACCTACTGTGTGTCTCCTTTTCCATTTGACCATTTGTCAGTGATAGGCTGTTGACTCAAATCAAACATATCTTCAATTAAATTACTAGAAGACATTGACCGACCATTCACATCAGACGCCATTTTCATTATCTATTTTATTTTAGTTTTATTATATGTACAGCACTTACTATATTGGCATGTATATTGGTTTATGATGATAGAAGTATGCAATATTTGAGCTGAAATGTAAATAAAATACGCCTGAGTATATTACTTTAATTTATACATTTATCAATTAGGTCAAACAAATAATTCCATGCATACATGTAATCCTTTATGTGGTATCGAATTAAAATATTAATGATTTAGAACGTGTGGCGAGCATTTCCGTACAGGTCTTCAACAGCACTAACTATGCTTGATGGGAAAGACAATCAGTGCAGGGAGGTTATCAGATTGTTTTATCAACTGGTTCATCATTCGTTTCATTGTTTTTGACACTTTTACTAATATCCTGGATTATGAAATAACAGTATCATTAAGTTTAAAGTCAATACAAAACCATGTTTAACTATAAAAGAAATAGTATCTGTGTACAGAAGTTCAACGATATCTAAAAACTACTCAGAAATGATTAAGGGATGAAACGAGGAAACTATATCTAAAATTACAGAAATGAGGAAGGAATGAAACAACCCAGCAAACGACTTTAAACTGCCATGGAAAAGTCTGAAGAGTTTGATAGAGTAGAAAGATTTATCATTTTATAAGGAATTAATGCGCTTTGTATTTTTTTCTAAATATACGAAAGGGATATTTAGCGTAAAGAAAAGGGTTAAACTTGTTAACCACTGGTCAGAATTACCGTATTTTAACCTGACAACCACCATCAAGAGGGTATCCCATTTCCAGCAGGATGTTAGACTGAACTGCCTAATGAAATACATCGTGATCCAGGCAACCTGATGGGTATCACACGTTTACGTATACTAATTTATTGAGTATACATAAGTTTTAATGAATCTATGTTTACTATTAAAATAATCTACATTTTTTGGAAACAAACAATCAGCAGGTGAATATCATGTTCCATGGGTTGATCAATCCTTGTATTCACCGAAATTGAAAGTCATTAACTGTTTTATTATATGACATTAAATCAAATTTGAACTAACACCAAACAGCGCCGACTTTGTTCCCCAGACACCCCTGTCTGCCCAACGTCTGCCATTATTAATATAATTGTGTACCGAAAGTAATTATTAAGAACGCATCTGATTAGTCGATAACAAAACTTAACCCGATGATGACCGGCTACTACTTTTAAGATAATTGGGAAACACCACTTCTATTTTAAGGTGTCTGGAGGAGCTTTGGAATGTTATGTTCACCTCTCGTGACTTTTTGCGCGTTGAATATAACGTTTTATCAAAGATCGTCAATAGGGACGTCAACCAATCAGAAAAGACATTATCTGAAGTCATATAATAAATCAAAATATGACACCCCCATTGAACTAATTAAATGATATATTACAGCTTAATTTGTATCAATGAACACCTTATCACTTATTTTGGAGAGTATTCATTTGAACTTAAAAGTACAGACACATGGGGGACTTTGCAGATCTGCCTCATGTATGTATTACAGAAAGGGACAATTGATTTCTAAAATTCAAACGCTATGATTTTACAACCAATTACAATGTGTTGTGTCTTTTGATCAGTTGGTCAAATATGCCAACACATTTATTTCTTTGCAAATGCAATTATTATGCCAGTGTTTTGCTTATTGGTGAATTGCCCCATCCACTCAGTTGTGTAAGCTTAGGGGAATTAGAGTTAGGGGTATGATGTTTAACGCCACTTCAACAATATTTCAGTTATATCGTGACGGCCAGCTTTATTGATGGAGGAAACCGGAGTACCCGGAGAAATCCACCGACCTGCCGCAAGTCACTGTCAAACTTAGGGGTGTTCATGTAGTTAGTCTGCCAATATGCCCAAGCAACACTACTTTTACATGACTAGCTTAATTAAATTATCTCTTAATTATTTAGTTATATGCCTATACCAGCATCATATGTTGATAACCCGAAAGCAAAATGTAGTTTTTACAATAATCACACAAATGTATTAAGTCACTATAACAATAACCTTACATTAAATCTATTTCAAATTACACAAACATTATATTAAATAAGGAACAAATGTACAATTATTGAATAAATTGGATATATTACAATCCAGAATTGATAATTAAATACCTCTAGATAATTTCCTTTGGCCTTCAGTTAGGATAGTTGCTTGGCGCCAGTGAATTGATAATTATTTGATTCTTCCTGTGAAATTCGTACAATTATTTCACGTTTCACTTATGCTGCTCTACTATTAGTCATCGGAGCATTTATTATTTAGTTTATTATATATTTACTTCTGTTTGTTTGAGAGTTAGGGTTATGGTGTTTAGCGCCACTTTGAACACTATTTCAGTGGAGAAGACCCTTGAAAATTGTTATAATTTTTGTCCAATCCAATTGTTATAATATTTAGCAATAACATATGTTTAATCTAACAATATTTCAGTTATATCTAATTTAAACATATTTTATTGTCTAAATAATGACAAAAGGATCAGACACAAGTTTTTCAACTTAGTATTGTCTTCTCCATATACATACAATATACAATATGATATGCATTAATATTACATAATTTCTCTACAAAGGAGAAGAGCCAGGAACTCAGTATACGGCCCTGTAAATCAGTCATTTTTAAAGTAGATTTATACATGAAAATGTTTGGTTTGTGCACCATTTCAAGACTAAATACGATAGTAAATGAAAAAATGAGGCTCTTTAATTCCACCTATATTAAAGCATAGCGCGCCCAAAGTAGCTTCCATTTCAGGTTTGACCAAAAATTCCTCGAAATAGTTAACTTTGAAAGAGTTTTACCTATGGGCGCCAGGCCTCGCCCGTCATTATTTTTGTTTTAAGATGAAAAGCTCTTTAAATAAAGACATTTTCAGGCGAACAATCCATGGGCGAGGCTTGGCGCCGCATTAAACAACAGAAAAAACGGTTGATTTTCGATTTGTTTATCTTTCCGGATTACGTAATTTTGGAACCGAATACGGAACGACACTAGACAAACGATTCGGAATGCAAATTTGATGGAAAAGAACGGAATCAGTCGGACCTATGAAAGAGAGTTTTTACAACATTTATCACATCAGAATTTACTTTGAATGCTCTAAATATGACTTAAATAGGATGAGGTAGGTAAAAACAATGTACATTTCCGTGATTAATGTATTGCATGATATGCCTAATCCCCGAGATACATTCCTTACAAATGAGTGTTTATCTCTGAAGAAATAAGTTAATAAAGATGAGTTATGTATGAAAGCCATGGAGAAATTGCTGGACTGTAGTACTCTCCTTTAATGTTTTTTAAGAATTCTTTTGAAATATATAATAGTTTAGCATTCTTATTAATCTTATACAGAAATAAAGAATAAGGAACCACACTAGATCTCTAGCACAGTCGCTTTTTGGGGATAACACACAGGCTGTCATCGTTCTTGATGGAACTTATATTTTCATAGAAAAAAGTAACAACTTTGTTTTCCAGCGACGGTCATATTCAATGCATAAAGGACGACCTTTGGTAAAACCTATGGTAATAGTAACAACCACAGGATACTTTCTAGCAGTACATGGCCCATACCTAGCTGATGCTAAAAACAATGATGCCTCTATCCTTACTCATATTATCAAGAACAACATAGATGACATCAAACACTGGGTTAATGAGAATGACATTTTTATAGTAGACAGAGGTTTCCGTGATGCATTGCCACTTCTTGAAGAGATTGGAAAAAAAGGAGTGATGCCAAAGTTTTTGAAGAAAGGTGAAAGGCAAATGTCAACAGAGGATGCTAATCTTAGTAGGCTAGTTACGAAGGCAAGTTGTTTTTACCTCTGAATGGATTGATTGATTGATTTATTGATTTTGGTGTTTTAACGCCACTTTCAACAATATTTCAGCTATATCATGGCGACCAGTTTTTAATGGTGGAGGAAGCCGGAGTACCCGGAGAGAACCACCGACCATGGGCAAGCAACTGGTAAACTTTATCACTTGCGGTTTCGAGTCGAGTGCACCCTTTTTTCCTCTGAATGGAAAATACTGAGATGTGGAATTAATGTCCATGAGACAACGATCCAACAAAACAGCAAAATACAAAACCTCATATAGAGAACATGCAGCAGTCTCCAACAAAGGACTTTAGTAAACGTCCACTGCGGAGTGTTCTGTAAATGGCCCCAAACCTGACAAAACAAGACAAAAAAAACAATGTAAGTAATTCAACACCAGACCAAGAAAATATCTGTTGAGTTTTTTTTTATATATTTGAAACAAAGCCGTGAATACAACAAGATCGATAATAAAAGTTTTAAAAGGGTCAGTTCAAAATAAGTTATATTGTTAGATTCATGATTTTTGTCCCGCCCCATTTAGAGAGGGAGGTGAGATTTAGGGATAGTGTTTCCGGCGGAGGCGTCCACATTAAAGTTTCTGCTCACCTCAATAAAGCAAGAACCACACATGCTCATCTCAGTTAGTCAGGGACAAAACTTGAGTTGATAAGTCAATGATATTTGGTAGAACATTTGAAGTTTTATAAGTATGAGCTTAGCTCCATGATAATTTTAAGTGTATACCCCTGTTTTCACGATTGATCGACTTTGACATTTTAACATAATATATAGTTTATTTTGTCTTGTTTTTAACTTCCTGGTCCGATGGGTAGTCGAAGCAGCTAATGCTCGTATAAAAAGATGGAAATATTTTGCAAACATACTGCCAACCAATCAAGTGCCATATATTTCCGAAAATATCAAGATTATTTGTGCCATTTGCAATAAGTTTTTTCGTCCACTCTCATCTGGTGCTGCAGAGAGGACGAAATTCTTGCTGCTAAGATGAAGTTCCTTTCAGAGGAGATTAACTCCCTTAAAAGCTTTGTGGAAGAAAATAATCTAGAGCGAAAATCTGCTAAGTGGGAAATAACAGAAGACATAAAAGACTTTCCATTCCTAGGCGAACAGGAATTGAGGAACATTACTTGTGGGGTTTATCAATTGAAACTTAGTCCTAGTTACATCCAGGAGTACTTAGATGGTGAAAACCAGATCCTTATTCATAAGGAAGACCCAGGACTAATCCGAGTTAAAATACACAGCAGGCACATATCTTCCAAACAATATATTCTATGGATCCAATTCACAGAATCTACGATCAGCGCATGGTACTGTAAGTGTCGCGCCGGTGCCCGTGTTGTCGGTGTCTGTTCCCATATAGCATATGTACTGTGGTATCTAGGATTCGCCAGGCATAATGAAAAACAGTTATATGGTGTCAGAAACTGGGGAGAATTTGTTGAGGACGCACAACAAGTTGACAATTCAGATTCCGAGAGTGAGAGCAGCACAATTGAAGAATGATGTTGTCTTTGTCGAAGACAAACATAACGTTTTGCAAGAAACTGTGAACTCTATGTTTTATGAAAAATATGTAAATTTGTGCTTCAAACCATCAGTGTTTAGCATACATGTACATTGTATATACATGTATATAACAAACTCATACTTAGCAATTCTAATATCAATTCTATACTATTTTGGCTTTTGCAATTTTTGCCATAAGAGCGTCGCTGATGAGTCGTTTATAAACGAAACGCGCGTCCATCGCAGTAAATTGTTTGCCTGGAATTTGATCAATTTACTATTCATTTCTCCATTTTTCTAAACAGTGTGTCAATCTAGAATGTTCTAGTCTAATTTAATATTTTTTAACAATATGATGGTGTACGAAAAATGAAGCTTGAGGAATTCATATTGAAATAAAAAAATCCACTTTTTTGGATTTGAATTTTTGAAGTCATGCCAATTTTTGTTCTTAATAATCAGGAACTTGTACTATATTTTGAGATTATATTTCCAGAAACCTCCACTACTTTTCTTTTGATTTTCTGTTTTTACCTAAAACTGAGCATAATTATTACTTATTTTTCATGGTTTATTAATTACGAGGGTTATTAGATAATATATCCAAACTAAAAATATTCATTAAAACAAGCATTAAAAATAGCAATATGATTCATTTCCAGAAATTCTCAGTTTCTTGTTTTTAAATATTGACCTACAATGTATCTAAAATTAAAACCATTTGTACTTTTTATTGGATAATTGATTATTATTCAATTGAAAAACTCAATAACAAAACATACAAACTATACAAGCAATTGTAATACATGTATTATATGCAATATGGTTAATTTCCAGAAATACTCAGTTTTTTGTTATTTTTTATTATTTTACCCCAAAATAACCCCACATAGTCCATAGGATAATTTTTGATGTTCAGAAGTAAGTAAATATGCTATTTCACAGTGTATGTGATAGTTGGATGATTTGTTCTGCATTTGCTTTTTCTTCTATAAACAATTTCCAGAAATCAGCATTGTTTGTGTTATTTTCATGTTTTTGCCCCAAAATCCATGAAAGGTGAACTCTAGGTGAAAAACAAATACATAACATAAAAAAGAAGTGTTCTTTTATGAAGAAAAACTAAAGATTGTATGTTTTTAAGTAAGGGCCAAAAACACCACTTAGTGGCCCAACTCCTTTTAACATGAAGACATGAAACAATAAATGTAGCAATAAAGCAGAATGCGACAATGGAACATCATTAAAAGTAACCAATCAAATAGATCCGAGTATGAAAAAACTGGGACATAGACAGTAGCACGTGTTGTTAGTTATTGCATTAATAATACATCATTTCGCTAAATGTAAGTAATTTTAGTTCACTTTGTGTATTATAATATGGTATTAAATATGAGTTATCCATTGTCGCATACTGTTGTAAACAAAAAGAAAAAAAAAGAACAATGAAAATAATCTTTCGAGGTCAGTCACGAACGGTAAACAATATAAATATCAAAACACCTTATCATACAGTATTCACTCTTATATCGTGGTAGTCAGTTTTATTGGTGGAGGAAACCGGAGTACCTGGTGAAAACAACTGAGCTTCGTAGTGCATAAACGTTTCGTTATAAAATGCAGTTGGTAAATTCTGCTCTTAATATTTTGAAATAGATGTAACGCAAACTATATGGTATCGTTTCTGATATTAAATATAGGGGCCGTCGTGGTCGTGAGGTAGGTGGATTTATAACAACCTGTGCAATCGATGTATATCACCACACACGTGAGTTAGAACCCCGGTCATGGCGAGGTGTACTCGATACACAATTGTGGGATAAAGTTTGTCAATGACTTACGGCAGGTCAGTGTTTTTTCTCTGGGTACTCCGGTTTCCTCCACCAATAAAACTGACCTCCACGATATAACTTAAATATTGCTGAAAGAGGCGTAAAACACCATAAACCAAACCAAACCTAAATTTATAATTGATTTATTAGAATCATGATTCCAAACCTAATACAAAATGTATGACAAAATCAAAAGATAGTGATCATTGTAGAACAAAGCCATTTAATTTTGTGCATACATTAGTGATTGATTTTACAACAGTTGAATGTGACACTCTCTTTATTGTCTCTTTGTGGACATTTCACTGCATAACCTTTATAAACTCTATTAAAATACAGCTCTTATTAGCAATTAAATAATTGTCTCAGATTACTTTGGAATTCGTAAATTGTTCACAACCATCGATTTCTTTTGTAACTCATTTGCTAAATTAATCCCTGTTGACTTAACCTGATAAGTGATTTCCGTGTAATTACATACAATATTCAAAATAAATAAAAATTAAATCGTCCAATCAGGTGCATCATTATAAAATGTGTCTGTAAACAAAGACGACGTTTAAATTTGAATATAAAATTACTACAGATATTAAAGCTGTATAAATATGGCGGAAAATTCATCAACATCGTCTGGTCTAACACCAAACACAACCGGAAATGAAATAGTACCGGAAGTTGAACAGGTAATTGTGGTTGATTTTCGACAGTGGTACCAACATGGATTCGAGTATGTTATAAATGGATATGTAATCCCTATATGGACTATATTGAACATTTGTATATATTTTCTGATGGTGTATGTATTTTTGAAAAATGTCATGACTACAAAGTCTCACATTTGTTTGATTGCCATATCAGTTACCGGTAATCTATCGGCAATTTGTCCGAGTATAATGTGGTTTTATTTCTTTGCGGTCAGGAAACAATTTTATTATCTCCCATGTGCTTGGTGGAGGACTTATCATTACATGACAGAAGTAATTCCCCATATCTTTTCGGGGACATCATTTTATATTACCATACTGCTTTCCATCCAGAGATATATAGCTGTCGACACCCTTTTAAAGTGGACAGACTTTGTACTAAACGAATAATCATAATTGGGATATTTGTATGTGTACTCATAGCTTTTGCATTAAAGGCAATATTTTTTGTCCACTATGACTATTTCGGAATAACAGTACCAGCATTCATTGGAAATAGGACAATGCAAGCGTGTGCGGTGCGAGCTCCAAAATGGCTTACCATGCCATTCTACGAGTATTTAGCTGCTATAAAAGCCGTATTCACTTTTATTTACCATCTCATGCCATGCACCCTTTTGATGATATTTGAATTTTTATTGATTTTTGCAGTTGTGAAGTCAGCAGAAACCAGTAAAAAAATGGCATCGAGTTCTAGAGCTCAAACAATACGTCGACGCAAGGAGAGACAACTCACTTATTCTACTCTCGCTATATCCTCGCTATCTTTGCTCTACGGATTGTGTGCTAGTTTTACTCAAATATTAGATTTTTTATATCTGCAGTTTGGAATTAGTGTCATCAGTAATAATGACATCCGGTCAATCGTTGCTGCGTTTAATTTCCTTTATTTTATTATGTTACCGTCGAACTTCGTCATCACTTGTTGTTTAAGTGAAGCATTCCGGAAGCACTTAAGTTCCGTTCTTAACCCAATTTCAAAGAGGTTCAAACCTTTTAGTCCTTTGACAATGGTACTGTCTGTCTCTGCTTCATTATCAACCAGCGGTACTTCTTTTATAGCATCAAACGAAAATCTGGAAACACCAGTAGATCTAACTAAAGTGAAGTCCTTACAAATATAATAGATCATTTGTATATTTCCTACTTTGATTCTAATAAAAACGTTGATATCAATTTTAATGCGTTTCTGGAATAACCTTCATTAGGCCAAAATATTAGAAAGCCAAATAATTTAAAAGTCTTGGGGAATATAAATGAAAGGGTATACACAGGATAGCCAACAATCGGAAAATTATAAGTCTTACAGTTGTTATTTCCTTTTAAGGCAAGCAAAATCATCCCCTTTCATGCAATGAAAGTTACACATATTTTCCCCATAATCTGTTTAAATTTTAATGTTGCCAAAACTTGTCAATTTTCTATATGCTCTAAAATCATACTGGTACATTAAAACGCAAGAACAGCGGTGCCAATGCGTCGACAACGGTTTGTTCAAAGCCGCGACAACGGTGAAAATGACGAATTAATAATTGCAACAGAAGTCGGTTTCAAATTTATTCATTTATTATGATGTAGAAACATATTCTTCAATAGGAAATACGTACATGGAATGTAAAAACATAGCTTAATGGTAGAACTGTGTACAAGGGAACGTATCTATCCACGATTTGTGTAAAATGTTAGATTTTGCTCAATTAGTCACATATAACCCATCTCTATGTATCTTTAAATAAAAACAAATATCATAAAAGCATTGCCTTAGATGCATTTTGTCCTTCATTTGAGGTTATTTGATTGTTGTGTGCTGATTTAAGTCCCAAATTCTAAATCAACGCAGTGGACAACGAAATTTGTTTTTGTTTGTTTGTTTATTTGATGGTGTTTAACGCCACTTTCAACAATATTTCAGTTATATCGTGGTGGTCAGTTTTATTGGTGGAGGATCCGAAAGTGGCGTTAAACACCATCAAATAAACAAACAAACAAAAACAAATTTCGTTGTCCACTGCGTTGATTTAGAATTTGGGACTTAAATCAGCACACAACAATCAAATAACCTCAAATGAAGGACAAAATGCATCTAAGGCAATGCTTTTATGATATTTGTTTTTATTTAAAGATACATAGAGATGGGTTATATGTGACTAATTGAGCAAAATCTAACATTTTACACAAATCGTGGATAGATACGTTCCCTTGTACACAGTTCTACCATTAAACTATGTTTTTACATTCCATGTACGTATTTCCTATTGAAGAATATGTTTCTACATCATAATAAATGAATAAATTTGAAACCGACTTCTGTTGCAATTATTAATTCGTCATTTTCACCGTTGTCGCGGCTTTGAACAAACCGTTGTCGACGCATTGGCACCGCTGTTCTTGCGTTTTAATGTACCAGTATGATTTTAGAGCATATAGAAAATTGACAAGTTTTGGCAACATTAAAATTTAAACAGATTATGGGGAAAATATGTGTAACTTTCATTGCATGAAAGGGGATGATTTTGCTTGCCTTAAAAGGAAATAACAACTGTAAGACTTATAATTTTCCGATTGTTGGCTATCCTGTGTATACCCTTTCATTTATATTCCCCAAGACTTTTAAATTATTTGGCTTTCTAATATTTTGGCCTAATGAAGGTTATTCCAGAAACGCATTAAAATTGATATCAACGTTTTTATTAGAATCAAAGTAGGAAATATACAAATGATCTATTATATTTGTAAGGACTTCACTTTAGTTAGATCTACTGGTGTTTCCAGATTTTCGTTTGATGCTATAAAAGAAGTACCGCTGGTTGATAATGAAGCAGAGACAGACAGTACCATTGTCAAAGGACTAAAAGGTTTGAACCTCTTTGAAATTGGGTTAAGAACGGAACTTAAGTGCTTCCGGAATGCTTCACTTAAACAACAAGTGATGACGAAGTTCGACGGTAACATAATAAAATAAAGGAAATTAAACGCAGCAACGATTGACCGGATGTCATTATTACTGATGACACTAATTCCAAACTGCAGATATAAAAAATCTAATATTTGAGTAAAACTAGCACACAATCCGTAGAGCAAAGATAGCGAGGATATAGCGAGAGTAGAATAAGTGAGTTGTCTCTCCTTGCGTCGACGTATTGTTTGAGCTCTAGAACTCGATGCCATTTTTTTACTGGTTTCTGCTGACTTCACAACTGCAAAAATCAATAAAAATTCAAATATCATCAAAAGGGTGCATGGCATGAGATGGTAAATAAAAGTGAATACGGCTTTTATAGCAGCTAAATACTCGTAGAATGGCATGGTAAGCCATTTTGGAGCTCGCACCGCACACGCTTGCATTGTCCTATTTCCAATGAATGCTGGTACTGTTATTCCGAAATAGTCATAGTGGACAAAAAATATTGCCTTTAATGCAAAAGCTATGAGTACACATACAAATATCCCAATTATGATTATTCGTTTAGTACAAAGTCTGTCCACTTTAAAAGGGTGTCGACAGCTATATATCTCTGGATGGAAAGCAGTATGGTAATATAAAATGATGTCCCCGAAAAGATATGGGGAATTACTTCTGTCATGTAATGATAAGTCCTCCACCAAGCACATGGGAGATAATAAAATTGTTTCCTGACCGCAAAGAAATAAAACCACATTATACTCGGACAAATTGCCGATAGATTACCGGTAACTGATATGGCAATCAAACAAATGTGAGACTTTGTAGTCATGACATTTTTCAAAAATACATACACCATCAGAAAATATATACAAATGTTCAATATAGTCCATATAGGGATTACATATCCATTTATAACATACTCGAATCCATGTTGGTACCACTGTCGAAAATCAACCACAATTACCTGTTCAACTTCCGGTACTATTTCATTTCCGGTTGTGTTTGGTGTTAGACCAGACGATGTTGATGAATTTTCCGCCATATTTATACAGCTTTAATATCTGTAGTAATTTTATATTCAAATTTAAACGTCGTCTTTGTTTACAGACACATTTTATAATGATGCACCTGATTGGACGATTTAATTTTTATTTATTTTGAATATTGTATGTAATTACACGGAAATCACTTATCAGGTTAAGTCAACAGGGATTAATTTAGCAAATGAGTTACAAAAGAAATCGATGGTTGGTGAACAATTTACGAATTCCAAAGTAATCTGAGACAATTATTTAATTGCTAATAAGAGCTGTATTTTAATAGAGTTTATAAAGGTTATGCAGTGAAATGTCCACAAAGAGACAATAAAGAGAGTGTCACATTCATCTGTTGTAAAATCAATCACTAATGTATGCACAAAATTCAATGGCTTTGTTCTACCATGATCACTATCTTTTGATTTTGTCATACATTTTGTATTAGGTTTGGAATCATGATTCTAATAAATCAATTATAAATTTAGGTTTGGTTTGGTTTATGGTGTTTTACGCCTCTTTCAGCAATATTTAAGTTATATCGTGGCGGTCAGTTTTATTGGTGGAGGAAACCGGAGTACCCAGAGAAAAAACACTGACCTGCCGTAAGTCATTGACAAACTTTATCCCATAATTGTGTATCGAGTACACCTCTCCATGACCGGGGTTCTAACTCACGTTTGTGGTGATATACATCGATTGCACAGGTTGTTATCAATCCACCTACCTCACGACCACGACGGCCCCTATATTTAGTATCAGAAACGATACCATATAGTTTGCGATACATCTATTTCAAAATATTAAGAGCAGAATTTACCAACTGCATTTTATAACCAAACGTTTATGCACTACGAAGCTCAGTTGTTTTCACCAGGTACTCCGGTTTGGCGCCTTAAAATCTGATTCAACCCACCATTTCTTTAGAAATGCCTGTACCAAGTCAGGGTCATTACGGTTTTCACAGTTTTCCGGTTGTTGACTGATTTTGTCTGTTTATATAATTATGAGTTTTGACTTTCCCTTTGTAAGATTGTTCGGAGTTCGGTAATTTTGTTATTACCTTTATTTCCTCCACCAATAAAACTGACCACCACGATATAAGAGTGACTACTGTATGATAAGGTGTTTTGATATTTATATTGTTTACCGTTCGTGACTGACCTCGAAAGATTATTTTCATTGTTCTTTTTTTTTCTTTTTGTTTACAACAGTATGCGACAATGGATAACTCATATTTAATACCATATTATAATACACAAAGTGAACTAAAATTACTTACATTTAGCGAAATGATGTATTATTAATCCAATAACTAACAACACGTGCTACTGTCTATGTCCCAGTTTTTTCATACTCGGATCTGTTTGATTGGTTACTTTTAATGATGTTCCATTGTCGCATTCTGCTTTATTGCTACATTTATTGTTTCATGTCTTCATGTTAAAATTTGTAGAGAAATTATGTAATATTAATGCATATCATATTGTATATTGTATGTATATGGAGAAGACAATACTAAGTTGAAAAACTTGTGTCTGATCCTTTTGTCATTATTTAGACAATAAAATATGTTTAAATTAGATATAACTGAAATATTGTTAGATTAAACATATTTTATTGCTAAATATTATAACAATTGGATTGGACAAAAATTATACCAATTTTCAAGGGTCCTCTCCACTGAAATAGTGTTCAAAGTGGCGCTAAACACCATAACCCTAACTCTCAAACAAATAGAAGTAAATATAAAATAAACTAAATAATAAATGCTCCGATGACTAATAATAGAGCAGCATAAGTGAAACGTGAAATAATTGTACGAATTTCACAGGAAGAATCAAATAATTATCAATTCACTGGCGCCAAGCAACTATCCTAACTGAAGGCCAAAGGAAATTAGCTAGAGGTATTTAACTATCAATTCTGGATTGTAATATATCCAATTTATTCAATAATTGTACATCTGTTCCTTATTTAATATAATGTTTGTGTAATTTGAAATAGATTTAATGTAAGGTTATTGTTACAGTGACTTAATACATGTGTGTGATTATTGTAAAAACTACATTTTGCTTTCGGGTTATCAACATATGAAGCTGGTATAGGCATATAACTAAATAATTAAGAGATAATTTATTTAAGCTAGTCATGTAAAAGTAGTGTTGCTTGGGCATATTGGCAGACTAACTACATGAACACCCCTACGTTTGACAGTGACTTGCGGCAGGTCGGTGGATTTCTCCGGGTACTCCGGTTTCCTCCATCAATAAAGCTGGCCGTCACGATATAACTGAAATATTGTTGAAGTGGCGTTAAACATCATACCCCTAACTCTAATTCCCCTAAGCTTACACAACTGAGTGGATGGGGCAATTCACCAATAAGCAAAACACTGGCATAATAATTGCATTTGCAAAGAAATAAATGTGTTGGCATATTTGACCAACTGATCAAAAGACATAACACATTGTAATTGGTTGTAAAATCATAGCGTTTCAATTTTAGAAATCAATTGTCCCTTTCTGTAATACATACATGAGGCAGATCTGCAAAGTCCCCCATGTGTCTGTACTTTTAAGTTCAAATGAATACTCTCCAAAATAAGTGATAAGGTGTTCATTGATACAAATTAAGCTGTAATATATCATTTAATTAGTTCAATGGGGGTGTCATATTTTGATTTATTATATGACTTCATATAATGTCTTTTCTGATTGGTTGACGTCCCTATTGACGATCTTTGATAACACGTTATATTCAACGCGCAAAAAGTCACGAGAGGTGAACATAACATTCCAAAGCTCCTCCAGACACCTTAAAATAGAAGTGGTGTTTCCCAATTATCTTAAAAGTAGTAGCGGGTCATCATCGGGTTAAGTTTTGTCATCGACTAATCAGATGCGTTCTTAATAATTACTTTCGGTACACAATTATATTAATAATGGCAGACGTTGGGCAGACAGGGGTGTCTGGGGAACAAAGTCGGCGCTGTTTGGTGTTAGTTCAAATTTGATTTAATGTCATATAATAAAACAGTTAATGACTTTCAATTTCGGTGAATACAAGGATTGATCAACCCATGGAACATGATATTCACCTGCTGATTGTTTGTTTCCAAAAAATGTAGATTATATTAATAGTAAACATAGATTCATTAAAACTTATGTATACTCAATAAATTAGTATACGTAAACGTGTGATACCCATCAGGTTGCCTGGATCACGATGTATTTCATTAGACAGTTCAGTCTAACATCCTGCTGGAAATGGGATACCCTCTTGATGGTGGTTGTCAGGTTAAAATACGGTAATTCTGACCAGTGGTTAACAAGTTTAACCCTTTTCTTTACGCTAAATATCCCTTTCGTAGATTTAGAAAAAAATACAAAGCGCATTAATTCCTTATAAAATGATAAATCTTTCTTCTCTATCCAACTCTTCAGACTTTTCCATGGCAGTTTAAAGTCGTTTTCTGGGTTGTTCCATTCCTTCCTCATTTCTGTAATTTTAGATATAGTTTCCTCGTTTCATCCCTTAATCATTTCTGAGTAGTTTTTAGATATCGTTGAACTTCTGTACACAGATATTATTTCTTTTATAGTTAAACATGGTTTTGTATTGACTTTAAACTTAATGATACTGTTATTTCATAATCCAGGATAATAGTAAAAGTGTCAAACACAATGGACGAATGATGAACCAGTTGATAAAACAATCTGATAACCTTCCTGCACTGATTGTCTTTCCCATCAAGCATAGTTAGTGCTGTTGAAGACCTGTACGGAAATGCTCGCCACACGTTCTAAATCATTAACATTTTAATTCGATACCGCATAAAGGGTTACATGTATGCATGGAATTATTTGTTTGACCTAATTGATAAATGTATAAATTAAAGTAATATACTCAGGCGTATTTTATTTACATTTCAGCTCAAATATTGCATACTTCTATCATCATAAACCAATATACATGCCAATATATTAAGTGCTGTACATATAATAAAACTAAAATAAAATAGATAATGAAAATGGCGTCTGATATGAATGGTCGGTCAATGTCTTCTAGTAATTTAATTGAAGATATGTTTGATTTGAGTCAACAGCCTATCACTGACAAATGGTCAAATGGAAAAGGAGACACACAGTAGGTACACTGTGAGCGACACTTTTACACCATATGCACTCCGAAAGAATCAATTTGTACGGATCTTCACTGAAATGAGTACATCGAGTCAACAACATGTAAACAATGAGATCGACAATGTGACTATTCAGTGTAAACAATGTCCTCAAAATGTCCATTCTTACATGTATCCCCAATCAGGACTTTATTGTAATTGTAGTTAAAATAACGTAGATATCAATGTTAGTGCGCACGACACGTTTCTGGAATAACCTTCATCAGACCCCCGTTTCACAAAAGGTCGTAAATCATACGATTTCCAACCTATCTTACGACCACTTACCGACTAAGTTTGCGACCGTTTCACAAAACTTGTCGGAATGTTTTTACGATATCCGATTTACGACTTGTGGTTATGACGTCTTCTGTGTGCGGAGGTACGAAAATCGATCAATTTACCAGGGCCGCGCACCTATCAGATAAATTCATATATTCGTTCAAACAAAATATTAAATATATTTATATTATTTGATTGGTCTTTGTAGATACAAATCACGCGACACCCTTAGAAAGTAGAAGGCGACAGTTTCAAAGTGGAGACTGCTTTCTCAGGGAAATCGCCGCGGTGGAATAAGGAGAAAATATCCGCTTTGATAAGGCTGATGACAGAAAAGTCAACAATAATAAAGAGAAAGTTCACTCCATCCCTCACCAGCAATGATACACATATTTTCCCAATGATTGTTCATTGGTGATTTTTGCAAAATTCTAGTCCGCTCACTTTTTTTGGAGCCCTTTGTCCCACATCAGGCATCATATATTTATTCGATCTCTTAAAAATTTTATATTCCGATACCAAGATCTTGTCGAAATATATTCCGTCTCGGCAGAAAAGATTATAAACGATGGATTTTCATATAGTGAAAAGGAATAAAGATAAGTGGTCAAAAACAAAAATGTCAAAAATATTTTGTTATCAATGTGTGACGTAAAACTGTTTTTGACATTCACTTCACTGATTTTGGTGCTGTTATGACCACTGTTTTACCTGTTTTGTTCAAGTATTGTTATACATACTGTTATAGTGACAGCCGGAAACTTTGAGCCGTAATGAAAGGGGGAGGTTTGGCGCTTTAAAATCTGATTCAACCCACTATTTCTTTAGAAATGCCTGTACCAAGTCAGTGTTTATATACTTATGAGTTTTGACTTTCCCTTTGTAAGATTGCTCGGAGTTCGGTAATTTTGTTATTACCCTTATTTAACCTTATAATATCATACCTTAGGTCAGATGTAGTTATGATTTATCTAAGAAAGAAATTTTATAGCGGATTCAAATGAAACTTTTCAAATGTTTAAGTATACATGTACAGATTACAATGCATGTATTTAGCACCAGTTAGTTTACATGACTCTTTGAATAAAATTGATTACAGGTTTTTAATATATGGCAAAACGTTGACTTGAACAAATTTTGTAACTGAAAGAAAAAATCTAATTCCAAAATACGTATTCAACAGACCAAGCGCATTAAAACTGTTATCATTATTTAACAAAAATAAACATGAAACTATTCGCAAATTATGTAAGCTTATTGATATAATGAATAAGAAAATTAGTTCTCCTTGAAAAAAAAATCCATCACACCTCTTAGTATTTGTATCATTTATATTTAACGTTTAAGCATTCTTTTCATAATTTGTATTCAATGTACACCCATAATCTTGATAATTGATGTAATGATATGTATTTACCTTGTATTGATTTGAACACTCTCACTCTGTAACCTTTGTAACATTGGTTTAGAGAATAAAGTTATTTTTAACAAAATAGCTATAGCACATAAGCATTTTTTATATATTTTCCTATATCAATAGGTTTCAAAAATTGAAACCACAATATTGGGTCATAATGCAGAGCCAATTTTAATACTTAGTGAATACATGTAGTTATTCACTTTACGTAGCTTCTAGTTGAGAGGAATATACTTGAGGGGTACTATTCCTATGCAGCAAGAACTGGGGGCGCTTGCCCCCCAAGCTTTTCAGATAACAATGGAAAAAACACGTTGTTGTCCCCTATATTCGGAGGTAAAATATATGTTGTGCCCTCTCCCCCCCCCCCCCCCCACTTTCAAAATTCTCGTCAGTCCCGTACACCCTTGAGTAACTACGATACATTTCAGTAGATCGTTTTTTCTTGGATATTTATTTCACATCTCAGTATTTGCCATGAATATAACGTATAAGTAGTTCCAACATAAACTAATAGAACAGCCCGTTAAAATTTGATGATATATCGACTTTCCGCTTTAAATTTGGACTTTTTGTAATTTTGATGTCAAATACTGTCAAGAAATTGAAAATTGTAGCACGAATTCAGTGTGTTTTTGTTCTTGGTCAGTCGAAATATACATGCATGTAGTTGGATGCGTGCCAAAAATGATCATGTCACTGACATTTTTCCTTGTATAATATTTCATAATTACGTTTTATGGAGCGCACATTTCAGCCGTTTTTATGCTTGTTTGTCTAATTTGTTTAATGGTGTTTAAAACGCCAGTTTCAACAATATTGCAGTCATATCGTAGCGGTTCCGATTTTTCATCTGGATAGATTTCCTTGCAATAAAGAGAAAAAGATGTAGATTTTTTAAGTAAAATTGTGTTGCTTATTTAGAAAGATTCTTATAACCAATAGTTTCTTTTTAGCAACGACATAAACACAAAAGAAATATCCCTTTTGTAAATATGAAGTGTGCGGAAATTACAATACGTCAATCGATTTGAAAATTATGCACACCGTAAAGGGAGATACATTTTATTTTGGGTATGATATTTACAAGTTGCTAACCTGCAGAAGTGATGGAATAGCATGATTCCTCATTGTAATGATGTACATTCAACGTTTGTTTTTAACGATTTACGATTTACGACTGCTCCGACCCAGTCGGTAATTTGCGACCAAAATATGTCGTATATCGGAAGTCGGTAAGTTTTGTGAAACGGTCGTACGACCAAGTTTACGATTTACGACCTTTTGGGAAACGGGGGCCTGGTCCATTCAAAGTCGAAAAATTGGAAAACCAAATAATTTAACAAATTGGGAAATGGCCCAAACAGGACAGCCAAAATCGGTTAAGGTCACATTTAACTGACGGAGGAGAACCTTAGTTTTAACAATGCAATAATTAAATAAATTAGTAACTGAAAAATTTCAATAATCAACATATTTAATAAGCCATGTCAGTGCCGAAACACTGACTACTGGGCGGATGATACCCTAGGGGACTAATAGTCCATCAACAGAGGTATCGACCCCGTGATAGAAACACTGACGACTGGGCGAATGATACCCTAGGGGACTAATAGTCCACCAACAGAGGTATTGATCCAGTGATAGTAATAAAAACGTAGATGTCAAACTTAGTGCGCACGACGCGTTTCTGGAATAACTGTAATAAGGTATGCTCAAAGTCGAACGATTGGAGAGTCAAATAATTTAACAATTGTTTGGGAGCTATAAAGCCAAAGGACACAAAAAGGACAGCAAAAATCAGTTAAAGTAATCTTTTCCTGAGGGAGGAGAACCATTTGTTTTAAAATTGTATTTGAAAAGGAAATCAAAAGGTTAAAAGCGACATTAAAAACAATACGGGTGATATCGAACATTATCTTGAAATAAGGTACAGGAAATCAACACAGATTGTGGCAAAATAAAAACTCATTATACAGCAAACACATTCCGTCGGTGATTACAAAATGTTAATATAAAACAAATTTAAACTGAATTGAATCAACTGTCTAAACATTCTTTTGATTACAAAACAAATTATATTACAGGCTAACCAATGCTGACATAGTGAGACCGTAAAACAAAATGTTTACCTAATATCAATACTATGGAAAATTGATTGTCTGTTGTTTAACGTCCAGTGGCAAAAATATTGCATACATATTCAGGACGAAAACAATTAATGTGCAATGTGGCATTCGGGCCACTAAAAAATATGCCGAGTTGGATAGCGACGAATAACAATTATCTATACTAGCTACAATGCGTTTTCTCATCTTCAAAATCAGCAAGACATGTCTCTAACGAGCAGATAGTATGGAACTCTCGGAAAGACGTTACCGACTACGGTCCATGGTTTTCTGACTTATAACCCAACAACTCCCCATCGAGAGGGCATCATATTTTCGCCAGTTTGGGTCGATCTCTGTGAACCGTTCCCAATATCCCGCATAAGTCAACAATGCTGTGAATGTATTTCAAATGCTGGTACATCAATTAATTGCCCTATCCACTCAGTTTTATAAGGTTACCTGGAGACGGGTGTTTACCGCCACTTTCGAACGGGATTCGAACTGACAACTGTAGAAGTGACATGTACTGATTGCACAGGTAACTGTAAATCCAGCTACTATACGATTACGACCTCCCCACGTATATAATGGGAAAGGTGGCGATACTATTTTATATAAATCTTTTGAACAGCTGTCTGTGCATGAAATAGGTTATATAAACACTTAGTGGATTGTTTGTATTCAACTGATGGACAGTGTTATGAGTAATTGTTTATAGTTTGGGAATACCTGCCATAAGATGAATCAATAGAAGCATTTACATATGAATTAAACATTCTTGACTCATATATACCTATTATAATTATTTTGGGGATGTTATTATTGCAGCTGTGGTTGCTACAATTGTTTCAAGGGTTACAGGTTGTAGACGTTTGATGTTGTACTGTCTACAAGGTGGATTTCGACAGAGTGGCTTCACAAGAAATGGACCTCGGTCTTGGCAACCAGTCGCATTTCCAGCTGACGACATGATTATTGCTCTATGTCACTTAAATAATATGATGCAGCCAGTCGCTAAAACATGCTTGGTTGCAAGACGAAAATATATAAGCAAGAGTTATCTCACTTTACACAGTCATGTATTACTCGGGAGAAAATATTAACACGCAAGCGTTCCTAACGGGTCAAGTTGTCGTTAGTTATTGTACAGAGTGGGTACGTTTATATGGTATATGATCATTTTATTTGCATAATTGTAAATGTCAGACATTCTTAGAATTATGCAATGTGTGATGCATATTCTTAATAGACTATGATTTACACTTTTGTGGTTTTTTAAATCTAATTAAATGAAAATTAACGGCTGTTGATCACAGGAGACATCTTCAGAAACATGTAAGGTAGGGGTGTAGGGCTATGGTGTTTAACGTCACTTTCAACAACATTTCAGTTATATCGTGGCGGTCAGTTTTATTGGTGGAGGAAACCGAAGTACCCGGAGAAAACCATTGGCCTGCCGCAAGACACTGACAAACTTTAGCACATACTATTGCATCGAGTACACCTCGGCTGAACGTGGTTCGAACTCAAAACGATAGTGGTGACTGGTATTGATTGCATAGATCCAACTAGCATACGATCACGACAGCGACGGCCCTTATATATGTAGGAGATTTACAATAAATCTTAATATTCTCAAAAGTGAAGTTATCTATCGGAGGTGGTAGATTTTACAAAGAGATACACTATGTATTTGTTGCATTTAAAAATAAAGAGAAGATGTTCAAAGTTGAAAAACTTGTATCTGATCCTATTGTCATGTTTTTGGACAATAAATAAAACCTATTTAAAAACACAAAAATGTTCCTCCTTTTCATACAGGTATAAGGTTAGTTGCCCTCGCCATTATTTCTTTTCCTCGAGTATATAGGTTCTTCAATTCCGTAATGAGGAATCGTTTTTGAAATAACGGCATGTTATATGTTGAGTGGTGTGTATGCGACATATCTTCCTTGTTGAATTCAATAATAGATAATATGAAAATAAATTATATCGCTTGTAGCGTTTCATTGAAGAGATCTTTGAATTTGAAAACAAAAAGATATATACGTTCATATATTTAGCAGCATAACATAGTTAACAATTAATAATTTCAAAACATAAGAAAATGAAAATTGGCATATTTCAGAGAGATTATGTCTATTTTGAAATGTAAATAACATATTAATCCGTTTCAGGATAAAATAGAATAAATAGATTATCAAAACTACCCTGGGAATTTTACTTTCCATTTTTTTTTATATAAATAATTGTGACTTTATTTTCTCATCTTAACAAAGCTAGAAACATGTTAGTATGAAAGTAGTTAACCTCAAATGTATAATACAATTTCATTTGTAGAGTGGTTAGTTGGTACAAGAACATATTTTGACAATAAAATCGAATATCAATGTCACACGTTTTCAGCAAGATCTCTACAAACTTGATATATGGGAATGGAAATGGAACATGGATTTTCATCCAGACAAATGTAATGTCCTGTCTGTCACTTGAAATAAAAAGTAAATGAAAGCTAAATATTCCCGTCATGGTCATACATTCTAGTCAGTAGAAGAAGCCAAATATTTTGGTCTAGCACCAGACATATTTCAAGTGGAAACCATGCAAATAACGTCTGAACGAAACCCAATAAAACGATTGACTTTCTACGTCAAAATCTTAACATCAATTCGACCTCCGTTATTGAACAAGCCTATTATTATGTTGTTGTCTTCTGCTGGGGAACTGTTCTCCTATAGTATTGTCTGGTTAGGTTATCGGTACTACAGACACTCGAGCAAAGGACCACACTTTGTCTGTACGATAGTAGGGAGAGGCATGCCAAAAAAAAAAAGGAAAACCAAACACAATGTGATTTGTCAGTTTTAGGGAAGATGATATTCCGAGAAAATACTGACTACGGCTGTTGATGTGAAGCTACCGGGGTTGAAATGTAGGATTTGATTCCCTTATAGCCCACGTATACAATTTCACAGAACCTTTGACATTTAGGTTTAGCGAAGTAACGATTTTAAAAGCACGTATTAATTTTATAGTGGTGTCACTGTTTATAAATTTATAATTTTTCGTTGTACGTACGCGTGTGGACATATCATTCATTGGCTGGAGTGGTCTATGGTGTTTTTGTGAAAATCACAACACTTCCAGAATGTACAAATGACGTGTATCTAATGAGCCAACTTAGGAGGTATGAAGGCGTTTTATTACCAAGATGAACGATTATGGGCCCTTGTGAATATATGGTTCGTCTTTTACTTTAAATAAACGTTAGAGAAAACCGAAAGGGCAATCAAGAACGGACAATCCAAAGACACTGACAATATTGGGCACAAAAGACACAGGACGAAGACAAACAAAACACAACACAGAAAACTAAACAGAGGTAAACAGATGTGCAACATGAACTCCACTAAATTCACTGTTACGTCTATTATAATCGATATTGGTAATACATGAAGTAAAATGCTGCCTAGATTTTAACCCAACATATTCATGTGCATAATCTTGTTTCTGTCTTCCCGCCATTTATCAATTGTCACTGATAGAAATATTCCATTGGCCGTAAAAGGTTCATTACTTAGAAGCTCTCTCCTGATAGGATAGACTGTATTAGATATTTAATTTTGAAGATCGAAAATCGAATTCCGCAACTGAAAATCGAATCTGTATCTGCAGATATTGAATTTAAAAAGGATCTTATGGACTTTCGTAGTTATGGATAAATGTAGTTATACCTGATGCATATGCATACAATACAACGATACATGTACAGAACAGATTTGGGCCAATCCAAATCTGTAAAGCCTATCATGACTATGAATAATGTTGAGAGCCTTGAATAGATAAATTCTTGCAAGTTAAGCAATCACTTTGTTTCTGGAGCAACTGTTATTGCATATTGCAAACAATGTAACATAAATAAGCCACATGATGGCCATATTTGAGATAGGATCGAAAAGAAAGCAGGATCATCAGGTGTAATGGTTACTGTGTTCGTGTTGAGTGCGATAGATCGTGGGTTCGAGGCCCGATCGGGTCAAACCAAAAACTACAAAATTAGTATTTGTTGCTTCTCCACTAGGAACAAGTAGATAGAGCAAAGGCTGGTGATCTCTGATTCAGCATAAGGTGTCCGTGATTCCGAGTGAAACACCATGTCTTCCCGTGGACTGTTGTTCCAGTGAGATAGCACAAAAATCCAACTAAGCGTGTTGGTATAGCACAAAGCGGAAATAATTATCAACTCATCGAATGTAATTTGCTCTCGCCATGACATAGCTGAACAATTGCTCATTTAGCGTTAATCAACAATTACTCACTAACTCACTCGAATGAAAATGTAGCAGACGTGGAAGGTAAATTGTAGTCAGGTGAGCTTAACAAATACAAAATAATATCATATTGTCATTTTTAATGATACATTACAAAGATCAGCATACAATTGAATTTCATTCAACATCATTAAATCACAATGCTAATATTTCGAGAGAAATAAAACATACTGATATATTGAAAGTATGGCCTTTTGGGCATCAAAATGACTTGTGCATATAGAGAAGAAAATGTATTCAATTTTCACTACGATTTATTTGTAATTAAGCGTAGGGACGTGTTAATGCAACTATCCCAAGGTATGTCCTATGACACATCCAAGTCATATCTTAGAACATAACTTAGGATCATCTGCGTATGACTGTCTAATGTTGATTTTAATTAGGAAGGTCTACTGAGTGTCCTGATCAGAAATTTACTTTTGTTTAGATAAATAGTTGACTGTTTCTGTTGTTAGATGTGTTGTCCCTAACTCGCCGACATTTAATAAAATTCGAATGCAATATTTATCACATAGTAGTGACGGGTATTGGATAAAGGTTTGGGGTCCTCATGTTTGGTTCCCCAATCGCCCCCTACACTTTCCAAGATTCAGAGGGGCCGTCGAGGTCGTGATCGTATTGCAGTTGGATTTACAACAGAAAGTTTGTCAGTGACTTGAGGTAGGTCGGTGGTTTTCTCCGGGTACTCCAGTTTCCTCCACCAATAGAACTAACCGCCACGATATAGCTGCAATATTGATGAAAGTGGCGCTAAGCATCATAAGCCTAACCCAGAATCGATTTATTTATGTTGTTCACATTTGAAATGCAGTGGCGCACTGGCAAGGTTGTCATCTTGCCCGATGGCAAGTGGACCCCCTTAGAAATTAGACAATATGTGTTCCGGGCTGTGTGTGTGTTGTGATTATGGTGATAACTGGAGCAACAAAATGTTGTATACCTGCAGTTTCTTTTTTCAATTGGTTCCAGAATTTAGCAATTTGTGTGAAGGCATCACACAAGAGAATGACTGTATGAATAGAAGTTGTTGGAAAACAACTAGGACAAGAAACAATGAAACGATTAAAGCTAATTGGTGAGACCAGGTGGTCAGGAAAATATAATGCAGCAACAACTATATTTGGACGTTTTGATGATCCCACTGCCATTACTTTTGTAAATCAATGATACACGATTCAGACAAGTTTGATGCAAAAACAAAACACGAAGCAAATGTTTGTCTTCAGAGTCGCTGCACATTAAAATAAAACTTTCATAACAAACACTTTCATGTACTATCGCAAAATTCCAGTCAACAAAACAAAAACAGGTTCGTACCTCAATAAACAATGTGTGATCACTGTTAATATTGTTACAAATTAACGATTCGAATTCCCAACAATAATAGTACATCATATGAAAACACATAGTAAACAAAACCGTCCAAAGAAGAGGAAGAAAGAAAATTAAGATTTCTCGAGAAAGGATGTTTTGTCGTTGGTATTATTACTTGACACATGAAGAATAGCAAGTTATTTATGATATACTGCTCGGGACAATATTTATACAATGCTATTGTGTTTTCCATGTTATATGCCGAAACATGTCCCAAGGTTAGAAGGCATAATGCACCACCCGAAGAGTGCATTATGCCTTCTAACCTTGGGACATATTTCGGCATATAACATGGACAACACAATAGTATTGTTATTATTACTTTGAATGTCTTTGATGATTTAAAAAAATGAAATTTGTCTCAAATGTATTGATAGTATAAAGATTGGCAAATAATATTCATTTAAATTCAAGAAATATTTAATTTCAACAATAACAATGAACTGTCAAATATTTAATTCCCAAACCTGGAACTGGCCATTGTTTTGACAGACGACAGCATCAACGTTAAAGAAAAACGTATAATACATTGTAAATTGTACACTGTTAAAAGCGCTCAGGTGATCCCGTTTAGACACCGCCTATTTAAATGACGTAACATTATTCTAAGCTCCGCCCATCACCATAGTAATGACTCCAACAATAGTACTATGCGAGTGCATAGTACAACGACGCTATTTATTCTTTGTAACAATATGTTTCGATAATATCATGTCAATTATAATGAACGTTTCTTACATGAAGAGTAATAATCACCATTATTATGTTCGTGTAAGATTCTGTAGTGATATTTGGTACTGTAATATTTTGGCATATTACCTGGACAATTAGACACTCAGTATAATAATGATATTAATGTGGTCTTGTCTAGGTAATATGCCAAAATTCGGGTCGGGTAATATGTCTCTCAGCCCTGGGTAATATTTTGGTATATTACCTGAACAAGACCACATTATTATATAAATATTGATGCAACAACCCTATAATATCGCTCGAAACGACATTTTTGCTTGTTGTGCAAAGAACAGTAGTGCAGTGAAAAAATTATATATATTCTATGAATAAAATAAATGTAATATTCTGTTGATTGCATGTGGGTATCCGCCAAATGTAGTTCAAAATGAAATGCATTATTACAATAAAAAGTAATGAACAAATGACAATATTAGTTAATACGAATGGTGCTGAAAATCGTATCTGGGGAAGAACACAATATATGAATACACTGTGTCAGATATAACTCGTGCAGCTGGTAAGCGCGATTCACCTGAGTTTGTTTTGCTATATCTTTAGTTTTCTAGTAGTCTCTCCTTCGTCGATTTTACGGCTTCTGATTGCGCCTTTGGTATCTTCAAACTCCTCATCATTGAACGATAGCGTATGTTAAATGTTGATCTTGCAGGAATTCAACCATATACATGTAGATCATTGTTCATTTATTGATACACAAGTGGATGTCCTTATCACAATGTTGCTGTCTCATACCAAGTAAAATAGCATTTACCTTCCTGGTTCTTAAGAATATGTTTTTGTGTTTTCCCATAGCAGTCAATTTTAAACGAAAAAGTTAGCCCGGTTCTTTGATTTCAAGTTCGGATATATTGATGATGTTATCTCACTAAATAATTCCAACCAAGTTGATCTCTTCTATTTCACTGAACTTGAAATAAAGGATACCCGAATAAAAATAGCTCTGGTGCATATCTTGAACTACACATATATATTGACAGGGAGGTCCTTTGGGAACGCAACCTTAAGACAAAAGAGATGATTTCGGTGTTGCTATTGTGAACTTCGAATTTACGTGCGTCAACATTCCAATAGCATGTACATATGGAGTAATAAAAACGTAGATATCAAATTTAGGGTGCAGGATGCGGTTTTGGAATAACCTTCATCAGATACTCTTAGGATCGAAAGATTGAAAAGTCAAATAATTTAAAAGTATTTGGGAGCAACAAAACCAAAGGGTATAACAGGATAGCCAACATCGTCTATGGTCATATATGCTTGCTGGAAGGATACCCTGGTTACGACAAAAGAGATTATTTCAATTTTCCCATTGTGTACTTTCCATTTATATGTAGCAACATTCCAGCAGCACCTGCATATGGAGTATATATCTCTCAGTTGATATGATATTCCAGAGCTTGTGGTTCCTATCTGGATTTCTGTGATAGAGGGTTGCTGCCAACAAGGAAGCTACTGAACCAAGGGTTTCATTTTGGGAAAGTTTAAGTCATCACTTCGACAATTTTACGGTCGTCACCATAACTTGGTTGGCCGTTATGGAATATCTGTGTCACAAATTACCACGGATATGTTCAACCTGTCGTAAACACTTCCCGGTCCTTTCCTCATTAACGACTTATCATCGGAATTGTAACTAGATTAACACGACGGGTGCCACTACTGCAATAATGGAGCAGGAGCTAACCCATCCGGAGCACCTGCGTTCAACCCCGGTTTTTAGTGGGGTTCGTGTTACTAGATCTTTAGGTTTATGTGTATGTTTTGTAGATCGATGTTTGTTCTTTAGTACTTTTTTCTTTCGTCCATTGCATTGTCTGTTCTTCGATATACGGATTCTGATTATCCATTTGGTATCTTCAAGCTCTTGTTTGATACAAATTACATTATTTAGGAACTGGGTCAAAGCTTTATCAAGTTTTTAACAATCAAGAGACACTCCAAGTTGTTAATAATGAAAAGACACTCCAAATAGATATTTGATATGACAGTTGTGTAGATAAATGATGTGACCTAGTTTGAATACAAATATTGACATACATTATTTATTACAAACTTTAAACCTTGAAGAACACCTATAGTTAAGTTGTTTATCAATATATGTATTTTCATACAATAAACGTGCCGAGAATTTGAAATAAACTTGACAGTTTGAAGACGAACAAGGAATATATATTGTGTCAATGCTACCGACCACCACGTGTAAAATAATGAATAAATCGATTTGTTCAGGTTACTGTCGTAATATAATCCCCTACCCCTTTTCATAATATGTTCGATACATTGATATATTTTAGCAAATACAACTATATTCAATTTTCACATAATTACAAAGACGTGTGATTAATTTGCTGCCATGTTTTTCGTTTTCTGCAAAACGTATTAAAATACCAAAATTCAAATCTATATTCCACCACCATTCAGGTTGAATGTTTCATTGTGAACCTCTTTGTTGATGCGCATGACATGTAAACCGGTAATTCAATTCACAAACCGAAAGTAGATTTTCATTTGAGTTCCGAGAATTGACACTTAATAACGAATAATAAGATAAATCCAAGGACTGACAAGAAGTACAAGGCAAGTTAATTAGTGTTTACTAACAAGTCTCAAACCTGTCGAACTTTATTTATGCTGTATATAAATAAAATCAACATGTCTATAGGGGTTTCAATTTCACATCTTCCTCATGAGTTATAATGTAATTACACTTTCGGGAAATACACATATTTAACAACATGTATTTCGGTATCCGGAAATGTTAAATGGTAGTTTCGTCAGTTATAATATAATTATTTCCCATATTTAAAAACATAATTTTCGGTCTCAGGAAATTATAAATGGTTAGTTTCATGATTTATGATATAATTACGCTGTCACGAAATACACATTTTAACAACAGGTGAAGGTCACAGTAATCTTATACTCAATTTGGACACGCTGCATTGATCTAATACATATACATACATGATATGAAAAATGAACAAAGTTACCTTGTGGTCAAAGATTAAGGTCACATTAAAGTCTCGTATAATGTGACTTCAGACAAAGCAAGTCTGTTTTCTACAAAGAATAATAAAATGACAGTTATATCCAGTGTCGTGGGAAGAGTGACAATAGTTTTTTCTCCCGACATATTGTCATTTTCTAATACATTTAAAAGATACAGACACTCTGACTTACTTCAAATAAGTTATGCCTCTAGCAATACAAATTAATTAGTGTATCCTTACACATTAAGGTAAGAGTGGTATCATTTTATGCGACATTCCACTGACTTTGAAGATACCAAAGGGAAAATCCGAAACCTTAAATAGATTGACAGACAACACAATGACCAAAAGGAAAAGGACAAACAGCGATCTACAACACATGACATTAAATATCGAGCAACACGACCCCACCTAAAACGGTAAGCAGTTCCTGCTCCACCTATGGTACCTGTCATGTTACTCTTGTTACAAACCCGTTAAAAGTTATAAATGAGGAAAAGATCTGATCGTGAATACAACAAACGGAACATATCAGTGGTCATTTGTGACACAGATACACCATGAATTCAGCTCAACCATTAGGAACCCTTGGTTCAGTAGCTTCCATGTTAGCAGCAACCCTCTATCAAGGACATCATGATAAGCACCGCAAACTGGAATATCTGATCAGCGGAGATATATATATATATCATTTGCAAGTGCTGCTGGAATATTACTACATATAAATGGAAAGCTCACATTGGGAAGATTGAAATATTGTCCTTTGTCGTAAAGTTCAGCTCTTAACCGGCCTTCATTGTCAATTTCGAGGTGTAGATCAAGGTATGAAGCAGACGAAGCTGTATCTGTGGTATCCTTTATTTCTAGTTCAATGGGATAGATGCGAGCAATGAAGTCTACCTCGCCCTGAAAAACCACTTCAGTCAAACATATCAAATGTGTTGTCAATCAAAAACTTGTTTATGATGTCAGCTTCAGATACATTTTTGGGAGACGCAGAGTGATTTTTAGAAAATAAGAGTTGTCCCTTCCTAAGACAAGGTATGTGTATCTTAAATTGGACGCTATGCCGTGCCCCAATACGTTTACAAGCCACATATAAAAGTGTCAATCATCATGACCAAACATTCCGCCCACGACAAATTTGTATGATAAAAAAAAGTTGACCTTCTAATCAAAAGTCAAGGTTATAGTGATATAAGCACACCGTCATGTATTTTTATTCTTCAAAGCAATCATTTATATTTTTGTATTTTTAGAGCCAGCAAAATGTCAGGCTATGCATTGGTAGCAGCCATAGATTTTGGCACTACCTATTCTGGATATGCCTTTTCCACAATTTCGAACTTTAAACTCGATCCTTTGAAAATACACGCCAACCAAGCATGGAATGCAGGAGGAAGACAACTTCTGTCTCTAAAAACGCCGACATGTCTTCTTCTTGATGGACGGAAGCAACTATTATGTTTTGGGTATGACGCAGAAAATGTGCATGCAGAACTGGAAATGGTTGACAAACACCATGATCATTATTATTTTAGTCGGTTTAAAATGAGGCTCTATAACGAGAAGGTACATTTTTGTCATTTCTGATCAAATGAATGTTTTCCAAGGAAAAGTATATTATATATAAACATGCATTGAAATTTTACACAATTGTAAAGTAACTATTTCATTCAAAGCTTTCAATCCCTTATGTGACGTCATATGTAGAAAGAAGAGGAGTTTGAAGATACCAAAGGGGTAATCAGAATTCGTAAATCGAAGAAGTACAGACAACACAATGACCAAATGAAATAGGGCAAACAACGATCTTCACAACACTACACAGAAAACTAAAGATCGAGCAATACGAACCCCACTAAAACCCTTGGTCAACTCAGGCGCTCCAGAAGAATAAGCAGTTCCTGCCCCACTAGTGGAACCCACCGTGTAACTCTAGTATGTATAAAATATGTATGTTATATTATTGTTATTTCAGGATTTAACTGCAGAAATGAAACTTGAAGATGTTACTGGGAAAAGTTTGTTGGCTATTGAGGTGTTTGGTTTGTCAATACAAGCACTGAAAAGTCACATGATGAACGCTCTTGAAAAAGAAGGAACTAAAATTAAACCTCACGAGATTAGATGGGTTCTGACAGTTCCCGCTATATGGCCTGAGAGTGCCAAACAATTTATGAGAAAGAGTGCGGAAAGGGTATTTAGATTTCAACAAATAAAAATAATATACTATTATCATATAAAAGTTGATTATGATTTAATTTCATTGATTAAGGCCTTTACAACTGTATCTAACAAAGCTGTATTATCATTTGCCGTATCTGGCATAGAATCAAAATAGCAGTTTAATATAAGATAACAAAATTTGAAAAATTAAGAATTTTGTGTTCACCTTTAGAAAAAAAAAGATATATTATTGTCATATTATTAAAAAAAATAATGAGGTTTTTATCAGTTGATATAGGGATATGTATACATATGAAACATCTATGTGATTATCAGTTTCTTGTAAATCCTACCATCAATATAATCAATATTTATTTTTTGTATATTATCAAATAACGATTAGTGTTGCTTTATTCCTATAAGCTGATGCTCTTACCTATGCGAGGTTAATATAACGTGCCAACAATTGGGACATAATCAAGCGTTTAATTCAATGGAGTATATATATCTTAGTTGATCCGATATTCCAAAGCGTTTGGTTCCTATTATGAGTTCCTTGCTAGAGGGTTGCTGTTATCAAGGAAGCTAGTGAACCAAGGGTTCATAGTGGTTAAAACGAACACATCTCTTCGAAAGTTTTACGGTTGCCGCCATGACTTGGTTAACGTTACAGAGTATCTGTCATAATTGACGTTTGTCGTAATCACAATCCGGTCATTTACTCATTCATGACTCATAACCGGATTTGTAGCAAGAAAACTTGACGGATGTCACCTGTGGAGCATTATATGCTTACCATTTCGCAGCTCCTGAGATCACTCCCGGGGTTTTTGTGGGTTTCGTGTTGCTCGATCTTTGGTTTTTTGTGTAATGTTTTGTAGACCGTTGTTTGTCCTTTTGTCCTTTTTATTTTGGTAGTTGTATTGTCTGTTCTGCGATTTACAGTTTTTGGTTACCCTATGATATCTTCAATCTTTACTTACATGTTTGATGGCTCTGTGAATATTTTTTCCGGGGTTTATAAATCCTTTAATCTTCCACTGCTTCAATTTGACACAGTCAAAGCGCATTGAGTGCATAATGTTTTGCTATATACGGTCACTGACAAATATATTGCTGTGTTAGTTCCCGATTCATTTTGAGTGACAGTAAGAAATATTAACAATATGAGCACAGACTTCATAGAGAACACCATAAAAAATAATGACAACTACGCTTGTTTCGGCTTATTTTAGACATGTTAGCACTTGTTTTGAACTCTTTGACATTGACATTGTACGTACATTGCTGGGAAATATATAATTCATTTGAACGTGTACGTGTATGTGTATTGTCCATGATTCAGGTTTTCTAACTTGGCATAAATTCAATTAGTGTTTTACTCATAATAAAAACTAATGACAATTTAGATTCAAATATTTTATAGGGTTAGGGTTATGGTGCTTAACGCCACTTTCAACAATATTTTAGCTATATCGTGGCGGTCAGTTTTATTGGTGGAGTCCTCGAAGAAACCACCGACCTGTCGCAAGTTACTGACAAACTTTATCCTATAAGGTTGTATCAAGTACAACTCGCCTGACCCGGGTTCGAATTCACAACATTAGTTGTGATAGGTGCCGATTGTATTGGTAGTTGTGAATCCAACTACATTACGATCATGAACACGACGGCCCCCAATATTTACAAGGAACTCTGGTACTTGTTTATAATTTTATTATTCCTAGGCTGGAATTAACCATGACCAACTATGTATTGCTCTAGAACCAGAGGCAGCATCGATTCACTGTCAATATTTGTCAACTAAGAAACTGCAAGGGGCTTCGGAAGGCTTCACTATTGCAGGGGCAGGGCAAAAATATATGGTGGTTGATCTAGGAGGTACGATATATATTCGAATTATTTACATTGCGTCTTTATTTTAAACTAAACACAATTAATGTAATCTACACACAACAGTTCACTCCTTGTAAAAGCGTATACATTAACTAAATTGGGGCATTACATTCTTTATTAATGTGTTGATTTGTGTAACATATTTAATAAATGGGAATAATTCCATTATCTTTTTGTTATATTAAATGACCCATATAGCAAACCCATGTATGCTGAAGTAATCGCGCATTTCTTTTTTTTTTTAACATCTCTTTAATATGAAAAATAAATTGCATTCACCACAACTTCATCTTGCGTAAATCAAAGACGGACAGACAATACAATAGTCAAAGGAAAAAGTACAACAAGAGAAATACAGTATACAAACAAGACAATGTTGTATCGAAAACACAACATTGACCCCACATATTTTAAACAGTTTTGGTAGTGCAGCATCCTTTTAGTTAGCAATTTATTAACACTATAGCACCGTATGTAATAAATAATTATCCAGAACTAAACCGTAATTACCCTACTTTTCAACAAAATTATAATGTGTCCAAAGGATACTATGTCCCGCTAAATAATATGGTCGACTACATATCATGACCAATCATTGTATCATATATGATACTATTTGACCAACAACCTCCGAGGAGTTGCGTTCACAAATTATAACTATATGGAAAATGCATGATAACGTGAAGGTCCCATAACTCCTAAACAAATTGTCAAATCGACATGGCGGGAAGATATGTACAACTACACATCATGGCCAATTAAACTACCAAATATGAAAGTAATCAGTCTTAAAGAAGTTGCGTTCACAGTGTATAACTATACTGAAAATATAGGAAAACCTTAAAAATGGCGGTACAATATGATCAGCTACCAATCATAACTAACTATCCTACCAAATATGAAGACTTTCGGACCACGCTATCGTATGTGGGGCGTACAAAATAAATATCGAGCAAATCAAATCCGACAAATACGATGGAGGTGAAAAGTAAACAGTTAATGCAACACGAGTGGCGCACGTCAAATGGAGGTCGGGATTGTGACAAAGTCAAGCGGAACGAATAAGTTTTTTTGCATCCGTCTCATGATATGTGTGTGAACTTTAGCAATTGTTTTAGTGTCTCCTTAACACAATACACCAAATGTATGTGTAAATAAGATAGCAGTTTGATTACTTTGCTGTTCATAACTAAAGAACATGATGCTCATCATACTAACAAACAAGAGGGCATTTTGATTGTATTTGTCTTAAGTATTTGACATCTGTCTCAACACTGTTGCTTTACTGTTTAATTCATTTCAATAGGTGGTACTGCTGATATAACAGTGCATGAAAAAATGTCAAATGGACACCTCAAAGAGCTTTGTCATGCCAGTGGTGGAGATTGTGGTGGAACGTCTATTGATAATGCTTTCATCCAGATGATCGTCAAAATACTTGGAAAACCATTGATTACATTGCTAAAACAACAGGATCCAACAGCGTACTTAGATTTACTTCGAGAATTTGAAACAGTCAAACGTAGAATAGACACAGGCACTACCGCTAAAGTAAACATTGCAATTCCATGTGCTACGATCAATTCGCTTTGTAAAGAACATCACGGCGAAAGCCTTAGTTTTATGATTCAGGCTTCGCCACTTGCCAGTAACATTGAACTTCGTGGAGATAAAATGAGAGTAGACGCTGACATCATGAAATCGATGTTTGATAAAACCATAAACAATATCGTGTCCTTGGTGACAGATGTCTTGAGAAAGCCGACAGCAAAACACGTTTCTCTTATTCTTTTGGTTGGTGGATTTGCTGAATGTCCCCTTGTTCAATCCGCAATAGAAAATAACTTTCCTAATCAGCGCATCATTATACCAGAAGAAGCAGGCTTGTCGGTCTTAAAGGGTGCGGTCTTGTTTGGACACAAACCAGACTACATTGCATCCCGAGTCATGCGTTTTTCCTTTGGAACAAACGTTTCTGTATTGTTTGATCCCGACAAACACGAACAACACCGGAAATACACAGATACATTAAACGGAAAAATTAGATGCCGTGGTATATTTGAAGAACTTATAAAACTAAATAAATCCGTTAAAATCGGGACCAAAATCAGTCGTCGTTATGGTACCACTGCAGCAAATCAAAAAGCAATGACTATTAACATTTATGCCGCCACCAAAGAGAAACCTATGTACGTTGATGAAGACATATGTAATATTATTTTAGCAGCGGATATTGAAATTCCTTTCCCGTCAGAAGAAGAGCGGTATGTATCGGTAGAATACATTTTCGGAAATACAGAAATAGAAATCACGGCTACTGACGATTTGCATGGAACGAAATGTGAAATAAAATATATTTGAACTATGAAAGCAAGAAATCATGTTACTGTGTTTTTAATTATTTTTCATGTTTGTGCCATATATCAATATTTTACACACATGTTGCTGAAAGTCTTTTCTTTATCTTTATCAATTATTCAAATGAACTGTAATATATTCATGACCGTTGGGGTATTTATGACAATGTATATTGTATCAACATTTATTCGGACTTTCAACTTTGACAATGATTGCTCCCAAATGCATGGAAAACAGTTTATTTACCACTATTAATGTGAATTAGAGGTATATCATCTGTTTCTTCATCATCCGTTAATATTTGACATTGGATCAATTTATTGATATGATGAAATATAAATCATGAGGGGCTTATTAAGAAACTAAAATCGTATGGGATATCGGGCGACCTTTTGATCTGGTTTAAAAATTATTTAAGTGGTAGAAGGCAATTTGTGTTTGTAAATAATGAACTATCAGATGCTGGTCTTGTCAAAGCAGGTGTACCCGAAGGATCTGTACTTGCCCCTTTATTATTTTTGTTATATATTAATGACATTACAGATAACTTAGGCAATTTGGCGAGACTGTTTGCTGACGACACTTCGTTGTCATACTCTGGGAAAAACTTTGATTTGATGCAAATTGAGATAAATAATGATTTACAAATATTGTATCAATGGGCAAAAACATGGCTTGTAGACTTTAACCCTAACAAAACTAAAGCCCTTATAATATCAAATAATACTAATATTCCTGAATTAAACATACGATTTAATGACGAATCAGTTGAACTTGTTGATAATCATAAACATCTGGGTGTAACATTTGTACCTGATGGAAACTGGACTGTACATATTGAAAACATAGCTAGATTAGCATTAAAACAAGTAAATGTTCTTCGTAAATTAAAATTTATTTTATCTAAACAAGCTTTGTCAAATATCTATCTTACATTTATCAGACCAGTACTAGAATATGCATGTGAAGTGTGGGATGGGTGTTATGAACGGGACATCGAAAAATGAGAAAAAATACAATTAGAAGTGGCACGAATTGCAACAGGTCTGACAAAATTTGCTAGTAAGGATTCATTATATTTTGAGACTGGATGGGAAACTTTAGCCAATCGGAGGGAAAATCGTAAATTAACTACTTTTTATAAAATTCATAATAACTTATAATTATGCCCTCCTTATTTATTTAACTGTTTACCTCCAGTTACATCAGATGTAAATAGTTATAACCTTAGAAATAATCAGAATTATGTTCCACCCAGATGCAGACTGAGAACATCAGCAAGCTCATTTATTCCATCTACCGTTTCGCTTTGGAACAATCTAGACATATCAATAAGAAATTCTCCTACATTATCTTCGTTTACAAATACAGTGAAAGTCGATATCTATAAAACCCCAAAGTATTATAATGAAGGCCCACGGAAACTAAGTATATTACATACTAGACTTAGACACCAATGCAGCTCACTCAATGCCGATCTGTCAAAAATACATTTTATAAATAATTTTCAACGTAATTGCGGTGCTTCTTTTGAAGATGCTATACATTATTTTTTGGAATGTCCTTTATACCTGAACGAAAGAAGAACACTTCTGAGAAATTGCGACGATATCAATATCAATATTGAAACTTTGCTCTTTGGGAACGATAAGTATAGTTATGACGTCAACTCCAAAATATTTGGAAAAGTACCGTAACCCAATATCTGTGTCACAGATGACCACGGATATGTTCCGTTTGTCGAAATCACAATCCGGTCATTTTAGCTATTCATGATTTATTACTGAGTTGTAACCAGAGTAGCACGACGAGTGCCATGTACGGAACAGGATTTGCGTATACGTCCTACACTTCTCACACCAGAGTTCACCACGAAGCGTAGTGGAGCTCATGTTGCTCGATCTTTAGTTTTCTGTGTCAAGTTTGTACACCTTTGTTTTTTTCTTTTGGCCATTGTGGTGTCTGCACTCCTTCGATTTACAGATTCTGAATACCTTTTTGCTATTTTCAAACTTTTTTTGCACTTGTCCTTTGATATATTATTTCATAATACAGTCTTTTGTTCATTATAATGTACTTTTTTCTTTTATTTTAGCAATGAAGTATAAAAAATATATATGTAAGAAGATATTGGTGTTGAATTTATATATACTAAGCATTACAGAAAAACAATATATAACTATACCATGCATTACATATGCGATATCAAATCTTTTGTGCAGTAGTGGACTATTTAAATTGTACACAAGTACATTTCAGAACATTACTCTTTCTTATTAATTTGTTTTATGATGGCTTTTTATGCGCTATCTTTGCGTACGTTTAGCCTTAATTATTTTTTTTTATCAACAACATCTCCTTTAATGACTCATGGAAGCATTCGGTACTTTAATATTACAAGATAGCTTGTCAACATCAACGGTCGTCCAAAAACATGTAAAAAATAGTATAGAATCCCTACATTAGTGTAGAACTCGATGTAATTTTAGTTAGTTCATCTGTAATAATTTACGCTCCAGCTGAGAGAAGATTACACCAACAGATTAAAACATATCATGCATATTTCATGAATCGCGATTTTCTATTCAAAATCAGAGTGGTAGAAAGAACTATCCTTGATATTGTGGTGATTACCGGAGGTGCTCCGACAGAAGGAGATGAAAGCGCCACACCGGAAGTGCCACAAATAGCGGGCTCTTCAATAACCAAATCCAGAGTGAACGGACGTACAACCTACAACCTAAACCTGGATTATGAAGTCTGAAGTCACATCCTTATTAATATTGAGTCTCAGATAAATGCCATGAGTAAATATCGCCCACGATAAATCACTACATTGGTGTCAGATGTGAAATAACTTTATTTCTGAGACTTTGTTGTGGCTGATCTCGACATCCGCCATTTTTTCTCGTTTTTTTCGCTGGAATTTATTTCCAACATTATTCGCTTGATCGCATCACGATTTTAGTCGTGACATTCTAATTTAATACATACATTACTACATACAATGCAATTATATATTCTAATTTGTTTCACTGTGAAATTGTAAACGGTGAACCTTTAGTCTTCTCCGATAGTTTGCAATAATCAGCCAAGGCACTCGGCATGTAGAATATCACAGATTTGCCTAACAATGGGAGCTAGTGTAATATTTTGAATGCTTTAAAGCCAATCAATCGGATTGTTATTAGTAGACTTGGGTGTACTAGAAACTATTCAGTATTATACATATATAAACACTTCACAATATTTTATGAAATATTGTTTGTTTACTTGTAACACACATTTGAACAAAATATATGACATCTCATAAATCACGTCACTGTTTATGATTACAGTGAAATGAAACTACATATGATATGGATATATGTGTGTACAGATCACCTGTGTTTATGACAATGGCAATTATTACATATCATATTGAAAACTGACATTGAACAAATTGTGTTGCGATATTATACAAACCGGCTGTCCTGGTCAATATTGCACGTTGTTTGTGTGCGTTAATAGCCGGGTGTCTCGGTTATTTTTACACGTTATTTTTGTGTGTTAATAAAAAGGTCACCTTCAAATTTTAAAGAAAAACAATGTCAGTCGTGAGTATTAACACATCTTCAAAGCAAGAATTGATGACTCTAAGAGAAATAGCAGAAGCCAGGGCAAAGCTTATTATAGCAGCTAGAGAGGCTAAAGGTACCCTACAATTGGAGGACATTAAGATGATAGAGAGTCTACCCAATACCACGTGGGATCCGTTAGTGGCTGCAGGCAAAATAACTTTCGAAATACCAGAAGAACAGTCCTGAGATTGAAAAATTGAGGATACAATATGACAAAAAAATCACACAAATGGAAGACGAGATGAAAAAAAATGAGAAATAACTTTGAATTTGAATTTTGGTGCTTAACACCACTTTCAGCAACATTTCAGCTATATCATAGCGACCAATAGTATTGATGGAGGAAGCCATAGTACCCGGAGAGAACCACCGACCCTGGGCAAGAAACTGGTATCACTTGCGAATCGAGTGCACCCTTTTTTGTGATTTACAAAGCTGGGCGCGAATCCACGCCGTATTGATGATAGGATTGTATGAGTTGTTAGATCCAACGACCTAACTCATTGAGCCACTCGGGCCCCCAGAATAACTTTGAAACACAAATCTACATTGCACAACAAAACGAACAGACCACTAAACAGGAACTGAAAAATGAAATAAAGGACCTGCAATTACAACTAGGAGCAGAATCTGTGGAGAAACATTTGTATTCTAAAGCTTTAGATGAATTGAAACAAAATATTGCACATGAAACAGAGACAATCGAAGATGTTCATATAGTAAATATGGAAAACAAATATATTGCAGTTCGCACAAGAAAAGGAAAGAAATATTAAAATAAATAATGAATTGATAGTTCTAAATACATGTTGGTCAGATCAACAGAAAGATTTAAATGAGCAAAGGGACTAATTAGAAATTGAGAAAGAAAATATTAGACACACACTAGAAACAATGGAGAACAAATTTAAACATTATGTCGAGAAACTGGAAGAAGAACAGGCATTACATATTCAATCCAAACAGAGAACAAAAGACACTTTATAAATGCTCACAACTTGAGAAAGAAATTTCGCAAATACAATTAAAAAAAATGGTAACTGACGCTTTCCCATCTGATGACATATACAGTATGTGGAAAAAAGTAATTCCGTTTCTGCCATCTTCTCTATATATTTCATATAAAACCATTTATTTTCATAACATTCTCATGAAGTCATTCCTTATCTGATTTTCATGAAATTGCAGCATTAAATGCAGAAAAAAATATAGTTTCTTCTGCGTATAATTTGCAAATAATTTTATTTCTACTTTCTCTTAAGAATTGATTTAAAAACAAAGTTTAATTTTTTCACCAAATCTTACTATATAATCATATACAATTGTGACGTCAAGAATTTACATTTGTGTTTATATCATAAATGCTTGCAAATAAAAGTTCTAAAAAATTACATGAAGATATTAAGATAAACTCTAATTAATTCTGTTTTTAAAGGTATACATTTCTTGAAAATCGGCTAAGGAATGACTTCATGAGAGTGTTATTAAAAATAAGTGGTTTTATATGAAATATATAGGGAAGATGGCGGAAACGGAATCACTTTTGTGTACTGAACAGACAAGATAAAATGTTTTCATACGAGCTCCTCCAGACACCTTAAAATAGAAATGGTGTTTCCCAATTATATTAAAAGTAGTAGCCAAACATCATCGGGTTAAGTTTTGTCATCGACTAATCAGATGCGTTCTTAATAATTACTTTCGGTACACAATTATATTAATAATGGCAGACGTTGGGCAGACAGGGGTGTCTGGGGAACAAAGTCGGCACTGTTTGGTGTTAAGCCCGGTATACACGATGCAAGTTTTGCATCCAAGTCTCCATTCAAGTTTTTTTATCGTGTATACCATACAAGAAACTTGAATCAAAATACTTGAACGGACTTGGATGGAATAGAAATGCATCCTATTTTTTTTCAACTTGGATGGAACTTGGATGGAGATTGACCAATCAGAAGACAGAATCCTTATCAACATCAATTTGTGAATGTAAATAATAACAACTACACGTGTTGTGCAAAGATGGCGGTAAAAGAGGAAACTCCAAAATGCAGGAAAAAGACAGTTACATGGACTAATGAAATGATTGGAGATCTAATAGACTTCATAGAAATACATCCCATCGTTGCCTTCGAAGACATTTACGAACCCATGTTGACCTCTTTTTGGAGCTTAATCTCCTTCGCAGTACAATTGTACATAATAATGCAATACAAAGGGCAGCACCCTCCTCTCCTCCCAAAAATGCCATTTTGTTTGTTGTATCTCCCGCCAAAACTTGTGTGTATTCATCAAAATTTCTTGCATCGTGTATACACAAACTTGAATTCAAGTTTTCTTGATCCAAGTTTTCTTGAATGGAGACTTGAATACAAAACTTGTATCGTGTATAACGGGCTTTAATTCAAATTTGATTTAATGTCATATAATAAAACAGTTAATGACTTTCAATTTCGGTGAATACAAGGATTGATCAACCCATGGAACATGATATTCACCTCGTATGCCTCGGTCAATATCATGTTCCATGGGTTGATCAATCCTTGTATTCACCTCATCGAAAGTCATTTAATTGTATAATGTTCATAATGCTGATTGTTTGTTTCCAAAAAATGTAGATTATTTTAATAGTAAACATAGATTCATTAAAACTTTTGTATGCTCAATAAATTAGTATACGTAAACGTGTGATACCCGATGAATTTCATTGGGCAGTTCAATCTAACATCCTGCTGGAAATGGGATACCCTCTTGATGGTGGTTGTCTGGATAAAATACGGTAATTCTGACCAGTAGTTAACAAGTTTAACCCTTTTCTTTACGCTAAATATCCCTTTCGTAGATTTAGAAAAAAATACAAAGCGCATTAATTCCTTATAAAATGATAACTATTTCGTCCCTATCAAACTCTTCAGACTTTCCATGGCAGTTTAAAGTCATTTGCTGGGTTGTTTCATTCCTTCCTCATTTCTGATTCTAATTTTAGATATAGTTTCCTCGTTTCATCCCTTAATCATTTCTGAGTAGTTTTTAGATATCGTTGAACTTCTGTACACAGATACTATTTCTTTTATAGTTAAACATGGTTTTGTATTGACTTTAAACTTAATGATACTGTTATTTCATAATCCAGGATATTAGTAAAAGTGTCATAAACAATGAAACGAATGATGAACCAGTTGATAAAACAATCTGATAACCTCCCTGCACTGATTGTCTTTCCCATCAAGCATAGTTAGTGCTGTTGAAGACCTGTACGGAAATGCTCGCCACACGTTCTAAATCATTAATATTTTAATTCGATACCACATAAAGGGTTACATGTATGCGTGGAATTATTTGTTTGACCTAATTGATAAATGTATAAATTAAAGTAATATACTCAGGCGTATTTTATTTACATTTCAGCTCAAATATTGCATACTTCTATCATCATAAACCAATATGCATGCCACTATATTAAGTGCTATATATATAATAAAACTAAGATAAAATAGATAATGAAAATGGCATCTGATGTGAATGGTCGGTCAATGTCTTCTAGTAATTTAATTGAAGGTATGTTTGATTTGAGTCAACAGCCTATCACTGACAAATGGTCAAATGGAAAAGTAGACACACAGTAAGTACACTGTGAGCGACACTGTTACACCATATGTACTCCGAAAGAATCAATTTGTACGGATCTTCACTGAAATGAGTACATCAAGTCAACAACATGTAAACAATGAGATCGGCAATGTGACTATTCAGTGAAAACAATGTTCTCAAAATGTCCATTCTTACATGTATCCCCAATCAGGACTTTATTGCAATTGTAGTTAAGAAAAACGTAGATATCAAAGTTGGTGCGCACGACGCGTTTCTGGAATAACCTTCATCAGGCCCCCGTTGCACAAAAGGTCGTAAATCGTACGATTTCCGACCTATCTTACGGTCACTTACCGACTAAGTTGGCGACAGTTTCACAAACTTGTCAGAATGTTTTTACGATATCCGATTTACGACTTGTGATAATGACGTCTTCTGTGTGCGGAGGTACGAACATCGATCAATTTACCCGGGCCGCGCCCTATCGGATAAATTCATATATTCGTTCAAATATTAAATATAGTTATTCTATTGGTCTATGTAGATACAAAATATTAAATATATTTATATTATTGTATTGGTCTTTGTAGATACAAATCACGCGACACCCTTAGAAAGTAGAAGGCGACAGTTTCAAAGTGGAGACTGCTTTCTCAGGGAAATCGCCGCGGTGGAATAAGGAGAAAATATCCGCTTTGATAAGGCTGATGACAGAAAAGTCAACAATAATAAAGAGAAAGTTCACTCCATCCCTCACCAGCAATGATACAAATATTTTCCCAATGATTGTTCATTGGTGATTTTTGCAAAATTCTAGTCCGCTCACTTTTTTTGGAGCCCTTTGTCCCACATCAGGCATCATATATTTATTCGATCTCTTAAAAATTTTATATTCCGATACCAAGATCTTGTCGAAATATATTCCGTCTCGGCAGAAAAGATTATAAACGATGGATTTTCATATAGTGAAAAGGAATAAAGATAAGTGGTCAAAAACAAAAATGTCAAAAATATTTTGTTATCAATGTGTGACGTAAAACTGTTTTTGACATTCACTTCACTGAGTTTGGTGCTGTTATGACCACTGTTTTACCTGTTTTGTTCAAGTATTGTTATACATACTGTTATAGTGACAGCCGGAAACTTTGAGCCGTAATGAAAGGGGGAGGTTTGGCGCTTTAAAATCTGATTCAACCCACTATTTCTTTAGAAATGCCTGTACCAAGTCAGTGTTTATATACTTATGAGTTTTGACTTTCCCTTTGTAAGATTGCTCGGAGTTCGGTAATTTTGTTATTACCCTTATTTAACCTTATAATATCATACCTTAGGTCAGATTTAGTTATGATTTATCTAAGAAAGAAATTTTATAGCGGATTCAAATGAAACTTTTCAAATGTTTAAGTATACATGTACAGATTACAATGCATGTATTTAGCACCAGTTAGTTTACATGACTCTTTGAATAAAATTGATTACAGGTTTTTAATATATGGCAAAACGTTGACTTGAACAAATTTTGTAACTGAAAGAAAAAATCTAATTCCAAAATACGTATTCAACAGACCAAGCGCATTAAAACTGTTATCATTATTTAACAAAAATAAACATGAAACTATTCGCAAATTATGTAAGCTTATTGATATACTGAATAAGAAAATTAGTTCTCCTTGAAAAAAAAATCCATCACACCTCTGTTAGTATTTGTATAATTTGTATTTAACGTTTAAACATTCTTTTCATAATTTGTATTCAATGTACACCCATAATCTTGATAATTGATGTAATGATATGTATTTACCTTGTATTGATTTGAACACTCTCACTCTGTAACCTTTGTAACATTGGTTTAGAGAATAAAGTTATTTTTAACAAAATAGCTATAGCACATAAGCATTTTTTATATATTTTCCTATATCAATAGGTTTCAAAAATTGAAACCACAATATTGGGTCATAATGCAGAGCCAATTTTAATACTTAGTGAATACATGTAGTTATTCACTTTACGTAGCTTTTGAGATAACAATGGAAAAAACACGTTGTTGTCCCCTATATTCGGAGGTAAGATATATGTTGTGCCCCCTCCCCCCACTTTCAAAATTCTCGTCTGTCCCGTACACCCTTGAGTAACCACGATACATTTCAGTAGATCGTTTTTTCTTGGATATTTATTTCACATCTCAGTATTTGCCATGAATATAACGTATAAGTAGTTCCAACATAAACTAATAGAACAGCCCGTTAAAATTTGATGATATATCGACTTTCCGCTTTAAATTTGGACTTTTTGTAATTTTGATGTCAAATACTGTCAAGAAATTGAAAATTGTAGCACGAATTCAGTGTGTTTTTGTTCTTGGTCAGTCGAAATATACATGCATGTAGTTGGATGCGTGCCAAAAATGATCATGTCACTGACATTTTTCCTTGGATAATATTTCATAATTACGTTTTATGGAGCGCACATTTCCGCCGTTTTTATGCTTGTTTGTCTAATTTGTTTAATGGTGTTTAAAACGCCAGTTTCAACAATATTGCAGTGATATCGTGGCGGTTCCGATTTTTCATCTGGATAGATTTCCTTGCAATAAAGAGAAAAAGATGTAGATTTTTTAAGTAAAATTGTGTTGCTTATTTAGAAAGATTCTTATAACCAATAGTTTCTTTTTAGCAACGACATAAACACAAAAGAAATATCCCTTTTGTAAATATGAAGTGTGCGGAAATTACAATACGTCAATCGATTTGAAAATTATGCACACCGTAAAGGGAGATACATTTTATTTTGGGTATGATATTTACAAGTTGCTAACCTGCAGAAGTGATGGAATAGCATGATTCCTCATTGTAATGATGTACATTCAACGTTTGTTTTTAACGATTTACGATTTACGACTGCTCCGACCCAGTCGGTAATTGGCGACCAAAAAATGTCGTATATCGGAAGTCGGTAAGTTTTGTGAAACGGTCGTACGACCAAGTTTACGATTTACGACCTTTTGGGAAACGGGGGCCTGGTACATTCAAAGTCGAAAAATTGGAAAACCAAATAATTTAACAAATTGGGAAATGGCCCAAACAGGACAGCCAAAATCGGTTAAGGTCACATTTAACTGACGGAGGAGAACCTTAGTTTTAACAATGCAATAATTAAATAAATTAGTAACTGAAAAATTTCAATAATCAACATATTTAATAAACCATGTCAGTGCCGAAACACTGACTACTGGGCGGATGATACCCTAGGGGACTAATAGTCCATCAACAGAGGTATCAACCCCGTGATAGAAACACTGACTACTGGGCGGATGATACCCTAGGGGACTAATAGTCCATCAACAGAGGTATCGACCCCGTGATAGAAACACTGACGACTGGGCGGATGATACCCTAGGGTACTAATAGTCCATCAACAGAGGTATCGACCCAGTGATAGAAACACTGACGACTGGGCGGATGATACCCTAGGGGACTAATAGTCCATCAACAGAGGTATTGACCCAGTGATAGAAACACTGACGACTGGGCGGATGATACCCTAGGGGACTAATAGTCCATCAACAGAGGTATCGACCCAGTGATAGAAACACTGACGACTGGGCGGATGATACCCTAGGGGACTAATAGTCCATCAACAGAGGTATTGATCCAGTGATAGTAATAAAAACGTAGATGTCAAACTTAGTGCGCACGACGCGTTTCTGGAATAACTGTAATAAGGTATGCTCAAAGTCGAACGATTGGAGAGTCAAATAATTTAACAATTGTTTGGGAGCTATAAAGCCAAAGGACACAAAAAGGACAGCAAAAATCAGTTAAAGTAATCTTTTCCTGAGGGAGGAGAACCATTTGTTTTAAAATTGTATTTGAAAAGGAAATCAAAAGGTTAAAAGCGACATTAAAAACAATACGGGTGATATCGAACATTATCTTGAAATAAGGTACAGGAAATCAACACAGATTGTGGCAAAATAAAAACTCATTATACAGCAAACACATTCCGTCGGTGATTACAAAATGTTAATATAAAACAAAGTTAAACTGAATTGAATCAACTGTCTAAAAATTCTTTTGATTACAAAGCAAATTATATTACAGGCTAACCAATGCTGACACAGTGAGACCGTAAAACAAAATGTTTACCTAATATCAATACTATGAAAAATTGATTGTCTGTTGTTTAACGTCCAGTGGCAAGAATATTGCATACATATTCAGGACGAAAACAATTAATGTGCAATGTGGCATTCGGGCAACTAAAAAATATGCCGAGCTGGATAGCGACGAATAACAATTTTCTATACTAGCTACAATGCGTTTTCTCATCTTCAAAATCAGCAAGACATGTCTCTAACGAGCAGATAGTATGGAACTCTCGAAAGACGTTACCGACTACGGTCCATGGTTTTCTGACTTATAACCCAACAACTCCCCATCGAGAGGGCATCATATTTTCGCCAGTTTGGGTCGATCTCTGGGAACCGTTCCCAATATCCCGCATAAGTCAACAATGCTGTGAATGTGTTTCAAATGCTGGTACATCAATTAATTTCCCTATCCACTCAGTTTTATAAGGTTACCTGGAGACGGGTGTTTACCGCCACTTTCAAACGGGATTCGAACTGACAACTGTAGAAGTGACATGTACTGATTGCACAGGTAACTGTAAATCCAGCTACTATACGATTACGACCACGATGACCCCAAGTATATAATGGGAAAGGTGGCGATGCTATTTTATATAAATCTTTTGTACAGCTGTCTGTGCATGAAATAGGTTATATAAACACGTATTGGATTGTTTGTATTCAACTGATGGACAGTGTTATGAGTAATTGTTTATTGTTTGGGAATACCTACCATCAGATGAATCAATAGAAGCATTTACATGTGAATTACACATTCTTGACTCATATATACCTGTTTTGGGTATGCTATTATTGCAGGTGTGGTTGTTACAATTGTTGCAAGGGTTACAGGTTGTAGACATTTGATGTTGTACTGTCTATAAGATGGATGTCGACAGAGTGGTTTCACAAGAGATGGACCTCGGTCTTGGCGACCAGTCGCATTTCCAGCTGACGACATACTTATTGCTCTATGTCACTTAAATAATAGGATGCCGGCAGTCGCTAAAACATGCCTGGTTGCAAGACGAAAATATATAAGCAAGAGTTATCTCACTTTACACAGTCATGTATATCTCGGGAGGAAATATTAACATGCAAGCGTTACTAACGGGTCAAGCTGTCGTTAGTTATTGTACAGAGTGGGTACGTTTATATGGTATATGATCATTTTATTTGCATAATTGTAAATGCCAGACATTCTTAGAATTATGCAATATGTGATGCATAATCTTAATAAACTATGATTTACGCTTTTGTGGTTTTTTACATCTAATTATATGAAAATTAACGGCCGGTGATCACAAGAGACATCTTCAGAAACATGTAGGATAGGGGTGTAGGGTTATGGTGTTTAACGCCACTTTCAACAAAATTTCAGTTATATCGTGGTGGTCAGTTTTATTGGTGGAGGAAATCGAAGTACCCGGAGAAAACCATCGACCTGCCGCAAGTCACTGACAAACTTTATCACATAATGTTGTATCGAGTACACCTCGCCTGAACGTGGTTCGAACTCAAAACGATAGTGGTGACTGGTATTGATTGTATAGATAGTTGTAAATCCAACTAACATACGATCACGACAGCGACGGCTCTTATATAAGTAGGAGGTTTTTGTAATATTCTCAAAAGTGGAGTTATCTATCGGAGATGGTAGATTTTACAAAGAGATACACTATGTATTTGTTGCATTTAAAAACAAAGAGAAGTTGTTCAAAGTTGAAAAACTTGTATCTGATCCTATTGTCATGTTTTTGGACAATAAATAAAACCTATTTAAAAACACAAAATGTTCCTCCTTTTCATACAGGTATAGGGTTAGATGAGGTGTTCTATGATTGGAAGTCAATACGTATAAAAGAAGAAGAAGATGTAAAATAATACTGATTTATATTGTTGTATATTTTAGAGGCAGCACAATGTCAGACTATTTAATGGTAGCGGCCATAGATTTTGGCACTACCTATTCTGGATATGCCTTTTCCACCATTTCGAACGTTAAACTGGATCCTTTGAAAATACACGCTAACCAAGCATGGAATGCTGGAGGAAGACAACTTCTGTCACTGAAAACACCGATTTGTCTCCTTCTTGATGGACGGAAGCAAATAGTATATGTTGGGTATGAAGCAGAGAATGCTTATGCAGAACTGGTACTGGATGAAAAACACCATGATAATTATTATTTTAGTCGATTTAAAATGAGGCTCTATAACGATAAGGTATTTTTTTTTTATCATTTCTGATCAACAAAATGTTTTCTAAACAAAAAGTCGTATATTATATATAAACATTTATTTGAATTTTACACTATTGTATAGTATTTATTGACGTGAAATGTAGAAACATCAAGGTAGGAAGATTTGAAGATTACAAAAGGGTAATCACAAATCGTAAATCGAGGAAAAAGACGGACAGCACAATGGCCAAAAGAAAAAGGACAAACAACGATTTAGAAATCACTACAAAGAAAACTAAAAATCGAGCAACACGAACCCCACTAAAAACCGTGGGTGACCTCAGGCGCCACAGTAGGGTAAGGAGTTCCTGTTCAGCTAGTGGTACCCATCGCGTTACTCTAATATGTATAAGGTATGTATGTTGTATTGTCCCTCATTTCATTTTAGGGTTTAACTGGAGAAATGAAGCTTGAAGATGTGACTGGGAAAAGTTTGTTGGCCATAGAGGTGTTTGGTTTGTCAATACAGGCACTGACAAGTCACATGCGAAAACTACTTGATAATGAAGGAACTAATATTAAACCTCACGAGATTAAATGGATTCTGACAGTCCCAGCTATCTGACCTGATAGTGCCAAACAATTTATGAGAAAGAGTGCGGAAAAGGTATATAGAATTCAACAAATAACTATAATATACTATTATCATATGAAAGTTGATTCTGATTTAATTTTATTGATCAAGGCCTTAAGAACTGTTTTGGCAAAGTATCTGGCACAGAACTAATATATATTTATAAGTCAGGTTAATTGAACATTTAAATATCTGACAGTGTCTGAAAATAAATGTTGGTCAGGTTAATATAAAATTCGAACACCTGTACTGAACGTAACGTGTATTGCACGGAAGAAACTGACATAACAAAAATTTCTAAATTAAGAAAAACGAAATTATTATCATATCATAAAACTTTTGTTTTCAGTTAATAAAAGGATTCATATACCCATGACACATTTCAGTGAATATCAGTTTCAACTTGCTTTGCATTATTTCTATTGGTTGATGCCCTTAGGAATGCGAGGTTAATATAACGTGTCAACAATTGCCACATAAAGCTTGTGGTTCCTATCATGATTTCCTTGATAGAGGATTACAAGGAAACTACTGAACCAAGGGTTCCTTCTGGTTACAGTGAAGTCATCACTTCGAAATCTTAACGGCCGTCGCCGTGACCTGGTCAACCGACATTTGTTGTAACCAATTTTGTTATGTATGGTCACTGACTGATATATTGCTTTGCTGATTCATCCAAAGCGACAGTAACAAACGGTAAAAGTATGAGCATGGACTTCATAAAGGACACCGTTAAAAACTATGAGAACGACGTTTGTTTCTGATCTTTGATATTGCAGGATAAACACAATATACGTACTTGTCAGAAAATATAAATTCGCTTGCTCTAGCTGCGAAACTGGACAGAAAAGCTCAACAAAGATCATGCAAATATATTTTATATTTGGCTATAATGTACGTTTATTGTCGATATAATTTCCGTCTAACTTTAATTCACAACAGGTTTTCTAAAGTAACATTAATTCATTTAGTGCTATACTCACAAAAACAAACAATGAAAATAAACGTTAGAGAACACCAAAGGGCAATCAAAAATGAGGAAGCCAACATCCAGAGAAACTGGCAACATAGGGCACACAAGACGAAGAAAACAAGCACAAAAAACAACACAATATGTGTTGGACGCCAATATACGCAAACAAACATAAATAACGTAAATAAGACATGAGCCCTCCTACAAACAACTGGCGGAAAAGACGAAGCGAAAATAGTTTTTATGCAAATATCGTAACGAACATCACAACACGGAACTCAGAACGTAAATACACATAATAGAACAGCATAACAAACTAAAACTATGAGAAACATGGACTCCACCAAAAATATTGGGGTGAAGATTTAGAGTCCAATATTTATTTTAATCCTGGTACTTATAGCTTTATTATTAATAGGCTGGAATTAACCACGACCAACTATGTATTGCTCTGGAACCAGAAGCTGCATCAATTCACTGTCAATATTTGCCAAATGAGAAACTAACGGGGGCTTCGGAAGGCTTTACCATGGCAGGAACAGGGCAACAATATATGGTGATTGATCTAGGAGGTATAGTATATTTTCGAATGATTTACATTGAGTCCTAATTTGAAACTAATCATTATTATTGCACTATGCACACAACTTATTCTTTATATGAAGTTATCTAAAAAAAAAAAAAAAAATATTAACTATGTTGAGGCATTGTATTCTTTATTAATGTATTGGTTTTTAATAGTTAAACTATGTTTAACACAGGGAAATAATTGCATTCAACTATTTATATCAAATGGTTAATATATCCAAGTATACCGAAAATGAAGCATAGTTATCGAGCGTTTCCTTAATATGGAAAATAAATAACCTTCGCATGTCCTCGCGTTTGACGATACCAAATGAACAATCGGAAGCCGTAAATCGAAGACGGGAAGATGATACAATGGCTAAATGAAAACGAACAAAAAGACAAAAATAAAAATTAAGCAAAAGAAATCCCACAAAAACGGCATAGGTGAAATAAGGGTAATAACAAAATTATCGAACTCCGAACAATCTTACAAAGGGAAAGCCTAAAACTCATAAGTATATAAACAGACAATATCAGTCAACAACCCGAAAAAAAAGGTAAACAGATTATGCTCCATGAGTGGCACCCGTCTTGTTATTTGTGAAAAGGAGTACGGAATTGATATTTGTTTGAACACTAGCTTTTCCTTAAATGACTCCTTAACACATAAAATAATACACCAAAGGTATGTGTAACAAAAGTTGCATTCTGAATAGCTTAGTGCTCATAACTAAAGAACATAATGTTCATAGTGCTAGCAAACATGACATATTTCTATTTTGTATGTATTAAGTATTTTACATTTATCTCAACACTGCTGCATGACGGTTTTATTCATTTCAATAGGTGGTACTGCTGATATAACAGTGCATGAAAAAATATCAAATGGACACCTCAAAGAGCTTTGTCATGCCAGTGGTGGAGATTGTGGTGGAACTTCCATTGATAATGCTTTAATCCAGATGATCGTCAAAATACTTGGACCATCAATCATTACATTGCTAAAGCAAGAGGATCCAACAGCATATTTAGATTTACTTCGAGAATTTGAAACGGTCAAGCAAAAGAAATCCCACAAAAACGGTATAAGTGAAAGGTAAACTGATTATGCTCCATTGTTATTCGTGAAAAGGAGTACGGAATAGTGACTACGTCAAACAGGATGTGTTGTTTATCAATTGCATGATATTTGTTTGAACACTAGCGCTTAATCAATTGTCTTTGTAACACATAACACAAAAGGTATGTGTAACAAAAGTTGCATTCTGATTAATTTAGTGCTCATAACTAAAGAACATAGTGTGCATTATGTAGCAAACAAGAAACATTTTTATTGTATTTGTATTAAGTATTTTACATTTATCTCAACACTGCTGCTTTACTGTTTTATTAATTTCAATAGGTACTGCTGATATAACAGTGCATGAAAAAATATCAAATGGACACCTTAAAGAGCTTTGTCATGCCAGCGGCGGCGATTGTGGTGGAACGTCCATTGATAATGATTTCATCCAGATGATCATCAAAATATTTGGAGCACCATTCATTGGTTTGTTAAAACAAGAGGACCCAACAGCTTACTTAGATTTACTTCGAGAATTTGAAACGGTGAAACGTAAAATAGAAACAGACACTACCGGCAAGGTGAACTTCACAATTCCATTTACTACGATCAATTCGATGTGTGAAAGTCATCTAAGCGAATCCCTTAGTTCTATGATTCAGTCTTCGCCATTTGTCAGTAACATTGCACTCCGGGGAGATAACATGAGAGTAAACGCAGACGTCATGAAATCATTGTTTGATAAAACTATAAACAACATCGTCTCCTTGGTCAAAGATGTACTGAAAAAGCCGGCAGCTAAAAACGTTCCTCTTCTTCTTTTGGTTGGTGGATTTGCTGAATGTCCCCTAGTTCAATCCGCAATGAAAAGAAACTTTCCAAATAAGCGCATCATTATCCCAGAGGAAGCAGGCTTGTCCGTCTCAAAGGATGCAGTTTTGTTTGGGCACAAACCAGACTACATTGTATCTCGGGTCATGCGTTTTTCATATGGAACAGATGTTAATAGCTTGTTTGATCCCGACAATCACGAACAAAATCGAAAATTCACGTGTACATTTAGCGGTAAAATTAGATGCCGTGATTTATTTGGAGAAATTATAAAACTAAATGAATCCGTTGCACTCGGAACTAAAATCAGTCGTCATTATTCCACCGCTACACCAAATCAAAAAGCAATGACTATTAACATGTATGCCTCCACCAAAGGGAAACCTATGTACGTTGATGAAGATGGTTGTGTTTTGATTGGAACAGCAGAAATTGAAATTCCTTTCCCGTCAGAAGAAGAGCGGTATGTATCGGTAGAATACATTTTCGGAAATACAGAAATAAGTATGACGGCTACTGACGATCTGTATGGAAACACATGTGAAGCAACATTAAAACCTATTTGAACTATGAATGCAAGCAATCATGTTACTGTGTTTTTTAATTATTTGTCATGTTCGTGCCATATATCAATATTTTTAAACACATGTTGGTGAAAATCTGTCTTTTTTTTTCTTTTTTTTTTATCTTTATCAATTACTCAAATGAACTGTAATATATACATGACCACTGAGATATTTATAACAATGTATATTGCAAATATAAACATTTATTCAGACTTTCAACTTTGACAATGATTAATGCCAAATGCATGGAAAACAGTTTATTTACCACTATTTATGTGAATTACAGGTACATCATCCGTTTCTTCGTCATCCGTTAATATTTGACATTAGAACAATTCATTGATATGATGAAATGTAAATCATGAGATCATCGCATCTATCCCGTTAGATTTGAAATAAAGGAAGTCACAGATACAGCTTAGTCTGCTTCATACCTTCACATACGTCTCGAAATTGACAGTGAGGACCGTAAAGATCAACACTAAGCGACATAAGAGATGATTTCAATTTTCCCATTGTGAACTTTCCATATAACAAAATTCCAGCAGCAAATGCATATGGAGGATATATCTCTTAGTTCATCCTATATTCCACCGCTTGTGGTTCCTATCATGATTATCTTGAAAGAAGGTTTCTGCTAACAAGGAAGCTAATAAACCAAGGGTTTCTAGTGGTTAAGTCAGCCCTTTACGATCCCCATTATGACTTGGTTAACCGCTACGTAATATCTGTGTCACAAATGACCACAGATATGTTCCGTATGTCGAAATCACAATCTGGTCCTTTTAACCATTCATGATTTATCACCGAGTTGTAACAAGAGTAACACGACGGGTGGCACGTAAGGAGCAAGATCTGCTTACACTTCCGCACGCCTGAGTTCAGTCCCGGATTTTAGTGTGGTTCCTGTTGCTTGATCTCTAGTTTTCTTTGTAATGTGTTGTAGATCGTTGTTTTTTTCGCTTCGTCCTTTTTCTATTGATCATTGTGTTGTCTGTCCTCCTTCGATTTACTTATTCTGATTACCTTTTTGATATCTTCAAACTATTCTTCCACTTGTCCTTTGATATACTATTTCATAATACAGAGTATCTTGTTCATTACAATGTACTTTTTTTCTTTTATATTAGCAATAAAGTGTAAAAAATATATATGTAAGAAGATATTGGTGATGAATTTATATATACTAAGGATTACAGAAACACAATATAATAACTATACTATACATTATATATGCGGTACCAAATCTTGTGTGCAATAGTGGGCTGTTTAAATTGTAAGCCAGTACATTTCAGAACATTACCCTTTCATATTAATTTGCTATATGATGGCTTTTATGCCCTATCTTTGCGTACGTCTAACCTTAATTTTTTTTTTTTCAACAACGCATCCTTTAATGACTCCTGGAAGCATTTAGTATCTTGCAATCTTTCATATCTTTCATTTGCTGAATAAATCTCTGATGGATTAAGATCATACAAGAATGGTAACAATGTCACATATTTGACTTTCATAAATGTTAGAGAAGATGAAATGAATGGACAATCCAGAGAAACTGGTAACATTTGGTCAACAAAGAAAAAAACAACGCTCTTCCTCGGACGGCAAAGGAATGTCAATGTTTGCTTGTCCAATCAAAACACAACCATCTTCATCGACGTACATTGGTGTTTCTTTGTTGGAAGCATGCACTTTAACAATTATTGTTGATTGATTTGGTGTAGAGGTAGTAAAACGACGACTGATTTTAGTTCCGAGTGAAACGGATTTATTTTGTTTTATAATTTCACCAAATACACCACGGCATCTAATGTTATCTGTAAATTTACACGTGTATTTTCGATCTTGTTCGTGTTTGTCGGGATCAAACAATGTAGTAACCTCTGTTCCATAGGAAAAACGCATTACTCGAGATGCAATATAGTCTGGTTTGTGCCCAAACAAAACTGCCCCCTTTAATACAGACAAGGCTGCTTCTTCTGGGATAATGATGCGCTTATTAGGAAAGTTTCTTTTCATTGCCGCTTGAACTAGGGGGCATTCAGCAAATCCACCAACCAAAAGAAGAAGAGGAACGTTTTTAGCTGCCGACTCTCTCAGAACATCTTTGACCAAGGAGACGATGTTGTTTATGGTTTTATCAAACAACGATTTCATGACGTCTGCGTCTACTCTCATTTTATCTCCACGAAGTGTAATTTTACTGGCAAATGGCGAAGACTGAATCATAGAACTAAGGGTGTCGTGTTGATGACGTTCACAAAGCGAATTGATTGTAGTAAATGGAATTGTGAAGTTCACGTTGCCGGTAGTGTCTGTTTCTATTTTACGTTTGACCGTTTCAAATTCTCGAAGTAAATCTAAATAGGCTGTTGGATCCTCTTGCTGTAGCAATGTAATCATTGGTGCTCCAAGTATTTTAACGACCATCTGGATGAAAGCATTATCAATGGAAGTTCCACCACAATTTCCATCGCTGGCATGACAAAGTTCTTTGAGGTGTCCATTTGATATTTTTTCATGCACTGTTATATCAGCAGTGCCACCTATGAAAATGAGCAAAATAGTAAAGTAGCAGTGTTGAGATAGATGTCAAATACAAATACATTGTACAATCAAACTGTTTTTTATTTGCTAGAACAATGAGTAGTTATTTGCAGTAAGCTAATCAAAATGCAATCCTATTTACAGATATCTTTGGTGTATTGTGTTATGTGTTAAGGAGTGACTTAATTAAACGCTAGTCTTCAAACAAATATCATGCGATGGATGCACAAAACATATACATCCTGTTTGACGTAGTCATTATTCCGTACTCCTTTTCACGAATAACAAGACGGGTGCCACTCATGGAGCATACACTGTTTACCTTTCACCTATACCGTTTTTGTGGGATTTATTTTGCTTAATCTTTATTTTTGTCTTTTTGATCGTTTTCATTTAGCCATTGTATCATCTGCCTATCTTAAGTTTACGGCTTCAGATTATTCATTTGATATCTTCAAATGCAAGGCTAGACGAATGTGTGGATGATGTTATTCATTTTCCATATTAAAGAAATGCGCGATAACTATGCGTCAACTTCAGTATACTTGGATATATTAGTCCTTTAATGTAAATAGTTGAATGAATTTTTTTCCCTTTGTTAAAGATAATTAGAAACAAAAAAACCAATACATTAATAAAGAATACAATGCTTCAATATAGTTAATATTTGTTTTTTTAGATAGCTTCATACAAAGAATAAGATGTGGGCATAGTACAATAATAATGATTAGTTTCCAATTAAGACTCAATGTAAATAATTCGAATATATACTGTACCTCCTAGATCAATCACCATATATTTTTGCCCTGTCCCTGTCACGGTAAAGCCTTCCGAAGCCCCCTTTAGTTTCTCAGTTGGCAAATATTGACAGTGAATCGATGCAGCCTCTGGTTCCAGAGCAATACATAGTTGGTCATGGTTAATTCCAGCCTATGAATAATAAAGTTATAAGTACCAAGATTAAAATAAATATTGGACTCTAAATTTTCACCCCCGATATATTTGGTGGAGTCCAGGTTGCTCATAGTTTTAGTTTTTTGTGCTATCTTATTATGTGTATTTACGTTCTGAGTTATATTGATGACGTTTTATCTATCAATAATTCTAGATTTGCAGAATTTCTTCCATTGATATATCCTCCAGAGCTGGAAGTTAAAGAGACCACAGATACAGCTTCGTCCGCATCATTTTTGGACTTATACCTCGAATTTGACGACAGTGGTCAACTCAGTACTAAAATTTATGATAAACGGGACGACTTCAATTTTAAAATCATAAATTTTCCAAACATGTGCAGCAATATACCAGCTTCTCCTGCATATGGTGTTTACATCTCGCAATTGATTCGCTATGCAAGGGGCAGTAGCAATTATTCTGATTTCCTGAAACGTCATCTTCATCTGAGAAACAGGCTACTGGACCAGGGCTATAAACAGATTCGCCTTATTCAATCTCTTAAGAAGTTTATATTCCGATCCCAAGATCTTGTCGAAATATATTCCGTCTCTGCAGAAACGATTATAAGGGATGCATTTTCATATAGTGAAAATGTATAAAGATAAAGAAGTCAAGAAAAATGTCAAAATATTTTTTTATCAATGTGTGACGTAAAAGTGTTTTTGACATTTACTTCACTGAATATGGTACTGCTTTGACAACTATTTTACCTATTTTGTTCCTGTATTTAAATACTGTTATAGTGACAGCCGGAACCTTTGAACCGTAATGAGAGCGGGAGGTTTGGCGCTTTAAAATCTGATTCAACCCACCATTTCTTTAGAAATGCCTGTACCAAGTCAGGGTCATTACGGTTTTCACAGTTTTCCGGTTGTTGACTGATTTTGTCTGTTTATATAATTATGAGTTTTGACTTTCCCTTTGTAAGATTGTTCGGAGTTCGGTAATTTTGTTATTACCCTTATTTGTGTTGTGATGTTCGTTACGATTTTTGCATAAAAACTATGTTCGCTTCGTTTTTTCCGCCAGTTGTTTGCAAGAGGGCTTATTTACGTTATTTGTGTTTGTTTGCGTATATTGGCGTCCAACACATATTGTGTTGTTTTTTTTTCTTCGTCTTGTGTGCCCTATGTTGCCAGTTTATCTGGATTGTTGGATTGTCCATTTTTGAACGCCCTTCGGCGTTCTCTAACGGTTATTTTCAGTAGTTGTTATTGTGAGTATAGCACTAAATGAATTAATGTTACATAAGAAAACCTGTTGTGAATTAAAGTTAGACGAAAAAATACATAGACTATAAACATACATTATCACAAAATATAAAATGGAGTGGAACTTTGTTGAGCTTTTCTGTCCAGTTTCGTAGCGAGAGCAAGCGAATTTATATGTTCTGACAAGTACGCATATTGTATTTATCCTGCAATATCAAAGATCAGAAACTAACGTCGTTCTCATAGTTTTTAATGGTGTCCTCTATGAAGTCTATGCTCATACTTTTACCGTGTGTTACTGTCGCTTAGGATGAATCAACAAAGCAATATATCGGTCAGTGACTATACATAGCAAAAATGATTACGACAAATGTCATATGTGATACATATACTATGTAGCGGGTAACCAATTTATGACCACGACCGTAAAACTTTCCAAGTGATGACTTCATTTTAGCCAAAAGCAACGCTTGGTTCAGTAGTGTCCTTGTTATCATCTATCAAGGAAATCATGATAGGACCCATAAGCTTTATGTGCCAATTGTTGAAACGTTATTAACCTCGCATCGCTAAGGGGAACAACCAATAGAAATAAACCAAAACTAGTTGAAGCTGATCTTCACTGAAATGTTTCTTGCGTATATGAATCCTTATATCAACTAAAAACGAAAGTTTTATAATATGATAATAATACTTTTTGTTTCTTAATTTTGCAAATTGTTCCGTGCATTAAACGTTGCCTTCATTACATGTGTTCGAATTCTATATTATTCTGATCTACATATATTTGACACACAGTAAATGTTCGAATCTTCAATTAACCTGACTTATAAATATATATTGGTTCTGTGCCAGATACGGGAAGTGATTGTAAAACTTTGCCAAACCAGTTGCTAAGGCCTTGACGAATGAAATTAAATCAGAATCAACTTTCATATGATAATTGTATATTATTGTTATTTGCTAAATTCTATATACCTTTTCCGCACTCTTTCTCATAAATTGTTTGGCACTATCAGGCCAGATAGCGGGAACTGTCAGAACCCATTTAATCTCGCGAGGTTTAATATTAATTCCTTCATTTTCAAGTACTTTTCGCATGTGACTTGTCAGTGCCCGTATTGACAAACCAAACACCTTTATGGCCAATAAACTTTTCCCAGTCACATCTTCAAGCTTCATGTCTTCATTTAAACCCTAAAATGAAATAGTGACAATACAACATACATACATTATTCATACTAGAGTAACAGGACGACTGCCACTAGTTGAACAGGAACTGCTTACCCTTCTGGGGCGCCTGAGGTCACCCACGGTTTTTTAGTGGGGTTCGTGTTGCTCGATCTTTAGTTTTCTGTGTAGTGTTGTAAAGATCGTTGTTTGTCCTATTTCATGTGTTCATTGTGTTGTCTGTACTTCCTCGATTTACGAATTCTGATTACCTCATTGGTATCTTCAAACTCCTCTTCTTTCTACATCTCACGTCAAGAAAGGACTCAAAGTTTTCAATGAAATAATTACATTACAATGGTGTAAAATGTCAATACATGTTTATGTATAATATACGACTTTTCCTTGGAAAACATTCATTTGATCAGAAATGACAAGAATTTACCTTATCGTTATAGAGCCTCATTTTAAACCGACTAAAATAATAATGATCATGGTGTTTGTCATCCAGTACCAGTTCTGCATAAGCATTCTCTGCTTCATATCCAAACGATACTAGTTGCTTCCGTCCATTAAGAAGAAGACATGTCGGAGTTTTCAAAGACAGAAGTTGTCTTCCTCCAGCATTCCATGCTTGGTTGGCGTGTATTTTCAAAGGATCGAGTTTAAAGTTTGAAATCGTCGAAAAGGCATATCCAGAATAGGTAGTCCCAAAATCTATGGCTGCTACCATTAAATAGTCTGACATTTTGCTGGCTCTAAAAATACAAAGATAGAAATCACTTCTTTTAAAAACAAAAATACATGATGGTGTGTCTAGTAAAAGAATGATGTCCCTGTAACCTTGTCCTTTGCTTAGGTCAAATTATATTTTTATCATACAACTTTGTCATGGGTGGAACGCTTTGCTATAATAATTTGCGCTTTCATAAGTTGTATGCATATGTATTAGGGCACGGCATTGCGTCTAGTTTAAAATACAAATACCTTGTCTTGAAAAGGGACAAATCTGCTTCTCCCAAAACTTTCTTTGAAACTGATATCACAATGCTTGAGGTTTTGATTGACAACATATTTGTTATGTTTGATGAGAGTATTTTTCAACAGACAGTGGGCATTCATATGGGATCTAACTGTGCTCCCCTTCTCTACGACTTTCTTCTTGCGAGGCAGATTACATTGATCGCATCTGTCCCATTGAGCTTGAAATACAGGATACCACAGATACAGCTACGCCTGTTTCATACCTTGGCCTACGAAACTGACAGTGAGGGCCGGCTATCAAGTAAACTGATTGACAAAAAAGATGATTTCAAGTTTTCCATTGTGAGCTTTCCAATTATATGTAGCAACATTCCAACATAACCTGCATATGGAGTATATATATCTCAGTTGATTCAATATTCCAGAGCTTGTGGTTCATATCATGATATCATTGATAGAGGGTTGCTGCTAGCAATGAAGCTACTAGACGAAAGGTTCATAGTGGTTATGGTGAAGTCATTACTTCGAAAGTGTTATGGTCGCCACTATGACTTTGTTAACCATTTCTGAGTCACAAATGACAACGGATATGTTCCATTTGTCGTCATCACAATTCGGTCCTTTAATCATTTATGACTTATCACCGGGTTTGTAATAAGAGTAACACGACAGGTATCACATGTGAAACAGGAACTGCTTCTCATTCCGGAGCACTTGAGTTCACCCCTGGTTTTTAGGTGGGGTTGTGTTGTTTGATCTTTAGTTTTCTGTGTAATATTTTGTAGAACGTTGTTTGCCCTTTAGTCCGTTGTCTTTTGGCCATTGTGTTTTGTCTGTCCTTCGATTGACAGTTTCTGGTTACTCCTTTCGTGTTTTCAAACATGTCTTAAGAATTAGGTCAGTATAATGTCGCATAAAATGATACCATACTTACCTAATGTTTAAGCATAAAGTAGAATAATTAACTTGTTATTGTACGTGGAAGTAAGGTCGGGTGCCTGCATCTTTTAAATGTATTAGAAAATGACGATGTGTCGAGAGAATAACTAATGTCGCTCATACCATGACCTCTGATATAACTGACATTTTATTATACAAATTCGTCGAAAGCAGACTTGTTTTGTCTGAAGTCACATTACACGAGACATTAATGTTTACCTAATCTTTGACCATAAGGTAATTTTTGTATATTTCATATTCTGAATGTATGTGTATTAGAACAATCCAGCGTGTCCAAATTGAGAATACAATTATTGTGACTTTCACCTGTTGTTTACAATGTGTATTCCCTGGACAGCGTCATTATATTATAACTCATGAAACTAACCACTTATATTATTTGTTTGTTTGATGGTGTTTAACGCCACTTTCGACATTATTTCAGTTATATCATTGCGGTCAGTTTTATTGGTAGGGGAAACTGGAGGACCCGGAGAAAACCACCGACCTGTCGCAAGTCACTGACAAACTTTATCACATAATGTTGTACACCTCGCCCTGATCGAGTGGAACTCACAACATCAGTAGTGATAGGTACTGATTGCATAGGTAGTTATAAATCCAAATACCATACGACCACGGCCACGACGGCCCCCTAACCATTCAAAATTGCCTGAGACCGAAACTTAATGTTATTAAACATGTGTATTTCTCAACAGAGTAATAATACCCCCCGCAAACAAAGTGTGGGGGGTATATAGGAATCACCCTCTTCGTCCGTCCATGTACCTTGTAAGCGCAACTCCTCCTAAACCGCTTATTGGATTTTTATGAAACTTTACACATTTGTAGTACACTACCTGCAGATGTGCATGAAGGAATATGGTTGCTGTCCAAAATTTAAATAAGGGTAATAACAAAATTACCGAACTCCGAACAATCTTACAAAGGGAAAGTCAAAACTCATAATTATATAAACAGACAAAATCAGTCAACAACCGGAAAACTGTGAAAACCGTAATGACCCTGACTTGGTACAGGCATTTCTAAAGAAATGGTGGGTTGAATCAGATTTTAAAACGCCAAACATCCCGCACTCATTACGGTTCCAAGGTTCCAGCTGTCACTATAACATTATTTAAATACAGGAACAAAATAGGTAAAATAGTTGTCAAAGCAGTACCATATTCAGTGAAGTAAATGTCAAAAACAATTTTACGTCACACATTGATAAAAAAATATTTTTGACATTTTTCTTGACTTCTTTATCTTTATACATTTTCACTATATGAAAATGCATCCCTTATAATCGTTTCTGCAGAGACGGAATATATTTCGACAAGATCTTGGTATCGGAATATAACTTTTTAAGAGATCGAATAAGGCGAATCTTTTTATAGCCCTGGTCCAGTAGCCTGTTTCTCAGATGAAGATTACGCTTCAGGAAATCAGAATAATTGCTGGCCCTTGCATAGCGAATCAATTGCGAGATGTAAACACCATATGCAGGAGAAGCTGGTATATTGCTGCACATGTTTGGAACATTGATGATTTTAAAATTGAAGTCGTCCCGTTTATCATAAATTTTAGTACTGAATTGACCACAGTGCCTTGTAAGCGCAACTTCTACTAAACTGCTTATTGAATTTTTATGAAACTTTACACAGTTGTAGTACACAACCTGCAGATGTGCATGAAGGAATACCGTTGCTGTCTAAAATTTAGAAGGAGAGATAATTCAACTTATACTTTCACGAAAAGGGGGGTCGTGTTCTTGTGGCGACCCCGAGATGTATGTTCTTGGTTACTTTATTTTGGAGATGAGATGTTGTCTCCTTGACATAACTCCATATTCGTTCATTTTTCATAGGTAATTTGCTAATATACCTGTATTCCAAAGTTTGAACATCATAGTATTGCAAGCGGGGGGTATCACTCAGTGAGGTCACTCAACAGTTTTAGTTATTATTATAACTCATGAAACTACCATTTAATATTTCCTGACACCAAAACACATGATGTTAAATATGGGAATTTCTCGAAAGTGCAATTACATTATAACTCATGAGGACGATTTCAAAATGAAACGTCTACAGACATGTCAATTGTATTTATATACAATATAAAATAAACGAAAATAAAGTTCGACAGGTTTGAGACTTGTTAGTAAACAGTAATTAACTTGAATTTTACTTCTTGTCAGTCCCTGAATTTATCTTAATATTCGTTTTTTAGGGTTGATTTGCGGAACTCAAATGAAAATCTGCTTTCGGTTTGTGAATTAAATTAATTATTTTGAAATGACATGCTCGTCTACGAAAAAGTCCAATATGAACGAATCAACCCTATATACTTCCTTGTTCGTCTTTAAACTGTCAAGGTTATTTCAAATTCTCGGAACTCTGATTGGATAAAAATACATATATTAATAAAAAACTTAAATATAGGTATTATGCAAGGTTTAAAGTTTTTAATAAATAATGTACGTCAATATTTGTATTCAAACTAGGCCACATTTAATACACAACTGTCATATCAAATATCTGTTTGGAGTATCTACACTGTCGTGTACCCGATAAGGAATGGTCATTTCAAGATGGCGCATTGTAAATCATCAAAAAGGTAGGTGTGAAGATTTTGACTATTATCGTTCTTTATAGGTTATCTTAGTGTCTATGAGTTACACGTTTAGATAGGACAGTCTTTTTTCTACTTCACCATTAAGTCAGTAAAGCTTGATCCTTTTGTTTTTATCGTAAACTGCCTTCGGTAGTTGATCAATGCAGCGACAAAGATATCGAGGCGTAGAATCCAATTTATTTCACCAATTCCTACCGCCTAGTGACTTTTTATATTAATATGTTGATGCCAAAATTATTCAAACATAATATTGTCCAGCAATATGATTACCTCTTTAGTATCGTCAAACTCTTAATTAGATTTGTATGCATCTCACGTCAATACATACTATACAATGGTGTAACACAGATATTTATATATAATATACTACGTTTTGTTTAGTAAACATTTTATTTGTGGATTTTGAAAAACTCTAAAGATCTTTTGGATAACCTGAAATCAAGATCTTTCTCTCAGGTATCCTCCATCAAAACCTTTGATTTTTCAACTCTATATACCACCCTACCGCATGACAAATTAAAAACCCGCTTAAAAGAAACAATTCATAAAGCTTTTAGTCATAGAAACTATGGCTCAAAATTTGTTGTGTTAGGCTACAATTCCACATATTTTTCAAACAAAATTCATAAAGGTAAAACATGCTACTCCGAGGAACAGGTGATCAGTATGCTGGAGTTCCTCATCGATAACATATTTGTCTCCTTTGGAGGGACACTGTTTCAGCAGGTCGTCGGCATACCAATGGGTACGAATTGTGCCCCTCTTCTAGCCGATTTATTTTTATACTCATATGAGTCGGAGTTTCTTCAAAAGCTTGTAAAAGATAAGAAGATTCATGAGGCTAGAGCCTTTAATTTCACATACAGGTATATTGATGACGTTTTATCTATCAATAATTCTAGATTTGCAGAATTTCTTCCATTGATATATCCTCCAGAGCTGGAAGTTAAAGAGACCACCGATACAGCTTCGTCCGCATCATTTTTGGACTTATACCTCGAATTTGACGACAGTGGTCAACTCAGTACTAAAATTTATGATAAGCGGGACGACTTCAATTTTAAAATCATAAATTTTCCAAATATGTGCAGCAATATACCAGCTTCTCCTGCATATGGTGTTTACATCTCGCAATTGATTCGCTATGCAAGGGGCAGTAGCAATTATTCTGATTTCCTGAAACGTCATCTTCATCTGAGAAACAGGCTACTGGACCAGGGCTATAAAAAGATTCGCCTTATTCGATCTCTTAAAAAGTTTATATTCCGATACCAATATCTTGTCGAAATATATTCCGTCTCTGCAGAAAAAATTATAAGCGATGCATTTTCATATAGTGAAAATGTATAAAGATAAAGAGTCAAATATGTCAAGAATTTTTTTTGTCAATGTGTGACGTAAAAATATTTTTGACATTTACGTCACCGAATATGGTACTGCTTTGACAACTATTTTACCTATTTTGTTCCTGTATTTAAATACTGTTACAGTGACAGCCGGAACCTTTGAACCGTAATGAGAGCGGGAGGTTTGACGCCTTAAAATCTGATTCAACCCACCATTTCTTTAGAAATGCCTGTACCAAGTCAGGGTCATTACGGTTTTCACAGTTTTCCGGTTGTTGACTGATTTTGTCTGTTTATATAATTATGAGTTTTGACTTTCCCTTTGTAAGATTGTTCGGAGTTCGGTAATTTTGTTATTACCTTTATTTGATGAGAAATGATAAAACAAAATTACCTTATCGTTATAGAGCCTCATCTTGAATCGACTAAAATAATAATGATCATGGTGTTTGTCATCCAGTGCCAGTTTTGCATAATCATTCTCTGCTTCATACCCAAAAGATACTATTTGCTTCCGTCCATCAAGAAGGAGACAAGTCGGTGTTTTTAGTGACAGAAGTTTTATTCCTCCTGCATTCCATGCTTGGTTGGCGTGTATTTTCAAAGGATCCAGTTTAAAGTTCGAAATGGTGGAAAAAGCATATCCAGAATAGGTAGTGCCAAAGTCTATGACCGCTACCATTACATAGTCTGACATTTTGTTGCCTCTAAAACATACAACAATATAAATCATTGCTTTGAAAAACAAAAATAATGACGGTGTGTTTAGTAGAATAATGATATCACTATAACCTTGACCTTTGATTAGAAGGTTAAATAGATTTTTTTATAATGCAAATTTGTCGTGGGAGGAATGTTTCGTCATAATGATTAGTATGGACGCGTATTAGGGCACGGCATAGCGTCCAGTTTAAGATACAAATACATGTACCTTGTCTTATGAAGGGACAACTCTCATTTTTCAAAACCCACTCCCACAAATTGTTCTGAAACTGATGTCATCAAAATGCTTGAGTTTTTGATTGACAACATTCCAGCAGCACTTGCATATTATGTATATATCTCTCCGTTAATAAGATATTCTAGTGTTTCTGGTTCTTATCATGATGTCCTTGATAGAAGGTTGCTGCTAACATGGAAGCTACTGAATCAAGGGTTCCTAGTGGTTGAGCTGAATTCATGGTGTATCTGTGTCACAAATGACCACTGATATGTTCCGTTTGTTGTAATCACGATCCGATCCTTTCCTTATTTATAACTTTTCACCGGGCTTGTAACAAGAGTAACATGGCAGGTGTCACTACTTACCCCTCAAGAACACTTGCATTCACCCAAGGTTTTTAGGTGGGGTCGTGTTGCTCGATATTTAGGGTAATGTTTTGTAGATCGCTGTTTGTCCTTTTCCTTGTGGTCATTGTCATTCGATTTATGGTTTCTGATTACCCCTTTGGTATCTTCAAACTTTTCTTAAGGATTAGTTCGGTGGAATGTCGCATAAAATTATACCACTCTCACCTTAATGTTTAAGCATGAGGTACATATTTGAAATAAGGCAGAGTGCCTGCATCTTTTAAATGTATAAGAAAATGACGATATGTCGAGAAATAAAACTAATGTGATACCTTGACCTCTGATATAACTGTCATATTATTAAACTTTGTCGACAGCAGACTCAGGTTGTCTGAAGTCACATTATACGAGACATTAATGTGACCTTAACTGTTGATCACAAGTTATTTTTTTATATTTCATATCATGTATGTATATGTATTAGAACAGTACAGCGTGTCCCAATTAAGAATTAAGTTACTGTGACCTTCACATGTTTAAAATGTGTATTCCCCGACAGCGTAATTATATTATAACTTATGAAACAAACCATTTAACCGTTTGTTTGTTTGATGGTGTTTAACGCCACTTTCATCAATATTTCAGTTATTTCGCGGCGGTCAGTTTTATTGGTGGAGGAAACGGAGGACCCGGCAAAAACACCGACCTGTCGCAAGTTACTGACAAACTTTATTACATAATGTTGCATCGAGTGCAATTCGTCTGGACGGGATTCAAACTCACAACGTTAGTGGTGATAGGTACTGATTGCATAGGATTTCAAATAGAAACTAATGCATGACCTTTTGCATATCAGTCCGGGTATCGTCCCGATACCCTCATATCAGCCCGAGACACAGTCGAGGGATGATAGCCGGGATGATATAGAAAAGGTCATGTATTAATATTTTTATCATATACTTCCGACAAATTGTTCTATGAAACAAATAAACAAAATCAAATAACTAAATGAATTTATATGGAAGTTTAAGTGTGTATTCAACAGATACATTTTCAGAACAAAATCATCTCTACCTCGAAAAAATTAATGGCAACATTTCATATGAAATCACTTTGAAATATAGAAAATATAGATGTGATTCTGTAGTGTCGTTTTTTTTTTATTTATCGTGAATTATGACTAGGGAATTGCCCGTGAATCGTTTTCATTCAAAATCATTTTACGTTCTCCGTGATATAATCATCTATCATCTTACGTTTCTGTGATTTTTATTTGATGTGGTCTTCTTGGCGACACCTTTCCCTCTCAACTTGATTTGTTAATATTACAGATATCCTTACTGTCACACTATTCACTGCCGCCGATTCTTGTTGACACGATTAGTAGGGAAGTAACAAGGATAAAAACGTATTTTTAGCAATTTACGTTGGGTTTCATATTCTTCAAGAAGTGTGATCATCATAATTTACTTCCCGTGAAATGTGATTAGTAAAAAGCATTTTTCGTGAACCGTGATGAAACCCATATTTCCCACTCAACGTTGTGTGTCGGGTAATGTTTATAAACAGACGTCATCGGAAATACCGGAAGTAATTTGCACGAGACGCACTATTATGGGTTTTTTGCACGAGACGTCTCTGATATGGGTTATCAGCCTGGAGGTGAAAATATGGCTAGATTACTTCCGGTCGTTACACATATGCAGAAACTATCATATTTGTGATATCCGACTACATAAAATGAACACTTCACTGCTAAAAATAGTATCTCAATAATTGATAACTGGGGGTATTGATTTTTTGTATATTCGGAACTTCTCATGATTGTACTATTCGAGCATATTAAAGAGAAATCGTGTTTAATGTTATCATTGTAGTTGAATCTGTGTCAGCCTGCTTTCCCAAATAATACCATCACAAATACTACAATATTAATGCCAAGTATATGATAAATTCAAATATCATACGACCACGACCACGATGGCCACTAACAATTTATTATTTCATGAGACCGAAGCTTATGTTGTTAAATATGGGAATTTCTCGGCAGTGTAATTACATTATAACTCATGAAGAAGGTTTGAAATTGAAACCCCTATAGACATGTCAATTTGATTTATATACACCATAAATAAACGAAAATAAAGTTCGACAGAATTTAGACTTGTTAATAAACAATAATTAACTTGCCTTTTGCTTCTTGTCAGTTCCTGAATTTATCTTATTATTCGTTATTAAGTGTCGATTCGCGGAACTCAATTGAAAATCTGCTTTCGGATTGTGAATTAAATTAATTGTTTGAAATGTCATGCGCATCTACAAAAAAGTCCACTTAATAGCGGTGGAATATAGTTTTGGCAGCAAAATAATCACATGTATTTGTTATAATGTGAAAATTGAATATAATTTCAATATAATATATGCAAAAATATATTGAAATATCAAAAATATTATGAAAGGGGTAGGGGATTATAATTATGTTACGACAGTTACCTGAACAAATCGATTTATTGATTATTTAACACTTGATATTCGGTAGCATTGACACAATATGTTCGTCTTTAAACTGTCAAGATTTCTCGTCAGATAATTTTCATTTCGCGGAACTCTTATTACATTGTATATTAACTGATAAACAACTTAAATATAGGTATTGTTCAAGGCCTAAAAAACTTGGCCACATTTAATACACAACTGGCATATCAAATATATATTTGGAGTGTATATTGATTGTTCTAAACTTGATAAAGGATAGCTTTGACCCAAACTTCAATGTGATCATTCAAAATCGTAAATTTTTTTCGTCATGCTCTTACATTTGATTAAAGTTCCTATTTAACCCATTATTATGATATTTATTTCTTTGGCGTTTTCGTCACCACTTTGGATTTATTTCTCCCAAATACTTTTAGGCTATTTTGCGCGCGCAATAAATTTAATATCTACGTTTTTTATAACTATCACTGAGTCGATACCACTGTTGTTGAGTTATTAGCTCCCACCCCACCCCTCCCCCCGATTGTATCATCCGCCCAGTGATCTTTGCGTCGGCACTGTCAAGTTTTATTTGATATATTTATCACTGAATTTTACATTTACTAAATGACTTAACATGCCATTCTACGAGTATTTAGCTGGTATACAAGCCGTATTCACTTTTACTTACCTTCTCATACCATGCACCGTTTGGATGATATTTGAATTTCTGTTGATTTTTGCAGTTGTGAAGTCAGCAGAAACAAGTAAAAAAAATGGCATCGAGTTCTAGAGCTCAGTCAATACGTCGACGCAAGGAGAAACAACTCACTTATGCTACTCTCGCAATATCCTCGCTATCTTTTCTCTACGGATTGTGTGCTAGTTTTACTCAAATATTATATTTCTTATATCTGCAGTTTGGAATTAGTGTCATCAGTAATAATGACATCCGGTCAATCGTTGCTGTGTTTAATTTCCTTTACTTTATTATGTTACCGTCAAACTTTGTCATCACTTGTTGTTTAAGTGAGGCATTCCGGAAGCACTTAAGTTCCGTTTTTAAACCAATTTCAAAGAGGTTCAAACCTTTTAGTCCTTTGACAATGCCGTTTTCTGTCTCTGCTTCATTATCAACCAACAATACATCTTGTATAGCATCAACCGAAAATCTGAAAACACCAGTAGATCTAACTAAAGTGAAGTCATTACAAATATAATAGACCATTTGTATATTTCCTACTTTGATTCTAATAAAAACGTTGATATCAATTGTAATGCGTTTCTGGAATAACCTTCATCAGGCCAAAATATTAGAAAGCCAAATAAATTAAGTCTTGGGGAATATAAATGAAAGGGTATACACAGGATAGCCAAAAATCGGAAAATTATACGTCTTACAGGTGTTATTTCCTTTTAAGGCCAGCAACATGATCCCCTTTCATACAATGAAAGCTACACATATTTGCCCCATAATCTGTTCAAATTTTAATGTTGCCAAAACTTGTCAATTTTCTATATGCTCTAAAAATCATACTGGTACATTAAAACGCAAGAACAGCGGTGCCAACGCGTCGACAACGGTTTATTCAAAGCCGCGACAACGGTGGAAAATGACGAATTGATAATTGCAACAGAGGTCGGTTTCAAATTTATTCATTTATTATGATGTAGAAACATATTCTTCAATAGGAAATACGCACATGGAATGTCAAAATATAGTTTAATGGTAGAACTATCCACGATTTGTGTAAAATGTTAGATTGTGTTCAATTAGTCACATATAACCCATCTCTATGTATCTTTAAATAAAATAAAATATCATAAAAGCATTGCTTTAAATGCATTTTGTCCTTCATTTGAGGTTATTTGATTACCGTGTGCTGATTTTTGACTCGAATTATAAATCAACGCAGTGATCAACGGATTTTGTTCTTGTTTGTTTGATGGTGTTTAACGCCACTTTCAACAATATTTCAGTTATATTGTGGTAGTCAGTTTTATTGGTGGAGGAAACCGGAGGACCCGGAGAAAACCACCGACATGTCGCAAGTCACTGACAAACGTTAGCACATAATGTTGTACACCTCGCCCTGATCGAGATTCGAACTCACAACATCAGTGGTCATAGGCACTGATTGCAATAATATGATGGCATACATTAAGTAGAAATTGTAGAAAGCTGTTTTTGTTTGTTTGTTTTTTTTTAAATATGACCGATATATCTTTTCTATCAATCTTAATAAAGTAATTTCAAAGCATGGATTCAAACTATTTGCTGAGGAGTTCACTTGGTGTATCAAAGAACAGAGCCAGATGAAAACCAATTAAGCTTTTCTTAACGTTCAAAATGCAAACATTCTTGCGATGATGTTTTTTTCCCCCGACATTTCAGTGACCATATTTATAAGACATTTAAATTACAAATTGAAATACTCAACTTTCAAATGACTGAATAGTTCTAAAAATGGGAACCAACTCACTCATTTTTGTTATGTCATTTTATATAAAGGGATCATCTCAAGCGTTTGAATATCCTTTCTACAGTATATATAATTGTTATCCTAGTTTGGGTGGGTGGTATGTTTTTCTCTTGAATTAAGTTTAATATTTGGGATACATATCTCAAAATCAAGTAAACATAAACATTCATAGATAAGCTATGCTTTATAATTATAACTTGCATGTCAAAAAGTAGCGGTTTATATTAAGCAATTTACGGTAATGTTATTTATTTTCTGACCAATTGTCATTTTGTTATGAAGGGGACAAGTGGATTATTTGAAGTAGGATATATCATTTCCGGGAGAAATAAATTATAAAGTTTAATACAAAAGTAGTTCGCCAGTTGTCTTTCACCTTTTGCCCCCTGCTCACCACGGGGAGGTGGAAGTAGGATTTTGAGTAGGATATATTATGTCAATTTATTTTAAAAATAAGTTAAAACTATGTACACTTAGCACTGGTAAACGTGAAAGTTTGATGCATTCATTTGTCTGTTCTTGCAGAGAACTTGTATCCCAGAGAGGAAATATAAGTGATTCTGCTGGTTGTTTCTGGTACTTGTCTACACTAAAATTAATTAGTTTCTGTAGAAAATATAATAATTCCAGACTCCTGGGCGTTCACTTTCAAAAACTTTTCATTCTTCCTTGTCATTGTGTCAATCATTTCTATGGCTGCATGAGCATCCTCTCTGCTTTCAGGAAGTGTTGGAAGATGTTTTCGGCGTTCTCTATACAAAGAAAGGGAAATATTTCTCAAATCTGTTCTGTGTAAATTATTCTCATTCATGTCTCTCAGCTCGTTTCTTATCACTGCAGCCGGACGCTTAGTAACATCGCCAGATTTGTTCCGTACCCGCACCCTAAGTAGTCTAGATTCATTTTCTCGGGGATCCGGTTCTTTCCCACAGGAATGTTAATTTTTGGTCTTAACAACTGCAACACCTTTAGGATCAGTAGTAGGGGACTTGTTGCATTTATTATTTATACTAAAAACGTAAACCACATCTCCATTTTTCAACGTATTCGCATGCCTATAGACATATCCATCAACAATTATAGCTTTTTTGCCACGATTTGTCTCCGTATGTACTATCTCCATGTTCTTCAGTTCTAATGCCTAAATATTTGTGAGCTAAATCTGAGCAGAGCTCACATGTAAGTCACATGGAATCCATACATGTATAAGGCTTACCTGTATTCAAGTTTATTTAGATCTCGGAAATGGTATATACTTTTTACCGGTAATGATATATATATATATTCCCGTAAATGCAACTTTTAAAATTTATGAAATTCCCGGAAATGATATGCGTCCTTTGATTTGTTTGGAGTATTCAAAAAGTTTTGAAATGATCTGTAATATTGTTAATATTTTTTGTATTTGTTGTAAATTTTCTATATTCTACGTTTCACTTATTAACTTAACAGTATTTTAAAATAAGTTTTCGTTTAATAGACACATCGTTTTTTTCTCTGAACCACATTGGAGGTGTAATGGTCAGCATGCTCGCCCCGGGTGTGGACTAGACCGTGGGTTCAAGCATCCGTCGGGTCAATCCAAGGACAATACAATTAGTATGTGCAGCATTAAGGAACAAGAACAAAGACTGGACGGCCTATGGATAAGTTCTACGCCTGAGAAGATAAGTTGCTTATTTAACCTTGACATTTAGGTCAAGGTCCTAATCTCAATTTTATACATGACACCGACATAATCAATAAAGCAAACAAAAATAATATTGGTTCTCCATTACTGACTAACTGAACCAGCTATATTCAGTGGATTTTTGAGTGGGTATATTTCGCTCTAACATATCGTCAGAGTAATATTTACTGTGATGTACTTTTAATTCTATCTGACTTCTCCTTTATAGACAAACATAATGTGATAGTGGACATCTTGGATTTCCAATAGACAAATTGTTTTCAAAATCATTTAGAGGGTAATATAAATTAACGACATTCCTAACAGAGAACTAGTCAATCACAGGTCGTGTGGTTTCTAAGAAGTAGATTTTGAAATCTAAAACATTTTTGGCCCTAGAAGTTGATATGTCTTTTCAATCTTTCGATTTTGAGCGTATCTGATGTGCACTAAATTTGATATCTACGTTTTTGTTTTAATGTCCAAAATGTAAAGACTACACAAGTAACACTAACATAATGTTTGGTTCCAAATGGACCATTGGTTTATGAGAAATATATAGAAATGTTAACGTTTAGACGACGATGGCACCGCAGATTTTAACATTCTGATGGATTTCGTTAAGAATTATGTCTGATAATGGACAAAACGTTAATAAGAGGACGCAGATACTCTTTCCGAATGGGTGAATAATATGAGAAATTAGAATTAATAAAACTCACTGGGTCAATGAGCACTCGGACTTCATCGATCAATAAAGACCCAAAATATTGCTAACCATCGTTCTTTTATAAAAATGTTCCCCAAACTTTATCTGCAAAAAGATCTATCTGATAAACTATAGAAATACACGTTCAGCTGTGTATTAAGATTCATTATAACACTTGTCAAGGGATGTGTTCGAGTTGCAAATTGATAAAAGAAAAAACAAAAAAATTGTCTTGATTGAATAAAAAGTATACAAAAAACAACAACAGCACATAGCAAAATTATTTAACATAGGGATACTTTGTATGACATTAAAAGAAAGCAATACAAAACGGTTTGTGTAGAATTGGCATTCGTCAAAGTCACCTTCGACAGAATGGTCATTATTTTAATATTCACAGAGTGTATGATCAAAGGTAGGAACTCCCACTGTTTATATATTCATAAGTTGTGCTAGTGATGGTTATGGTATTTAACGCCACTTTCAACAATATTTCAGTTATATCGTTGCGGTCAGTTTTATTGATGTAGAAAACCAGCGACCTGTCGCAAGTCACTGACAAACTTTATCGCATAATGTATTGACTACACCTCGCATGAAAGGGATTCAAGCTCACAACTTTAGTGGCGATAGGCACTGCTTGCATAGGTAGTTGTAAATCTAACTACCATACGATCACGACCACGATCACCCCTGTAAGTTGTACTTTAATGCCTCAAAATTGTATCAGAAGTGGGAAAAAAATGCAAAATGTACGCCATATTTACAATGTTTTCAAGTTCAGATGTACCTTTTCTACATTTCCTAATTAAATAATGCTATATATATGCTGTGAGTTCCTAGCCGACACCATATACATCATGTTGTGCTATGTATTGTTATGATTATATCTGGTGGTGAATGGGTGTCATAATAGGAAGTCATTTTGTGCCGCTTGAAGGTAAGTTTTTACTTATACAAACGATATAGATATCATGTACACAAATATAAATCAACACATACTGGTGTTTATTAGAGGGAGGATTATTTTGTTTAACGCCACTTTCATCAATATTTCAGTTATATCGTGCAGTCAGTTACTTGTGGATGAAACGGCCGTGTACCTGGAGAAAACAACCGCCTGGTCGCAAGTCACTGACAAACTTTATCACATAATGTTGTATCGAGTACACCTCGCCTGAACGGGATTCAAATTCACAACTTTAGTGGTGATATGCACTGATTGCACAGGTAGTTCTAAATCAAACTACCATACGATCACGACCACGGCTGCCCCTTGGATAATTGAATATGATGGACAATATGACAATATGAGTTGTGAAATATCGCACAATTTTAGAATAAGACATAAACATTTAAGAAATAAATCATGGAAGCCAGAATGTGTTTTGAGTTTTAACATGGTTTGGCGGATATTAGTATTTTGTCTCGACCCAATCGATAAATCGCTCGTTTGTTTACAAAGCGAAAGAAGGACGTCATGTTAGAATTACAAATTAATCATGTTACAATGAAGAAGTCCATACACTATATATATGATATTCAATGTAAATCGACAACTGATATTTACACGCGTAAGTCATTCTTGTAACATGAATGCATTATTTTCATTTGATTTGTTTATGGTTTATATACCAGAATGTATGCAATAGCTAAGAATTATGAAATAATACACGCTGATACGTGATATTGCACACTTTAAATCTGGGATGTAGCTTTATTACTATCAGAGAGCCGTGCAATAATCAACGACCTAGCTGTGATATTGTATGTCTGTAGATGTGATATTGGACGGCGCAAGCTCCACCTTCAATTTTCCAGTGGGGACGCCTTTATAAGAAGATAATTAATTATTGGTAACATTTTATTACCTTAGCCTTGAAAACAAATTGATTTGATAGTTCATCTCATCTAGCTAAATTTATTTCAGTAAAGAGAATATTCAAGTACGAGTCGGACAATATCTGTAAGAAAAAGTCTCTACTAAATGATCAACCAACTCAAAATAGTATCCTTTAGCTTAAAATTGAAAACTTATTTAAAAAAAGGAAGATAAATTTGACGAAAAGAGTATGAATTTAGGTTACGATAAGGGTACATAACAGGGGGTATTTGGGGGAAATATACGTATATATGTCGTCAAATGGACAATATGAAAACAAAGAAATAAAATACAAGAATATACTACATTCCATGGACATAAGTATTGTCACCTTCTATTTTTACTATATATTTCATATAAAACCACATTTTTTCAAAAAATATTTTAAAGCTGTCTCTGGGCAGATTTTTATGAAATTTATTTCAAGACACGCAGAATTCTTTGAATGTTATTTGTTTATCTGATAGTAATTTGTGTCTGCATGATTTTTATTTTCTGGTGATTTAAACACAAATGTTGATTTTTCCGATTTTATTTTTGTTAAAATATATAGCAAATTTGAGTTCCGAAAACAAAAATTGTCTTTAAATCATAAGAAAATAAAGGCAATCTAACGGAAAATCATGCTAAAATAAAGATGTAATCTTTAAATATTCTTGCTTCTTCTGGTGCAAACATGATCAAAATCCGTTTAGAAATGACTTCACAATAATGTTTTTGAAAAATGTGGTTTTATATGAAATATATAGCGTACAATCGAGGGTGACGAATACTTATGTCCATTGATTGTATGTCAAACAGCGAGATTTTTAGAATATCTAAAGCTGAACTGAAAGAAAATTATTTTCTCAGACAAATATACCATCATAATACTTCACCTAATATTGATAAAGGGCGGAGCCCTTTTAACTATAGGCTATACGATTTTTGGTAATTAGTCATACTCTCATATTGATAGCTAAATATGTTTTCACCGGAAGTATGAAATTATAGAACAAAGTGTTATTTAAACAAAATAAACATTATTTCAATAAGAATTTCGCAAATCTGTAGCCATTTCAATTCTTCTCAATTGAAATAAACTTAAAAGAAAATTCTAATATCAAAATCCGTGTACATGAATGACGTCATTTTCTAGTGTGCAATACACATCATCCATAACTCCTCGCGCCTTTCCCCAAATGAAAAAAACAAGTTCACTTGGGGAAAGACGCGAGGAGTTCCGATGTATTGCATTTCGTCTGCTTCGGAGAGGACACATGAAATTGCATGCACTTCTTGGTCATCCTGTCTCTGAAAACTTTGTGACCTGGTGTCAAACGTTGAAGAACAGCTCTGCATCGTTTTTATGTATACAGGAACACCTATTTCATCTCCCGTGATTCAAAAATGTGTACATTTGAAGTGCTTTTGTTTTGTGTATGATGTCTGGACAACTGATCTCGGATTTTGCTAGGTAAGCCTTTTAACACATTTTCCATGGCAAGGTTAAACACATTGCAATTTCCTCTGACCCCCCCCCCCCCCCCCCCCCCTTTTTAAAGTTTTCCTCTCTTGAAAAGGTGCTCTAAATAGACCTAAATTTACAAGCATTTTTTTTTTCAATTTTCATCTGTATTTTAAGAGACATTCGCCTCTCATGCCTTCCTCTTAATTGTCATTATCGCCCTTAAACAGGTTGTGTCTGTCTCATATTAATGAAATAAATTCTATTATTCTAATATTGAATTAAATAAATTACTTATTACATTAGAACAAATCCTTTCAACAAATTGCAATATATCCCATTCATTGTAGAATGTAAAATCACCGACGCACGATTTTCTCGTGGTCGTTCGATTTCCTTTTTCATAACGTTATACAGGTTGTGTTGTTGATATATTGGCGTGAATAAAAAATGTGGGACAACATCTAATTTATTGGGAAATTCAAAATAATGTTAATTGTAATGGAAATATATTTTTTTGTTATTTCATCATTGTAATTTAATCACTTGGAAACATGTGCCAAGATGATATTTGTTAACAGGCAGAATAAGACAATAAAGAATTTAAAAAAAAATCGTTTTCCGAGCTCGTACAGGGATTCGATTACTGACGGCACAATACCGGTTTTTAAATTTGATACCTGTCAATTCATGTTACAAATCATTTATACCACGCCCTCCTCGTTAAACTGTTAAACAATATCACGCTTCGTGTTCGATTGTTTAACCAGTTTAACTCTGAAAACCGTGATGTAAATATTACTTACATACGTGTAAAACGAACCAGTTGTGAAATATAAAAACTATTTAATGGGACAAAAGATACGTCGTCATTCAAGAAGGACAATTGACGATAGGGGGAAATCGTTATGCGTGTGATAAATTTACTTTGGTAAAGGCATACATGTATGTCTAATTTCAAAAACTGACATGAGTTGATTGTAATATCAGCCTTATTCAAAATATTTTGGTCTACAAACGCAAGAAAATTAAGATTATTTTCTGGTAAGATATCTTTTAACTATTTGCAATATTAGTTGAATAAGATAATCAGTGACTGCTTGGAAAGGTTCTTTTAGAGTTTGGCTATCAATTCAGATTCAAAATCAGCAATCAGATTAGCACAATTCGTTCCTATTGGAATTCCAATAATTTGAAGAAAAAAACTTTATTGCCAAAATAAAATGTGTCTGTCAAAACAATAGATAGGATAGATTGCATAACTCATGTTCTCATTGCAGTATTTATCTATTTGCTATCACTAGAAATCATTTATTTTCGTTACATCATATGCAATCACGGAATAATTTACGGGATGGCCACTCAATCAAATACGAACACTTGCTTTCGATATGTTTATGTGATATGGTGGAATACAAGGTAGAAAAATTCTGAAAAATGTCAACGGAATTAAACTTATCATCAAGGGTATGAATTTTTTCTAGTACTTCAACAAAAATTGTTACACTCAAAAAATGGTTTACTTCACTATGTTCGTAGATCGTATTAATTTTGTTTTATTATAACAATTATTTGAACGTAGTTACAGCGCTTGTTCGGAAAACAGAATTGTCTGTGGTAAAACAATCGTTCGAGGCTGATATAAAGAGAAAATTGCTATGACAGATTATTTGTGTAAACAAGTATATAGTAAGTATATGTCTACATTGCATGATATATTATGCGTTTAGATATTGGAAAGATAAACCATGCTAAATGTTATTGATGTAACCTCTATCAGAAATGGGTATATTTACATATTAACATACAACGATAAGGTACGTCGTGGTTGTGCTCGTATGTAAGTTGAATTTATAACTACATTTACAATCAGTGGCTATCACCACTTAAGTTGTGAGTTCGAACCCCGCTCAGGGCGAGGTGTACTTGATACAACATTATGTGGTAAAGGTTGTCAGTGACTTGCGGCAGGTCGGTGTTTTTTTTTCTGTGTACTCTGGTTTTCACCACCAATAAAACTGACTTCCACGATATAACTGAACTATTGTTGAAAGTGGCGTTATAAACACCATAATACCTCTCTGCCCTATTACAAAAAATATATTCATATTGCGGACATCTTCCTCATTAACTGTGTAAAACTGTGCTATTTGTCTGCTCAGCTCAAGCCAATTGCCCATAACTCCTACAACGATATAGTTTACTATGTGTTATAGAGGATGGCTCTAACAATTTTCACTTTAAATATTAAGTATATAAAACTAAAATTTGTTTGTCTTCTGAATGAAAAAATAATCGAGAAAAATAATCGAAAAATTTCAAGAAAAAAAAAGGGAGACACAACAGAAACCTTTCTAAAACGAAATGTTTACAAATACAATTATATTTCTATATTGAATGGTTCTTTGACATTATTCTATTAAATCTTTTAAATTCGCTCTTCCGATCACTGATCGGTTTTCGGTGACAGCTAACATTGTCTTTTTCCTTTGTTTTTATAAGTGTACTAACATACCTCATGACACCAATGTCTTTAATTGTCATTTACATGATTATGGTCATAACCTTTTTTATTTTTTATTTTTTATTATTTGTATTTATTATTGTAAAACTGAAAGTTGTTATTGTCGTAACTTATAATCGTTTTATGCTAAGTATACCTATTTCTGACACAGGTATCTTCAATAAAGTTTAATATGGTTGATGTACTCAACGTCTGAGCGCAGTATCTCTTTCATACACTTTGATCTTAGCAGGAAGGCCGCGAAGCGATACAGTGGGACCGTTGTGGTCGTGATCGCATGGTAGTTGAATTTACAATTACCTGTACAATCAGTGCACCTCACCACTCAAGATGTGAGTTCGAACCGCATTCATGGCGAGGTGTACTCGATACAACATTATGTGATAAAGTTTGTCAGCGACAGGTCGGTGGTTTTCGCCGGGTACTCTGGTTTCCTCCAACAATAAAACTGTCCGCTACGATATAACTGAAATATTGTTGAATGAACCAAACCAACCTCTTTCATACAATGACGGTATATTTCTACAATGTACTGGCTATGTTATTAACATAAAAAAAACTTTTCATAATTTGCTGATATCAGACTCAAGCACATGTTCTCCTTACAAGCGCTTTAACTACAATCTTTTATTGTAGTAGAGTTTACCAAATCAGTGGAGTAAGCACTTTTTGGGGCAACAAAGTATGTGATCAAATTATTGGAATTCCAGTGGGAACGAATTGTGTTACTTTCATTTCTGATTTGTGCTTTTCATATTGCTAACATTGTCTTTTTCCTTTGTTTTTATAAGTGTACTAACATACCAGTTTATGTCCGAACTCAGTAAAGCATTCTCCGATTAGCTTATTCAACAATAACTGACGATATCTTAATTGTAAATAAAACTAGTTTTCTTGCGATTGTAAGACAAATTTATCTCAGGGAAGCCCCAATTTTCATGAGTTGTAAAACAAATATATCTCAATGAACCCTTAATTTTCGTGCGTTTGTAAAACAAATTTATCCCAAGGACCCCTCTATGTCCTTTTTGTATTTAGTGTTTGTTGGATTTGTTGGATACCACAAAATAGACCACGTATCTGACCGTAATATCGTTATAAACCTTTTTATACCAACATTACAGTTTTCTTGAATTATGAAAACTTCACTAAAAATGAACTCAACATACAGACATCTGATCAAAAGGGGTATGTCCCATTCATGTTTCTGTGGTGACGTAACTATCAAAGAAAAAAGTGGAAATCTGGCACATCTTAACATGTAAAAATCATTGAAATATCTTATCGTTAAAGAGTATGATTTATCAATTATTGTGGACTCTTTGAAGACAATATACCAGTACAATTAGTAAGTCTAACTAATAATTAAATAAGTAGATCTATGTTTCATTCCATACCTTATTTCTATTTTATGTTCAATATTTACTTTGTTTCTGTATAGTGGTGTCCAACATTCTCTCGTATAATAATTATGTTTATGCTTTTTCAGTTCGGTGCTGTAATGTCCACTACAATTACCGCATAAAAACAAAATTCGGTTCGCCTTTACCCCCAGTTGGTTGTAGGGGGCTCATGACTTATGCTATTTGTGTTTGTGTGTGCATAGCGATGTCCAGCAGGTTTATACCAAGCGATTAACATGGTGGGTGTCTTATAAGAGACAGAGATTGTTTACCCTACGCATCCCGCTTATTGGTGAAGTCCGTGTTGCTCATCGTTTTAGTTTTCTGTGTTGTGTTGTTGTTGTTTTTTTTCTTTGTTGACCAAATGTTACCAGTTTCTCTGGATTGTCCATTCATTTCATCTTCTCTATTTTCTCTAACATTTATGAAAGTCAAATATGTGACATTGTTACCATTCTTGTATGATCTTAATCCATCAGAGATTTATTCAGCAAATGAAAGATATGAAAGATTGCAAGATACTAATTGCTTCCAGGAGTCATTAAAGGATGTGTTGTTGAAAAAAAAAAGAATTAAGGTTAGACGTACGCAAAGATAGGGCATAAAAGCCATCATATAGCAAATTAATATGAAAGGGTAATGTTCTGAAATGTACTGGCTTACAATTTAAACAGCCCACTATTGCACACAAGATTTGGTACCGCATATGTAATGTATAATATAGTTATTATATTGTGTTTCTGTAATCCTTAGTATATATAAATTCATCACCAATATCTTCTTACATATTTATTTTTTACACTTTATTGCTAATATAAAAGAAAAAAAAGTACATTGTAATGAACAAGATACTCTGTATTATGAAATAGTATATCAAAGGACAAGTGGAAGAATAGTTTGAAGATATCAAAAAGGTAATCAGAATAAGTAAATCGAAGGAGGACAGACAACACAATGATCAATAGAAAAAGGACGAAGCGAAAAAACAACGATCTACAAAACATTACAAAGAAAACTAGAGATCAAGCAACAGGAACCACACTAAAATCCGGGACTGAACTCAGGCGTGCGGAAGTGTAAGCAGATCTTGCTCCTTACGTGCCACCCGTCGTGTTACTCTTGTTACAACTCGGTGATAAATCATGAATGGTTAAAAGGACCAGATTGTGATTTCGACATACGGAACATATCTGTGGTCATTTGTGACACAGATATTACGTAGCGGTTAACCAAGTCATAATGGGGATCGTAAAGGGCTGACTTAACCACTAGAAACCCTTGGTTTATTAGCTTCCTTGTTAGCAGAAACCTTCTTTCAAGATAATCATGATAGGAACCACAAGCGGTGGAATATAGGATGAACTAAGGGATATATCCTCCATATGCATTTGCTGCTGGAATTTTGTTATATGGAAAGTTCACAATGGGAAAATTGAAATCATCTCTTATGTCGCTTAGTGTCGATCTTTACGGTCCTCACTGTCAATTTTGAGACGTATGTGAAGGTATGAAGCAGACTAAGCTGTATCTGTGACTTCCTTTATTTCAAATCTAACGGGATAGATGCGATGATCACATGATTTACATTTCATCATATCAATGAATTGTTCTAATGTCAAATATTAACGGATGACGAAGAAACGGATGATGTACCTGTAATTCACATAAATAGTGGTAAATAAACTGTTTTCCATGCATTTGGCATTAATCATTGTCAAAGTTGAAAGTCTGAATAAATGTTTATATTTGCAATATACATTGTTATAAATATCTCAGTGGTCATGAATATATTACAGTTCATTTGAGTAATTGATAAAGATAAAAAAAAAAAAAAAAAAAAGACAGATTTTCACCAACATGTGTTTAAAAATATTGATATATGGCACGAACATGACAAATAATTAAAAAACACAGTAACATGATTCCTTGCATTCATAGTTCAAATAGGTTTCAATGTTGCTTCACATGTGTTTCCATACAGATCGTCAGTAGCCGTCATACTTATTTCTGTATTTCCGAAAATGTATTCTACCGATACATACCGCTCTTCTTCTGACGGGAAAGGAATTTCAATTTCTGCTGTTCCAATCAAAACACAACCATCTTCATCAATGTACATAGGTTTCCCTTTGGTGGAGGCATACATGTTAATAGTCATTGCTTTTTGATTTGGTGTAGCGGTGGAATAATGACGACTGATTTTAGTTCCGAGTGCAACGGATTCATTTAGTTTTATAATTTCTCCAAATAAATCACGGCATCTAATTTTACCGCTAAATGTACACGTGAATTTTCGATTTTGTTCGTGATTGTCGGGATCAAACAAGCTATTAACATCTGTTCCATATGAAAAACGCATGACCCGAGATACAATGTAGTCTGGTTTGTGCCCAAACAAAACTGCACCCTTTGAGACGGACAAGCCTGCTTCCTCTGGGATAATGATGCGCTTATTTGGAAAGTTTCTTTTCATTGCGGATTGAACTAGGAGACATTCAGCAAATCCACCAACCAAAAGAAGAAGAGGAACGTTTTTAGCTGCCGGCTTTTTCAGTACATCTTTGACCAAGGAGACGATGTTGTTTATAGTTTTATCAAACAATGATTTCATGACGTCTGCGTTTACTCTCATGTTATCTCCCCGGAGTGCAATGTTACTGACAAATGGCGAAGACTGAATCATAGAACTAAGGGATTCGCTTAGATGACTTTCACACATCGAATTGATCGTAGTAAATGGAATTGTGAAGTTCACCTTGCCGGTAGTGTCTGTTTCTATTTTACGTTTCACCGTTTCAAATTCTCGAAGTAAATCTAAGTACGCTGTTGGGTCCTCTTGTTTTAACAAACCAATGAATGGTGCTCCAAATATTTTGATGATCATCTGGATGAAATCATTATCAATGGACGTGCCACCACAATCGCCGCCGCTGGCATGACAAAGCTCTTTAAGGTGTCCATTTGATATTTTTTCATGCACTGTTATATCAGCAGTACCTATTGAAATTAATAAAACAGTAAAGCAGCAGTGTTGAGATAAATGTAAATTACTTAATACAAATACAATAAAAATGTTTCTTGTTTGCTACATAATGCACACTATGTTCTTTAGTTATGAGCACTAAATTAATCAGAATGCAACTTTTGTTACACATACCTTTTGTGTTATGTGTTACAAAGACAATTGATTAAGCGCTAGTGTTCAAACAAATATCATGCAATTGATAAACAACACATCCTGTTTGACGTAGTCACTATTCCGTACTCCTTTTCACGAATAACAATGGAGCATAATCAGTTTACCTTTCACTTATACCGTTTTTGTGGGATTTCTTTTGCTTGACCGTTTCAAATTCTCGAAGTAAATCTAAATATGCTGTTGGATCCTATTGCTTTAGCAATGTAATGATTGATGGTCCAAGTATTTTGACGATCATCTGGATTAAAGCATTATCAATGGAAGTTCCACCACAATCTCCACCGCTGGCATGACAAAGCTCTTTGAGGTGTCCATTTGATATTTTTTCATGCACTGTTATATCAGCAGTACCACCTATTGAAATGAATAAAACCGTCATGCAGCAGTGTTGAGATAAATGTAAAATACTTAATACATACAAAATAGAAATATGTCTTGTTTGCTTGCACTAAGAACATTATGTTCTTTAGTTATGAGCACTAAGCTAATCAGAATGCAACTTTTGTTACACATACCTTTGGTGTATTATTTTATGTGTTAAGGAGTCATTTAAGAAAAAGCTAGTGTTCAAACAAATATCAATTCCGTATTCCTTTTCACAAATAACAAGACGGGTGCCACTCATGGAGCATAATCTGTTTACCTTTTTTTTCGGGTTGTTGACTGATTTTGTCTGTTTATATACTTATGAGTTTAGGCTTTCCCTTTGTAAGATTGTTCGGAGTTCGATAATTTTGTTATTACCCTTATTTCACCTATGCCGTTTTTGTGGGATTTCTTTTGCTTAATTTTTATTTTTGTCTTTTTGTTCGTTTTCATTTAGCCATTGTATCATCTTCCCGTCTTCGATTTACGGCTTCCGATTGTTCATTTGGTATCGTCAAACGCGAGGACATGCGAAGGTTATTTATTTTCCATATTAAGGAAACGCTCGATAACTATGCTTCATTTTCGGTATACTTGGATATATTAACCATTTGATATAAATAGTTGAATGCAATTATTTCCCTGTGTTAAACATAGTTTAACTATTAAAAACCAATACATTAATAAAGAATACAATGCCTCAACATAGTTAATATTTGTTTTTTTTTTAGATAACTTCATATAAAGAATAAGTTGTGTGCATAGTGCAATAATAATGATTAGTTTCAAATTAGGACTCAATGTAAATCATTCGAAAATATACTATACCTCCTAGATCAATCACCATATATTGTTGCCCTGTTCCTGCCATGGTAAAGCCTTCCGAAGCCCCATTTGGCAAATATTGACAGTGAATTGATGCAGCTTCTGGTTCCAGAGCAATACATAGTTGGTCATGGTTAATTCCAGCCTATTAATAATAAAGCTATAAGTACCAGGATTAAAATTAATATTGGACTCTAAATCTTCACCCCAATATTTTTGGTGGAGTCCATGTTGCTCATAGTTTTAGTTTGTTATGCTGTTCTATTATGTGTATTTACGTTCTGAGTTCCGTGTTGTGATGTTCGTTACGATATTTGCATAAAAACTATTTTCGCTTCGTCTTTTCCGCCAGTTGTTTGTAGGAGGGCTCATGTCTTATTTACGTTATTTATGTTTGTTTGCGTATATTGGCGTCAAACACATATTGTGTTGTTTTTTGTGCTTGTTTTCTTCGTCTTGTGTGCCCTATGTTGCCAGTTTCTCTGGATTGTTGGCTTCTTCATTTATCATTGCCCTTTGGTGTTCTCTAACGTTTATTTTCATTAGTTGTTTTTGTGAGTATAGCACTAAATGAATTAATGTTACTTTAGAAAACCTGTTGTGAATTAAAGTTAGACGGAAATTATATCGACAATAAACGTACATTATAGCCAAATATAAAATATATTTGCATGATCTTTGTTGAGCTTTTCTGTCCAGTTTCGCAGCTAGAGCAAGCGAATTTATATTTTCTGACAAGTACGTATATTGTGTTTATCCTGCAATATCAAAGATCAGAAACAAACGTCGTTCTCATAGTTTTTAACGGTGTCCTTTATGAAGTCCATGCTCATACTTTTACCGTTTGTTACTGTCGCTTAGGATGAATCAGCAAAGCAATATATCAGTCAGTGACCATACATAACAAAATTGGTAACAACAAATGTCGGTTGACCAGGTCACGGCGACGGCCGTTAAGCTTTCGAAGTGATGACTTCACTGTAACCAGAAGGAACCCTTGGTTCAGTAGTTTCCTTGTAATCCTCTATCAAGGAAATCATGATAGGAACCACAAGCTTTATGTGGCAATTGTTGACACGTTATATTAACCTCGCATTCCTAAGGGCATCAACCAGTAGAAATAATGCAAAGCAAGTTGAAACTGATATTCACTGAAATGTGTCATGGGTATATGAATCCTTTTATTAACTGAAAACAAAAGTTTTATGATATGATAATAATTTCGTTTTTCTTAATTTATAAATTTTTGTTATGTCAGTTTCTTCCGTGCAATACACGTTACGTTCAGTACAGGTGTTCGAATTTTATATTAACCTGACCAACATTTATTTTCAGACACTGTCAGATATTTAAATGTTCAATTAACCTGACTTATAAATATATATTAGTTCTGTGCCAGATACTTTGCCAAAACAGTTCTTAAGGCCTTGATCAATAAAATTAAATCAGAATCAACTTTCATATGATAATAGTATATTATAGTTATTTGTTGAATTCTATATACCTTTTCCGCACTCTTTCTCATAAATTGTTTGGCACTATCAGGTCAGATAACTGGGACTGTCAGAATCCATTTAATCTCGTGAGGTTTAATATTAGTTCCTTCATTATCAAGTAGTTTTCGCATGTGACTTGTCAGTGCCTGTATTGACAAACCAAACACCTCTATGGCCAACAAACTTTTCCCAGTCACATCTTCAAGCTTCATTTCTCCAGTTAAACCCTAAAATGAAATGGGGGACAATACAACATACATACCTTATACATACTAGAGTAACGCGATGGGTACCACTAGCTGAACAGGAACTCCTTACCCTTCTGTGGCGCCTGAGGTCACCCACGGTTTTTAGTGGGGTTCGTGTTGCTCGATTTTTAGTTTTCTTTATAGTGATTTCTAAATCGTTGTTTGTCCTTTTTCTTTTGGCCATTGTGTTGTCCGTCTTTTTCCTCGATTTACGATTTCTGATTACCCTTTTGTAATCTTCAAACTCTTCCTACCTTGATGTTTCTACATTTCACGTCAATAAATACTATACAATAGTGTAAAATTCAAATACATGTTTATATATAATATACGACTTTTTGTTTAGAAAACATTTTGTTGATCAGAAATGATAAAAAAAAAATACCTTATCGTTATAGACCCTCATTTTAAATCGACTAAAATAATAATTATCATGGTGTTTTTCATCCAGTACCAGTTCTGCATAAGCATTCTCTGCTTCATACCCAACATATACTATTTGCTTCCGTCCACCAAGAAGGAGAAAAATCGGTGTTTTCAGTGACAGAAGTTGTCTTCCTCCAGCATTCCATGCTTGGTTGGCGTGTATTTTCAAAGGATCCAGTTTAAAGTTCGAAATGGTGGAAAGGGCATATCCAGAATAGGTAGTGCCAAAATCTATGGCCGCTACCATTAAATAGTCTGGCATTGTGCTGCCTCTAAAATATACAACAATATAAATCAGTATTATTTTACATCTTCTTCTTCTTTTATACGTATTGACTTCCAATCATAGAACACCTCATCTAACCCTATACCTGTATGAAAAGGAGGAACATTTTATGTTTTTAAATAGGTTTTATTTATTGTCCAAAAACATGACAATAGGATCAGATACAAGTTTTTCAACTTTGAACAACTTCTCTTTGTTTTTAAATGCAACAAATACATAGTGTATCTCTTTGTAAAATCTACCATCTCCGATAGATAACTCCACTTTTGAGAATATTACAAAAACCTCCTACTTATATAAGAGCCGTCGCTGTCGTGATCGTATGTTAGTTGGATTTACAACTATCTATACAATCAATACCAGTCACCACTATCGTTTTGAGTTCAAACCACGTTCAGGCGAGGTGTACTCGATACAACATTATGTGATAAAGTTTGTCAGTGACTTGCGGCAGGTCGATGGTTTTCTCCGGGTACTTCGATTTCCTCCACCAATAAAACTGACCACCACGATATAACTGAAATTTTTTTGAAAGTGGCGTTAAACACCATAACCCTACATGTTTCTGAAGATGTCTCTTGTGATCACCGGCCCTTAATTTTCATATAATTAGATGTAAAAAACCACAAAAGCGTAAATCATAGTTTATTAAGATTATGCATCACATATTGCATAATTCTAAGAATGTCTGGCATTTACAATTATGCAAATAAAATGATCATATACCATATAAACGTACCCACTCTGTACAATAACTAACGACAGCTTGACCCGTTAGTAACGCTTGCGTGTTAATATTTCCTCCCGAGATATACATGACTGTGTAAAGTGAGATAACTATTGCTTATATATTTTCGTCTTGCAACCAGGCATGTTTTAGCGACTGCCGGCATCCTATTATTTAAGTGACATAGAGCAATAAGTATGTCGTCAGCTGGATATGCGACTGGTCGCCAAGACCGAGGTCCATCTCTTGTGAAACCACTCTGTCGACATCCATCTTGTAGACAGTACAACATCAAATGTCTACAACCTGTAACCCTTGCAACAATTGTAACAACCACACCTGCAATAATAGCATACCCAAAATATTTATAACAGGTATATATGAGTCAAGAATGTGTAATTCACATGTAAATGCTTCTATTGATTCATCTGATGGTAGGTATTCCCAAACTATAAACAATTACTCATAACACTGTCCATCAGTTGAATACAAACAATCCAATACGTGTTTATATAACCTATTTCATGCACAGACAGCTGTACAAAAGATTTATATAAAATAGCATCGCCACCTTTCCCATTATATACTTGGGGTCATCGTGGTCGTAATCGTATAGTAGCTGGATTTACAGTTACCTGTGCAATCAGTACATGTCACTTCTACAGTTGTCAGTTCGAATCCCGTTTGAAAGTGGCGGTAAACACCCGTCTCCAGGTAACCTTATAAAACTGAGTGGATAGGGAAATTAATTGATGTACCAGCATTTGAAACACATTCACAGCATTGTTGACTTATGCGGGATATTGGGAACGGTTCCCAGAGATCGACCCAAACTGGCGAAAATATGATGCCCTCTCGATGGGGAGTTGTTGGGTTATAAGTCAGAAAACCATGGACCGTAGTCGGTAACGTCTTTCGAGAGTTCCATACTATCTGCTCGTTAGAGACATGTCTTGCTGATTTTGAAGATGAGAAAACGCATTGTAGCTAGTATAGAAAATTGTTATTCGTCGCTATCCAGCTCGGCATATTTTTTAGTTGCCCGAATGCCACATTGCACATTAATTGTTTTCGTCCTGAATATGTATGCAATATTTTTGCCACTGGACGTTAAACAACAGACAATCAATTTTTCATAGTATTGATATTAGGTAAACATTTTGTTTTACGGTCTCACTGTGTCAGCATTGGTTAGCCTGTAATATAATTTGTTTTGTAATCAAAAGAATTTTTAGACAGTTGATTCAATTCGGTTTAACTTTGTTTTATATTAACATTTTGTAATCACCGACGGAATGTGTTTGCTGTATAATGAGTTTTTATTTTGCCACAATCTGTGTTGATTTCCTGTACCTTATTTCAAGATAATGTTCGATATCACCCGTATTGTTTTTAATGTCGCTTTTAACCTTTTGATTTCCTTTTCAAATACAATTTTAAAACAAATGGTTCTCCTCCCTCAGGAAAAGATTACTTTAACTGATTTTTGCTGTCCTTTTTGTGTCCTTTGGCTTTATAGCTCCCAAACAATTGTTAAATTATTTGACTCTCTAATCGTTCGACTTTGAGCATACCTTATTACAGTTATTCCAGAAACGCGTCGTGCGCACTAAGTTTGACATCTACGTTTTTATTACTATCACTGGATCAATACCTCTGTTGATTGACTATTAGTCCCCTAGGGTATCATCCGCCCAGTAGTCAGTGTTTCTATCACGGGGTCGATACCTCTGTTGATGGACTATTAGTCCCCTAGGGTATCATCCGCCCAGTCGTCAGTGTTTCTATCACTGGGTCGATACCTCTGTTGATGGACTATTAGTCCCCTAGGGTATCATCCGCCCAGTCGTCAGTGTTTCTATCACGGGGTCGATACCTCTGATGATGGACTATTAGTCCCCTAGGGTATCATCCGCCCAGTCGTCAGTGTTTCTATCACTGGGTCGATACCTCTGTTGATGGACTATTAGTCCCCTAGGGTATCATCCGCCCAGTCGTCAGTGTTTCTATCACGGGGTTGATACCTCTGTTGATGGACTATTAGTCCCCTAGGGTATCATCCGCCCAGTCGTCAGTGTTTCTATCACGGGGTCGATACCTCTGTTGATGGACTATTAGTCCCCTAGGGTATCATCCGCCCAGTAGTCAGTGTTTCTATCACGGGGTCGATACCTCTGTTGATGGACTATTAGTCCCCTAGGGTATCATCCGCCCAGTCGTCAGTGTTTCTATCACGGGGTCGATACCTCTGTTGATGGACTATTAGTCCCCTAGGGTATCATCCGCCCAGTCGTCAGTGTTTCTATCACGGGGTCGATACCTCTGTTGATGGACTATTAGTCCCCTAGGGTATCATCCGCCCAGTAGTCAGTGTTTCTATCACGGGGTTGATACCTCTGTTGATGGACTATTAGTCCCCTAGGGTATCATCCGCCCAGTAGTCAGTGTTTCGGCACTGACACGGTTTATTAAATATGTTGATTATTGAAATTTTTCAGTTACTAATTTATTTAATTATTGCATTGTTAAAACTAAGGTTCTCCTCCGTCAGTTAAATGTGACCTTAACCGATTTTGGCTGTCCTGTTTGGGCCATTTCCTAATTTGTTAAATTATTTGGTTTTCCAATTTTTCGACTTTGAATGTACCAGGCCCCCGTTTCCCAAAAGGTCGTAAATCGTAAACTTGGTCGTACGACCGTTTCACAAAACTTACCGACTTCCGATATACGACATTTTTTGGTCGCCAATTACCGACTGGGTCGGAGCAGTCGTAAATCGTAAATCGTTAAAAACAAACGTTGAATGTACATCATTACAATGAGGAATCATGCTATTCCATCACTTCTGCAGGTTAGCAACTTGTAAATATCATACCCAAAATAAAATGTATCTCCCTTTACGGTGTGCATAATTTTCAAATCGATTGACGTATTGTAATTTCCGCACACGTCATATTTACAAAAGGGATATTTCTTTTGTGTTTATGTCGTTGCTAAAAAGAAACTATTGGTTATAAGAATCTTTCTAAATAAGCAACACAATTTTACTTAAAAAATCTACATCTTTTTCTCTTTATTGCAAGGAAATCTATCCAGATGAAAAATCGGAACCGCTACGATATGACTGCAATATTGTTGAAACTGGCGTTTTAAACACCATTAAACAAATTAGACAAACAAGCATAAAAACGGCTGAAATGTGCGCTCCATAAAACGTAATTATGAAATATTATACAAGGAAAAATGTCAGTGACATGATCATTTTTGGCACGCATCCAACTACATGCATGTATATTTCGACTGACCAAGAACAAAAACACACTGAATTCGTGCTACAATTTTCAATTTCTTGACAGTATTTGACATCAAAATTACAAAAAGTCCAAATTTAAAGCGGAAAGTCGATATATCATCAAATTTTAACGGGCTGTTCTATTAGTTTATGTTGGAACTACTTATACGTTATATTCATGGCAAATACTGAGATGTGAAATAAATATCCAAGAAAAAACGATCTACTGAAATGTATCGTAGTTACTCAAGGGTGTACGGGACAGACGAGAATTTTGAAAGGGGGGGGGGGGGAGAGGGCACAACATATATTTTACCTCCGAATATAGGGGACAACAACGTGTTTTTTCCATTGTTATCTGAAAAGCTTGGGGGGCAAGCGCCCCCAGTTCTTGCTGCATAGGAATAGTACCCCTCAAGTATATTCCTCTCAACTAGAAGCTACGTAAAGTGAATAACTACATGTATTCACTAAGTATTAAAATTGGCTCTGCATTATGACCCAATATTGTGGTTTCAATTTTTGAAACCTATTGATATAGGAAAATATATAAAAAATGCTTATGTGCTATAGCTATTTTGTTAAAAATAACTTTATTCTCTAAACCAATGTTACAAAGGTTACAGAGTGAGAGTGTTCAAATCAATACAAGGTAAATACATATCATTACATCAATTATCAAGATTATGGGTGTACATTGAATACAAATTATGAAAAGAATGCTTAAACGTTAAATACAAATTATACAAATACTAACAGAGGTGTGATGGATTTTTTTTTCAAGGAGAACTAATTTTCTTATTCATTATATCAATAAGCTTACATAATTTGCGAATAGTTTCATGTTTATTTTTGTTAAATAATGATAACCGTTTTAATGCGCTTGGTCTGTTGAATACGTATTTTGGAATTAGATTTTTTCTTTCAGTTACAAAATTTGTTCAAGTCAACGTTTTGCCATATATTAAAAACCTGTAATCAATTTTATTCAAAGAGTCATGTAAACTAACTGGTGCTAAATACATGCATTGTAATCTGTACATGTATACTTAAACATTTGAAAAGTTTCATTTGAATCCGCTATAAAATTTCTTTCTTAGATAAATCATAACTAAATCTGACCTAAGGTATGATATTATAAGGTTAAATAAGGGTAATAACAAAATTACCGAACTCCGAGCAATCTTACAAAGGAAAAGTCAAAACTCATAAGTATATAAACACTGACTTGGTACAGGCATTTCTAAAGAAATAGTGGGTTGAATCAGATTTTAAAGCGCCAAACCTCCCCCTTTCATTACGGCTCAAAGTTTCCGGCTGTCACTATAACAGTATTTATAACAATACTTGAACAAAACAGGTAAAACAGTTGTCATAACAGCACCAATCTCAGTGAAGTGAATGTCAAAAACATTTTTACGTCACACATTGATAAAAAAATATTTTTGACATTTTGTTTTTGACCACTTATCTTTATTCCTTTTCACTATATGAAAATCCATCGTTTATAATCTTTTCTGCCGAGACGGAATATATTTCGACAAGATCTTGGTATCGGAATATAAAATTTTTAAGAGATCGAATAAATATATGATGCCTGATGTGGGACAAAGGGCTAAAAAAAAAGTGAGCGGACTAGAATTTTGCAAAAATCACCAATGACAATCATTGGGAAAATATTTGTATCATTGCTGGTGAGGGATGGAGTGAACTTTCTCTTTATTATTGTTGACTTTTCTGTCATCAGCCTTATCAAAGCGGATATTTTCTCCTTATTCCACCGCGGTGATTTCCCTGAGAAAGCAGTCTCCACTTTGAAACTGTCGCCTTCTACTTTCTAATGGTGTCGCGTGATTTGTATCTACAAAGACCAATACAATAATATAAATATATTTAATATTTTGTATCTACATAGACCAATAGAATAACTATATTTAATATTTGAACGAATATATGAATTTATCCGATAGGGCGCGGCCCGGGTAAATTGATCGATGTTCGTACCTCCGCACAAAGAAGACGTCATTACCACAAGTCGTAAATCGGATATCGTAAAAACATTCTGACAAGTTTGTGAAACGGTCGCCAACTTAGTCGGTAAGTGACCGTAACGGGGGCCTGATGAAGGTTATTCCAGAAACGCGTCGTGCGCACCAACTTTGATATCTACGTTTTTCTTAACTACAATTGCAATAAAGTCCTGATTGGGGATACATGTAAGAATGGACATTTTGAGAACATTGTTTTCACTGAATAGTCACATTGCCGATCTCATTGTTTACATGTTGTTGACTCGATGTACTCATTTCAGTGAAGATCCGTACAAATTGATTCTTTCGGAGTACATATGGTGTAACAGTGTCGCTCACAGTGTATTTACTGTGTGTCTACTTTTCCATTTGACCATTTGTCAGTGATAGGCTGTTGACTCAAATCAAACATACCTTCAATTAAATTACTAGAAGACATTGACCGACCATTCACATCAGATGCCATTTTCATTATCTATGTTATCTTAGTTTTATTATACATATAGCACTTAATATAGTGGCATGCATATTGGTTTATGATGATAGCAGTATGCAATATTTGAGCTGAAATGTAAATAAAATACGCCTGACTATATTACTTTAATTTATACATTTATCAATTAGGTCAAACAAATAATTCCATGCATACATGTAACCCTTTATGTGGTATCGAATTAAAATATTAATGATTTAGAACGTGTGGCGAGCATTTCCGTACAGGTCTTCAACAGTACTAACTATGCTTGATGGGAAAGACAATCAGTGCAGGGAGGTTATCATATTGTTTTATCAACTGGTTCATCATTCGTTTCATTGTTTTTGACACTTTTACTAATATCCTGGATTATGAAATAACAGTATCATTAAGTTTAAAGTCAATACAAAACCATGTTTAACTATAAAAGAAATAGTATCTGTGTACAGAAGTTCAACGATATCTAAAAACTACTCAGAAATGATTAAGGGATGAAACGAGGAAACTATATCTAAAATTACAGAAATGAGGAAGGAATGAAACAACCCAGCAAACGACTTTAAACTGCCATGGAAAGTCTGAAGAGTTTGATAGGGACGAAATAGTTATCATTTTATAAGGAATTAATGCGCTTTGTATTTTTTTCTAAATCTACGAAAGGGGTATTTAGCGTAAAGAAAAGGGTTAAACTTGTTAACTACTGGTCAGAATTACCGTATTTTAACCAGACAACCACCATCAAGAGGGTATCCCATTTCCAGCATGATGTTAGATTGAACTGCCCAATGAAATACATCGGGTATCACACGTTTACGTATACTAATTTATTGAGCATACAAAAGTGTTAATGAATCTATGTTTACTATTAAAATAATCTACATTTTTTGGAAACAAACAATCAGCATTATGAACATTATACAATTAAATGACTTTCGATGAGGTGAATACAAGGATTGATCAACCCATGGAACATGATATTGACCGAGGCATACGAGGTGAATATCATGTTCCATGGGTTGATCAATCCTTGTATTCACCGAAATTGAAAGTCATTAACTGTTTTATTATATGACATTAAATCAAATTTGAATTAAAGCCCGGTATACACGATACAAGTTTTGCATCCAAGTCTCCATTCAAGAAAACTTGGATCAAGAAAACTTGAATTCAAGTTTGTGTATACACGATGCAAGAAATTTGGATGAATACACACAAGTTTTGGCGGGAGATACAACAAACAAAATGGCATTTTTGGGAGGAGAGGAGGGTGCTGCCCTTTGTATTGCATTATTATGTACAATTGTACTGCGAAGGAGATTAAGCTCCAAAAAGAGGTCAACATGGGCTCGTAAATGGCTTCGAAGGCAACGATGGGATGTATTTCTATGAAGTCTATTAGATCTCCAATCATTTCATTAGTCCATGTAACTGTCTTTTTCCTGCATTTTGGAGTTTCCTCTTTTACCGCCATCTTTGCACAACACGTGTAGTTGTTATTATTTACATTCACAAATTGATGTTGATAAGGATTCTGTCTTCTGATTGGTCAATCTCCATCCAAGTTCCATCCAAGTTGAAAAAAAATAGGATGCATTTCTATTCCATCCAAGTCCGTTCAAGTATTTTGATTCAAGTTTCTTGTATGGTATACACGATAAAAAAAACTTGAATGGAGACTTGGATGCAAAACTTGCATCGTGTATACCGGGCTTAACACCAAACAGCGCCGACTTTGTTCCCCAGACACCCCTGTCTGCCCAACGTCTGCCATTATTAATATAATTGTGTACCGAAAGTAATTATTAAGAACGCATCTGATTAGTCGATGACAAAACTTAACCCGATGATGTTTGGCTACTACTTTTAATATAATTGGGAAACACCATTTCTATTTTAAGGTGTCTGGAGGAGCTCGTATGAAAACATTTTATCTTGTCTGTTCAGTACACAAAAGTGATTCCGTTTCCGCCATCTTCCCTATATATTTCATATAAAACCACTTATTTTTATAACACTCTCATGAAGTCATTCCTTAGCCGATTTTCAAGAATTTTTTACCTTTAAAAACAGAATTAATTAGAGTTTATCTTAATATCTTCATGTAATTTTTTAGAACTTTTATTTGCAAGCATTTATGATATAAACACAAATGTAAATTCTTGACGTCACAATTTTATATGATTATATAGTAAGATTTGGTGAAAAAATTTAACTTTGTTTTTAAATCAATTCTTAAGGGAAAGTAGAAATAAAATTATTTGCAAATTATACGCAGAAGAAACTATATTTTTTTCTGCATTTAATGCTGCAATTTCATGAAAATCAGATAAGGAATGACTTCATGAGAATGTTATGAAAATAAATGGTTTTATATGAAATATATAGAGAAGATGGCAGAAACGGAATTACTTTTTTCCACATACTGTATATGTCATCAGATGGGAAAGTGTCAGTTACCATTTTTTTTTAATTGTATTTGCGAAATTTCTTTCTCAAGTTGTGAGCATTTATAAAGTGTCTTTTGTTCTCTGTTTGGATTGAATATGTAATGCCTGTTCTTCTTCCAGTTTCTCGACATAATGTTTTAATTTTCTTTAAGTGTTGACCTTTCTCTCAGAAATTTGTTCTCCATTGTTTCTAGTATGTGTCTAATATTTTCTTTCTCAATTTCTAATTAGTCCCTTTGCTTATTTAAATCTTTCTGTTGATCTGACCAACATGTATTTAGAACTATCAATTCATTATTTATTTTAATATTTCTTTCCTGCAATATATTTGTTTTCCATATTTACTATATGAACATCTTCGATTGTCTCTGTTTCATGTGCAATATTTTGTTTCAATTCATCTAAAGCTTTAGAATACAAATGTTTCTCCACAGATTCTGCTCCTAGTTGTAATTGCAGGTCCTTTATTTCATTTTTCAGTTCCTGTTTAGTGGTCTGTTCGTTTTGTTGTGCAATGTAGATTTGTGTTTCAAAGTTATTCTGGGGGCCCGAGTGGCTCAATGAGTTAGGTCGTTGGATCTAACAACTCATACAAGCCCATCATCAATACAGCGTGGATTCGCGCCCAGCTTTGTAAATCACAAAAAAGGGTGCACTCGATTCGCAAGTGATACCAGTTGCTTGCCCAGGGTCGGTGGTTCTCTCCGGGTACTCTGGCTTCCTCCACCAATACTATTGGTCGCCATGATATAGCTGAAATGTTGCTGAAAGTGGTGTTAAGCACCAAAATTCAAATTCAAAGTTATTTCTCATTTTTTTTCATCTCGTCTTCCATTTCTGTGATTTTTTTGTCATATTGTATCCTCAATTTTTCAATCTCAGGACTGTTCTTCTGGTATTTCGAAAGTTATTTTGCCTGCAGCCACTAACGGATCCCACGTGGTATTGGGTAGACCCTCTATCATCTTAATGTCCTCCAATTGTAGGGTACCTTTAGCCTCTCTAGCTGCTATAATAAGCTTTGCCCTGGCTTCTGCTATTTCTCTTAGAGTCATCAATTCTTGCTTTGAAGATGTGTTAATACTCACGACTGACATTGTTTTTCTTTATATGTTAGTTTTTACAAAACTATTTTATGTAAATTTGAAGGTGACCTTTTTATTAACACACAAAAATAACGTGTAAAAATAACCGAGACACCCGGCTATTAACGCACACAAACAACGTGCAATATTGACCAGGACAGCCGGTTTGTATAATATCGCAACACAATTTGTTCAATGTCAGTTTTCAATATGATATGTAATAATTGCCATTGTCATAAACACAGGTGATCTGCACACACATATATCCATATCATATGTAGTTTCATTTCACTGTAATCATAAACAGTGACGTGATTTATGAGATGTCATATATTTTGTTCAAATGTGTGTTACAAGTAAACAAACAATATTTCATAAAATATTGTGAAGTGTTTATATATGTATAATACTGAATAGTTTCTAGTACACCCAAGTCTACTAATAACAATCCGATTGATTGGCTTTAAAGCATTCAAAATATTTTCAAATGACATACACTAGCTCCCATTGTTAGGCAAATCTGTGATATTCTACATGCCGAGTGCCTTGGCTGATTATTGCAAACTATCGGAGAAGACTAAAGGTTCACCGTTTACAATTTCACAGTGAAACAAATTAGAATATATAATTGCATTGTATGTAGTAATGTATGTATTAAATTAGAATGTCACGACTAAAATCGTGATGCGATCAAGCGAATAATGTTGGAAATAAATTCCCGCGAAAAAAACGAGAAAAAATGGCGGATGTCGAGATCAGCCACAACAAAGTCTCAGAAATAAAGTTATTTCACATCTGACACCAATGTAGTGATTTATCGTGGGCGATATTTACTCATGGCATTTATCTGAGACTCAATATTAATAAGGATGTGACTTCAGACTTCATAATCCAGGTTTAGGTTGTAGGTTGTACGTCCGTTCACTCTGGATTTGGTTATTGAAGTGCCCGCTATTTGTGGCACTTCCGGTGTGGCGCTTTCATCTCCTTCTGTCGGAGCACCTCCGGTAATCACCACAATATCAAGGATAGTTCTTTCTACCACTCTGATTTTGAATAGAAAATCGCGATTCATGAAATATACATGATATGTTTTAATCTGTTGGTGTAATCTTCTCTCAGCTGGAGCGTAAATTATTACAGATGAACTAACTAAAATTACATCGAGTTCTACACTAATGTAGGGATTCTATACTATTTTTTACATGTTTTTGGACGACCGTTGATGTTGACAAGCTATCTTGTAATATTAAAGTACCGAATGCTTCCATGAGTCATTAAAGGAGATGTTGTTGATAAAAAAAAATAATTAAGGCTAAACGTACGCAAAGATAGCGCATAAAAAGCCATCATAAAACAAATTAATAAGAAAGAGTAATGTTCTGAAATGTACTTGTGTACAATTTAAATAGTCCACTACTGCACAAAAGATTTGATATCGCATATGTAATGCATGGTATAGTTATATATGGTTTTTCTGTAATGCTTAGTATATATAAATTCAACACCAATATCTTCTTACATATATATTTTTTATACTTCATTGTTAAAATAAAAGAAAAAAGTACATTATAATGAACAAAAGACTGTATTATGAAATAATATATCAAAGGACAAGTGCAAAAAAAGTTTGAAAATAGCAAAAAGGTATTCAGAATCTGTAAATCGAAGGAGTGCAGACACCACAATGGCCAAAAGAAAAAAACAAAGGGAAAAACAAAGGTGTACAAACTTGACACAGAAAACTAAAGATCGAGCAACATGAGCTCCACTACGCTTCGTGGTGAACTCTGGTGTGAGAAGTGTAGGACGTATACGCAAATCCTGTTCCGTACATGGCACTCGTCGTGCTACTCTGGTTACAACTCAGTAATAAATCATGAATAGCTAAAATGACCGGATTGTGATTTCGACAAACGGAACATATCCGTGATCATCTGTGACACAGATATTGGGTAACGGTTAACAAAGTTCGAACTTTTCCAAATATTTTGGAGTTGACGTCATAACTATACTTATCGTTCCCAAAGAGCAAAGTTTCAATATTGATATTGATATCGTCGCAATTTCTCAGAAGTGTTCTTCTTTCGTTCAGGTATAAAGGACATTCCAAAAAATAATGTATAGCATCTTCAAAAGAAGCACCGCAATTACATTGAAAATTATTTATTATATGTATTTTTGACAGATCGGCATTGAGTGAGCTGCATTGGTGTCTAAGTCTAGTATGTAATATACTTAGTTTCCGTGGGCCTTCATTATAATACTTTGGGGTTTTATAGATATGGACTTTCACTGTATTTTTAAACGAAGATAATGTAGGAGAATTTCTTATTGATATGTCTAGATTGTTCCAAAGCGAAACGGTAGATGGAATAAATGAGCTTGCTGATGTTCTCAGTCTGCATCTGGGTGGAACATAATTCTGATTATTTCTAAGGTTATAACTATTTACATCTGATGTAACTGGAGGTAAACAGTTAAATAAATAAGGAGGGCATAATTATAAGTTATTATGAATTTTATAAAAAGTAGTTAATTTACGATTTTCCCTCCGATTGGCTAAAGTTTCCCATCCAGTCTCAAAATATAATGAATCCTTACTAGCAAATTTTGTCAGACCTGTTGCAATTCGTGCCACTTCTAATTGTATTTTTTCTCATTTTTCGATGTCCCGTTCATAACACCCATCCCACACTTCACATGCATATTCTAGTACTGGTCTGATAAATGTAAGATAGATATTTGACAAAGCTTGTTTAGATAAAATAAATTTTAATTTACGAAGAACATTTACTTGTTTTAATGCTGATCTAGCTATGTTTTCAATATGTACAGTCCAGTTTCCATCAGGTACAAATGTTACACCCAGATGTTTATGATTATCAACAAGTTCAACTGATTCGTCATTAAATCGTATGTTTAATTCAGGAATATTAGTATTATTTGATATTATAAGGGCTTTAGTTTTGTTAGGGTTAAAGTCTACAAGCCATGTTTTTGCCCATCAAATCAAAGTTTTTCCCAGAGTATGACAACGAAGTGTCGTCAGCAAACAGTCTCGCCAAATTGCCTAAGTTATCTGTAATGTCATTAATATATAACAAAAATAATAAAGGGTCAAGTACAGATCCTTCGGGTACACCTGCTTTGACAAGACCAGCATCTGATAGTTCATTATTTACAAACACAAATTGCCTTCTACCACTTAAATAATATTTAAACCAGATCAAAAGGTCGCCCGATATCCCATACGATTTTAGTTTCTTAATAAGCCCCTCATGATTTATATTTCATCATATCAATAAATTGATCCAATGTCAAATATTAACGGATGATGAAGAAACAGATGATATACCTCTAATTCACATTAATAGTGGTAAATAAACTGTTTTCCATGCATTTGGGAGCAATCATTGTCAAAGTTGAAAGTCCGAATAAATGTTGATACAATATACATTGTCATAAATATCCCAACGGTCATGAATATATTACAGTTCATTTGAATAATTGATAAAGATAAAGAAAAGACTTTCAGCAACATGTGTGTAAAATATTGATATATGGCACAAACATGAAAAATAATTAAAAACACAGTAACATGATTTCTTGCTTTCATAGTTCAAATATATTTTATTTCACATTTCGTTCCATGCAAATCGTCAGTAGCCGTGATTTCTATTTCTGTATTTCCGAAAATGTATTCTACCGATACATACCGCTCTTCTTCTGACGGGAAAGGAATTTCAATATCCGCTGCTAAAATAATATTACATTTGTCTTCATCAACGTACATAGGTTTCTCTTTGGCGGCGGCATAAACGTTAATAGTCATTGCTTTTTGATTTGCTGCAGTGGTACCATAACGACGACTGATTTTGGTCCCGATTTTAACGGATTTATTTAGTTTTATAAGTTCTTCAAATATACCACGGCATCTAATTTTTCCGTTTAATGTATCTGTGTATTTCCGGTGTTGTTCGTGTTTGTCGGGATCAAACAATAAAGAAACGTTTGTTCCAAAGGAAAAACGCATGACTCGGGATGCAATGTAGTCTGGTTGGTGTCCAAACAAGACCGCACCCTTTAAGACCGACAAGCCTGCTTCTTCTGGTATAATGATGCGCTGATTAGGAAAGTTATTTTCTATTGCGGATTGAACAAGGGGACATTCAGCAAATCCACCAACCAAAAGAATAAGAGAAACGTGTTTTGCTGTCGGCTTTCTCAAGACATCTGTCACCAAGGACACGATAGTGTTTATGGTTTTATCAAACAACGATTTCATGATGTCAGCGTCTACTCTCATTTTATCTCCACGAAGTTCAATGTTACTGGCAAGTGGCGAAGCCTGAATCATAAAACTAAGGCTTTCGCCGTGATGTTCTTCACAAAGCGAATTGATCGTAGCACATGGAATTACAATGTTTACTTTAGCGGTAGTGCCTGTGTCTATTCTACGTTTGACTGTTTCAAATTCTCGAAGTAAATCTAAGTACGCTGTTGGATCCTGTTGTTTTAGCAATGTAATCAATGGTTTTCCAAGTATTTTGACGATCATCTGGATGAAAGCATTATCAATAGACGTTCCACCACAATCTCCACCACTGGCATGACAAAGCTCTTTGAGGTGTCCATTTGACATTTTTTCATGCACTGTTATATCAGCAGTACCACCTATTGAAATGAATTAAACAGTAAAGCAACAGTGTTGAGACAGATGTCAAATACTTAAGACAAATACAATCAAAATGCCCTCTTGTTTGTTAGTATGATGAGCATCATGTTCTTTAGTTATGAACAGCAAAGTAATCAAACTGCTATCTTATTTACACATACATTTGGTGTATTGTGTTAAGGAGACACTAAAACAATTGCTAAAGTTCACACACGTATCATGAGACGGATGCAAAAAAACTTATTCGTTCCGCTTGACTTTGTCACAATCCCGACCTCCATTTGACGTGCGCCACTCGTGTTGCATTAACTGTTTACTTTTCACCTCCATCGTATTTGTCGGATTTGATTTGCTCGATATTTATTTTGTACGCCCCACATACGATAGCGTGGTCCGAAAGTCTTCATATTTGGTAGGATAGTTAGTTATGATTGGTAGCTGATCATATTGTACGCCATTTTTAAGGTTTTCCTATATTTTCAGTATAGTTATACACTGTGAACGCAACTTCTTTAAGACTGATTACTTTCATATTTGGTAGTTTAATTGGCCATGATGTGTAGTTGTACATATCTTCCCGCCATGTCGATTTGACAATTTGTTTAGGAGTTATGGGACCTTCACGTTATCATGCATTTTCCATATAATTATAATTTGTGAACGCAACTCCTCGGAGGTTGTTGGTCAAATAGTATCATATATGATACAATGATTGGTCATGATATGTAGTCGACCATATTATTTAGCGGGACATAGTATCCTTTGGACACATTATAATTTTGTTGAAAAGTAGGGTAATTACGGTTTAGTTCTGGATAATTATTTATTACATACGGTGCTATAGTGTTAATAAATTGCTAACTAAATTGATGCTGCACCATCAAAACTGTTTAAAATATGTGGGGTCAATGTTGTGTTTTCGATACAACATTGTCTTGTTTGTATACTGTATTTCTCTTGTTGTACTTTTTCCTTTGACTATTGTATTGTCTGTCCGTCTTTGATTTACGCAAGATGAGCTGAAGATGCAGTTGTGGTGAATGCAATTTATTTTTCATATTAAAGAAATGTTAAAAAAAAAAAAAAATGCGCGATTACTTCAGCATACATGGGTTTGCTATATGGGTCATTTAATATAACAAAAAGTTAATGGAATTATTCCCATTTATTAAATATGTTACACAAATCAACACATTAATAAAGAATGTAATGCCCCAATTTAGTTAATGTATACGCTTTTACAAGGAGTGAACTGTTGTGTGTAGATTACATTAATTGTGTTTAGTTTAAAATAAAGACGCAATGTAAATAATTCGAATATATATCGTACCTCCTAGATCAACCACCATATATTTTTGCCCTGCCCCTGCCATAGTGAAGCCTTCCGAAGCCCCTTGCAGTTTCTTAGTTGACAAATATTGACAGTGAATCGATGCTGCCTCTGGTTCTAGAACAATACATAGTTGGTCATGGTTAATTCCAGCCTAGGAATAATAAAATTATAAATAAGTACCAGAGTTCCTTATAAATATTGGGGGCCGTCGTGTTCATGATCGTAATGTAGTTGGATTCACAACTACCTATACAATCGGCACCTATCACAACTAATGTTGTGAATTCGAACCCGGGTCAGGCGAGTTGTACTTGATACAACCGTATAGGATAAAGTTTGTCAGTAACTTGCGACAGGTCGGTGGTTTTCTCCGAGGACTCCACCAATAAAACTGACCGCCACGATATAGCTAAAATATTGTTGAAAGTGGCGTTAAGCACCATAAACCTAACCCTATAAAATATTTGAATCTAAATTGTCATTAGTTTTTATTATGAGTAAAACACTAATTGAATTTATGCCAAGTTAGAAAACCTGAATCATTGACAATACACATACACGTACACGTTCAAATGAATTATATATTTCCCAGCAATGTACGTACAATGTCAATGTCAAAGAGTTCAAAACAAGTGCTAACATGTCTAAAATAAGCCGAAACAAGCGTAGTTGTCATTATTTTTTATGGTGTTCTCTATGAAGTCTGTGCTCATATTGTTAATATTTCTTACTGTCACTCAAAATGAATCGGGAACTAACACAGCAATATATTTGTCAGTGACCGTATATAGCAAAACATTATGCACTCAATGCGCTTTGACTGTGTCAAATTGAAGCAGTGGAAGATTAAAGGATTTATAAACCCCGGAAAAAATATTCACAGAGCCATCAAACATGTAAGTAAAGATTGAAGATATCATAGGGTAACCAAAAACTGTAAATCGCAGAACAGACAATACAACTACCAAAATAAAAAGGACAAAAGGACAAACAACGGTCTACAAAACATTACACAAAAAACCAAAGACCGAGCAACACGAAACCCACAAAAACCCCGGGAGTGATCTCAGGAGCTGCGAAATGGTAAGCATATAATGCTCCACAGGTGACACCCGTCAAGTTTTCTTGTTACAAATCCGGTTATGAGTCATGAATGAGTAAATGACCGGATTGGGATTACGACAAACGTCAATTATGACAGATACTCTGTAACGGTTAACCAAGTCATGGCGGCAACCGTAAAACTTTCGAAGAGATGTGTTCGTTTTAACCACTATGAACCCTTGGTTCACTAGCTTCCTTGATAACAGCAACCCTCTAGCAAGGAACTCATAATAGGAACCAAACGCTTTGGAATATCGGATCAACTAAGATATATATACTCCATTGAATTAAACGCTTGATTATGTCCCAATTGTTGGCACGTTATATTAACCTCGCATAGGTAAGAGCATCAGCTTATAGGAATAAAGCAACACTAATCGTTATTTGATAATATACAAAAAATAAATATTGATTATATTGATGGTAGGATTTACAAGAAACTGATAATCACATAGATGTTTCATATGTATACATATCCTTATATCAACTGATAAAAACCTCATTATTTTTTTTAATAATATGACAATAATATATCTTTTTTTTTTCTAAAGGTGAACACAAAATTCTTAATTTTTCAAATTTTGTTATCTTATATTAAACTGCTATTTTGATTCTATGCCAGATACGGCAAATGATAATACAGCTTTGTTAGATACAGTTGTAAAGGCCTTAATCAATGAAATTAAATCATAATCAACTTTCATATGATAATAGTATATTATTTTTATTTGTTGAAATCTAAATACCCTTTCCGCACTCTTTCTCATAAATTGTTTGGCACTCTCAGGCCATATAGCGGGAACTGTCAGAACCCATCTAATCTCGTGAGGTTTAATTTTAGTTCCTTCTTTTTCAAGAGCGTTCATCATGTGACTTTTCAGTGCTTGTATTGACAAACCAAACACCTCAATAGCCAACAAACTTTTCCCAGTAATATCTTCAAGTTTCATTTCTGCAGTTAAATCCTGAAATAGCAATAATATAACATACATATTTTATACATACTAGAGTAACACGGTGGGTTCCACTAGTGGGGCAGGAACTGCTTATTCTTCTGGAGCGCCTGAGTTGACCAAGGGTTTTAGTGGGGTTCGTATTGCTCGATCTTTAGTTTTCTGTGTAGTGTTGTGAAGATCGTTGTTTGCCCTATTTCATTTGGTCATTGTGTTGTCTGTACTTCTTCGATTTACGAATTCTGATTACCCCTTTGGTATCTTCAAACTCCTCTTCTTTCTACATATGACGTCACATAAGGGATTGAAAGCTTTGAATGAAATAGTTACTTTACAATTGTGTAAAATTTCAATGCATGTTTATATATAATATACTTTTCCTTGGAAACCATTCATTTGATCAGAAATGACAAAAATGTACCTTCTCGTTATAGAGCCTCATTTTAAACCGACTAAAATAATAATGATCATGGTGTTTGTCATCCAGTACCAGTTCTGCAAACTCATTTTCTGCGTCATACCCAAAAGATAATAGTTGCTTCCGTCCATCAAGAAGAAGACATGTCAACGTTTTTCGAGACAGAAGTTGTCTTCCTCCTGCATTCCATGCTTGGTTGGCGTATATCTTCGTAGGATCGTGTTTAAAGTTCGAAATTGTGGAAAAGGCATATCCAGAATAGGTAGTGCCAAAATCTATGGCTGCTATCAATGCATGGCCTGACATTTTGCTGGCTCTAAAAATACAAAAATATAAATGATTGCTTTGAAGAATAAAAATACATGACGGTGTGCTTATATCACTATAACCTTGACTTTTGATTAGAAGGTCAACTTTTTTTTATCATACAAATTTGTCGTGGGCGGAATGTTTGGTCATGATGATTGACACTTTTATATGTGGCTTGTAAACGTATTGGGGCACGGCATAGCGTCCAATTTAAGATACACATACCTTGTCTTAGGAAGGGACAACTCTTATTTTCTAAAAATCACTCTGCGTCTCCCAAAAATGTATCTGAAGCTGACATCATAAACAAGTTTTTGATTGACAACACATTTGATATGTTTGACTGAAGTGGTTTTTCAATAGACAGTCCTATGGGTACTAACTGTGCTTTCCTATTCGGGCGAGGTAGACTTCATTGCTCGCATCTATCCCATTGAACTAGAAATAAAGGATACCACAGATACAGCTTCGTCTGCTTCATACCTTGATCTACACCTCGAAATTGACAATGAAGGCCGGTTAAGAGCTGAACTTTACGACAAAGGACAATATTTCAATATTCCCAATGTGAGCTTTCCATTTATATGTAGTAATATTCCAGCAGCACTTGCAAATGATATATATATATATCTCCGCTGATCAGATATTCCAGTTTGCGGTGCTTATCATGATGTCCTTGATAGAGGGTTGCTGCTAACATGGAAGCTACTGAACCAAGGGTTCCTAATGGTTGAGCTGAATTCATGGTGTATCTGTGTCACAAATGACCACTGATATGTTCCGTTTGTTGTATTCACGATCAGATCTTTTCCTCATTTATAACTTTTAACGGGTTTGTAACAAGAGTAACATGACAGGTACCATAGGTGGAGCAGGAACTGCTTACCGTTTTAGGTGGGGTCGTGTTGCTCGATATTTAATGTCATGTGTTGTAGATCGCTGTTTGTCCTTTTCCTTTTGGTCATTGTGTTGACTGTCAATCTATTTAAGGTTTCGGATTTTCCCTTTGGTATCTTCAAAGTCAGTGGAATGTCGCATAAAATGATACCACTCTTACCTTAATGTGTAAGGATACACTAATTAATTTGTATTGCTAGAGGCATAACTTATTTGAAGTAAGTCAGAGTGTCTGTATCTTTTAAATGTATTAGAAAATGACAATATGTCGGGAGAAAAAACTATTGTCACTCTTCCCACGACACTGGATATAACTGTCATTTTATTATTCTTTGTAGAAAACAGACTTGCTTTGTCTGAAGTCACATTATACGAGACTTTAATGTGACCTTAATCTTTGACCACAAGGTAACTTTGCTTATTTTTCATATCATGTATGTATATGTATTAGATCAATGCAGCGTGTCCAAATTGGGTATAAGATTACTGTGACCTTCACCTGTTGTTAAAATGTGTATTTCGTGACAGCGTAATTATATCATAAATCATGAAACTAACCATTTATAATTTCCTGAGACCGAAAATTATGTTTTTAAATATGGGAAATAATTATATTATAACTGACGAAACTACCATTTAACATTTCCGGATACCGAAATACATGTTGTTAAATATGTGTATTTCCCGAAAGTGTAATTACATTATAACTCATGAGGAAGATGTGAAATTGAAACCCCTATAGACATGTTGATTTTATTTATATACAACATAAATAAAGTTCGACAGGTTTGGGACTTGTTAGTAAACACTAATTAACTTGCCTTGTACTTCTTGTCAGTCCTTGAATTTATCTTATTATTCGTTATTAAGTGTCAATTCTCGGAACTCAAATGAAAATCTACTTTCGGTTTGTGAATTGAATTACCGGTTTACATGTCATGCGCATCAACAAAGAGGTTCACAATGAAACATTCAACCTGAATGGTGGTGGAATATAGATTTGAATTTTGGTATTTTAATACGTTTTGCAGAAAACGAAAAACATGGCAGCAAATTAATCACACGTCTTTGTAATTATGTGAAAATTGAATATAATTGTATTTGCTAAAATATATCAATGTATCGTACATATTATGAAAAGGGGTAGGGGATTATATTACGACAGTAACCTGAACAAATCGATTTATTCATTATTTTACACGTGGTGGTCGGTAGCATTGACACAATATATATTCCTTGTTCGTCTTCAAACTGTCAAGTTTATTTCAAATTCTCGGCACGTTTATTGTATGAAAATACATATATTGATAAACAACTTAACTATAGGTGTTCTTCAAGGTTTAAAGTTTGTAATAAATAATGTATGTCAATATTTGTATTCAAACTAGGTCACATCATTTATCTACACAACTGTCATATTAAATATCTATTTGGAGTGTCCTTTCATTATTAACAACTTGGAGTGTCTCTTGATTGTTAAAAACTTGATAAAGCTTTGACCCAGTTCCTAAATAATGTAATTTGTATCAAACAAGAGCTTGAAGATACCAAATGGATAATCAGAATCCGTATATCGAAGAACAGACAATGCAATGGACGAAAGAAAAAAGTACTAAAGAACAAACATCGATCTACAAAACATACACATAAACCTAAAGATCTAGTAACACGAACCCCACTAAAAACCGGGGTTGAACGCAGGTGCTCCGGATGGGTTAGCTCCTGCTCCATTATTGCAGTAGTGGCACCCGTCGTGTTAATCTAGTTACAATTCCGATGATAAGTCGTTAATGAGGAAAGGACCGGGAAGTGTTTACGACAGGTTGAACATATCCGTGGTAATTTGTGACACAGATATTCCATAACGGCCAACCAAGTTATGGTGGCGACCGTAAAATTGTCGAAGTGATGACTTAAACTTTCCCAAAATGAAACCCTTGGTTCAGTAGCTTCCTTGTTGGCAGCAACCCTCTATCACAGAAATCCAGATAGGAACCACAAGCTCTGGAATATCATATCAACTGAGAGATATATACTCCATATGCAGGTGCTGCTGGAATGTTGCTACATATAAATGGAAAGTACACAATGGGAAAATTGAAATAATCTCTTTTGTCGTAACCAGGGTATCCTTCCAGCAAGCATATATGACCATAGACGATGTTGGCTATCCTGTTATACCCTTTGGTTTTGTTGCTCCCAAATACTTTTAAATTATTTGACTTTTCAATCTTTCGATCCTAAGAGTATCTGATGAAGGTTATTCCAAAACCGCATCCTGCACCCTAAATTTGATATCTACGTTTTTATTACTCCATATGTACATGCTATTGGAATGTTGACGCACGTAAATTCGAAGTTCACAATAGCAACACCGAAATCATCTCTTTTGTCTTAAGGTTGCGTTCCCAAAGGACCTCCCTGTCAATATATATGTGTAGGTCAAGATATGCACCAGAGCTATTTTTATTCGGGTATCCTTTATTTCAAGTTCAGTGAAATAGAAGAGATCAACTTGGTTGGAATTATTTAGTGAGATAACATCATCAATATATCCGAACTTGAAATCAAAGAACCGGGCTAACTTTTTCGTTTAAAATTGACTGCTATGGGAAAAACACAAAAACATATTCTTAAGAACCAGGAAGGTAAATGCTATTTTACTTGGTATGAGACAGCAACATTGTGATAAGGACATCCACTTGTGTATCAATAAATGAACAATGATCTACATGTATATGGTTGAATTCCTGCAAGATCAACATTTAACATACGCTATCGTTCAATGATGAGGAGTTTGAAGATACCAAAGGCGCAATCAGAAGCCGTAAAATCGACGAAGGAGAGACTACTAGAAAACTAAAGATATAGCAAAACAAACTCAGGTGAATCGCGCTTACCAGCTGCACGAGTTATATCTGACACAGTGTATTCATATATTGTGTTCTTCCCCAGATACGATTTTCAGCACCATTCGTATTAACTAATATTGTCATTTGTTCATTACTTTTTATTGTAATAATGCATTTCATTTTGAACTACATTTGGCGGTTAATTCGCATCAATGATACCCACATGCAATCAACAGAATATTACATTTATTTTATTCATAGAATATATATAATTTTTTCACTGCACTACTGTTCTTTGGACAACAAGCAAAAATGTCGTTTCGAGCGATATTATAGGGTTATTGCATAAATATTTATATAATAATGTGGTCTTGTTCAGGTAATATGCCAAAATATTACCCAGGGCTGAGAGACATATTACCCGACCCGAATTTTGGCATATTACCTGGACAAGACCACATTAATATCATTATTATACTGAGTGTCTAATTGTCCAGGTAATATGCCAAAATATTACAGTACCAAATATCACTACAGAATCTTACACGAAGTATAATAATGGTGATTATTACTCTTCATGTAAGAAACGTTCATTATAATTGACATGATATTATCGAAACATATTGTTACAAAGAATAAATAGCGTCGTTGTACTATGCACTCGCATAGTACTATTGTTGGAGTCATTACTATGGTGATGGGCGGAGCTTAGAATAATGTTACGTCATTTAAATAGGCGGTGTCTAAACGGGATCACCTGAGCGCTTTTAACAGTGTACAATTTACAATGTATTATACGTTTTTCTTTAACGTTGATGCTGTCGTCTGTCAAAACAATGGCCAGTTCCAGGTTTGGGAATTAAATATTTGACAGTTCATTGTTATTGTTGAAATTAAATATTTCTTGAATTTAAATGAATATTATTTGCCAATCTTTATACTATCAATACATTTGAGACAAATTTCATTTTTTTAAATCATCAAAGACATTCAAAGTAATAATAACAATACTATTGTGTTGTCCATGTTATATGCCGAAATATGTCCCAAGGTTAGAAGGCATAATGCACTCTTCGGGTGGTGCATTATGCCTTCTAACCTTGGGACATGTTTCGGCATATAACATGGAAAACACAATAGCATTGTATAAATATTGTCCCGAGCAGTATATCATAAATAACTTGCTATTCTTCATGTGTCAAGTAATAATACCAACGACAAAACATCCTTTCTCGAGAAATCTTAATTTTCTTTCTTCCTCTTCTTTGGACGGTTTTGTTTACTATGTGTTTTCATATGATGTACTATTATTGTTGGGAATTCGAATCGTTAATTTGTAACAATATTAACAGTGATCACACATTGTTTATTGAGGTACGAACCTGTTTTTGTTTTGTTGACTGGAATTTTGCGATAGTACATGAAAGTGTTTGTTATGAAAGTTTTATTTTAATGTGCAGCGACTCTGAAGACAAACATTTGCTTCGTGTTTTGTTTTTGCATCAAACTTGTCTGAATCGTGTATCATTGATTTACAAAAGTAATGGCAGTGGGATCATCAAAACGTCCAAATATAGTTGTTGCTGCATTATATTTTCCTGACCACCTGGTCTCACCAATTAGCTTTAATCGTTTCATTGTTTCTTGTCCTAGTTGTTTTCCAACAACTTCTATTCATACAGTCATTCTCTTGTGTGATGCCTTCACACAAATTGCTAAATTCTGGAACCAATTGAAAAAAGAAACTGCAGGTATACAACATTTTGTTGCTCCAGTTATCACCATAATCACCACACACACACAGCCCGGAACACATATTGTCTAATTTCTAAGGGGGTCCACTTGCCATCGGGCAAGATGACAACCTTGCCAGTGCGCCACTGCGTTTCAAATGTGAACAACATAAATAAATCGATTCTGGGTTAGGCTTATGATGCTTAGCGCCACTTTCATCAATATTTCAGCTATATCGTGGCGGTTAGTTCTATTGGTGGAGGAAACTGGAGTACCCGGAGAAAACCACCGACCTACCTCAAGTCACTGACAAACTTTCTGTTGTAAATCCAACTGCAATACGATCGCGACCTCGACGGCCCCTCTGAATCTTGGAAAGTGTAGGGGGCGAGTGGGGAACCAAACATGAGGACCCCAAACCTTTATCCAATACCCGTCACTACTATGTGATAAATATTGCATTCGAGTTTTATTAAATGTCGGCGAGTTAGGGACAACACATCTAACAACAGAAACAGTCAACTATTTATCTAAACAAAAGTAAATTTCTGATCAGGACACTCAGTAGACCTTCCTAATTAAAATCAACATTAGACAGTTATGTTTTACAGTCATACGCAGATGATCCTAAGTTATGTACTAAGATATGACTTGGATGTGCCATAGGACATACCTTGGGATAGTTGCATTAACACGTCCCTACGCTTAATTACAAATAAATCGTAGTGAAAATTGAATAAATTTTCTTCTCTATATGCACAAGTCATTTTGATGCCCAAAAGGCCATACTTTCAATATATCAGTATGTTTTATTTCTCTCGAAATATTAGCATTGTGATTTAATGATGTTGAATGAAATTCAATTGTATGCTGATCTTTGTAATGTATCATTAAAGATGACAATATGATATTATTTTGTATTTGTTAAGCTCACCTGACTACAATTTACCTTCCACGTCTGCTACATTTTCATTCGAGTGAGTTAGTGAGTAATTGTTGATTAACGCCAAATGAGCAATTGTTCAGCTATGTCATGGCGAGAGCAAATTACATTCGATGAGTTGATAATTATTTCCGCTTTGTGCTATACCAACACGCTTAGTTGGATTTTTGTGCTATCTCACTGGAACAACAGTCCACGGGAAGACATGGTGTTTCACTCGGAATCACGGACACCTTATGCTGAATCAGAGATCACCAGCCTTTGCTCTATCTACTTGTTCCTAGTGGAGAAGCAACAAATACTAATTTTGTAGTTTTTGGTTTGACCCGACCGAGCCTCGAACCCACGATCTATCGCACTCAACACGAACACAGTAACCATTACACCTGATGATCCTGCTTTCTTTTCGATCCTATCTCAAATATGGCCATCATGTGGCTTATTTATGTTACATTGTTTGCAATATGCAATAACAGTTGCTCCAGAAACAAAGTGATTGCTTAACTTGCAAGAATTTATCTATTCAAGGCTCTCAACATTATTCATAGTCATGATAGGCTTTACAGATTTGGATTGGCCCAAATCTGCTCTGTACATGTATCGTTGTATTGTATGCATATGCATCAGGTATAACTACATTTATCCATAACTACGAAAGTCCATAAGATCCTTTTTAAATTCAATATCTGCAGATACAGATTCGATTTTCAGTTGCGGAATTCTATTTTCGATCTTCAAAATTAAATATCTAATACAGTCTATCCTATCAGGAGAGAGCTTCTAAGTAATGAACCTTTTACGGCCAATGGAATATTTTTATCAGTGACAATTGATAAATGGCGGGAAGACAGAAACAAGATTATGCACATGAATATGGTGGGTTAAAATCTAGGCAGCATTTTACTTCATGTATTACCAATATCGATTATAATAGACGTAACAGTGAATTTAGTGGAGTTCATGTTGCACATCTGTTTACCTCTGTTTAGTTTTCTGTGTTGTGTTTTGTTTGTCTTCGTCCTGTGTCTTTTGTGCCCAATATTGTCAGTGTCTTTGGATTGTCCGTTCTTGATTGCCCTTTCGGTTTTCTCTAACGTTTATTTAAAGTAAAAGACGAACCATATATTCACAAGGGCCCATAATCGTTCATCTTGGTAATAAAACGCCTTCATACCTCCTAAGTTGGCTCATTAGATACACGTCATTTGTACATTCTGGAAGTGTTGTGATTTTCACAAAAACACCATAGACCACTCCAGCCAATGAATGATATGTCCACACGCGTACGTACAACGAAAAATTATAAATTTATAAACAGTGACACCACTATAAAATTAATACGTGCTTTTAAAATCGTTACTTCGCTAAACCTAAATGTCAAAGGTTCTGTGAAATTGTATACGTGGGCTATAAGGGAATCAAATCCTACATTTCAACCCCGGTAGCTTCACATCAACAGCCGTAGTCAGTATTTTCTCGGAATATCATCTTCCCTAAAACTGACAAATCACATTGTGTTTGGTTTTCCTTTTTTTTTGGCATGCCTCTCCCTACTATCGTACAGACAAAGTGTGGTCCTTTGCTCGAATGTCTGTAGTACCGATAACCTAACCAGACAACACTATAGGAGAACAGTTCCCCAGCAGAAGACAACAACATAATAATAGGCTTGTTCAATAACGGAGGTCGAATTGATGTTAAGATTTAGACGTAGAAAGTCAGTCGTTTTATTGGGTTTCGTTCAGACGTTATTTGCATGGTTTCCACTTGAAATATGTCTGGTGCTAGACCAAGATATTTGGCTTCTTCTACTGACTAGAATGTATGACCATGACGGGAATATTTAGCTTTTATTGACTTTTTATTTCAAGTGACAGACAGGACATTACATTTGTCTGGATGAAAATCCATGTTCCATTTCCATTCCCATATATCAAGTTTGTAGAGATCTTGCTGAAAACGTGTAACATTGATATTCGATTTTATTGTCAAAATATGTTCTTGTACCAACTAACCACTCTACAAATGAAATTGTATTATACATTTGAGGTTAACTACTTTCATACTAACATGTTTCCAGCTTTGTTAAGATGAGAAAATAAAGTCACAATTATTTATATAAAAAAAATGGAAAGTAAAATTCCCAGGGTAGTTTTGATAATCTATTTATTCTATTTTATCCTGAAACGGATTAATATGTTATTTACATTTCAAAATAGACATAATCTCTCTGAAATATGCCAATTTTCATTTTCTTATGTTTTGAAATTATTAATTGTTAACTATGTTATGCTGCTAAATATATGAACGTACATATCTTTTTGTTTTCAAATTCAAAGATCTCTTCAATGAAACGCTACAAGCGATATAATTTATTTTCATATTATCTATTATTGAATTCAACAAGGAAGATATGTCGCATACACACCACTCAACATATAACATGCCGTTATTTCAAAAACGATTCCTCATTACGGAATTGAAGAACCTATATACTCGAGGAAAAGAAATAATGGCGAGGGCAACTAACCTTATACCTGTATGAAAAGGAGGAACATTTTTGTGTTTTTAAATAGGTTTTATTTATTGTCCAAAAACATGACAATAGGATCAGATACAAGTTTTTCAACTTTGAACATCTTCTTTTTATTTTTAAATGCAACAAATACATAGTGTATCTCTTTGTAAAATCTACCACCTCCGATAGATAACTTCACTTTTGAGAATATTAAAATTTATTGTAAATCTCCTACATATATAAGGGCCGTCGCTGTCGTGATCGTATGCTAGTTGGATCTATGCAATCAATACCAGTCACCACTATCGTTTTGAGTTCGAACCACGTTCAGCCGAGGTGTACTCGATGCAATATTATGTGCTAAAGTTTGTCAGTGTCTTGCGGCAGGCCAATGGTTTTCTCCGGGTACTTCGGTTTCCTCCACCAATAAAACTGACTGCCACGATATAACTGAAATGTTGTTGAAAGTGACGTTAAACACCATAGCCCTACACCCCTACCTTACATGTTTCTGAAGATGTCTCCTGTGATCAACAGCCGTTAATTTTCATTTAATTAGATATAGAAAACCACAAAAGTGTAAATCATAGTCTATTAAGAATATGCATCACACATTGCATAATTCTAAGAATGTCTGGCATTTACAATTTTGCAAATAAAATGATCATATACCATATAAATGTACCCACTCTGTACAATAACTAACGACAACTTGACCCGTTAGGAACGCTTGCGTGTTAATATTTTCTCCCGAGTAATACATGACTGTGTAAAGTGAGATAACTCTTGCTTATATATTTTCGTCTTGCAACCAAGCATGTTTTAGCGACTGGCTGCATCATATTATTTAAGTGACATAGAGCAATAATCATGTCGTCAGCTGGAAATGCGACTGGTTGCCAAGACCGAGGTCCATTTCTTGTGAAACCACTCTGTCGAAATCCACCTTGTAGACAGTACAACATCAAACGTCTACAACCTGTAACCCTTGCAACAATTGTAGCAACCACACCTGCAATAATAACATCCCCAAAATAATTATAATAGGTATATATGAGTCAAGAATGTTTAATTCATATGTAAATGCTTCTATTGATTCATCTTATGGCAGGTATTCCCAAACTATAAACAATTACTCATAACACTGTCCATCAGTTGAATACAAACAATCCACTAAGTGTTTATATAACCTATTTCATGCACAGACAGCTGTTCAAAAGATTTATATAAAATAGTATCGCCACCTTTCCCATTATATACGTGGGGAGGTCGTAATCGTATAGTAGCTGGATTTACAGTTACCTGTGCAATCAGTACATGTCACTTCTACAGTTGTCAGTTCGAATCCCGTTCGAAAGTGGCGGTAAACACCCGTCTCCAGGTAACCTTATAAAACTGAGTGGATAGGGCAATTAATTGATGTACCAGCATTTGAAATACATTCACAGCATTGTTGACTTATGCGGGATATTGGGAACGGTTCACAGAGATCGACCCAAACTGGCGAAAATATGATGCCCTCTCGATGGGGAGTTGTTGGGTTATAAGTCAGAAAACCATGGACCGTAGTCGGTAACGTCTTTCGAGAGTTCCATACTATCTGCTCGTTAGAGACATGTCTTGCTGATTTTGAAGATGAGAAAACGCATTGTAGCTAGTATAGATAATTGTTATTCGTCGCTATCCAGCTCGGCATATTTTTTAGTGGCCCGAATGCCACATTGCACATTAATTGTTTTCGTCCTGAATATGTATGCAATATTTTTGCCACTGGACGTTAAACAGACAATCAATTTTCCATAGTATTGATATTAGGTAAACATTTTGTTTTACGGTCTCACTATGTCAGCATTGGTTAGTCTGTAATATAATTTGTTTTGTAATCAAAAGAATTTTTAGACAGTTGATTCAATTCAGTTTAACTTTGTTTTATATTAACATTTTGTAATCACCGACGGAATGTGTTTGCTGTATAATGAGTTTTTATTTTGCCACAATCTGTGTTGATTTCCTGTACCTTATTTCAAGATAATGTTCGATATCACCCGTATTGTTTTTAATGTCGCTTTTAACCTTTTGATTTCCTTTTCTAATACAATTTTAAAACAAATGGTTCTCCTCCCTCAGGAAAAGATTACTTTAACTGATTTTTGCTGTCCTTTTTGTGTCCTTTGGCTTTATAGCTCCCAAACAATTGTTAAATTATTTGACTCTCCAATCGTTCGACTTTGGGCATACCTTATTACAGTTATTCCAGAAACGCGTCGTGCGCACTAAGTTTGACATCTACGTTTTTATTACTATCACTGGATCAATACCTCTGTTGGTGGACTATTAGTCCCCGAGGGTATCATCCGAAGGAGTCAGTGGTTCGGCACTGACATGGTGTATTAAATATGTTGATTATTGAAATGTTTCAATTACTAATTTATTTAATTATTGCATTGTTAAAACTAAGGTTCTCCTCCGTCAGTTAAATGTGACCTTAACCGATGTTGGCTGTCCTGTTTGGGCCATTTCCCAATTTGTTAAATTATTTGGTTTTCCAATTTTTCGACTTTGAATGTACCAGGCCGCCGTTTCACAAAAGGTCGTAAATCGTAAACTTGGTCGTACGACCGTTTCACAAAACTTACCGACTTCCGATTTACGACATTTTTTGGTCGCAAATTACCGACTAGGTCGGAGCAGTCGTAAATCGTAAATCGTTAAAAACAAACGTTGAATGTACATCATTACAATGAGGAATCATGCTATTCCATCACTTCTGCAGGTTAACAACTTGTAAATATCATACCCAAAATAAAATGTATCTCCCTTTACGGTGTGTATAATTTTCAAATCGATTGACGTATTGTAATATCCGCACACGTCATATTTACAAAAGGGATATTTCTTTTGTTTTTATGTCGTTACTAAAAAGAAACTATTGGTTATAATAATCTTTCTAAATAAGCAACACAATTTTACTTAAAAAATCTACATCTTTTTCTCTTTATTGCAAGGAAATCTATCCAGATGAAAAAAACGAAACTGCCACGATATAACTGAAATATTGTTGAAACTGGCGTTTTAAACACCATCAAACAAATTAGACAAACAAGCATACAAACGGCGGAAATGTGCGCTTCATAAAACGTAATTATGAAATATTATGCAAGGAAAAATTTCAGTGACATGATAATTTTTGGCACGCATCCAACTACATGCATGTATATTTCGACTGACCAGGAAAAAAACACACTGAATTCGTGCTACAATTTTCAATTTCTTGACAGTATTTGACATCAAAATTACAAAAAGTCCAAATTTAAAGCGGAAAGTCGATATATCATCAAATTTTAACGGGCTGTTCTAATAGTTGAAGTTGGAACTATTTATACACGTTATATTCATGGCAATTACTGAGATGTGAAATAAATATCCAAGAAAAAACGATCTACTGAAATGTATCGTGGTTACTCAAGGGTGTACGGGACAGACGAGAATTTTGAAAGTGGGGGGAGGGGGCACAACATATATTTTACCTCCGAATATAGGGGACAACAACGTGTTTTTTCCATTGTTATCTGAAAAGCTTGGGGGGCAAGCGCCCCCAGTTCTTGCTGCATAGGAATAGTACCCCTCAAGTATATTCCTCTCAACTAGAAGCTACGTAAAGTGAATAACTACATGTATTCACTAAGTATTAAAATTGGCTCTGCGTTATGACCCAATATGGTGGTTTCAATTCTTGAAACCTATTGATATAGGAAAATATATAACAAATGCTTATGTGCTATAGCTATAGCTATTTTGTTAAAAATAACTTTATTCTCTAAACCAATGTTACAAAGGTTACAGAGTGAGAGTGTTCAAATCAATACAAAGAAAATACATATCATTACATCAATTATCAAGATTATGGGTGTACATTGAATACAAATTATGAAAAGAATGTTTAAACGTTAAATACAAATGATACAAATACCAACAGAGGTGTGATGGATTTTTTTTCAAGGAGAACTAATTTTCTTATTTATTATATCAATAAGCTTACATAAATTGCGAATAGTTTCTGGTTTATTTTGGTTAAATAATGATAACAGTTTTAATGCGCTTGGTCTGTTGGAGAATATTGGAATTAGATTTTTTCTTTCAGTTACAAAATTTGTTCAAGTCAACGTTTTACCATATATTAAAAACCTGTACTCAATTTTATTCAAAGAGTCATGTAAATTAACTGGTGCTAAATACATGCATTGTAATCTGTACATGTATACTTAAACATTTGAAAAGTTTCATTTGAATCCGCTATAAAATGTCTTTCTTAGATAAATCATAATTAAATCTGACCTAAGTTATGATATTATAAGGTTAAATATATGATGCCTGATGTGGGGCAAAGGGCTCCCAAAAAAGTGGGCGGACTAGAATTTTGCAAAAATCACCAATGACAATCATTGGGAAAATATGCGTATCATTGCTGGTGAGGGATGGAGTGAACTTTCTCTTTATTATTGTTGACTTTTCTGTCATCAGCCTTATCAAAGCTGATAGTTTCTCCTTATTTCACCGCGGAGCTTTCCCTGAGAAAGCGGTCTCCACTTTGAAACTGTCGTCTTCTACTTTCTAAGGGTGTCGCGTGATTTGTATCTACAAAGACCAATCAAATAATATAAATATATTTAATATTTTGTTGGAACGAATATATGAATTTATCCGATAGGTGCGCGGCCCTGGTAAATTGATCGATTTTCGTACCTCCGCACACAGAAGACGTCATAACCACAAGTCGTAAATTGGATATCGTAAAAACATTCCGACAAGTTTTGTGAAACGGTCGCAAACTTAGTCGGTAAGTGGTCGTAAGATAGGTTGGAAATCGTATGATTTACGACCTTTTGTGAAACGGGGGCCTGATGAAGATTATTCCAGAAACGTGTCGTGCGCACTAGCATTGATATCTACGTTTTTTTAACTACAATTACAATAAATTCCTGAATGGGGATACATGTAAGAATGGACATTTTGAGGACATTGTTTACACTGAATAGTCACATTGTCGATCTCATTGTTTACACGTTGTTGACTCGATGTACTCATTTCAGTGAAGATCCGTACAAATTGATTCTTTCGGAGTGCATATGGTGTAAAAGTGTCGCTCACAGTGTACCTACTGTGTGTCTCCTTTTCCATTTGACCATTTGTCAGTGATAGGCTGTTGACTCAAATCAAACATATCTTCAATTAAATTACTAGAAGACATTGACCGACCATTCACATCAGACGCCATTTTCATTATCTATTTTATTTTAGTTTTATTATATGTACAGCACTTAATATATTGGCATGTATATTGGTTTATGATGATAGAAGTATGCAATATTTGAGCTGAAATGTAAATAAAATACGCCTGAGTATATTACTTTAATTTATACATTTATCAATTAGGTCAAACAAATAATTCCATGCATACATGTAATCCTTTATGTGGTATCGAATTAAAATATTAATGATTTAGAACGTGTGGCGAGCATTTCCGTACAGGTCTTCAACAGCACTAACTATGCTTGATGGGAAAGACAATCAGTGCAGGGAGGTTATCAGATTGTTTTATCAGAGATATATAGCTGTCGGACACCCTTTTAAAGTGGACAGACTTTGTACTAAACGAATAATCATAATTGGGATATTTGTATGTGTACTCATAGCATTTGCATTAAAGGCAATATGTTTTGTCCACTATGACTATTTCGGAATAACAGTACCAGCATTCATTGGAAATAGGACAATGCAAGCGTGTGCGGTGCGAGCTCCAAAATGGCTTAACATGCCATTCTACGAGTATTTAGCTGTTATACAAGCCGTATTCACTTGTATTTACCATCTCATGCCATGCACCGTTTTGATGATATTTGAATTTTTATTGATTTTTGCAGTTGTGAAGTCAGCAGAAACCAGTAAAAAAATGGCATCGAGTTCTAGAGCTCAGACAATACGTCGACGCAAGGAGAGACAACTCACTTATTCTACTCTCGCTATATCCTCGCTATCTTTGCTCTATGGATTGTGTGCTAGTTTTACTCAATTATTAGATTTTTTATATCTGCAGTTTGGAATTAGTGTCATCAGTAATAATGACATCCGGTCAATCGTTGCTGCGTTTAATTTCCTTTATTTTATTATGTTACTGTCGAACTTCGTCATCACTTGTTGTTTAAGTGAAGCATTCCGGAAGCACTTAAGTTCCGTTCTTAACCCAATTTCAAAGAGGTTCAAACCTTTCAGTCCTTTGACAATGCCGTTTTCTGTCTCTGCTTCATTATCAACCAACAATACATCTTGTATAGCATCAAACGAAAATCTGAAAACACCAGTAGATTTAACTAAAGTGAAGTCATTACAAATATAATAGACCATTTGTATATTTCCCACTTTGATTCTAATAAAAACGTTGATATCAATTTTAATGCGTTTCTGGAATAACCTTCATCAGGCCAAAATATTAGAAAGCCAAATAATTTAAAAGTCTTGGGGAATATAAACGAAAGGGTATACACAGGATAGCCAAAAATCGGAAAATTATACGTCTTACAGTTGTTATTTCCTTTTAAGGCAAGCAAAATCATCCACTTTCATGCAATGAAAGTTACACATATTTTCCCCATAATCTGTTTAAATTTTAATTTTGCCAAAACTTGTCAATTTTCTATATGCTCTAAAATCATACTGGTATATTAAAACGCAAGAACAGCGGTGCCAATGCGTCGACAACGGTTTGTTCAAAGCCGCGACAACGGTGAAAATGACGAATTAATAATTGTAACAGAGGTCGGTTTCAAATTTATTCATTTATTATGATGTAGAAACATATTCTTCAATAGGAAATACGTACATGGAATGTAAAAACATAGTTTAATGGTAGAACTGTGTACAAGTGAAAGTATCTATCCACGATTTGTGTAAAATGTTACATTTTGCTCAATTAGTCACATATAACCCATCTCTATGTATCTTTAAATAAAAACAAATATCATAAAAGCATTGCCTTAGATGCATTTTGTCCTTCATTTGAGGTTATTTGATTGTTGTGTGCTGATTTAAGTCCCAAATTCTAAATCAACGCAGTGGACAACGAAATTTGTTTTTGTTTGTTTGTTTATTTGATGGTGTTTAACGCCACTTTCAACAATATTTCAGTTATATCGTGGTGGTCAGTTTTATTGGTGGAGGATCCGGAGAAAACCACCGACCTGTCACAAGTCACTGACAAACTTTATCACATAATGTTGTACACCTCGCCCAGATCGAGATTAGAATTCACAACATCAGTGGTCATAGGTACTGATTACATAGGTATTTGTAAATCCAACTACGCTATATCTTTTTTTTTAATCAATCTTAATAAAGTAAATTTCAAAGCATGGATTCAAACTTTTTTCCAGAGGAGTACACTTGATGTGCCAAAGAAGAGAGCCAGACGAAAACCATTTGAGCTTTTGTAACGCTTAAAATGCAAACATTTTTGTGATCATGTTTTCTTCCCCGAAATTTCAGTGATAATATTTATAAGACATTTAAATTACAAATTGAAACTCGCAACTTTAAATGGCTGAATCGTTCGAGAAATTGGAACCAACTAACTAATTTTATGGGATCTGTAGTGTTGTGCCTGAAATGATCTGCAATTTCATTTTATATAAGAGGTCATCTCAAAAGTTTGAATATCCTTGCTACAGTAAATATAATGGTTATCCAAAAGTGGGTAGATGGTATTCGTTTCTCCTATTATTAAGTTTAATATTTAGTATGCATATCTCAAAATCAAGACAAAAACGTTCATATATAAGCTGTTTTATTAATTATTATCTGGAGGTCTAAATTTTTTGAAAAAACAATAGTGGCTTATACATTTGTTTTTTTAGTAAGCAATTTACATAAAAAAAAAATGACCCACAATGATAAATTGTCACTTTGTTATGAAGGAGACGAGTGGGTTATTTTTTTTCAATGTTAATTTGTTTGGCTTATTCAAGAAGTTTTGAAATGATCCCTTATATTGTTAATACTTTGTGTTATTTGTTGTAATTTTCCTATCTTCTACTTTTCACTTATTAACTTAACAGTTTGAAAAAAAATCTTTTAATGAACACATCTTTTTTTCTCTGAACCACGTTGGTGGTGTAATGGTCAGCATGCTCTCCTCGAGTGTGGACTAGACCGTCAGCTGGGTCAATCCAAGGCCAATACATTTTATATCTGTTGCTCTTCCGCTAAACATGCAGCATTAAGGAACAAGAACAAAGACTTGACAGGTCTATTGATAAGTTCTGTGCATGAGAACAAAACATTGTTTATTTGGCCTTGACATTTAGGTCTAGGTCCTAATCTCATTTTTATCCATGACACCGCCTTGTCCTAATAAAACAAAAATATACCATTGGTTCTCCATTACTAACTAGCTGAACCAGCTATATTCAGTGGACTGTTGAGTGGGTATATTTCGCTCTAACATATCGTCAGAGTAAATTTAGTGATATTAATTTGATATACTTTTGATTTTGTCTGGCTTCTCCATTATAAACATACATTATGTGATGGTGGATATCTTAGATTTTTTAAATTTTTTAGAGGGTCATATAAGAAACGATATTCCTAACAAGGAACAAGTCAATCACGTCGTACTAAGAAGAAGATTTTGAAAGTTTGCATGGCTTTCCAATCTTTCGATTTTGAGAGAACCTGATGAAGGTTATTCCAGAAACGAATTGTGCGCACTGAATTTTATACGTTTTGTTTTAATGTCCAAATGTAAAGAAAACTACGTAAAATGTCGAGGACTACACAAGTAACACGTACACAAAATTTGGCTCCAAATGGACCAGTACTAGTGGTTTATAAGAAATACATAGAAATGATGACGCTTAGATGAAGATGGCGCCGCAGATTATAAAATTCTTATGGATTTCGTCAAGGATTACGTCTGATAATGGACAAAACGTTCAAAGGAGGACTTATATACTATTTCCGAAAGAGTGATTAATAAGAAAAATTAGAATGAATATAACTCAATGGGTCAATGAACACTCACACTTGATCGATCTTTAAAGACCCAAATATTTCTAACCACCTTCCTTATTCTCATGACGAATGTGTTGTTGTCCCTGCAGACAAGACCCCTTCCAATATTTTACAATATCGTTTTTGTGAGTAAATCACATTCCATACACAGTTGTACATCTTCACAATCTGCCACTGGAATTGATTAGAACCCCAGTGGGTCAGTATGTAGATGACCAACCCATGGATATATTAAGGTCGTTTTTCAACTTAAAATCTAGATTATAGCATCCATAATTATATACAGGTAGATTTGTACCCTGTCTCGCCTAGCATTATGCCAACCTACAAAAATTGCTTGACCAGAAGCTTAAGGGAACGGGTACGTAAAACAATTTAATAGCAAATTGGAATCTATAACGGAAATATATTGCCGAATAATTAACATTAGTTAGAAATTATTTCACTAACTTAGAGCTATCACACCCTTTTAACTTTGATAATCAAAATATCCCCGTTTGAGCCACAACAGGTCTGTGTACCTTTGATTAAAATAATTAACATTCCTATAGAGTCATCACACCATCTCGTGACATATCGTGGGGAAGGGAAATAACTCTTAATGTTTTCAAGCATTTTGTTTACTATTGTGAAATGCGAAGCGCAGATTTTGATCTGCGTTTACAATTGACCAATTCAAATGATGGAAGAAAAAGAACTCGTAATGGATATTTGATATATTTTCGTTCTTTTATAAAAATGTTCACCAAACTTCATCTGCAAAAGATATATCACTGTATATAGCGATCTGATAAACTATAGAAATACAACGTTCAGCTGTATATTATAATTCATTATAACACTTGTCAAGTATGTGTTCGACTTGAATATTGATAAAAGAAAAAAAAAACACAAATTTGTCTTTAATGAGCAAAAAACAACAGCACATAGTAAAAATATTTAACATAGGGATACATTGCATAACATTAAAAGAAAGAAATACAAAACGGTTCGTGCAGATATGGCATTCGTCAAAGTAACTTTCGACAAAATTGTTATTATTGTTGGGTTTTTTTTAATTTTTTTTATAGAACTTGTATTTTGTTTCTTTATTTCCTATGCAGTTGAATTGTTGCAATATTCAAAGAGTGTATAATCAAGGGAACTCCCATTGTTTATATATTCATAAGGTTTACTGTAATGCCTCAAAATTGTAGCACAGGTGGAAAAAGTTGTAAAATGTACGCCATATTTACAATGTTTTCAAGTTCAGATGTAACTGAAACATAGCTACTCAAGACTGTCCTGCTAAATACATGTACAGAGCATACATTTATTTTAACTGAACTTTGCAAATAAAACTTTCTGTGGCTGCCGTGGTCGCGATCGTGCGGTAGTTGGATTTACAATTACCTATGCAATCAGTGCCTATCTTTTTTAATAAGTATTATGCCGAGCTCATGTGTGACGCTAACGTTGTGTGATAAAGTTAGTCAGTGACTTGCAGCAGGTCGGACATTTTCTGCGGGTAATCCCTGATCCTGTTAAATAATAATTTATTTCATCGACATATAAATGTACTCTTGTTAATTCAAGGAAATATTACTAGGGTAAATAGGAATTCAAATAAATTAAAAAAAATAGCATGACGAAAAGATTTAAATTATTGAGAAGAACAATGGAGTCGAAGCTACTCTTTATGGCGTGTTGAACTATCAAGGTACATCAAGTCGATATTTGAAATGATTTGTTAAATGTGGTTCAGTTTAATTTTTTTTTTTTCTTAAATACAAGTTCCGAGAATTTGTATCAATCTGACGAGCAATCTTGACAGTTTAACACAAAATTAACAAGGATGAACTGGTCATTGCAAAAGAACATCACGTTTTGAGTGATATCATCATTTTTTCCTGGCAACTGTGAAAACTTGCGTAATATAATCACCACCCCTTGTTGATTAGGAAACATTTCAAAATAGTTCAACAGTAAAAATGTGAAGGGCTTAAATGCATCAATATGCAAATGCGATCAAATAAAATATTGCATATATAGTATGAAAAGTTTGAAGATGCCACCAAAGGGGTAATTAAAAGCCGTAAATCGAAGGACAGACAATACAACGACCACAGGAAAAACTACAGAAGGACAAACAATGACCCCCCCAACACACTACTCAGAAAACTAAAGATCAAAGAACACGAACCTCACTACAACCCGGAGGTGAACTCAAATCCTCCGAAAGGGTAAGCATTTTCTGCTCCACATGTTGACACAATATGTTATCATGGTTCCCTTGATAGAGGGTTACTGCTGACGACGAAGCAACTGAACCAATGCTTCCTAGTGGCTTAGTTGAAGCCATCACTTGAAAAGGTATACGATGGCCACCATCACTTGATTAACCGTTTCGGGATATCTTTGGATATGTTCCATTTGTCGTAATCACCATCTGACCTATTGCTCATTCATGCCGTATCAACGGGTGTTTAACCCGATGAGTGCCACTAAAGGAGGGGTAACTGCTTACCCTTCCGGAACACCTGAGTTTACCACGTCTATAGTGGAGTTCTTATTGCAGTCCTTAGATTTATATTTTTTGTCCTTTTTCTTTTTACCATTGTATTTTTTTTCTTTCGATTAACGATTTCTGATTACCTTCCAGTTTTTTCCATACTTAATGATTATTCTCCATGTGCATTCTTTAATCCTTTATCAAAGCTTGAAACGGTTAACAGATTAAAACTTAAAAGTTTCTGCCTACTGTTTCTATCTTTTTTTCCTCCCAAAGAAACAAAACGTACATTTAGTGGAACTGACTTACGTAGTAAAATTATGTCTTAATAAAGGACTGAAATAATTGAATTAACGTTAATTAACACTAAATGTTACTTTATGCAATTCACTATTGTTAGCAGGGAACAATGTGATAGATATATATTATTACATGGTACTTTTCATATCATACCCTTTATCAGCCCGAGGGTCGATAGGCTTGAGCCATGATATTTGAACGAGGAGTGATAAAGGGTATGCTATGAAATATTACGTGTTATGATCTGTTTATCATGTACTTCAACACAAGAAATAACTTATTTGTACCAAAATGTTTTGTCATTTTTGGCTAGAATTAAATACATAGTTATAGAACAAGAAATTTATTGTTTTAACTCCAATAAACGCACCTTTTCTTAGCACTTTAGATGTCATAAGAGAGAAAATTGGCAGTTAATAATTTTCTGTGAACATATTCGATACAAAAGTTTAGTTAACTGTTTGTAAAGACAGTTTTCCGGAAATTAAGTGGCTTGAATAGACTTACGAACATTGACGGAAAGACATGTAATAACATTCCGGAAGCAGTTTATAAACTGGCTTTGTCAGCCCGTTTATGCCATTCTTGTGAAAATAAGTGAAATACACATGATTCCTCCTATTATTCTAATCAAAGCTCAAAGTTTAATAACAGGGTAAAATTTTAGTTATATTATCTACAAGTAAGTGATAAAATAAAATACTTTAAAATAAACAACAAAATAAACAACAAACAACTCCATAGTATAAAGCTGTAATTCAAAGAAGAAGTGTTAAATCAAATAAATGACAATACATTACATCCATTGTAGTAATAAATATTCCTGATGTTCACAGTCCTGCCGCAATGGATAATATACATGTAACTCACACCAATAATGATAAGTAAACAGTTTTGGCCGTACCTCTTTCCTTTTTGTCACAATTGAAATAAATTTGTATTCATACATTATTTTATGTAGTTGATTAAATTTCGTTTGTAAATATCTCAACGGTCACGATGATATTACAATAACATTTGAATAATTGATAATGATACAAAAATAAAACACTTTTAATACACACTTTTAGCATAAGTAATTGAATACAAAAATAAATATAAGTTAAGAAAAAAACACACTAATTTACAACTTGTGATATATACATATTTGTTTCTGTGGTAGTTTAAATAAGTTTAAATGTTGCTTCACATTTGGCTCCATGCAACTCTTCAGTAGCAGTCATACTAATTTCTGTATTTCCGAAAATGTATTCTACCGACACAAAACGCTCTTCCTCGGACGGCAAAGGAATGTCAATTGTTGCTTGTCCAATCAAAACACAACCATCTTCATCGACGTACATTGGTGTTTCTTTGTTGGAAGCATGCACTCTAACATGTATTGTTGATTGGTTTGGTCTAGAGGTAGAAAAACGACGACTGACTTTAGTTCCGAGTGCAACGGATTTATTTTGTTTTATAATTTCACCAAATACACCACGGCATCTAATGTTATCTGTAAATTTACATGTGTATTTTCGATCTTGTTCGTGTTTGTCGGGATCAAACAATGTAGTAACATCTGTTCCATAGGAAAAACGCATTACTCGAGATGCAATATAGTCTGGTTTGTGCCCAAACAAAACTGCCCCCTTTAATACGGACAAGCCTGCTTCTTCTGGGATAATGATGCGCTTATTAGGAAAGTTTCTTTTCATTGCCGCTTGAACTAGGGGGCATTCAGCAAATCCACCAACCAAAAGAAGAAGAGGAACGTTTTTAGCTGCCGGCTTTCTCAGAACATCTTTGACCAATGAGACGATGTTGTTTATGGTTTTATCAAACAACGATTTCATGACGTCTGCGTCTACTCTCATTTTATCTCCACGAAGTGCAATTTTACTGGCAAATGGCGAAGACTGAATCATAGAACTAAGGGTTTTGTTTTGACGACTTTCACAAAGCGAATTGATCGTAGTAAATGGAATTGTGAAGTTCACCTTGCCGGTAGTGTCTTTTTCTATTTTACGTTTGACCGTTTCAAATTCTCGAAGTAAATCTAAATAGGCTGTTGGATCATCTTGCTTTAGCAATGTAATCATTGGTGCTCCAAGTATTTTAACGATCATCTGGATAAAAGCATTATCAATGGAAGTTCCACCACAATCTCCACCGCTGGCATGACAAAGTTCTTTGAGGTGTCCATTTAATATTTTTTCATGCACTGTTATATCAGCAGTGCCACCTATGAACATTAGCAAAACAGTAAAGTAGCAGTGTTGAGATAGATGTCAAATACATTGTACAATCAAACTGTTTTTTTATTTGCTAGAACAATGAGTAGTTATTCGCAGTAAGCTAATCAAAATGCAATCCTATTTACAGATATCTTTGGTGTATTGTGTTATGTGTTAAGGAGTGACTTAATTAAACGCTAGCAGTCAAACAAATAGCATGCGATGGATGCACAAAACATATACATCCTGTTTGACGTAGTCATTATTCCGTACTCCTTTTCACGAATAACAAGACGGGTGCCACTCATGGAGCATACACTGTTTACCTTTCACCTATACCGTTTTTGTGGGATTTATTTTGCTTAATCTTTATTTTTGTCTTTTTGATCGTTTTCATTTAGCCATTGTATCATCTGTCTATCTTAAGTTTACGGCTTCAGATTATTCATTTGATATCTTCAAATGCAAGGCTAGACGAATGTGTGGATGATGTTATTCATTTTCCATATTAAAGAAATGCGCGATAACTATGCGTCAACTTCAGTATACTTGGATATATTAGTCCTTTAATGTAAATAGCTGAATGAATTTTTTTCCCTTTGTTAAAGATAATTGAAACAAAACAACCAATACATTAATAAAGAATACAATGCTTCAATATAGTTAATATTTGTTTTTTTAAGATAGCTTCATACAAAGAATAAGATGTGGGCATAGTACAATAATAATGATTAGTTTCCAATTAAGACTCAATGTAAATAATTCGAATATATACTGTACCTCCTAGATCAATCACCATATATGTTTGCCCTGTCCCTGCCATGGTAAAGCCTTCCGAAGCTCCCTTTAGTTTCCCAGTTGGCAAATATTGACAGTGAATCGATGCAGCCTCTGGTTCCAGAGCAATACATAGTTGGTCATGGTTAATTCCAGCCTATGAATAATAAAGTTATAAGTACCAAGATCAAAATAAATATTGGACTCTAAATTTTCACCCCCGATATTTTTGGTGGAGTCCATGTTGCTCATAGTTTTAGTTTTTTGTGCTATCTTATTATGTGTATTTACGTTCTGAGTTTTGTGTTGTGATGTCCGTTACGAATTTTGCACAAAAACTATGTTCCCTTCGTTTTTTCCGCCAGTTGTTTGCAAGAGGGCTTATTTACTTTATTTGTGTTTGTTTGCGTATATTGGCGTCCAACACATATTGTGTTGTTAATTTGTTTTGGTTTTTTTTCTTCGTCTTGTGTGCCCTATGTTGCCAGTTTCTCTGGATTGTTGGATTGTCCATTTCGGCGTTCTCTAACCGTTATTTTCAGTAGTTATTATTGTGAGTATAGCACTAAATGAATTAATGTTACATAAGAAAACCTGTTGTGAATTAAAGTTAGACGAAAATATACATAGACTATAAACATACATTATCACAAAATATAAAATGTAGTGGAATGGACTTTGTTGAACTTTTCTGTCCAGTTTCGTAGCGAGAGCAAGCGAATTTATATGTTCTGACAAGTATGCATGTTGTATTAATCCTGCAATATCAAAGATCAGAAACTAACGTCGTTCTCATAGTTTTTTTTAATGGTGTCCTCTATGAAGTCCATGCCCATACTTTTACCGTTTGTTACTGTCGCTTAGGATGAATCAACAAAGCAATATATCGGTCAGTGACTATACATAGCAAAAATGATTAAGACAAATGTCATATGTGATACATATACTATGTAGCGGGTAACCAATTTATGACCACGACCGTAAAACTTTCCAAGTGATGACTTCATTTTAGCCAAAAGCAACGCTTGGTTCAGTAGTGTCCTTGTTATCATCTATCAAGAAAATCATGATAGGACCCATAAGCTTTATGTGCCAGTTGTTGAAACGTTATTAACCTCGCATCGCTAAGGGGAACAACCAATAGAAATAAAGCAAAACTAGTTGAAGCTGATCTTCACTGAAATGTTTCTTGCGTATATGAATCCTTATATCAACTAAAAACGAAAGTTTTATAATATGATAATAATACTTTTTGTTTCTTAATTTTGCAAATTGTTCCATGCATTAAACGTTGCCTTCATTACATGTGTTCGAATTCTATATTATTCTGATCTACATATATTTGACACACAGTAAATGTTCGAATCTCCAATTAACCTGACTTATAAATATATATTGGTTCTGTGCCAGATACGGGAAGTGATTATAAAACTTTGCCAAACCAGTTGCTAAGGCCTTGACGAATGAAATTAAATCAGAATCAACTTTCATATGATAATTGTATATTATTGTTATTTGCTAAATTCTATATACCTTTTCCGCACTCTTTCTCATAAATTGTTTGGCACTATCAGGCCAGATAGCGGGAACTGTCAGAACCCATTTAATCTCGCGAGGTTTAATATTAATTCCTTCATTTTCAAGTACTTTTCGCATGTGACTTGTCAGTGCCCGTATTGACAAACCAAACACCTTTATGGCCAATAAACTTTTCCCAGTCACATCTTCAAGCTTCATGTCTTCATTTAAACCCTAAAATGAAATAGTGACAGTACAACATACATACATTATTCATACTAGAGTAACAGGACGACTGCCACTAGTTGAACAGGAACTGCTTACCCTTCTGGGGCGCCTGAGGTCACCCAGGGTTTTTTAGTGGGGTTCGTGTTGCTCGATCTTTAGTTTTCTGTGTAGTGTTGTAAAGATCGTTGTTTGTCCTATTTCATGTGTTCATTGTGTTGTCTGTACTTCCTCGATTTACGAATTCTGATTACCTCATTGGTATCTTCAAACTCCTCTTCTTTCTACATCTCACGTCAAGAAAGGACTCAAAGTTTTCAATGAAATAATTACTTTACAATGGTGTAAAATTTCAATACATGTTTATGTATAATATACGACTTTTCCTTGGAAAACATTCATTTAATCAGAAATGACAAGAATTTACCTTATCGTTATAGAGCCTCATTTTAAACCGACTAAAATAATAATGATCATGGTGTTTGTCATCCAGTACCAGTTCTGCATAATCATTCTCTGCTTCATATCCAAACGATACTAGTTGCTTCCGTCCATTAAGAAGAAGACATGTCGGAGTTTTCAAAGACAGAAGTTGTCTTCCTCCAGCATTCCATGCTTGGTTGGCGTGTATTTTCAAAGGATCGAGTTTAAAGTTTGAAATCGTCGAAAAGGCATATCCAGAATAGGTAGTCCCAAAATCTATGGCTGCTACCATTAAATAGTCTGACATTTTGCTGGCTCTAAAAATACAAAGATAGAAATCATTTCTTTTAAAAACAAAAATACATGATGGTGTGTCTAGTAAAAGAATGATGTCCCTGTAACCTTGTCCTTTGCTTAGGTCAAATTATATTTTTATCATACAACTTTGTCATGGGTGGAACGCTTTGCTATAATAATTTGCGCTTTCATAAGTTGTATGCATATGTATTAGGGCACGGCATTGCGTCTAGTTTAAAATACAAATACCTTGTCTTGAAAAGGGACAAATCTGCTTCTCCCAAAACTTTCTTTGAAACTGATATCACAATGCTTGAGGTTTTGATTGACAACATATTTGTTATGTTTGATGAGAGTATTTTTCAACAGACAGTGGGCATTCATATGGGATCTAACTGTGCTCCCCTTCTCTACGACTTTCTTCTTGCGAGGCAGATTACATTGATCGCATCTGTCCCATTGAGCTTGAAATACAGGATACCACAGATACAGCTACGCCTGTTTCATACCTTGGCCTACGAAACTGACAGTGAGGGCCGGCTATCAAGTAAACTTATTGACAAAAAAGATGATTTCAAGTTTTCCATTGTGAGCTTTCCAATTATATGTAGCAACATTCCAGCATAACCTGCATATGGAGTATATATATCTCAGTTGATTCAATATTCCAGAGCTTGTGGTTCATATCATGATATCATTGATAGAGGGTTGCTGCTAGCAATGAAGCTACTAGACCAAAGGTTCATAGTGGTTATGGTGAAGTCATTACTTCGAAAGTGTTATGGTCGCCACAATGACTTTGTTAACCATTTCTGAGTCACAAATGACAACGGATATGTTCCATTTGTCGTCATCACAATTCGGTCCTTTAATCATTTATGACTTATCACCGGGTTTGTAATAAGAGTAACACGACAGGTATCACATGTGAAACAGGAACTGCTTCTCATTCCGGAGCACTTGAGTTCACCCCAGGTTTTTAGGTGGGGTTGTGTTGTTCGATCTTTAGTTTTCTGTGTAATATTTTGTAGAACGTTGTTTGTCCTTTAGTCCGTTGTCTTTTGGCCATTGTGTTTTGTCTGTCCTTCGATTGACAGTTTCTGGTTACTCCTTTCGTATTTTCAAACATGTCTTAAGAATTAGGTCAGTATAATGTCGCATAAAATGATACCATACTTACCTAATGTTTAAGCATAAAGTAGAATAATTAACTTGTTATTGTACGTGGAAGTAAGGTCGGGTGCCTGCATCTTTTAAATGTATTAGAAAATGACGATGTGTCGAGAGAATAACTAATGTCGCTCATACCATGACCTCTGATATAACTGACATTTTATTATACAAATTCGTCGAAAGCAGACTTGTTTTGTCTGAAGTCACATTACACGAAACAAAGTGTGGGGGGTATATAGGAATCACCCTCTTCGTCCGTCCATGTACCTTGTAAGCGCAACTCCTCCTAAACCGCTTATTGGATTTTTATGAAACTTTACACATTTGTAGTACACTACCTGCAGATGTGCATGAAGGAATATGGTTGCTGTCCAAAATTTAAATAAGGGTAATAACAAAATTACCGAACTCCGAACAATCTTACAAAGGGAAAGTCAAAACTCATAATTATATAAACAGACAAAATCAGTCAACAACCGGAAAACTGTGAAAACCGTAATGACCCTGACTTGGTACAGGCATTTCTAAAGAAATGGTGGGTTGAATCAGATTTTAAAACGCCAAACATCCCGCTCTCATTACGGTTCCAAGGTTCCAGCTGTCACTATAACATTATTTAAATACAGGAACAAAATAGGTAAAATAGTTGTCAAAGCAGTACCATATTCAGTGAAGTAAATGTCAAAAACAATTTTACGTCACACATTGATAAAAAAATATTTTTGACATTTTTCTTGACTTCTTTATCTTTATACATTTTCACTATATGAAAATGCATCACTTATAATCGTTTCTGCAGAGACGGAATATATTTCGACAAGATCTTGGTATCGGAATATAACTTTTTAAGAGATCGAATAAGGCGAATCTTTTTATAGCCCTGGTCCAATAGCCTGTTTCTCAGATGAAGATTACGCTTCAGGAAATCAGAATAATTGCTGGCCCTTGCATAGCGAATCAATTGCGAGATGTAAACACCATATGCAGGAGAAGCTGGTATATTGCTGCACATGTTTGGAAAATTGATGATTTTAAAATTGAAGTCGTCCCGTTTATCATAAATTTTAGTACTGAGTTGACGACAGTACCTTGTAAGCGCAACTCCTACTAAACTGCTTATTGAATTTTTATGAAACATTACACAGTTGTAGTACACAACCTGCAGATGTGCATGAAGGAATACCGTTGCTGTCTAAAATTTAGAAGGAAAGATAATTCAACTTATACTTTCACGAAAAGGGGGGTCGTGTTCTTGTGGCGACCCCTAGATGTATGTTCTTGGTTACTTTATTTTGGAGATGAGATGTTGTCTCCTTGACATAACTCCATATTCGTTCATTTTTCATAGGTAATTTGCTAATATACCTGTATTCCAAAGTTTGAACATCATAGTATTGCAAGCGGGGGGTATCACTCAGTGAGGTCACTCACAGTTCTAGTTATTATTATAACTCATGAAACTACCATTTAATATTTCCTGACACCAAAACACATGATGTTAAATATGGGAATTTCTCGAAAGTGCAATTACATTATAACTCATGAGGACGATTTCAAAATGAAACGTCTACAGACATGTCAATTGTATTTATATACAACATAAAATAAACGAAAATAAAGTTCGACAGGTTTGAGACTTGTTAGTAAACAGTAATTAACTTGCCTTTTACTTCTTGTCAGTCACTGAATTTATCTTAATATTCGTTTTTTAGGGTTGATTTGCGGAACTCAAATGAAAATCTGCTTTCGGTTTGTGAATTAAATTAATTATTTTGAAATGACATGCGCGTCTACGAAAAAGTCCAATATGAACGAATCAACCCTATATACTTCCTTGTTCGTCTTTAAACTGTCAAGGTTATTTCAAATTCTAGGAACTCTGATTGGATAAAAATACATATATTAATAAAAAACTTAAATATAGGTATTATGCAAGGTTTAAAGTTTTTAATAAATAATGTACGTCAATATTTGTATTCAAACTAGGCCACATTTAATACACAACTGTCATATCAAATATCTGTTTGGAGTATCTATTCACTGTTAAAAGACTTTATTGATAATATTTAATAATATAAATCGTAATGTTGCTACATTTTCTAAATTCTTATTCAACCCATTAGTATTATCTTATTTCGTTGACCGTTTCGACCCTGTGGGTTTATTGTGCGCAAACAGTAAGTAGTAATTTATTTGGCTTTCCAATATTTCGATATTGAGCGTACCGGATGAAGGTTAATCCAGAACTTGTCGTGCGCACTAAATGTGGTATCTACGGTTTTTATTACTGGGTCGATACCACTGTAGGTGCACATGCCCCCTTTCCCGCAAGTGTATTATTCTCCCATAAGTCAGTGTTTCGGCACTGGCATGGCTTAATATGTATATATATATTTATTATTGAAATGTACAATTCGTACATAATGTATTTATTATCAAAACTAAGGTTCTCCTCCCTCAGGCATATGTGACGATGAAATATTTTGGCTATCCTGTTAGGCCTTTTGGTCTTAATGCTCCCATACACTTTAAAATTATTTTGTTTTCCAATCTTCCGATTTTTAGCGTACCTGATGAAGGTTATTCTAGAAACGCTCCGTGTGTCCTCAGTTTGATATCTACGTGTTTATTACTCCATATTGGAATGTTAATACATGAAAATTAGAAGTTCACAATGACAACACCGAAGTAATCTCCTTTGTCTTAAAGTTGCGTTCTCACACGGTCATCCCTGTCAATTTATATGTGTTGGTCACGATATGAACCAGAGCTATCTGTATCTCAGGTATCCTTTATTTCAAGTTCAATGAAATATATTCGATCAACATAGTTGGAATTATTTAGTGAAATAACATCATCTATATATCTGAACTATATCAAAGAAGCGAGCTAACGTTTTCGTTTACAATTGACTGCAACGGGAAAATCACAAAAACCTGTTCTTAAGAACCAGGAATGTACGTGCAATTGTAGTTGGCATGAGGCAACAACATTGTGATAAGGATATTAAATTTTGTATCAATAAATGAACAAGAATCTACATGTATATGGTTGAATTCTTGGAAGATTCTGCATGTGACTTGTCAGTGCTTGTATTGACAAACCAAACACCTCTATGGCCAACAATCTTTTCCCAGTCACATCTTCAAGCTTCATTGTTTCAGTTAAACCCTCAAATAAAATAGCCACAATATAACATACATATTTTATACATACTAGAGTAACACGACGGGTGCCACTAGTGGTACAGGATCTGCTACCCTTCTGGAGCACCTGGGGTTCATGTTGCTCGATCTATATGTTCTGTGTAGTGTTTTGTAGATCGTTGTTTGTGTTGTCTGTTCTTCGATTTACGAATTATGATTACCTCTTTAGTATCGTCAAACTCTTAATTAGATTTGTATGCATCTCACGTCAATACATACTATACAATGGTGTAACACAGATATTTATATATAATATACGACTTTTTGTTTAGTAAACAATTTATTTGATGAGAAATGATAAAAAAAAATTACCTTATCATTATAGAGCCTCATCTTGAATCGACTAAAATAATAATGATCATGGTGTTTGTCATGCAGTGCCAGTTTTGCATAATCATTCTCTGCTTCATACCCAAAAGATACTATTTGCTTCCGTCCATCAAGAAGGAGACAAGTCGGTGTTTTCAGTGACAGAAGTTGTCTTCCTCCTGCATTCCATGCTTGGTTGGCGTGTATTTTCAAAGGATCCAGTTTAAAGTTCGAAATGGTGGAAAAAGCATATCCAGAATAGGTAGTGCCAAAGTCTATGGCCGCTACCATTACATAGTCTGACATTTTGTTGCCTCTAAAACATACAACAATATAAATCATTGCTTTGAAAAACAAAAATAATGACGGTGTGCTTAGTAGAATAATGATATCACTATAACCTTGACCTTTGATTAGAAGGTTAAATTGATTTTTTTATAATGCAAATTTGTCGTGGGAGGAATGTTTCGTCATAATGATTAGTATGGAAGCGTATTAGGGCACGGCATAGCGTCCAGTTTAAGATACAAATACATGTACCTTGTCTTATGAAGGGACAACTCTTATTTTTTTAAACCCACTCCCAAAAATTGTTCTGAAACTGATGTCATCAAAATGCTTGAGTTTTTGATTGACAACATTCCAGCAGCACTTGCATATTATGTATATATCTCTCCGTTAATAAGATATTCCAGTGTTTCTGGTTCTTATCATGATGTCCTTGATAGAAGGTTGCTCCTAGCATGGAAGCTACTGAATCAAGGGTTCCTAGTGGTTGAGCTGAATTCATGGTGTATCTGTGTCACAAATGACCACTGATGTGTTCCGTTTGTTGTAATCACGATCCGATCCTTTCCTCATTTATGACTTTTCACCGGGCTTGTAACAAGAGTAACATGCCAGGTGTCACTACTTACCCCTCAAGAACACTTGCATTCACCCAAGGTTTTTAGGTGGGGTCATGTTGCTCGATATTTAGGGTAATGTTTTGTAGATCGCTTTGTGTCCTTTTCCTTGTGGTCATTGTCATTCGATTTATGGTTTCTGATTACCCCTTTGGTATCTTCAAAGTTTTCTTAAGGATTAGTTCGGTGGAATGTCGCATAAAATTATACCACTCTCACCTTAATGTTTAAGCATGCGGTACATATTTGAAATAAGGCAGAGTGCCTGCATCTTTTAAATGTATAAGAAAATGACGATATATCGAGAAATAAAACTAATGTGATACCTTGACCTCTGATATAACTGTCATATTATTAAACTTTGTCGACAGCAGACTCAGGTTGTCTGAAGTCACATTATACGAGACATTAATGTGACCTTAACCGTTGATCACAGGGTATTTTTTTTATATTTCATATCATGTACGTATATGTATTAGAACAATGCAGCGTGTCCCAATTAAGAATTAAGTTACTGTGACCTTCACATGTTGTCTAAAATTTGTTTTCCCCGACAGCGTAATTATATTATAACTTATGAAACTAACCATTTAACCGTTTGTTTGTTTGTTTGATGGTGTTTAACGCCATTTTCATCAATACTTCAGTTATTTCGCGGCGGTCAGTTTTATTGGTGGAGGAAACGGAGGACCCGGCAAAAACACCGACCTGTCGCAAGTTACTGACAAACTTTATTACATAATGTTGTATCGAGTGCAATTCGCCTGGACGGGATTCAAACTCACAACGTTAGTGGTGATAGGTACTGATTGCATAGGAATTTAAATAGAAACTAATGCATGACCGTTTGCATATCAGCCCGGGTATCATCCCGATACCCTCATATCAGCCCGAGACACAGTCGAGGGATGATAGCCGGGATGATATGGAAAAGGTCATGTATTAATATTTTTATCATATACTTCCGACAAATTGTTCTATGAAACAAATAAACAAAATCAAATAACTAAATGATTTTATATGGAAGTTTAAGTGTGTATTCAACAAATACATTTTCAGAACACTATTCTCAAACAAGATCATCTCTACTCCGAAAAAAATTAATGGCAACATTTCATATGAAATCATTTTGAAATATAAAAAATATAGATGTGATTATGTAGTGTCGTTTTTTTTGTTTATCGTGAATTATGACGAGGGAATTGCCCGTGAATCGTTTTCATTCAAAGTCATTTTACGTTCTCCGTGATATAATCATCTATCATCTTACGTTTCTGTGATGTTTATTTAATGTGGTCTTCTTGGCGACAACTTTCCCTCGCAACTCGATTTGTTAATATTACAGATATCCTCACTGTCACACTATTCACTGCCGTCGATTCTTGTTGACACGATTAGTAGGGAAAGTAACAAGGATAAAAACGTACTTTTAACAATTTACGTTGGGTTTCATATTCCTCAAGAAGTGTGATCATCATAATTTACTTCCCGTGAAATGTGATTAGTAAAAAGCATTTTTCGTGAACCGTGATGAAACCCATATCTCCCACTCAACGTTGTGTGTCGGGTAATGTTTATAAACAGACGGCACCGGAAATACCGGAAGTAATTTGCACGAGACGCACTATTATGGGTATTTTGCACGAGACGTCTCTAATATGGGTTATCAGCCTGGGGGGGGGGGGGGGGGGGGGGGGGGAATTATGGCTAAATTACTTCCGGTCGTTACACATATGCAGAAACTATCATATTTGTGATATCCGACTACATAAAATGAACATTTCACTGCTAAAAATAGTATCTCATTAATTGATAACTGGGGGTATTGATTTTTTTGTATATTCGGAACTTCTCATGATTGTACTATTCGGGCATATTAAAGAGAACACATGTTTAATGGAATCCTTGTAATTGACATATCCTCGCTATCTTTGCTCTACGAATTGTGTGGTAGTTTTACTCAATTATTAGATTTTTTATATCTGCAGTTTGGAATAAGTGTCAATAGTAATAATGACATCCGGTCAATCGTTGCTGCGTTTAATTTCCTTTACTTTATTATGTTACCGTCAAACTTCGTCATCACTTGTTGTTTAAGTGATGACTTCCGGTCGTTACACATATGCAGAAACTATCATATTTGTGATATCCGACTACATAAAATGAACATTTCACTGCTAAAAATAGTATCTCATTAATTGATAACTGGGGGTATTGATTTTTTTGTATATTCGGAACTTCTCATGATTGTACTATTCGGGCATATTAAAGAGAACACATGTTTAATGGAATCCTTGTAATTGAGTCTGTGTCAGCCTGCTTTCCCAAAAAATACCATCATAAATACTACAATATCAATGCCAAGTATATGATGAATTCAAATAGCATACGACCACGGCCACAACGGTCACTAACAATTTATAATTTCATGAGACCGAAGCTTATGTTGTTAAATATGGGAATTTCTCGGCAGTATTATTACATTATAACTCATGAGGAAGGTTTGAAATTGAAACCCCTATAGACATGTCAATTGTATTTATATACAACATAAATAAACGAAAATAAAGTTCGACAGGTTTGAGACTTGTTAGTAAACAGTAATTAACTTGCCTTTTACTTCTTGTCAGTCCCTGAATTTATCTTAATATCCGTTATTTAGTGTCGATCCGCGGAACTCAAGTGAAAATATAACTATCACTGAGTCGATACCACTGTTGTTGGGCTATTAGCTCCCCCCCCCTCCCCCGATGGTATCATCCGCTCAGTGATCTTTGTGTCGGCACTGTCAAGTTTTATTTGATATAATTATTACTGAATTGTATATTTACTAAATGGCTTAACATGCCATTCTACGGGTATTTAGCTGTTATACAAGCCGTATTCACTTTTATTTACCATCTCATACCATGCACCGCTTTGATGATATTTGAATTTCTGTTGATGTTTGCAGTTGTGAAGTCAGCAGAAACCAGTAAAAAAATGGCATCGAGTTCTAGAGCTCCGACAATACGTCGACGCAAGGAGAGACAACTCACTTATGCTACTCTCGTAATATCCTCGCTATCTTTGCTCTACGAATTGTGTGGTAGTTTTACTCAATTATTAGATTTTTTATATCTGCAGTTTGGAATAAGTGTCAATAGTAATAATGACATCCGGTCAATCGTTGCTGCGTTTAATTTCCTTTACTTTATTATGTTACCGTCAAACTTCGTCATCACTTGTTGTTTAAGTGAAGCATTCCGGAAGCACTTAAGATCCGTTTTTAAACCAATTTGAAAAATTTCAAAAAGGTTCAAACCTTTTAGACCTTTGACAATGGTACTGTCTGTCTCTGCTTCATTATCAACCAACGGTACTTCTTTTATAGCATCAAACGAAAACCTGAAAACACCAGTAGATTTAACTAAAGTGAAGTCATTACAAATATAATAGACCATTTGCATATTTCCTACTTTGATTCTAATAAAAACGTTGATATCTAATTTAGTGCGCACGATGCGTTTCTGGAATAACCTTGCTCGGGCACTCTCAAAGACAATATATTAGAAAGCCAAATAATTTAAAACTCTTGGGGAGCTATAAAATGAAAGGGTATACACAGGATAGCCAGGAATCGGAAAAATATACCTCTTGCAGGTCTTTTTTCCTTTTAAGGCAGGCAAAATGATCCCCTTTCATGCAATGAAAGTTACACATAATTTTCCCATAAACTGTTCAAATGTTAATGTTGCAAACACTTGTGAATTTTCTATATACTATAGAATCATACTGGTACATTAAAACGCAACAACAGCGGTCCCAACGCGTCGACAACGGATTGTCTAAAGTATTTATTTATTAATGTTTTGCTTTAGTTTACCGTAAAACTGGATAATTTAATGGTAACACTGTGTACAGTTGATCAAACCTATCGACGATTTGTGTAACATGTTATATTAAATGTATTTTGTCCTTCATTTGAGGTCATTTGATTACCGTCTGTTGATTTTAGACCAGAACTCTAAATCAACGCAGTTGACAACGGTATTTGTACAAAGCAGATACGACAATGGGAATGTTTGCTATTTTTCGTGTGGTTGATAGTTTTAGTGTCCGATAAACAAATGGAAGACTTATTTTCTACTGATTAATTATTTCCAAAACTTAAGGAATAACAATCATTTATGATACTAAGTAAATTTAATCATGTTTATGGTCCGTTTTCTACTTATTGGCAATACAAAATTTTGTGCAATGCGATCACGATTACGACGACCATCTATCTAACAACAGAGACACGAGTGTAATCGACATCGGAAAACAATTAAAATACATTTTACACGAGTTTTAATTAAAGACAGTTACACAGACCAAAAATAAAATGCTGATCATCAACATACAGTAATTTCACAAAACCATGGAAACGATTTTTTTCTTCTTATTTCAGTAAATAATTACTAAGAGAAAAAAATACATTTCCTGTGTCTGAACATACCTAAAAGAGGGAAATTTGTGATTAAGCCACAATGTACACGAACAGTTGCATATACACCAAACAAATCTTTTATGTCGCCGTTTGCATACATGTTCAAATGAAAAATGTAGAAAAAAGTAACTGATGAAACTTATAGTTTACTTGATGACAAAGAAGAATCAGCTGCTCAATTTTAAAACGACTTATTTTCCTCACATAGCTGCCATAGGCAATTATAGTTTCTTGTTGTTCGATTTCTAAATCTCTTTTCCTCTGTATCCGCTTGGCCAAATGTGAACGGATCGGGACGAAATGAGCAATCGTTATAAATGACCTTCTATAGATGCTTCCTACCAAATTTCGGTTCATTTGCCCAAGCGGTTTCAGAGGAGAAGATTCAAATGTGAAAAGCTTACAGACCGTGGACGCCAAGCGATGCCAAAAGCTCACTTTGCTTTTTGGCCAGGTGAGCTAAGCACGATATTGGTCATGATATAGTCACTGGAGAAAAATAATTATATTGATCATGATTTAGCCACTGGAGAGAAATAATAATATTGATCCTGATTTAGTGACTGGAATCTATTTACATTGGATGTTTTTATAATAGTGTGTCAATACGCAATATATGTCTTTGTGAACATATTTGTCAGAAATAATATGATGACATATGTTAAGTAGAAATTGTATCAAGTTTTTTTTTTAAATATGATCCCTAAATCTTTCTTTTTTTTTATCAATCTTAATAAAGTAAATTTCAAAGCATGTATTCAAACTTTTTTGCTGAGGGGTGCTGGTGCTGGTGGGTGGTATTCTTTTCTCTTGAATTAAGTCTTATATTTGGTATGTATATCTCAAAATCAAGACAAAAACGTTTATAGATAATCTGACATATTAATTATTATCTGCAGGTCAAAATTCTTAGAAAAACAATAGTGGCTTATAGTAAGCAATTTACATAATGTTATTTTTTTCTGACCAAAATGATAAATTGTCATTTTGTTATGAAGGGGACGAATGGGTTGTTTGTTTTTTCAATGTTAATTTGTTTGGATTTTTTAAGAAGTTTTGAGATTGTCCATAATATTGTTAATATTTTGATTTATTTGTTGTAATTTCTCTATATTCTACATTTCACTTATTAACTTAACAGTTTTTTTTAAAATACATTTTCTTTTAATGGACACATCTTTTTTTCTCTGAACCACATTGGTGGTGTAATGGTCAGCATGCTCGCCTCGGGTGTGAACTAGACCATGGATTCAAGTCTCAGTCGAGTCAATCCAATGACAATACAATTGGTATTAGTGGCTCTTCCGCTAAACATGCAGCATTAAGGAACAAGAACAAAGACTGGACGGCCTAAGAAAAATTTGCTTATTTGGTCTTGACATTTAGAACAAGGTCCCAATCTCATTTTTATACATGACACCAGCATGTCCTAATATAACAAACAAGAACAAAATGTTGGTGTCCCATTACTGACTAACTAAACCAACTATATTCAGTGGATTTGTGAGTGGATATAAATCGCTCTAACATATCGTCATCGTATTTAGTGATATTAATTTGATATACCTTTGATTCTATCTGGCTTCGCCATTATAAACAAACATTATTTGATGGTGGACATCTTGGATTTCCAAATCGACAATTTTTTTAAATCATTTAGAGGGTCATATAAACAACGACATTCATAACAAGGAACACGTCAATCACACGTCGTGTGGTTTCTAAGAAGTAGATTTTGAAATCTAAAGAATTGTTGGCCCTAGAAAACAAGTTGATATGGCTTTCCAATCTTTCGATTTTGAGCGTATCTAATGAAGGTTATTCCAGAAACGGGTTGTGTACACTAAATTTGATATCTACGTTTTTGTTTTAATGTCCAAAATGTAAGGAAAATCGCGTTGAGGACTACACAAGTAACACTAACACAATGTTTGATTCCAAATGGACCATGGGTTAATGAGAAATATATAGAAATGTTAACGTTTAGACGACCATGGTGCCGCAGATTTTCAAATTCTGATGGATTTCGTTGAGAATAATGTCTGATAATGGACAAAACGTTAATAAGAAGACGCAGATACTCCCTTCCGAATGGGTGAATAATATGAGAAATTAGAATTAATAAAACTCACTGGGTCAATGCGCACTCGGACTTCTTCGATCAATAAAGACCCAAAATATTGCTAACCACCTGCCTCATTCCCATGAGGAATGTGCTGTTGGCCCTGCATACAAGGCCTCTTACATATACATTACAATATCGTTTGTGTGTGTAAATCACATTACATACACAGTTGTACAACTTCACAATCGGCCACTGGAATTTATCAGTAGCCCAGTAGATCCGTGTGTAGATGACTAACCCATGGATATATTTGGGTCGTATTAATATTTAAAATCTAGATTGTATCATCCATAATTGTATATATGTAGATTGGTACCCGGTTTCACCTAGCATTATGCCAACCTACAAATTTGCTTGACCAGAAACTTAAGGGAACGGGTGCGTAAAATTATTTAATATCAAATTGGAACCCATAATGGAAATGTATTGCCGAATAATTAACATTAGTTAGGCATAATTTCACTGAACTTAGAGCTACATTGCATCACACCACTTTTAACCTTGATAATGAAAATATTCCCGTTTGAGCCACTACAGATTGTAGCGCGCTAGGGGTGGAAAAATTAGCGGTTGACCCCTTTGATATCTTCAAACTTCTCTCTTTTAAAGTACTCCCTAGTAACTGTCTAACCCAGGGTCACTAAAGTTCCTTTGCAGTCTATGGGAGATAACTCACACAAATAAATGATTCAGAAAGGTTAATGATTTATTATCTGCATAAATAATTATATTTCATTTACAAACTGTCAAATTACACACTGCAGTTGAGACAATACAACTATCTAGTGTCAACAATATTGAATATCAACTAGAATTATTACTGGATACTTATAATCAAAATTTCCTAACTTCCAAAAATAAGATTGGTTTATAAAACAAATTCAACTGTCAGTGTCCACAAATATGGCTATTGGACAGTTTACTTTAATAATGGACAAACTATCCACTTAATTTATCCAAACATTCCTACTGAGATCAATAACTTGAAGTGATATTAAAAGAATAATTGATGCATTAAATGAACATATTTACATCAGAATTGGAATATGGTAGTTCCAGGTAATTTGAAATGAAATGATGATAGTTCCCAATTAAAATCTGAGATACTATCTACCTTAGATGATTAACAATGCTGGATAACAATTTAGCAGTGTTCTGTATAGCTACTTATGCTATACATGTGAACAATGATGTTTCTAAACATGTTTGATTTAATTAGTTGAATAACAATTTAGCAGTGTTCTGTATAGCTACTTATGCTATACATGTGAACAATGATGTTTCTAAACATGTATGATTTAATTAGTTGAATAACAATTTAGCAGTGTTCTGTATAGCTACTTATGCTATACATGTGAACAATGATGTTTCTAAACATGTATTATTTAATTAGTTGAATAACAATTTAGCAGTGTTCTGTATAGCTACTTATGCTATACATGTGAACAATGATGTTTCTAAACATGTATTATTTAATTAGTTGAATAACAATTTAGCACTGTTCGGTATAGCTACTTATGCTATACATGTGAACAATGATGTTTCTAAACATGTATTATTTAATTAGTTGAATAACAATTTAGCAGTGTTCGGTATAGCTACTTATACTATACATGTGAACAATGATGTTTCTAAACATGTATTATTTGATTACAAGTAGTTGAATAACAATTTAACAATGTTCTGTATAGCTACCTATGCTACACAGGTGAACAATGAGGTTTCTAAACATATATTATTTAATTAGTTGAATAACAATTTAGCAATGTTCTGTATAGCTACCTATGCTATACATGTGAACAATGATGTTTCTAAACATGTATTATTTAATTAGTTGAATAACAATTTAGCAGTGTTCGGTATAGCTACTTATGCTATACATGTGAAAAATGATGTTTCTAAACATGTATTATTTGATTACAAGTAGTTGAATAACAATTTAACAATGTTCTGTATAGCTACCTATGCTACACAGGTGAACAATGAGGTTTCTAAACATATATTATTTAATTAGTTGAATAACAATTTAGCAATGTTCTGTATAGCTACCTATGCTATACATGTGAACAATGATGTTTCTAAACATGTATTATTTGATTACAAGTAGTTGAATAAAAATTTAGCTAGATCCTGTATTGACAACCTAAGCCAATAATATGGGTCTGATGTTGAAAATGATTATGTTGAGACAGACTAATATATGTGGTTAAGTCCTGTATTAACAACTTATGCTAACAATGTGGACCTAAGACTTCAAAAATTAATCTGGTATGTTAGATTAAATTATCTTCTGTTAACTGGAAAAAAAAACTATTTAAAACATAAAGTTCTTATATAGAACTATACCCATTTATCAACCTTTTAAGAATATTGGTGTAGAAGAATCATAAATATTACTTTTGTTGACTGTAGCTGGATTTCTAAATTTATTTAGAAATATGTGCGCAGTAATAAAATTTAACTCCTATTCTATTTTAAACTCAAACATTATTAACAAAAAAAAAAACAAAGAAATATAGTTTTTAAACTCTAAAATTATTTTTACCTTTCTTAAATTTTAACAAGAAAAAAAAACCAAAGAAATATAGTTTTTAAGCTCTAAAATTATTTACCTTTCTTAAATTTTACTTTTACAAATTCGTCCTTAATGCCAAAGAAATTTTATAACAGAGTCCAAACGACTGTACGTCTAAAAAATTAGCAGAACTCTTACGTCATTTCGAGCGTCGCCGCTTATATACTGACGTTTCACGCGACCGTGCGATTTTGGGGCAATTTCTGTGCGACCGAACAGCACGCGGGAAAAAATGACAATTGACCAATCACCAAAAATCGGCGATTTACTTTACAAATTTCCTAATAATGAATGTTAAAATTAGATTTTAACACAAATTTATTGCATTATAATTAAAGACAAAATTTACTCATACTTTGAATACGAAAAATAACATTACTGTAAAAGTTCTAAAAGTATCGACCAATGAAATCGGTTGTTACTCATTACTTCGTTTTATCGAAAGATAGCACACTACGAAGGAACGTGTGCGGTTATGTAGTGACAAATGCCAAAAATGTCGTATTTAAGCCAATTATTATGGTTGAAATTACTGATTCTCGGATTCTACAACGTTTAGAGAATTGAACATATAAGTAAGTCATGTTGCCATGCAAAAATAACGATGTAAATAGGTTGAGTCGTACATTGACACTTCACGGGGAACATGTCAAAGTTTTGAAAACATAAAAAAAATACAACATAGTTTATAAATTACAATAATTATTGGAATCTGTTCATAATTCCGCAACCAATCGGTTACAACATAATATATTTATATTTCAGCATAGATAAAAAATCAATAAAAGCAACATTATAAGTCGAACCAATTAACAATAATATTCCTGAATACACATCACAAGTCAAAATTCAGTTTGTTTCAATACCCCCCTCTTTCATATTTGTGTCCCCACAAATAGATAAAATGACTTAATCTTTGATCAAAAATCGATAAATTGGGATGATAATAGACAATTTAATCTATTAGTAGTAATACTTAAAAAAAATAATGACAAAAATTTGTTAGAAGAAAAGAAAAAAATCAAGAAACCCCATACTACAAACCATTCAGCAGCTAGTTCAACCCAATATGAAATTTTGCTGTAGATGCTAACTAATTTACCTTTCCTACTCTTAGTTTAAGTTATGGTATTAAATTTGAATGTAATATAAACAACAATAAACATTTCAATTAAAAAAAAAAACTAATCATCAACCAAAAAAAACCCAGTTATTTTGACATAAAAAAAAATACTTATAATACCAAATGTTTTTTTTTTATACTAGTACCAATTGTGGTCATATAATGTATGTAATTTGAAATAATTGTTTCATAAATTAGCAATAAAATTTCCAAAAATGTTCATTAATAGAATGTTTATTTCCTGGCTCTGTTGTTGAATGGTCCTCTGGGTCTTCTCATTGGTGACCTTGATCTAGCACGCTGAACTCTAGATGGTACTCTATACGATGGTGGTGACGAAAGCTTCTGGATCTCATCTGCCTGCTTTCTTACTACTGAACGCAGACCAGTTACTTGTGCAGTTAAATTTACCAGTTCCTTTCTAGTTTCCTGTTGTTCCTTAATCAAACTTTCGTGATGTTTTATAATTAGTTCCTTCATTTCATCTAATGACTTGGTAAAAAAAGAAAGTGGAATGATATCCTTAGTTGAAGTAGATGAGGTGGAAGAAGAGGATGATGAGGAAGAAGATGATGAGGAAGACGATGACGATGGTGGCTTTGGTTTAGTTTCCTCTTTCCCTAGTGGAATCATTTCCCACTCTAGTGATGGATGTACGATAGGAGAGGGAGGCACCTCTGGTGTTGATTCTATAGCAAACTCCATTTCTACCTCCCTCTGTAATATCCTCCTTATAGGGGTTGATAGTGGCGAACTTAATAAAATTGGTGTCGATGGTGGTGTCTCAGTTGCTGGTCCTGTAAGTTGAATCCGAGTAGGAGTATTGAGTGTAGGTTCTGTAGATTGAGTAGGTGTAGGTGTACTCTCAACCAAAGGAACGGGGCCAAAAGTTGGTATATGGACCCTCTGTCTCTGAACCTTTCGGTTGAGAGCCTCCTCCCGTGGCAGTTTTATGAAGTCTGTTCCTTCCACCAACATGACAGGAGATTTGTTAATTTTTCGATATGCCTCCTCTCCTGTCCATCTACCACTAGCGATCACCTGTCCTCGCTGGATTTGGTGTGGCCGAAAATGACGAACATGTTTGATCAAGTCATTCCACTGCTGGCATCTGAACAAACAAAGACTGCAGTAATAGGGCACATCAGTCAAGGTAAAATGGGTTTTCATGATGTGTCCTATTACCCGATATTTTTGCCCAATATATACGTCCCTCTCATCACCCTTACATCTCATGCACTTATAAAGTCTCCTGATATTCACTTTGGTAACCACCTCCGACATCCTGAAATACAAGGTTGGGTATAAGGATCTCCTATTAAAAGCTTAAATGGTTTGAAACCCAAACACTGTTAATCATCACTGTTGTCTAGTATTTCTAATTTATGGGATGGCACCCTTACCTTGCCAATCAGTTATTTGATATAAATTAGTTTGGTCTTCTCATGGAAAAAAATGAGCTTTGTCAAAAATTATGATCAATAATCATCATGAAAAGAAAGTGGAACTATACATAAAAACAAAATCTCTACAGGTCATCCAAAAACAAAAATTTACAATATTATTTTTTTTTCTGCAAAGATTGCGAATTTTTAGTCTCTTTTTTTTTTTCTGTCAACTCATGTGATGTTGTCCACTAGGATTTTATTTATCTTATTACAAAAATAATGAAAAAAAATATTACTTTCAATTGGTGGGAAAAAAATTTGTTTTCGAGATAATTGACCTCATAGCAATGTTTATCTAAGATTTAAACTTTTAAATCTTTTAGAAATTGAATGTTAATGGTCAATCAATTTTTCTTTCTCTTAGACATAGCAATTTCAACAGATTTCATCCCTTTAGGAATATTGCAGTCTCTGTAATGTTTTAGTTTGTCGTGGTTGACAATTTTCATAGTGCCTTGACCATCCAATTGCATTTTGTAGTTAAGATCACTCAACTTCTGTAATATTAGGCAAGGTCCGAGGTACAAGGGCTGTAATTTCTGGCAAACTCCTTCTTTCCTACTCTCATTTAAATACCATACTTTGTCATATTCCGCATATGAATTTAACTTTGCTTTTATGTCGTAAAGGTCTTTTCTTCTCTTTGCATTTACTTGCAGGTTCTTGCGAGCCACCACATGTGCTCTTTGCATTCTTTCCCTGATCTTTTGTGTATGGGCTGCCTCTTTTTCTGTTTCTTCACCTCCAGTTATCCCTTTCCTTTGGTTGATAATTTCAAATGGAAGGGTAACTTCTCTGCCCAGCATCATAAGGTTAGGAGTCAAACCTGTTGACTCGTTTGGGCTAGATCTGTAGGCTCCTGCTAAGCAACCTAGATTTATATCCCAATTGGTCTGTTCTCCTCGTAAGTAGGATTTTATCATACCTATTAGTGTCCTATTAAATCTTTCAACCTGGCCATTGCATTTAGGATTCCTTGGACTAGTTCTAGTTTTCCTGATTTCTAAGATCTTGCATAATTCTTGAAATATCCCGCTTTCAAAATTTCGACCCTGATCGGAATGAATGGCAAGTGGACATCCAAATCTACAAACAACTTCATTCAACATTGTTTGAGCACAGGTAACAGCAGTCTGGTCTGGAACTGCAAAAATTTCAACCCACTTCGTGAAATAATCTGTAATGGTCAGGATGTATTTGTTACCTCTTGGTGTAACAGGCAAAGGACCTAACAAATCTGTTCCCAGCCTATCTAATGGCGCTCCCACAGGCATACTTCCTAGTGGTGCTTTACTGGACTTGTGTGGAGGTTTATTCGCCCCACATATTTCACACTGACTTATCCAAATACTAATATCCTCTCTCATCTCATACCAGCAATATCTCTGAGACAGCTTCTCCTTAGTTTTCTTTTTCCCAAGGTGTCCAGATATTACGGAGTCATGCATATATTTAAGGATTTCCTTTCTAAGCCGAAAAGGAACTATGAATTGATTGTAGCTTTCCACACCATCTTTTCTGTGGAATTTCTTGAACAAGAGTTCATCTGTGATCTCCAGGGAATCCCACAGATACCAATAATGACGCGTAGTTGGACTATCTTTCACTAATTCAACTCGATCAGGACGGTAGCCACATTCTTTCCATCTAAAAATTGGTCCAATATCTGGGTCATCTTTTTGAATTGATTGTAGCTCTTTACGGGAATAACCATTATTCCATGGAGTCCAGGTGTTTTCTCCTGTACTTTGTTTTCTCGTTTTTACGACACATACTTTGTCAACTTCATTTGGTATATCAGATTGGTCAGGTTGTAAAAGGTTTTCAGTAAAAGGTACAGGAATGGACATTGAGCTAAACATGTCCTGAGCCCTCTTTTTGCATTTCTTGCATGGACCACATTTCAAGTACTCTAAATTATCAGTGAGTGGACAGTCACAATCTCTTGGGTTAAAGCACCGAGACATGGTGTCAGCATTTCCATGTTTTGGTCCAGCTCTGTATTCTACAGAGAAATCAAATGCAGACAAAATCTCAAGCCATCTAGCGATTCTTCCTTTAGGTTTCTTTAAACTAAAAAGCCAGATTAAGGCCTGGTGATCTGTTCGAACACAGAATTTTCTGCCCAAGAGATATTGACGATAGTATTCTATGAAATAGCGTACAGCAAGGAGTTCTTTATCAGTAATGCAATAATTTCTCTCGGCTTTATTCAGTGTACGGCTACCATAAGCAATAACCCTCAGCTGTCCATCCTGAAATTGACTGAGAACTGCACCAATAGCTGTATTACAAGCATCTGTATCCAGATAAAATCCACCTTCATCCTTGGGAAAGCCCATTATCTCTGTACTGGTAAAAGCTAACTTCAGTCGTTCAAAAGCCTTGCTGCATTCATCTGTCCAAGTAAATGCTTTTGATGTCTTTGTTAAGTCGGTCAAAGGTCTAACTAAGATGGAAAAGTCCTTGATAAAGCGTCTATAATAGCTCCCCATTCCCAAGACCTGTCGCACTTCAGTTACTGTCTTGGGAGTAGGCCGAGCTAATATTTTTGCAATATTGTCTGGGTTGGGCTGTACTCCTTTCTCAGAAACTACGTGTCCCAGAAAAGTGACTTCTTTTCGTAACAGCTGACATTTTTCAGGTTTAAACTTTAAACCCGCCTTAGACATCCTATCTAAAACTGTCTCCAGTCGTTTCATATGATCATTAAAGTTGTCACTAAAAACGATTACGTCATCCAAGTATATTAGGCAAGATTGCCATTGCAACCCGTTAAGTACCATTTCCATTAGACGTTGACAGGTTTTGGGTCCATTGCAAACACCAAATGGCATAGCTAGAAATTCAAATAAACCATACCTGGTGACAAAGGCGGTTTTTGGGACATCTTCCCGTTTTACTGGTATCTGATGATAACCATTAGTCAGGTCGAAAGTACTGAATAAGGTTGACCCACGTACAGTATCCAAACAGTCCTGGATACGTGGCAAAGGAAATGCGTCCTTTACTGTAACCGCATTTAACCGCCGGTAATCGACACATGGTCTAATCTTCCCGTTTTTCTTTACCACTAATACAAGCGGACTGGACCAAGGTGAGTTCGATTTCTGTATAATGCCCTGTTCATACATCTCAGAAACAACCTTTTTTTCCTCACCTGCAACGGCCATGGGTACTCGCCTAGGTAGTAGCTTGATAGGCTTAGAATCGCCGGTGTCAATAGTATATTCTATCAAGTTTGTCCGTCCTAAGTCTGATTCATGTTTAGAAAAAGCCTGGCTGTACTTCGCCAAAAGATTAGCTATATCTTCCTGTTCTTGTTCAGTGCGATCCTCAGTTGCTTGATTATATAAATCGACCAAGTGTAGCGGAACCACTCCACCTTTTCCTCCATCGGTTGTTCCCTTTTTGGAGATACTCCTAATGATACCTGTATTGGTTTGCCATGTTACAGGGTTTGCTTGTGATAATTTTATTCTGCGGACACTACAATAATTGTTCAATTCTTCACTATCTTCCGTACTAAATAAGGTAACTGGTTCAGCAAGAACTGGTTCAGCTTCACCAAGAACAGCATGCTGTTCTATCTAGACCTCATGATCAAAAGGGTTCATTAGTCTCACCTGATTGGTGACATTGTGACTAATTTCAACAAGACAAGCAGCCATAGCAACAGGATACCTTTGTTCAAAGAACGGGGATGGTTCTAATAAATAATTCTGAGGCCCCTCTAGGTTATCATCATCAAATTTATCGACAAATACTTCTACTATAACTTCGCTGCGAGGAGGGATGTAAAAATCATCTGCAGACCTTACTTTTCTTACAATTTCACTTTGGCCAATTTGAATGCAAGGTATAGTTGTTCCATTCAACAGTATTTCACCTTTAGTCAATTTAATATCAGCAGGACCCCCTGGTCCCTTCATCAAAATGTCAAGCCCAAGAAGGGCATCATCCTCAATATCTGCGACAATCAACTCTCTTTCCATTGTTAATTGTCCTAGATTAATAGAGAACATAGCTTTACCAAGCTCAACCAATGTACAAGATTTCTTTAACTGTGGTTGTTTGTCCCTAGGGATTTGCTTAAAGGCTTTTGTGGAAATAACAGTTCTCGCTGCACCAGTATCTGCAGTGAACATAATCCTCCTGCCCTGCACCGCACCCTCAATATAAACACCATCACTTCTAGTCAACTGTCGACCGACAACATCTAATTTACTTGGCAAATTACATTCCTTTTCGGAATCATCAGTTCTAGGATCCGAAATAGGCTTATTCCCTAATGAAACTTCATTGTCTACATCTGTTACATTATCATCTTTTTCTAAACAAATTACTTCAATACTGTTGTTAGGAACAAATTCTTCTGCTTTAATATTCAATTGCTGACCTTTAACATTTACATCAATAACAGGTGGGGTCATCTCCCGGTCAGCGGAGTTGACCCTCTCTAGTTTAAAGCAAAGCCCCCATAAGGACGGCCATAAGCCGGACCTGCATTTGTCTTTTCTATCTCCTTACTATCCCTTAAATAGTTGGTTCTTGATTCTTGACCATTTCTGTTGTTGCCCCTATCTGAGTATCGTTCTGTCCTACCGGTACTCTGGCAGTTTCGAGCTATATGCCCTGGCTGATTGCATGAGAAACAGGTAACTGGTTTTCTGGATCCAATTGGATTCCAGTTGGTATTACTTGCCGGAGCCCTATTTTGATTTTGTCTGGCTGCATTATATAAGTGATTCCCAGTTTCCTTTACTTTGAACATTTCCTCAAATATTTCCCTAAGATCTTGCTTATTGCAAATTACGATACCTGTCTTTTCCGAGTCACTTTCCACCTTTAGAGTAGTGAGCTCACTTCTATCTGATTTCTCATTATCCTGGACATCTTGGAATTTATCTGGGTTGACCTTGGAGTCCTTTGGATTGGTATTTCTTATCTGTCTAACCACTCTCTTATGATTATCTTCTTGGTGATTAGGATTTTTCATTGTCTCTGTATAAATTATCGCTTCCTGGACGGCTTCGTCTATACTTCTCGGTTCTTTGTTCAGCTCAATATGGATTCTAGCTTTATAATCCTGAAGGCCAAGGAGAAATCTTTGTATCAAATCTTCCTGTCTTGTTTTATTATCCCTATTTCTGTATGCTTTATCATAAAGCCTCTTTAACTCTGCCGCATACTTTTCTGGGCTTTCTATACTATTTTGTTTCCTTCGGTTAAATTGTAGCCTGTATGTTCGAGCATGCTCGATTATACCAAATCTACTCTTTAATTCTTTGGTAAGTTTATGGTAGTTTTTAAGGGTACGTGCAGCTAATTCGTCAAATGCAAAATCACCAGCATCACCTTGCAGCCTAGGCAATAATTCCTGTAGTTTGTCAGTCTCGTCCCAACCTTTAAGCTCAGCTACGGCCTCGAAACGGTGATACCAAACTTCCCATTTCTCTATTCCAGTGAAAGCTGGCAATCTTATAGAGTGATTATCTTTAGTTTTGCTTCTAAATATTCGACTGGTGTCTACACTGTGGCAGTCTGAACTGTTATCAGACTCCATGTCATCTAAGTCAGAAGATTCGCTGCCTGATCCACTATCAATTTGCTGTCTTATTTTACGTGATCTGGCGACCACTGATCTTCTTGAACTATTAGTAATACTTTTGGCTTGCGTAGGGAGACTTTGTGGTGATTTTCGGTCAAGATCCCTATCTTTGAACCGGCTTCCCTTCATAAATGCAGTTTGAATTGTCGTCACTAGTTGCATTGTCATGTCCTGAATGGCACCCTTTAACATTCCATACAATCCAGTGACGTTATCTCCTTGTGCGCCCTCATCTGTGACCTCAGGTTTGGGTGTGTGATCTCTATTTGGTATTTGTTTTCTTGTTACAAGTCTTTTACTACGTCTTAACGTAGGATTACTTGGTCTAGTCACCTTGACTTGAAAACTTGTACTAGGTAGGATTTCGGGAGTTTTCATTACCATAGTTTTATCAACGTCCTCTATGTCTTCTTCAGACAAGCAGGTGCTTTCTGTACTCTCTTCTGCCAGTTTTGTCTCACCAGTGAGGTATTGGTCACTGTCATACAAGTCAGTTTCATGGTCACATGTGTCTTTAGACCTGCCCATAAGTGGATTCCTTCTTTTAACCATTACTGCTATCTCAGTGTTTAATACTCTCAAAACAAAAGGTTCGTATCACAGGACACACTCAAAAAGAATGAATCCCGCCGAGGATGCCAAAAATGTGTAGCGCGCTAGGGGTGGAAAAAATAGCGGTTGACCCCTTTGATATCTTCAAACTTCTCTTTTAAAGTACTCCCGAGTACCTGTCTAACCCAGGGTCACTAAAGTTCCTTTGCAGTCTATGGGAGATAACTCACACAAATAAATGATTCAGAAAGGTTAATGATTTATTATCTGCATAAATAATTATATTTCATTTACAAACTGTCAAATTACACACTGCAGTTGAGACAATACAACTATCTAGTGTCAACAATATTGAATATCAACTAGAATTATTACTGGATACTTATAATCAAAATTTCCTAACTTCCAAAAATAAGATTGGTTTATAAAACAAATTCAACTGTCAGTGTCCACAAATATGGCTATTGGACAGTTTACTTTAATAATGGACAAACTATCCACTTAATTTATCCAAACATTCCTACTGAGATCAATAACTTGAAGTGATATTAAAAGAATAATTGATGCATTAAATGAACATATTTACATCAGAATTGGAATATGGTAGTTCCAGGTAATTTGAAATGAAATGATGATAGTTCCCAATTAAAATCTGAGATACTATCTACCTTAGGTGATTAACAATGCTGGATAACAATTTAGCAGTGTTCTGTATAGCTACTTATGCTATACATGTGAACAATGATGTTTCTAAACATGTATGATTTAATTAGTTGAATAACAATTTAGCAGTGTTCTGTATAGCTACTTATGCTATACATGTGAACAATGATGTTTCTAAACATGTATGATTTAATTAGTTGAATAACAATTTAGCAGTGTTCTGTATAGCTACTTATGCTATGCATGTGAACAATGATGTTTCTCAACATGTATGATTTAATTAGTTGAATAACAATTTAGCAGTGTTCTGTATAGCTACTTATGCTATACATGTGAACAATGATGTTTCTAAACATGTATTATTTAATTAGTTGAATAACAATTTAGCAGTGTTCGGTATAGCTACTTATGCTATACATGTGAACAATGATGTTTCTAAACATATATTATTTAATTAGTTGAATAACAATTTAGCAATGTTCTGTATAGCTACTTATGCTATACATGTGAATAATGATGTTTCTAAACATGTATTATTTGATTACAAGTAGTTGAATAACAATTTAACAATGTTCTGTATAGCTACCTATGCTACACAGGTGAACAATGAGGTTTCTAAACATATATTATTTAATTAGTTGAATAACAATTTAGCAATGTTCTGTATAGCTACCTATGCTATACATGTGAACAATGATGTTTCTAAACATGTATTATTTAATTAGTTGAATAACAATTTAGCGGTGTTCGGTATAGCTACTTATGCTATACATGTGAACAATGATGTTTCTAAACATGTATTATTTGATTACAAGTAGTTGAATAACAATTTAACAATGTTCTGTATAGCTACCTATGCTACACAGGTGAACAATGAGGTTTCTAAACATATATTATTTAATTAGTTGAATAACAATTTAGCAATGTTCTGTATAGCTACCTATGCTATACATGTGAACAATGATGTTTCTAAACATGTATTATTTGATTACAAGTAGTTGAATAAAAATTTAGCTAGATCCTGTATTGACAACCTAAGCCAATAATATGGGTCTGATGTTGAAAATGATTATGTTGAGACAGACTAATATATTTGGTTAAGTCCTGTATTAACAACTTATGCTAACAATGTGGACCTAAGACTTCAAAAATTAATCTGGTATGTTAGATTAAATTATCTTCTGTTAACTGGAAAAAAAAACTATTTAAAACATAAAGTTCTTATATAGAACTATACCCATTTATCAACCTTTTAAGAATATTGGTGTAGAAGAATCATAAATATTACTTATGTTGACTGTAGCTGGATTTCTAAATTTATTTAGAAATATGTGCACAGTAATAAAATTTAACTCCTATTCTATTTTAAGCTCAAACATTATTAAAAAAAAAAAACCCAAAGAAATATAGTTTTTAAGCTCTAAAATTATTTACCTTTCTTAAATTTTAACAAGAAAAAAACCCCAAAGAAATATAGTTTTTAAGCTCTAAAATTATTTACCTTTCTTAAATTTTACTTTTACAAATTCGTCCTTAATGCCAAAGAAATTTTATAACAGAGTCCAAACGACTGTATGTCTAAAAAATTAACAGAACTCTTACGTCATTTCGAGCGTCGCCGCTTATATACTGACGTTTCACGCGACCGTGCGATTTTGGGGCAATTTCTGTGCGACCAAACAGCACGCGGGAAAAAATGACAATTGACCAATCACCAAAAATCGGCGATTTACTTTACAAATTTCCTAATAATGAATGTTAAAATTAGATTTTAACACAAATTTGTTGCATTATAATTAAAGACAATATTTACTCATACTTTGAATACGAAAAATAGCATTACTGTAAAAGTTCTAAAAGTATCGACCAATGAAATCGGTTGTTACTCATTACTTCGTTTTATCGAAAGATAGCACACTACGAAGGAACGTGTGTGGTTATGTAGTGACAAATGCCAAAAATGTCGTATTTAAGCCAATTATTATGGTTGAAATTACTGATTCTCGGATTCTACAACGTTTAGAGAATTGAACATATAAGTAAGTCATGTTGCCATGCAAAAATAACGATGTAAACAGGTTGAGTCGTACATTGACACTTCACGGGGAACATGTCAAAGTTTTGAAAACATAAAAAAAATACAACATAGTTTATAAATTACAATAATTATTGGAATCTGTTCATAATTCCGCAACCAATCGGTTACAACATAATATATTTATATTTCAGCATAGATAAAAAATCAATAAAAGCAACATTATAAGTCGAACCAATTAACAATAATATTCCTTAATACACATCACAAGTCAAAATTCAGTTTGTTTCAATATCTTAGTACCCGTGATTAAGTAGTATATGCTAGGACATTTTAGTCACCCCAAAAACCCGTGGCGTTGTGGCGTCCCCATATATGGATAGACCCCGCCCATATGCCATATAAGGGCATAACACCACCCCCGAAACTGACGTCACAACAAACTTGAAATTCCTATATGGTCATGATGACACTCTCGTCGTAGTATGACTCATGCTGAAAACATTCCCCGCACCACGACGACCAAATATGGTCCCCCTCGTTGGAATATGATTCATCACATTTCGCCGTCCCGAGCGCATGATGACTCAAAACGGAAGGGTTACATCCATATTGATATGTTTTCACCAATCAAAAACGGCCAACAGGCGTATTAGAGAAAACTGGTTCAAAATTGATATCATCATCAATTCACATAACCCCTCCCCCTTTTTTTTTTCCTACTACAGATTCAATGAAATCCAAGACTTGTGTTAACCCGCACACAATCAAAAAGCATTAACATACTGATATTTTTATTCACACTCATTTTTTTTTAAATTCATGTTTTTAACCCTTAAAATTCTAAATGTTTGATTAAAAAAAAGACGCTTAGATCCATATCGTTCAAATAGGAAAAGTCAATTACGATTTTGACATTGATATCCCACGCGCTATGGTCATGTGTTTTTAATTCATCAGATGATAACAAGTACATCGGTTTATTTTTAATCTACACACGGACACCAGACATATCAAATATACATCGCACGCACTGACCATTTATCTTGACCCGAAATGATAAATACGCATGTACTATAAACATAATGTCAGCGTAAACCTCGACAGATATCATAATTGAAGAGCGTAATTACGTAGATGTTTTAATTGCTAAATGTCTTTAATTGGGTGTTAATTAATGATTATATACTAAGAGTAATAATTACCTTTTAGAATAATAACGCGTAAAAACAGAGCTTGACCTTAGAAAACCCTCTAACTTCAGCATCGTCTGCATTGAGGATTAAATTTCAATTGATCTGACCTCGAGGAACCCCTTGATTTGCTATGTGTTACTGATAAACCACTAGAGTTAATTGATTCCATGAATGTGTCTGTAGCAAAGCAAAAAAATGTTACACACGACTTTTCTTTAATTATTATCGAAGGCTATATAGCGATGATTAACTCGACTGATAAGATCTCCACGCGTGTTTCATGTAGTATCGTGGTCATTTTTTATCGTGCTTAGTCAATGTTACCGAATTACGACATAAATTGGTATGGCTCTTTGATGTTTCTGGATAGTGGTAATCTGACGTTTGTCTTTTCAAAGGGAGGTATTTTGTTGCGGATTGAGAGTTTGTAAACCGAGGGAAATAACGTTATTCGGTATATACGTTCGATCAGAGTTTATAAACCAAGGGAAACAACTTTATTCGGTGTGTATGTTCGATGAGAGCGGGGGAGATAACTCAATGTGTATGTTCAAAGGGAAGTAATTATACGTTTCCAGTAGGGTTAAACGTATTCAAAGGGAAGTAACTCTGAGCATAACACAACGACACGATTTCGTTTGTATCATTTATTACGTATAATACATTTTATTATAAAGACACGGCAATGCTCGACAATATACAATAGTCGTTTTAACACGATTTCGTTCGTTTATTAAGTACAATACATTCTATAACGGGGACATTTACAATGCATGACAATATACAATTTTAACAGTTCGATTGTTTATTAAGTTCAATACATTCTATCATAAGAACAATGCATGACAATATATAATGTTAACAGTTAGATCTTAAAATTTTGTCCTCGTTTCCTTCTAAATCAACGGTGGAAAACTCTTTCACTATGTCCGGCAGCTCCATTCATCGATGTCTCCGTTTGAAGTAGTACAGGCAATACAGTCCGCAGGTGTCGATGTCGGGTTGGATTCGAGACGAACAGTAGTAGTATTGCGGTCCGTTGACGATCAGGACGTTGGCGAAACGGCGGTGATACCTCTCCGGTGCGTTTCCCTGCGAATCGAAAAATTCGGCGAGTCCCACGAGGGGAAAGTGAAACGCCACCCAATGACTTCCGCCACGGTCGCACGTGTCCAGGGGCGGATCCAGAGACTCTGTTGACGGGGGGGGGGGGGGCTCAGTTATGGAGCAGTATTTTCAATAATTAATGGAACCAACTGTTGTCCCAATGCGGTTCTGGCGTGTAGGTCGGTAAACCTTGTTTTCATTTCATTTAGCGTACAGTAGAGAAAAGGTACAGTTATTGACTTCCTAAAGTAGTCTTCCGGACTCTGCTTCAACATTATCTCTCATTATTTGTCTTCCGCATATTCTAGGTTTTTTAGCCTCTACATGTATGTCTAGCAGTTCACATATTTTAGCACTCCTCTCAAAACACTAGTGGTTGAATTGTTCAACATTTGCTCTGCAGTCTAGTGAGCTCTGAATTAAATTTACGCTTGTTAAGGCTTTGCCTATGTCAAGTGATCTCTCTTGTAGTGATCTTGTAGAGGACCTTTGTAAGTTGGAATAACTTGTGTCCGATCCAAATGTTATATATTTAACAATAAAATAAGTTTAATCTAAATCTAGTGATCTGCTGAGCCCTTTCTTAAAAGCCAGGCACATTTGAACAATAACAATGGTTACGACAAAATCAAAGTTGCAAATGGAATTCAACAAAGAAGTTACATCAGCTTCTTCTGGTCTGGTGTATGTGTGTTTTGACAGTTTTGTAAAGTGCTCAAGGGTTTGAGCAATAGCAGGGGGGAAATCTAATTTAAGTCTATTTTATTTCTAATTAATTTTAATTATTTTATATGTATTTATATTTTCATTTAGAGTTTAAAATATGCTGTATTCATATATTTTCAAAACGGAAGCTTGTATTTTTTTATTTTTATTTTTATGTAATACAGCAACATTTGCCTTTAATTTTTTTGTGAAAATAAATGATATTTAAAAAAGAATTTCTTTGAAAGAGCCTCAATTTACAGGTGTTGGTGGTTATACCTATATGAAATTGTGACACTAGACATGTTTACATAACGGTTTAAGACAATACCTGATTAATTGGTATTTTGACAATACATTCATAAAAACTTCAAATAAACTTGAAAATTTGATTTAGCATAATTACTTATAATTACCTCTTTGAAGATTAATTCAATGCAAAGAAATTAATTTGTATTTTCTTTTACTTTCATCACACAGATCGAAACCATTCGATTAAAAGCCATATCGTGACGTTAACTAGCCTTGAAAAGCGTATGTTAATATATGTGCTAAAAAAGTACATTATAATGAACAAGATACTCTGTATTATGAAATAGTATATCAAAGGACAAGTGGAAGAATAGTTTGAAGATATTAAAAAGGTAATAAGTAATAAGTAAATCGAAGGAGGACAGACAACAAAATGATCAATAGAAAAAGAACGAAGCGAAAAAAACAACGATCTACAAAACATTACAAAGAAAACTAGACATTAAGCAACAGGAACCACACTACAGTCCGGGAGTGAACTCAAGCGTGCGGAAGTGTAAGCAGATCTTGCTCCTTACGTGCCACCCGTCGTGTTACTCTTGTTTACTACTCGGTGATAAATCATGAATAATGGGGACCGTAAAGGGCTGACTTAACCACTAGAAACCCTTGATTTATTAGCTTCCTTGTTAGCAGAAACCTTCTTTCAAGATAATCATGATAGGAACCACAGGCGGTGGAATATAGGATCAACTAAGAGATATATCCTCCATATGCATTTGCTGCTGGAATTTTGTTATATGGAAAGTCCACAATGGGAAAATTGAAATCATCTCTTATGTCGCTTAGTGTCGATCTTTACGGTCCTCACTGTCAATTTCGAGACGTATGTGAAGGTATGAAGCAGACTAAGCTGTATCTGTGGCTTCCTTTATTTCAAATCTAACGGGATAGATGCGATGATCACATGATTTACATTTCATCATATCAATGAATTGTTCTAATGTCAAATATTAACGGATGATGAAGAAACGGATGATATACCTGTAATTCACATAAATAGTGGTAAATAAACTGGTTTCCATGCATTTGGCAATAATCATTGTCAAAGTTGAAAGTCTGAATAAATGTTTATATTTGCAATATACATTGTTATAAATATCTCAGTGGTCATGAATATATTACAGTTCATTTGAGTAATTGATAAAGATAAAAAAAAAGAAAAAAAAAGACAGATTTTCACCAACATGTGTTTAAAAATATTGATATATGGCACGAACATAAAAATAATTAAAAAACACAGTAACATGATTGCTTGCATTCATAGTTCCAATAAGTTTTAATGTTGCTTCACATGTGTTTCCATACAGATGGTCAGTAGCCGTCATACTTATTTCTGTATTTCCGAAAATGTATTCTACCGATACATACCGCTCTTCTTCGGACGGGAAAGGAATTTCAATTTCTGCTGTTCCAATCAAAACACAACCATCTTCATCAATGTACATAGGTTTCTCTTTGGTGGAGGCATAAATGTTAATAGTCATTGCTTTTTGATTTGGTGTAGCGGTGGAATAACGACGACTGATTTTAGTTCCGATTTTGTTCGTGATTGTCGGGATCAAACAATCTATTAACATCTGTTCCATATGAAAAACGCATGACCCGAGATACAATGTAGTCTGGTTTGTGCCCAAACAAAACTGCACCCTTTAAGACGGACAAGCCTGCTTCCTCTGGGATAATGATGCACTTATTTGGAAAGTTTCTTTTCATTGCCGATTGAACTAGGGGGCATTCAGCAAATCCACCAACAAAAAGAAGAAGAGGAACGTCTTTAGCTGCCGGCTTTTTCAGTACATCTTTGACCAAGGAGACGATGTTGTTTATAGTTTTATCAAACAATGATTTTATGACGTCTGCGTCTACTCTCATGTTATCTCCCCGGAGTGCAATGTTACTGACAAATGGCGAAGACTGAATCATAGAACTAAGGGATTCGCTTTGATGACTTTCACAAAGCTAATTGATTGTAGCACATGGAATTGTGAAGTTCACCTTGCCTGTAGTGTCTGTTTCTATTTTACGTTTGACCGTTTCAAATTCTCGAAGTAAATCTAAGTACGCTGTTGGATCCTGTTGTTTTAACAAACCAATCAATGGTGCTCCAAGTATTTTGATGATCATCTGGATGAAATCATTATCAATGGACGTTCCAGCACAATCGCCGCCGCTGGCATGACAAAGCTCTTTAAGGTGTCCATTTGATATTTTCTCATGCACTGTTATATCAGCAGTACCACCTATTGAAATTAATAAAACAGTAAAGCAGCAGTGTTGAGATATATGTAAAATACTTAATACAAATACAATAAAAAAGTTTCTTGTTTGCTACATAATGCACATTATGTTCTTTAGTAATGAGCACTAAATTAATCAGAATGCAACTTTTGTTACACATACCTTTTGTGTTATGTGTTACAAAGACAATTGATTAAGCGCTAGTGTTCAAACAAATATCATGCAATTGATAAACAACACATATGTTTGACGTAGTCACTATTCCGTACTCCTTTTCACGAATAACAATGGAGCATAATCAGTTTACCTTTCACCTATACCGTTTTTGTGGGATTTCTTTTGCTTGACCGTTTCAAATTCTCGAAGTAAATCTAAATATGCTGTTGGATCCTCTTGCTTTAGCAATGTAATGATTGATGGTCCAAGTATGTTGACGATCATCTGGATTAAAGCATTATCAATGGAAGTTCCACCACAATCTCCACCGCTGGCATGACAAAGTTCTTTGAGGTGTCCATTTGATATTTTTTCATGCACTGTTATATCAGCAGTACCACCTATTGAAATGAATAAAACCGTCATGCAGCAGTGTTGAGATAAATGTAAAATACTTAATACATACAAAATAGAAATATGTCTTGTTTGCTAGCACTATGAACATTATGTTCTTTAGTTATGAGCACTAAGCTAATCAGAATGCAACTTTTGTTACACATACCTTTGGTGTATTATTTTATGTGTTAAGGAGTCATTTAAGTAAAAGCTAGTGTTCAAACAAATATCAATTCCGTACTCCTTTTCACAAATTACAAGACGGGTGCCACTCATGGAGCGTAATCTGTTTACCTTTTTTTCGGGTTGTTGACTGATTTTGTCTGTTTATATACTTATGAGTTTAGGCTTTCCCTTTGTAAGATTGTTCGGAGTTCGGTAATTTTGTTATTACCCTTATTTCACCTATGCCGTTTTTGTGGGATTTCTTTTGCTTAATTTTTATTTTTGTCTTTTTGTTCGTTTTCATTTAGCCATTGTATCATCTTCCCGTGTTCGATTTACGGCTTCCGATTGTTCATTTGGTATCGTCAAACGCGAGGACATGCGAAGGTTATTTATTTTACATATTAAGGAAACGCTCGATAACTATGCTTCATTTTCGGTATACTTGGATATATTAACCATTTGATATAAATAGTTGAATGCAATTATTTCCCTGTGTTGAACATAGTTTAAATATTAAAAACCAATACATTAATAAAGAATACAATGCCTCAACATAGTTAATATTTGCTTTTTTTTTTAGATAACTTCATATAAAGAATAAGTTGTGTGCATAGTGCAATAATAATGATTAGTTTCAAATTAGGACTCAATGTAAATCATTCGAAAATATACTATACCTCCTAGATCAATCACCATATATTTTTGCCCTGTTCCTGCCATGGTAAAGCCTTCCGAAGCCCCAGTTAGTTTCTCATTTGGCAAATATTGACAGTGAATTGATGTAGCTTCTGGTTCCAGAGCAATACATAGTTGGTCATGGTTAATTCCAGCCTATTAATAATAAAGCTATAAGTACCAAGATTAAAATAAATATTGGACTCTAAATCTTCACCCCAATATTTTTGGTGGAGTCCATGTTGCTCATAGTTTTAGTTTGTTGTGCTGTTCTATTATGTGTATTTACGTTCTGAGTTCCGTGTTGTGATGTTCGTTACGATATTTGCATAAAAACTATGTTCGTTTCGTCTTTTCCGCCAGTTGTTTGTAGGAGGGCTTATGTCTTATTTACGTTATTTGTGTTTGTTTGCGTATATTGGCGTCAAACACATATTGTGTTGTTTTTTGTGCTTGTTTTCTTCGTCTTGTGTGCCATATGTTGCCAGTTTCTCTGGATTGTTGGCTTCTTCATTTATCATTGCCCTTTGGTGTTCTCTAACGTTTATTTTCATTAGTTGTTATTGTGAGTATAGCACTAAATGAATTAATGTTACTTTAGAAAGCCTGTTGTGAATTAAAGTTAGACGGAAATTATATCGACAATAAACGTACATTATAGCCAAATATAAAATGCATTTGCATGATCTTTGTTGAGCTTTTCTGTCCAGTTTCGCAGCTAGAGCAAGCGAATTTATATTTTCTGACAAGTACGTATATTGTGTTTATCCTGCAATATCAAAGATCAGAAACAAACGTCGTTCTCATAGTTTTTAACGGTGTCCTTTATGAAGTCCATGCTCATACTTTTACCATTTGTTACTGTCGCTTAGGATGAATCAGCAAAGCAATATATCAGTCAGTGACCATACATAGCAAAACTGGTTACAACAACTGTCGGTTGACCAGGTCACGGCGACGGCCGTTAAGCTTTCGAAGTGATGACTTCACTGTAACCAGAAGGAACCCTTGGTTCAGTAGTTTCCTTGTAATCCTCTATCAAGGAAATCATGATAGGAACCACAAGCTTTATGTGGCAATAGTTGACACGTTATATTAACCTCACATTCCTATGGGCATCAACCAATAGAAATAATGCAAAGCAAGATGAAACTGATATTCACTGAAATGTGTCATGGGTATATGAATCCTTTTATTAACTGAAAACAAAAGTTTTATGATATGATAATAATTTCGTTTTTCTTAATTTAGACATTTTTGCTATGTCAGTTTGTTCCGTGCAATACACTTTACTTTCAGTACAGGTGTTCGAATTCTATATTAACCTGACCAACATTTATTTTCAGACACTGTCAGATATTTAAATGTTCAATTAACCTGACTTATAAATATATATTAGTTCTGTGCCAGATACTTTGCCAAAACAGTTCTTAAGGCCTTGATCAATAAAATCAAATCAGAATCAACTTTCATATGATAATAGTATATTATAGTTATTTGTTGAATTCTATATACCTTTTCCGCACTCTTTCTCATAAATTGTTTGGCACTATCAGGTCAGATAGCTGGGACTGTCAGAACCCATTTAATCTCGTGAGGTTTAATATTAGTTCCTTCATTATCAAGTAGTTTTCGCATGTGACTTGTCAGTGCCTGTATTGACAAACCAAACACCTCTATGGCCAACAAACTTTTCCCAGTCACATCTTCAAGCTTCATTTCTCCAGTTAAACCCTAAAATGAAATAGGGGACAATACAACATACATACCTTATACATACTAGAGTAACACGATGGGTACCACTAGCTGAACAGGAACTGCTTACCCTTCTGTGGCGCCTGAGGTCACCCACGGTTTTTAGTGGGGTTCGTGTTGCTCGATTTTTAGTTTTCTTTGTAGTGATTTCTAAATCGTTGTTTGTCCTTTTTCTTTTGGCCATTGTGTTGTCCGTCTTTTTCCTCGATTTACGATTTCTGATTACTCTTTTGTAATCTTCAAACTCTTCCTACCTTGATTTTTCTACATCTCACGTCAATAAATACTATACAATAGTGTACAATTCAAATACATGTTTATATATAATATACGACTTTTTGTTTAGAAAACATTTTGTTGATCAGAAATGATAAAAAAAATACCTTATCGTTATAGAGCCTCATTTTAAATCGACTAAAATAATAATTATCATGGTGTTTTTCATCCAGTACCAGTTCTGCATAAGCATTCTCTGCTTCATACCCAAAATATACTATTTGCTTCCGTCCATCAAGACTAGTCGGTGTTTTCAGTGACAGAAGTTGTCTTCCTCCAGCATTCCATGCTTGGTTGGCGTGTATTTTCAAAGGATCCAGTTTAAAGTTCGAAATGGTGGAAAAGGCATATCCAGAATAGGTAGTGCCAAAATCTATGGCCGCTACCATTAAATAGTCTGACATTGTGCTGCCTCTAAAATATACAACAATATAAATCAGTATTAATTTACATCTTCTTCTTCTTTTATACGTATTGACTTCCAATCATAGAACACCTCATCTAACCCTATACCTGTATGAAAAGGAGGAACATTTTATGTTTTTAAATAGGTTTTATTTATTGTTCAAAAACATGACAATAGGATCAGATACAAGTTTTTCAACTTTGAACATCTTCTCTTTGTTTTTAAATGCAACAAATACATAGTGTATCTCTTTGTAAAATCTACCATCTCCGATAGATAACTCCACTTTTGAGAATATTACAAAAACCTCCTACTTATATAAGAGCCGTCGCTGTCGTGATCGTATCTTAGTTGGATTTACAACTATCTATGCAATCAATACCAGTCACCACTATCGTTTTGAGTTCGAACCACGTTCAGGCGGGGTGTACTCGATACAACATTATGTGATAAAGTTTGTCAGTGACTTGCGGCAGGTCGATGGTTTTCTCCGGGTACTTCGATTTCCTCCACCAATAAAACTGACCACCACGATATAGCTGAAATTTTGAAAGTGGCGTTAAACACCATAACCCTACACCCCTATCCTACATGTTTCTGAAGATGTCTCTTGTGATCACCGGCCGTTAATTTTCATATAATTATATTTAAAAAACCACAAAAGTGTAAATCATAGTTTATTAAGATTATGCATCACATATTGCATAATTCTAAGAATGTCTGGCATTTACAATTATGCAACTAAAATGATCATATACCATATAAACGTACCCACTCTGTACAATAACTAACGACGGCTTGAGCCGTTAGGAACGCTTGCGTGTTAATATTTCCTCCCGAGATATACATGACTGTAAAGTGAGATAACTCTTGCTTAGATATTTTCGTCTTGCAACCAAGCATGTTTAAGCGACTGTCTGCATCCTATTATTTAAGTGACATAGAGCAATAAGTATGTCGTCAGCTGGAAATGCGACTGGTCGCCAAGACCGAGGTCCATCTCTTGTGAAACCACTCTGTCGAAATCCACCTTGTAGACAGTACAACATCAAACGTCTACAACCAGTAACCCTTGCAACAATTGTAACAACCACACCTGCAATAATAACATCCCCAAAATAATTATAATAGGTATATATGAGTCAAGAATGTTTAATTCATATATAAATGCTTCCATTGATTCATCTGATGGCAGGTATTCCCAAACTATAAACAATTACCGTACTCATAACACTGTCCATCAGTTGAATACAAACAATCCACTAAATGTTTATACAAGTTATTTCATGCACAGACAGCTGTACAAAAGATTTATATAAAATAGCATCGCCACCTTTCCCATTATATACTTGGGGTCGTCGTGGTCGTAATCGTATAGTAGCTGGATTTACAGTTACCTGTGCAATCAGTACATGTCACTTATACAGTTGTCAGTTCGAATCCCGTTCGAAAGTGGCGGTAAACACCCGCCTCCAGGTAAGCTTATAAAACTGAGTTGATAGGGCAATTAATTGATGTATCAGCATTTGAAATACATTCACAGCATTGTTGACTTATGCGGGATATTGGGAACTGTTCCCAGAGATCGACCCAAACTGGCGAATATATGATACCCTCTCGATGGGGAGTTGTCAGGTTATAAGTCAGAAACCCATGGACCGTAGTCGGTAACATCTTTCCAGAGTTCCACACTATCTGCTCGTTAGAGACATGTTTTGCTGATTTTGAAGATGAGAAAACGCATTGTAGCTAGTATAGAAATTTGTTATTCGTCGCTATCCAGCTCGGCATATGTTTTAGTGGCCCGAATGCCACATTGCACATTAATTGTTCTCGTCCTGAATATGTATGCAATATTTTTGCCACTGGACGTTAAGCAACAGACACTCAATTTTCCATAGTATTGGTATTAGGTAAACATTTTGTTTTACGGTCTCACTGTGTCAGCATTGGCTAGCCTGTAATATAATTTGTTTTGTAATCAAAAGAATATTTTAGACAGTCGATCCAATTCAGTTTAACTTTGTTTTATATTAGCATTTTGTAATCACCGACGGAATTTGTTTGCTGTATAATGAGTTTTAATTTTGGCACAATCTGTGTTTATTTCCTGTACAGTATTTCAAGATAATGTTCGATATCACCCCTACTGTTTTTAATGTCGCTTTTAACCTTTCCATTTCCTTTCCAAATACAATTTTAAAACAAATGGTTCTCCTCCCTCAGGAAAAGATTATTTTAACTGATTTTTGCTGTCCTTTTTGTGTCCTTTGGCTTTATAGCTCCCAAAAAATTGTTAAATTATTTGACTCTCCAATCCTTCGAGCATACCTGATTAAAGTTATTCCAGAAACGCGTCGTGCGCACTAGGTTTGACATCTACGTTTTTATTAATATCACTGGATCAATACCTCTGTTGGTGGACTATTAGTACCCTAGGTGTTTCGGCACTGACATGGTTTATTAAATATGTTGATTATTGAAATTTTTCAGTTACTAATTTATTTAATTATTGTATTTATAGTAAATTAGCACTACTTTAACTTACGTAGTACTATCTACTACTGGTAAGGCTTCAGTATTCTCTTCTAGTCACTCGGTGGTATATTTCCGTCTTCTTTTGTTAATGGTGTGTATCGTTCTGGTGCATCATGAGTGCTCTTCGGGACTCCTCGGACCCCATCCCACCACGATTCACTACAATCCTCCCCGTTTTATCTTAAAGGACCCTGGACTGCAGCTACTGGGAAATCCCCAGAAACAAGTGGTTGTCCGGGATATAATTATAAATCCAAAGATCCACTTCGGGCTCACAAGAGACTGGTGACACCTCCACAAGACCTATTGCTTCAGATATCACTGGGACAGCGTTTCTAGGAGGCATAAGACTAGAAAATTGTGTATGCTACACATCAGACTATGTGGCATCCCCTACACCCAGAACGCACCAACCATTTAACTTTAATGTCCAAGAAAAACCTCCTCGTTTGTCCTTCCCCTATGAATTCCCAACTGAGTTCCACCCCCCCCCCTTTACATTCCAGATCCTCCCCAATTGACCTATCCCCCTACCTGCTCCGGTACGAGGTTCGCCCATTGGCAAGACCTGCCCGGGGGACGTCCAATTTAATATTTAATAACGCTCGTTCACTGCTGAAACACCTCCTGGGTCCCAACAGTAAAACCCTGTCCCTTTGCAGTTGTCTCTTCCAAACACGGAGCACCCCTTGGATGGTCTGCATCCTGACATTCCAACGTCATCAGTGATGGATTGAGTAAAGCATCAGTCACATTGACTGACACAGACCTTCGAACAACAGAGAGCTCAGCCCATGTCGATTTCCTTTCCCCGGAGAAAGCCTCTTTTGACTGACACTGTCTCCCTTTTTCCACAACCACCCCTCTCTCCTTCAATAAACTCACTTTTCCCTGTCTCCTTTCGGAACGGGACATGGTCTCCCGTCAGAGGTTCAGGGTCTACTACCTCCATGAGCATGCGATTCTCCCCATTGACTGTCGATTTCCCTCTCTCAGGGTCCACCCTTCTGGTGACCACCACTGTCTCCTCCTCCATATGGATCTGGTCCCTTGACAGATCCAAGGGGTCCGGGTCTGTGCTCTCAACAAGAGTATCACAGCTCTCAACAGCAGACTCATGGTGTACCCCATTTCCCATATCAGCAACACGTGACCCTAATGCTTTCCCCAGTTGGTGCATATTACTTAAAGGAATCGTGTCACCTGCATCCCTTTCGTATACTTTCTCATTTTCAAGGGAAGGAGTCCGATCCACCATAAAGGCAGTTTGGTTCTCTGTCCAAATTAATGTGCCCTCTACCCCAGACTCTGTATTTTCCCTAACCCAGTTTCCCTCAAAAGGATACGTATCTCTGCAAGGAACTTTGTCTTCTATCTCACCCACGCTCGACCTAACACTCTCCGGTGACTGGGTCCATTACCCCACCAGGGGTTTGGTATTTCCCGTTTCGGAGAGCGTGGCCGCCATCCGTTCCCCCGTGGAAACATCCTCTGGATTCGATCCTGCATTTTCCCTGGCCCCATTTCTCTCGAGGCGATATATATCCATGCCAAGAACCGCGTCCTCTCTCTTTTCCATATTTGACCCCACACTCTCCGGCGACGAGACCAAGCCTCCCACCAGGGGTTCTTTACGCTGTTGTCCGGAGAATGTGACCACTGACTCCTCCATCGTGGAACTATCCTCCGGGTCTGGTACCTCTACGGGTTTATTTCCCCCAACAAAGTCCATCTCCCCGCCTCCTCCCTCCGGACTCCTAGTAGAAGGGTGTTTAACTGTCTGTCTCCCCAACTCCCCAGTTACCCAAAGGGGACTGGCCCTCTGTTCCTCCTCCCTTTCTCTTTTCAATATTGGAGGTGATACCATTCTATCTACTTCCTCCCCTTCCACCAGTTACTCAGTGGTATATTTCCGTCTTCTTTTGTTAATGGTGAGTATCGTTCTGGTGCATCATGGGTGCTCTTCGGGGCTCATCGGCCCCCATCCCACCACGATTCACTACATATTGTTAAAACTAAGGTTCTCCACCGTCAGCTAAATGTGATCTTAACCAATTTTGGCTGTCCTGTTTGGGCCATTTCCCAATTTGTTAAATTATTTGGTTTTCCAATTTTTCGACTTTGAATGTACCAGGCCCCCGTTTCTCAAAAGGTCATAAATCGTAATCTTGGCCGTACGACTGTCTTTACGATTTGCGATCGTCTCACAAAACTTACCGACTTCCGATATACGACATTTTTTGGTCGCAAATTATCGACTGGGTCGGAGCAGTCGTAAATCGTAAATCGTTAAAAACAAACGTTGAATGTACATCATTACAATGAGGAATCATGCTATTCCATAACTTCTGCAGGTTAACAACTTGTAAATATCACACCCAAAATAAAATGTATCTCCCTTTACGGTGTGTATAATTTTCAAATCGATTGACGTATTGTAATTTCCGCACAAGTCATATTTACAAAAGGGATATTTCTTTTGTGTTTATGTCGTGCTAAAAAGAAACTATTGGTTATAAGAATCTTTCTAAATAATCTTTCTCTTTATTGCAAGGAAATCTATCCAGATAATAAAAACGGAACCGTCATGATATAACTGAAATATTGTTGAAACTGGCGTTTTAAACACCATCAAATAAATTTGACAAACAAGCATAAAAATGGCGGAAATGTGCGCTTCATAAAACGTAATTATGAAATACTATACAAGGAAGAATCTCAGTGACATGATACTTGTTGGCATGTCTGCAACTACATGCATGTATATTTCGACTGACGAAGAAAAAAACCCACACTGAATTCGTGCTACAATGTTCAATTTTCAATTTCCTGACAGTATTTGACATCAAAATTACAAAAAGTCCAAATTTAAAGCGGAAAGTCGATATATCATCAACTTTTAACGGGCTGTTCTATTAGTTTAAGTTGGAACTATTTATACACGTTATATTCATGGAAAATACTGAGATGTGAAATAAATATCCAAGAGAAAACGATCTACTGAAATGTATCGTGGTTACTCAAGGGTGTACGGGACAGACGAGAATTTTTAAAGTGGGGGGAGGGGGTACAACATATATTTTACCTCCAAATATAGGGGACAACAACGTGTTTTTTCCATGGTTATCTCAAAAGCTTGGGGGCAATCATTGGGAAAATATTTATATCATTGCTGGTGAGGGATGGAGTGAACTTTCTCTTTATTATTGTTGACTTTTCTGTCATCAGCCTTATCAAAGCAGATATTTTCTCCTTATTTCACCGCGGAGCTTTCCCTAAGAAAGCAGTCTCCACAATAATATAAATATATTTAATATTTTGTTTGAACGAATATATGAATTTATCTGATAGGTGCGCGGCCCGGGTAAATTGATCGATTTTCGTACCTCCGCACAAAGAAGACGTCATAACCACAAGTCGTAAATCGGATATCGTAAAAACATTCCGACAAGTTTTGTGAAACGGTCGCAAACTTAGTCGGTAAGTGGTCGTAAGATAGGTCGGAAATCGTACGATTTACGACCTTTTGTGAAACGGGGGCCTGATGAAGGTTATTCCAGAAACTTGTCGTGCGCACTAACTTTGATATCTATGTTTTTTTAACTACAATTACAATAAAGTCCTGATTGGGGATACATGTAAGAATGGACATTTTGAGGACATTGTTTACACTGAATAGTCACATTGTCGATCTCATTGTTTACATGTTGTTGATTCGATGTACTCATTTCAGTGAAGATCCGTACAAATTGATTATTTCGGAGTGCATATGGTGTAAAAGTGTCGCTCACAGTGTACCTACTGTGTGTCTCCTTTTCCATTTGACCATTTGTCAGTGATAGGCTGTTGACTCAAATCAAGCATATCTTCAATTAAATTACTAGAAGACATTGACCGACCATTCACATCAGACGCCATTTTCATTATCTATTTTATTTTAGTTTTATTATATATACAGCACTTAATATATTGGCATGTATATTGGTTTATGATGATAGAAGTATGCAATATTTGAGCTGAAATGTAAATAAAATACGCCTGAATATATTACTTTAAATTATACATTTATCAATTAGGTCAAACAAATAATTCCTTGCATACATGTAACCCTTTATGTGGTATCGAATTAAAATATTAATGATTTAGAACGTGTGGCGAGCATTTCCGTACAGGTCTTCAACAGCACTAACTATGCTTGATGTGAAAGACAATCAGTGCAGGGAGGTTATCAGATTGTTTTATCAACTGGTTCATCATTCGTTTCATTGTTTTTGACACTTTTACTAATATCCTGGATTATGAAATAACAGTATCATTAAGTTTAAAGTCAATACAAAACCATGTTTAACTATAAAAGAAATAGTATCTGTGTACAGAAGTTCAACGATATCTAAAACTACTCAGAAATTATTAAGGGATGGAACGAGGAAACTATATCTAAAATTACAGAAATGAGAAAGGAATGGAACAACCCAGAAAACGACTTTAAACTGCCATGGAAAAGTCTGAAGAGTTGGATAGAAACGAAATATTTATCATTTTATAAGGAATTAATGCGCTTCGTATTTTTTTCTAAATCTACGAAAGGGATATTTAGCATAAAGAAAAGGGTTAAACTTGTTAACCACTGGTCAAAATTACCGTATTTTAACCTGACAACCACCATCAAGAGGGTATCCCATTTCCAGCAGGATGTTCGACTGAACTGCCTAATGAAATCCATCGTGATCCAGGCAACCTGATGGGTATCACACGTTTATGTATACTAATTTATTGAGCATACACAAGTGTTAATGAATCTATGTTTACTATTAAAATAATCTACATTTTTTGGAAACAAACAATCAGCAGGTGAATATCATGTTCCATGGGTTGATCAATCCTTGTATTCACCGAAATTGAAAGTCATTAACTGTTTTATTATATGACATTAAATCAAATTTGAACTAACACCAAACAGCGCCGACTTTGTTCCCCAGACACCCCTGTCTGTCCAACGTCTGCCATTATTAATATAATTGTGTACCGAAAGTAATTATTAAGAACGCATCTGATTAGTCGATGACAAAACTTAACCCGATGATGACCGGCTACTACTTTTAAGATAATTGGGAAACACCATTTCTATTTTAAGGTGTCTGGAAGAGCTTTGGAATGTTATGTTCACCTCTCGTGACTTTTTGCGCGTTGAATATAACGTTTTATCAAAGAACGTCAATAGGGACGTCAGCCAATCAGAAAAGACATTATCTGAAGTCATATAATAAATCAAAATATGACCCCCCCCCCCATTGAACTAATTAAATGATATATTACAGCTTAATTTATATCAATGAACACCTTATCACTTATTTTGGAGAGTATCCATTTGAACTTAAAAGTACAGACACATGGGGGACTTTGCAGATCTGCCTCATGTATGTATTACAGAAAGGGACAATTGATTTCTAAAATTCAAACGCTATGATTTTACAACCAATTACAATGTGTTATGTCTTTTCATCAGTTGGTCAAATATGCCAACACATTTATTTCTTTGCAAATGCAATTATTATGCCAGTGTTTTGCTTATTGGTGAATTGCCCCATCCACTCAGTTGTGTAAGCTTAGGGGAATTAGAGTTAGGGGTATGATGTTTAACGCCACTTCAACAATATTTCAGTTATATCGTGACGGCCAGCTTTATTGATGGAGGAAACCGGAGTACCCGGAGAAATCCACCGACCTGCAGCAAGTCACTGACAAACTTAGGGGTGCTCATGTAGTTAGTCTGCTAATATGCCCAAGCAACACTACTTTTACATGCCTAGCTTGAATAAATTATCTCTTAATTATTTAGTTATATGACTATACCAGCTTTATATGTTGATAACCCGAAAGCAAAATATAGTTTTTACAATAATCACACAAATGTATTAAGTCACTATAACAATAACCTTACATTAAATCTATTTCAAATTACACAAACATTATATTAAATAAGGAACAAATGTACAATTATTGAATAAATTGGATATATTACAATCTAGAATTGATAGTTAAATACCTCTAGCTAATTTCCTTTGGCCTTCAGTTAGGATAGTTGCTTGGCGCCAGTGAATTGATAATTATTTGATTCTTCCTGTGAAATTCGTACTATTATTTCACGTTTCACTTCTGCTGGTCTACTATTAGTCATCGGAGCATTTATTATTTAGTTTATTATATATGTACTTCTATTTGTTTGAGAGTTAGGGTTATGGTGTTTAACGCCACTTTGAACACTATTTCAGTGGAGAGGACCCTTGGAAATTGCTATGATTTGTGTCCAATCCAATTGTTAAAATATTTAGCAATAAAATATGTTTAATCTAACAATATTTCAGCTATATCTAATTTAAACATATTTTATTGTCTAAATAATGACAATAGGATCAGACACACATTTTTCAACTTAGTATTGTCTTCTCCATATACATACAATATACAATATACAATATGATATGCATTATTATTACATAATTTCTCTACAAATTTTAACATGAAGACATGAAACAATAAATGTAGCAATAAAGCAGAATGCGACAATGGAACATTATTAAAAGTAACCAATCAAACAGACCCGAGTATGAAAAAACTGGGACATAGACAGTAGCACGTGTTGTTAGTTATTGGATTAATAATACATTATTTCGCTAAATGTAAGTAATTTTATTTCACTTTGTGTATTATAATATGGTATTAAATATGAGTTATGCATTGTCGCATACTGTTGTAAACAAAAAGAAAATAAAAGGAGAAAAAAAAGAACAATAAAAATAATCGTTCGAGGTCAGTCACGAACGGTAAACAATATAAACATCAAAACATCTTATCATACAGTAGTCACTTTTATATCGTGGTGGTCAGTTTTATTGGTGGAGGAAACCGGAGTACATGGAGAAAACAACTGAACTTCGTAGTGCATAATTGTTTCATTATAAAATGCAGTTGGTAAATTCTGCTCTTAATATTTTGAAATAGATGTAACGCAAACTATATGGTATCGTTTCTGATACTAAATATAGGGGCCGTCGTGGTCGTGAGGTAGTTGGATTGATAACAACCTGTGCAATCGATGTCTATCACCACAAACGTGAGTTAGAACCCCGGTCATGGGGAGGTGTACTCGATACACAATTATGTGATAAAGTTTGTCAATGACTTACGGCAGGTCAGTGTTTTTTCTCTGGGTACTCCGGTTTCCTCCACCAATAAAACTGACCGCCACGATATAACTTAATTATTTCTGAAAGAGGCGTAACACACCATAAACCAAACCAAACCTAAATTTATAATTGATTTCTTATAATCATGATTCCAAACCTAATAAAAAATGTATGACAAAATCAAAAGATAGTGATCATTGTAGAACAAAGCCATTTAATTTTGTGCATACATTAGTGATTGATTTTACAAAAATTGAATGTGACACTCTCTTTATTGTCTCTTTGTGGAAATTTCACTGCATAACCTTTATAAACTCTATTAAAATACAGCACTTATTAGCAATTAAATAATTGTCTAAGATTACTTTGGGATTCGTAAATAATTAGATACAAATTGTTCACAACCATCGATTTCTTTTGTAACTCATTTGCTAAATTAATCCCTGTTGACTTAACCTGATAAGGGATTTCCGTGTAATTACATACAATATTCAAAATAAATAAAAATTAAATCGTCCAATCAGGTGCATCATTATAAAATGTGTCTGTACACAAAGACGACGTTTAAATTTGAATACAAAATTACTACAGATATTAAAGTTGTATAAATATGGCGGAAAATTCATCAACATCGTATGGTTTAACACCAAACAAAAGCGGTAATGGAATAGTACCGGAAGTTGAACAGATAATTGTGGTTGATTTTCGACAGTGGTACCAGCATGGGTTCGAGTATGTTATAAATGGATATGTAATCCCTATATGGACTATATTGAACATTTGTATATATTTTCTGATGGTGTATGTATTTTTGAAAAATGGCATGACTAAAAAGTCTCACATCTGTTTGATTGCCATATCTGTTACCGACAGTCTATCGGCAGTTTGTCCGAGTATAATGTGGTTTTATTTCTTTGCGGTCAGGAAACAATTTTATTATCTCCCATGTGCTTGGTGCAGGACTTATCATTACATGACAGAAGTAATTCCCCATATCTTTTCGGGGACATCATTTTATATTACCATACTGCTTTCCATCCAGAGATATATAGCTGTCGGACACCCTTTTAAAGTGGACAGACTTTGTACTAAACGAATAATCATAATTGGGATATTTGTATGTGTACTCATAGCATTTGCATTAAAGGCAATATTTTTTGTCCACTATGACTATTTCGGAATAACAGTACCAGCATTCACTGGAAATGGGACAATGCAAGCGTGTGCGGTGCGAGCTCCAAAATGGCTTAACATGCCATTCTACGAGTATTTAGCTGTTATACAAGCCGTATTCACTTTTATTTACCATCTCATGCCATGCACCGTTTTGATGATATTTGAATTTTTATTGATTTTTGCAGTTGTGAAGTCAGCAGAAACCAGTAAAAAAATGGCATCGAGTTCTAGAGCTCGGACAATACGTCGAAGCAAGGAGAGACAACTCACTTATTCTACTCTCGCTATATCCTCGCTATCTTTGCTCTACGGATTGTGTGCTAGTTTTACTCAAATATTAGATTTTTTATATCTGCAGTTTGGAATTAGTGTCATCAGTAATAACGACATCCGGTCAATCGTTGCTGCGTTTAATTTCCTTTACTTTATTATGTTACCGTCGAACTTCGTCATCACTTGTTGTTTAAGTGAAGCATTCCGGAAGCACTTAAGTTCCGTTCTTAAACCAATTTCAAAGAGATTCAAACCTTTTAGTCCTTTGACAATGCCGTTTTCTGTCTCTGCTTCATTATCAACCAACAATACATCTTTTATAGCATCGAACGAAACTCTGAAAACACCAGTAGATCTAACTAAAGTGAAGTCATTACAGATATAATAAACCATTTGTATATTTCCTACTTTGATTCTAATAAAAACGTTGATATCAATTTTAATGCGTTTCTGGAATAACCTTCATCAGGCCAAAATATTAGAAAGCCAAATAATTTAAAAGTCTTTGGGAATATAAACGAAAGGGTATATACAGGATAGCGAAAAATCGGAAAATTATACGTCTTGCAGGTGTTATTTCCTTTTAAGGCAAGCAAAATGATCCCCTTTCATGCAATGAAAGCTACACATATTTTCCCCATAATCTGTTCAAATTTTAATGTTTCCAAAACTTGTAAGTTTTCTGTATGCTCTAGAGTCATACTGGTACATTACAATGCAAGAACAGCGGTGCCAACGCGTCGACAACGGTTTGTTCAAAGCCGCGACAACGGTGGAAAATGACGAATTAATAATTGCAACAGAGGTCGGTTTCAAATTTATTCATTTATTATGATGTAGAAACATATTCTTCAATAGGAAATACGCACATGGAATGTAAAAAGTATTTATTTATTAATGTTTTGTTTTAGTTTAACGTAAAACATAGCTTAATGGTAGAACTGTGTACAAGTGAACGTATCTATCCACGATTTGTGTAAAATGTTAGATATTGCTCAATTAGTCACATCTCTATGTATCTTTAAATAAAAACAAATGTCATAAAAGCATTGCCTTAAATGCATTGTGTCCTTCATTTGAGGTTATTTGATTGTTGTGTGCTGATTTAAGACCCAAATTCTAAATCAACGCAGTGGACAACGGAATTTGTTTTTGTTTGTTTGGTTATTTGATGGTGTTTAACGCCACATTCAACAATATGTCAGTTATATCGTGGTGGTCAGTTTTATTGGTGGAGGAAAGCGGAGTACCCGGAGAAAATCACTGACAAACTTTGTCACATAATGTTGTACACCTCGCCCAGATCGAGATTAGAATTCACAACATCAGTGGTCATAGGTACTGATTGCATAGGTATTTGTAAATCCAACTACGCTATATCTTTTTTTAATCAATCTTAATAAAGTAAATTTCAAAGCATCGATTCAAACTTTTTTGCAGAGGAGTACACTTGGTGTACCAAAGAACAGAGCCAGACGAAAACAAACTGAACTTTTTTTAACGTTAACAATTCTTGTGATCATGTTTTTTCCCCGAAATTTTAGTGACTATATTTATAAGACATTTACATTACAAATTGAAACTTGCAACTTTAAATGGCTGAATGGTTCGAGTAATTGGAACCAACTAACTAATTTTATGGGATCTGTAGTGTTGTGCCTGAAATGATCTGCGATTTCATTTTATATAAGAGGTCATCTCAAAAGTTTGAATATCCTTGCTACAGTAAATATAATGGTTATCCAAAAGTGGGTGGATGGTATTCGTTTCTCCTATTATTAAGTTTAATATTTAGTATGCATATCTCAAAATCAAGACAAAAACGTTCATATATAAGCTGTTTTATTAATTATTATCTGGAGGTCTAAATTCTTAGAAAAAACAATAGTGGCTTATACATTTGTTTTTTTAGTAAGTAATTTACATAAAAAAAAATTCTGACCCACAATGATAAATTGTCACTTTGTTATGAAGGAGACGAGTGGGTTATTTTTTTTCAATGTTAATTTGTTTGGCTTATTCAAGAAGTTTTGAAATGATCCCTTATATTGTTAATACTTTGTGTTATTTGTTGTAATTTTCCTATCTTCTACTTTTCACTTATTAACTTAACAGTTTGAAAAAAAATCTTTTAATGAACACATCTTTTTTTTATCCATGACACCGCCTTGTCCTAATAAAACAAAAATATACCATTGGTTCTCCATTACTAACTAGCTGAACCAGCTATATTCCGTGGATTGTTGAGTGGATATATTTCGCTCTAACATATCGTCAGAGTAAATTTAGTGATATTAATTTGATATACTTTTGATTTTGTCTGGCTTCTCCATTATAAACATACATTATGTGATGGTGGATATCTTAGATTTTCAATCGACAATTTTTTTTTAATCTTTTAGAGGGTCATATAAGAAACGATATTCCTAACAAGGAACAAGTCAATCACGTCGTACAAAGAAGAAGATTTTGAAAGTTTACATGGCTTTCCAATCTTTCGATTTTGAGATAACCTGATGAAGGTTATTCCAGAAACGAATTGTGCGCACTGAATTTTATACGTTTTGTTTTAATGTCCAAATGTAAAGAAAACTACGTAAAATGTCGAGGACTACACAAGTAACACGTACACAAAATTTGGCTCCAAATGGACCAGTACTAGTGGTTTATGAGAAATACATAGAAATGTTGACGTTTAGATGAAGATGGCGTCGCAGATTATAAAATTCTTATGGATTTCGTCAAGGATTATGTCTGATAATGGACAAAACGTTCAAAGGAGGACTTATATACTATTTCCGAAAGAGTGATTAATAAGAAAAATTAGAATGAATATAACTCAATGGGTTAATGAACACTCACACTTGATCGATCTTTAAAGACCCAAATATTTCTAACCACCTTACTTATTCCCATGACGAATGTGTTGTTGTCCCTGCAGACAAGACCCCTTACAACATTTTACAATATCGTTTTTGTGAGTAAATCACATTATATACACAGTTGTACAACTTCACAATCGGCCACTGGAATTGATTACAAACCCCAGTGGGTCAGTATGTAGATGTAGATGGATATATTTAGGTCGTTTTTCAACTTAAAATCTAGATTATAGCATCCATAATTATATACAGTAGATTTGTACCCGGTCGCACCTATCATTATGCCAACCTACCAAAATTGCTTGACCAGAAGCTTAAGGGAACGGGCACGTAAAACAATTTAATAGCAAATTGGAATCCATAACGGAAATTTATTGCCGAATAATTAACATTAGTTAGAAATTATCTCACCAACTTAGAACTATCACACCCTTTTAACTTTGATAATCAAAATATCCCCGTTTGAGCCACAACACGTCTTTGTACCTGTGATTAAAATAATTAACATTCCTATAGAGTCATCACACCATCTCGTGACATATCGGGGGAAGGGAAATAACTCTTACTGTTTTCAAGCATTTTGTTTAATATTGTGAAATGCGAAGCGCAGATTTTGATCTGCGTTTACAATTGACCAATTTAAATGACGGAAGAAAAAGAACTCGTAATGGATATTTGATATATTTTCGTTCTTTTATAAATATGTTCACCAAACTTCATCTGCAAAAGATGAATCGCTGTAAAACTATAGAAATACACCTTCAGCTGTATATTAAGATTCATTATAACACTTGTCAAGTATGTGTTCGACTTGAAAATTGATAAAAGAAAAAAACAAAAATTTGTCTTTAATGAACAAAAAACAACAGCACGTAGTAAAAATATTTAACATAGGGATACCTTGTATAACATTAAAAGAAAGAAATACAAAACGGTTCGTGCAGATATGGCATTCGTCAAAGTAACTTTCGGCAAAATTATTATTATTGTTGTTTTTTTGTTTTTTTTTTTCATAGAACTTGTATTTTGTTCCTTATTGGCTATGCAGTTGAATTGTTGCAATATTCAAAGAGTGTATAATCAAGGGAACTCCCATTGTTTATATATTCATAAGTTTTACTTTAATGCCTCAAAATTGTAGCGCAGGTGGAAAAAGTTGCAAAATGTACGCCATATTTACAATGTTTTCAAGTTCAGATGAACCTTTTTCTACATATCCAAAGAATAACACTGTTCAACAATTTCAAATATTCCTTAAGAAGATCATACACCAAAAACATCATGTTGTGCTATTTATTTTTATTATTATTTACTTAATACAAAAAAAATCTGAATTCTATTAAAATAAAAAGATGACGTTGCATCATGAAAAACTGGAAACTTTACAACCCATTATTAGTAGCGTAGGGTGTATATATGAAAACAGCATCTTATATACATATAATGTAACTCTTATTGTTTATTTTTATTCATGTTTGCCTTCAAATAAAATATTGAAGGACGTTAAGAAATTTTGATAAAACCAAATTGGCATATCAAGTGCAACCTATGAGTTTGGAAAGTGTTGTAATGAATATTAACCCAAATTATTAAAGGTATAATGTCATTGAATTTAGTGATTTTTTCCAGATATTTTAACAAGTAGTACATTAAAAACATAAATTCGAGTAAAAAGTCCATCCATTCTCATTATTTTCAATGAAACACATCTCGAACATAAACTCTTATCTGTAGGACAAAAATATCTGTCAATGGATAATCTCTACGCTGTCGTATGAGAATTAAAACTGATTCGGCTAGAAAAAGAACCAGGAAAAAAGTTTTAGCGAATAATAATAAAACAATAATTAACATAATTTCATGATTGGCCGCGATTTGCGACAGGTCGGTGATTTTCTCCGGTTTCTTCCACCAATAAAACTGACCGCCTCGATATAACTGAAATATTGTTGAAAGTGGCGCTAAACACCATAACCATAATCCCCAAATGACACAGACGGGAGGATAATGCTAATTAATGTCGAAATAAACAATACAATGTTTACTCTAGTTTGTGTTTATCTACTAAATAGCAGAGGTTCTAGAAATTCTTTCTTTAAAAAAGATAAGTGACACAATTCAAGAGTATGGTATTGGCATTTTAATAGTCGGGGATATACTCATGAAATATTGAAAATATTAGATAGAAAGACTTCACGTTAAAATAAATACAATCAACCGGTCAGTAGTCTTATGAATCTAATTAAATCGAATAAATTGGTAGATATGATCAGGGCCCGGTTGTTCAAAACAGTGGATAAAGTTATCAACTGGATAAATCATCTATCCAGTGGACAACTTCTGTCCATTGGATAAATGTGGTTGTTCAAATGTTGTCCACTGGACAAATATGCTTTATCCTGGACAACTTTTGTTCAGTCTAATTTGGTACAGATAAAATTTTATCCAGTGGATAAATACGATCGCCATTTGAAATTACAATATACTTTTGTTGTCGTCTATTCAATTTCAAAAATAGTATTTCCCCTTTCTGGAAATAGATTACATATAACAGGAACTAAAATAAATAGAGATATTTTAAATACAAATCTAATAAAATAAATGTTATACAATATAAATAAAATATTGGGGAGAAACAAAACCCACACACACACATCAGAACTGATTTGAATTTAATTTGTTGCACGGTGCAAGTAAATTAAAGAGAGGCGTAATTGAGGGGACTGGTGGACTATTTTGGTTTTTCGTGATCGTGGATTTTACTTCCCCAATATTGTTTGTTGGTTTTTATGTGCCGTGAATCGTGATGAGGACATATTATTTATTTTATTTGTTTCGACAACAGTATGAAAAAGATCATTCAGTATATGTGTGTACATTTCTGTAATAATATCCGATCCCAAGACATGTACGTTTTAAAAATGTCTCAAGATCCAATCAACAAATTGTGTAAACCGTGATATTTAAATGTATATAGGGAGTATCGCACACCCCAAAAATGTCACTAATATCAGGCCAGCCTATTTCAATAGATTCCATGTCTTCCAGAACACAATTATTGTATTGTTGTAAAATTTCATTACCATTACACTACATCAAGAAGTACAATAATTGAACTAGATCATAATAAAATATTTTTTGCAGTTTTGTAAAATTTTGTTTTTCGTAAAATAAATATATATTCATATTTTTTATCAACATACAAAAAAGACATGAACGACAAAATGACACACCCTTTAATTACTCTTGCCCTTCCCTTAATACCGATAAATCTATTAGGAAAGATATGAAGTCACTAGCTTCAATTTATTTGAAGAAAAATTTACTTTGGATTATTATTTTATGATCTGAAAAAATAAATTAAAAGGTTTCGCTTAAAAAAACCTGGTCTAATACATTGTGTAAGTAAATATCAATAGAAAACAAATGTGTGATTAATCACAATTTGTCTAGCAAAAAAAATATTTCCATATGACTTGGAAAAACTATATGGAGACATAAATTCCCAGCACCAATACAAAGATAACAAAATGATTGGTCATAAATCATTGGCAGATCGCAACAAATATTGAACTGCGTGAAAAATAACTTGGCAGACATTTCTTTTAAATGTTTGGTGTGGAATGCTTTAGACAGGAAGTGCAAATAATCATGGGAGTTGTCCACCGGACAACATTTTATCCAGTGGATAGCTAGCCAACCATTATGAAAATCCAATTGTATCCACTGGCTAGCTGTCCACTGGATAAGGAGTTGTCCAGTGGACAACCTTATTCAGTGGATAACTTTATCCAGTATTTTGAACAACCGGAAACATACAACAATAAAACATGGAGAAGAAAAGATAGGTCACAAGCTAGCAGAATATATTTAATCTTAATAGGTACAGATTTTATATACAGCCTAGAATTTTTGTAAGATTAAACCAGCAGATACAGTCGACAGACCACCAAGGTGTATTTTAAAATTTAATTCATGCATGATTTACTAGAAAAGGTAATAGATATTGGAAATTAAATAACTCTATTTTACAGGAAGAAGAATATTAAAAAATAACCAATAAGCCCATCGATAGGGATTTACCTAAAAATAAAACAATTGATATTAGATTATTGTGGAATGCATTACAAATTGAAATAAGCGAAACAACCCCGGTTTATTGTAATGATAAAGCTAAATGAACGAGAGAAAAACTTAGAAAATTTGAAAAAGATTTAGAATTTAAAAAAAAGATGGTCTGCGACATGATGATGAAAATCTAGATAAAGAAATTGATAATTTAGAACATGAACTAAGTAAAATGTAAGAAAATAAAGCGAAAGAAGCGCAAGTGGGGTAGAGGGGGAAATGGGTGGATGTAGGGGAGAACAACAATTCTTACTTTTTAGGTTTAGAAAAATAACAAAAAATGAAAATGTCTGATTTTGACCTGTTTCTCGTATTAAAGGAGCTACGGAAATATGCATGGTTGATGGTGTTTAACGCCACTTTCAACAATATATCAGTTATATCGTGGCGGTGAGTTTTATTGGTGGAGGAAACCTGAGGACCAGGAGAAAACCACCGACCTGTCGCAAGTCACCAACAAACTTTATCACATAGTGTTGTACACCCCGTCCTGATCGAGATTCGAACTCACAACATCAGTGGCCATCGTGTTCGGCACTGATTACATAGGTAGTTGTAAATCCAACTACCGTACGAACACGGCCACGACGGCCCATATTTAGGATTTAAAAAGAAAAACAAAACAAACAATATCACACTGTCGGAACAATTCCAAAATTAAATATCAAAAGGAGGAGGAACAACAATGACCTGGTAACTGTTTTTTATATTGATGACTAACTGAAACATAGCTACTCACGACTGTCCTGCTAAATACATGTACAAGAGCATACACCTATTTTCACTGAACTTTGTAAGTAAAACTTTCTGTGACTGCCGTGGTCGTATTTTATAATTACCTATGCAATTAGTGTCTATCACCACTAACGTTGTGGGATAAAGTTAGTCAGTGACTTGCAGCAGGTCGGCTGTTTTCTCCGGGTAATCCCTGATCCTGTTAAATAATAATTTATTTCATCGTCATATAAATGTACTCTTGTTAATTCAAGGAAATATTACTAGGGTAAATAGGAATTCAAATAAATTGTAAAAATAGCATGACGAAAAGATTTAAATTATTGAGAAGAAGAACAATGGAGTCGAGGACAAAGGTACTCTTTATCGCGTGTTGAACTATCAAGGTAGGCCAAATCGATATTTGATATGATTTGTTAAATGTGGTCCAGTTTAAATTGTTTTTTTCTTAAATACATGTTCCGAGAATTTGTATCAATCTGACGAGCAATCTTGTCAGCTTAGCACAAAATAAACAAGGATGAATTGGTCATTGCAAAAGAACATCACGTTTTGAGTGATACCATCATTTTTATCTGGCAACTGTGAATTTGCGTAATATAATCACCACCCCTTGTTGATAAGGATACATTTCCAAATAGTTGAACAGTAAAATGTGAAGGGCTTAAATGCATACAACATGTTCGATAAAATAAAAATATTGCATATAGAGTATGGAAAGTTTGAAGATGCCATCAAAGGGGTAATCAAAAGCCGTAAATCGAAGAAGGACAGACTATACAACGACCACAAGAAAACCAACAGAAGGACAAACAATGACCTCCAAAACACTACTCAGAAAACTAAAGATCAACTACAACCCGGAGGTGAACTCAAGTGCTCCGAAAGGGTAAGCATGTTCTGCTCCACATGTTGACACAATATGCTATCATGGTTCCCTTAATAGAGGGTCACTGCTGACGACGAAACTACTGAACGAATGCTCCCTAGCGGCTTAGTTGAAGCAATCACTTCAAACAGTATACGGTGGCCACCATCACTTGATTAACTGTTACGGGATATCTTTGGATATGTTCCGTTTGTCGTAATCACCATCTGACCTATTCCTCATTCATGCCGTATTACGGGGTTTTCAACCCGATGAGTGCCACTAAAGGAGGGGAAACTGTTTAACCTTCTGGAGCACCTGAGTGTACCACGTCTATGGTGGAGTTTCTGTTGCAGTCTTTAAATGTCTCTTTATTGTTTTGTAAATCGATCATTTTGTCCTTTTTCTTTTGACCATTGCATTGTCTTTCCTTCGATTGACGACATCTGACTACCCCTTTGGTAGCTTCCAGTTTTTCCATAGGTTAATGACAGTTCTCCATATACAGTCTTTAATCCTTCTTTATCAAAGCTTAAAAAGCGGTTAGCAAATCAAAAATGAACATTATCTGCTTATTTAAAAAAAAAGTATCTCCCAAAGAAACAAAATATACATTTCTAGTGAAACTGACAATTCTACGATCATGTGACCTAGGTAGTGAAACTGTGTCTTGTAAGAGGACTGCAATAATTGAATTCACGTTAATTAACAATGAATGAACGTTCTACTTTATTTTATTCACTATTGGTAGCAGGGAACCCTGTGTTTAATATAGATTATTACGTGACATTTTTGATATCATACCCTTTATCAGCCCGAGATTCGATAGGCTCGCGCGATAATATATGAACGAGGGGCGATAAAGGGTATGATATGAAAAATGGCATGTTAAGATCCGTTTATCACATACTTCAACACAGGAAATAACTGATTTGTACCAAAATGTTTAGTCATTTTTGTCTAGAAATAAATACATAGTTATAGAACAAGAAATTTATTGTTTTAATATGCAACTCCAATAAACGCACTTTTTTAGCACTTTAAATGTCATAAGAGAGAAAATTGACAGTTAATACTTTTCTGGGAAAATATTCTATAAAAAGTTTAATTAACTGTTTGTAAAGACAGTTTTCCGGAAATTCACGAAGTGGCTTGAATAGACTTACGAACATTGACGGAAGGGTATGTAATAACATTCCGGATGCAGTTAATATACTTGCTTTATCAGCCCGCGTAGGCTGTTCTTGTGAAACTGGGTGAAATAAACATGATTCCTCTGATTATTCTAAACAAAACTCAAAGTTTAATCACAGGGTAACATTTTAACTATATTATCTACAAGTATATGATAAAATAAAATACTTTAAAATAAAAAAAAACTCTATAATTATTATAAAGCTGTATTTCAAAGAACAAGATCAAACAAATGACAATAAATTACATCCATTATACTAATAAATATTTCTGATGTCAAACGTTCACAGTCCCGACGCAATGGATGATATACATGCAATTCACATCAATAGGGATAAGTAAACAGTTTTGTCCGTACCTCTTTACTTTTTGTCACAGTTCAAAGTTCAAATAAATGTGTATTTATACATTATTTTATGTAGTTGATTAAATTTCGTTTGCAAATATCTCCACGGTCACGATGATATGACAATAGCATTTGAATAATTGATAATGATACAAAAATAAACCACTTTTAATACACACTATTAACATAAGTAATTGAATACAAAAATAAATATAATTAAAAAAAAACACACTAAGTTACAACTTGTGATATATTTATGTCTGTTTCTGTGGTAGTTCAAATAAGCTTAAATGTTGCTTCACATTTAGTTCCATACAACTCTTCAGTAGCAGTCATACTTATTTCTGTATTTCCGAGAATGTATTCTATCGATACCCCACGCTCTTCTTCTGACGGGAAAGAAATTTCAATTTCCGCTGTTCCAATCAAAACACAACCATCTTCATCAACGTACATTGGTTTCTCTTTGTTGGACGCATACACGTTAACATGCACTGCTGCTGTTTGTCTAAAGATGGTATAATGACGACTGACTTTACTTCCCAGTGCAACGGATTCATTTTGTTTTATAATTACTTCAAATACACCACTGCATCTAATTTCTTCGTTTACTGTGCTTGTATATTTCCGATGTTGTTCGTGATTGTCGGAATCAAACAATACACTAACCTCTGTTCCATATGAAAAACGCATGACCCGAGATGCAATGTAGTCTGGTTTGTGCCCAAACAAAACTGCACCCTTTAAGACGGACAAGCCTGCTTCCTCTGGGATAATAATGCGCTTATTAGGAAAGTTTCTTTTCATTGCCGATTGAACTAGGGGACATTCAGCAAATCCACCAACTAAAAGAAGAAGAGGAACGTTTTTTGCTGCCGGCTTTCTCAGAACATCTTTGACCAAGGAGACGATGTTGTTTATAGTTTTATCAAACAACGATTTCATGACGTCTGCGTCTACTCTCATTTTATTTCCACGAAGTGCAATTTTACTGGCAAATGGCGAAGACTGAATCATAGAACTAAGGCTTTCGTTTTGATGACTTTCACAAAGCGAATTGATCGTAGTAAATGGAATTGTGAAGTTCACCTTGCGGGTAGTGTCTGTTTCTATTTTACGTTTGACCGTTTCAAATTCTCGAAGTAAATCTAAATAGGCTGTTGGATCCTCTTGCTTTAGCAATGTAATCATTGGTGCTCCAAGTATTTTAATGATCATCTGGATGAAAGCATTATCAATGGAAGTTCCACCACAATCTCCACCGCTGGCATGACAAAGTTCTTTGAGGTGTCCATTTAATATTTTTTCATGCACTGTTATATCAGCAGTGCCACCTATGAAAATGAGCAAAACAATAAAGTAGCAGTGTTGAGATAGATGTCAAATACAAATACATTGTACAATCAAACTGGTTTTTTTATTTGCTAGAACAATGAGTAGTTATTCGCAGTAAGCTAATCAAAATGCAATCCTATTTACAGATATCTTTGGTGTATTGTGTTATGTGTTAAGGAGTGACTTAATTAAACGCTAGTATTCAAACAAATATCATGCGATGGATGCACAAAACATATACATCCTTTTTGACGTAGTCATTATTCCGTACTCCTTTTCACGAATAACAAGACGGGTGCCACTCATGGAGCATACACTGTTTACCTTTCACCTATACCGTTTTTGTGGGATTTATTTTGCTTAATCTTTATTTTTGTCTTTTTGATCGTTTTCATTTAGCCATTGTATCATCTGCCTGTCTTAAGTTTACGGCTTCAGATTATTCATTTGATATTTGAAGGCTAGACGAATGTGTGGATGATGTTATTCATTTTCCATATTAAAGAAATGCGCGATAACTATGCGTCAACTTCAGTATACTTGGATATATTAGTCCTTTAATGTAAATAGTTGAATGAATTTTTTTCCCTTTGTTAAAGATAATTAGAAACAAAAAAACCAATACATTAATAAAGAATACACTGCTTCAATATAGTTAATATTTGTTTTTTTAGATAGCTTCATACAAAGAATAAGATGTGGGCATAGTACAATAATAATGATTAGTTTCCAATTCAGACTCAATGTAAATAATTCGAATATATACTGTACCTCCTAGATCAATCACCATATATTTTTGCCCTGTCCCTGTCATGGTAAAGCCTTCCGAAGCTCCCTTTAGTTTCTCAGTTGGCAAATATTGACAGTGAATCGATGCAGCCTCTGGTTCCAGAGCAATACATAGTTGGTCATGGTTAATTCCAGCCTATGAATAATAAAGTTATAAGTACCAAGATTAAAATAAATATTGGACTCTAAATTTTCACCCCCGATATTTTTGGTGGAGTCCATGTTGCTCATAGTTTTAGTTTTTTGTGCTATCTTATTATGTGTATTTACGTTCTGAGTTATATTGATGACGTTTGATCTATCAATAATTCTAGATTTGCAGAATTTCTTCCATTGATATATCCTCCAGAGCTGGAAGTTAAAGAGACCACAGATACAGCTTCGTCCGCATCATTTTTGGACTTGTACCTCGAATTTGACGACAGTGGTCAACTCAGTACTAAAAATTATGATAAACTTAAATTTAAAATCATACATTTTCCAAACATGTGCAGCAATATACCAGCTTCTCCTGCATATGGTGTTTACATCTCGCAATTGATTCGCCATGCAAGGGCCAGTAGCAATTATTCTGATTTCCTGAAACGTCATCTTCATCTGAGGAACAGACTACTGGACCAGGGCTATAAAACGATTCGCCTTATTCGATCTCTTAAAAGCCTTATATTCCGATACCAAGATCTTGTCGAAATATATTCCGTCTCTGCAGAAACGATTATAAGCGATGCATTTCATATAGTGAAAATGTATAAAGATAAAGAAGTCAAGAAAAATGTCAAAATATTTTTTTATCAATGTGTGACGTAAAAGTGTTTTTGACATTTACTTCACTGAATATGGTACTGCTTTGACAACTATTTTACCTATTTTGTTCCTGTATTTAAATACTGTTATAGTGACAGCCGGAACCTTTGAACCGTAATGAGAGCGGGAGGTTTGGCGCTTTAAAATCTGATTCAACCCACCATTTCTTTAGAAATGCCTGTACCAAGTCAGGGTCATTACGGTTTTCACAGTTTTCCGGTTGTTGACTGATTTTGTCTGTTTATATAATTATGAGTTTTGACTTTCCCTTTGTAAGATTGTTCGGTAATTTTGTTATTACCCTTATTTGTGTTGTGATGTTCGTTACGATTTTTGCATAAAAACTATGTTCGCTTCGTTTTTTCCGCCAGTTGTTTGCAAGAGGGCTTATTTACGTTATTTGTGTTTGTTTGCGTATATTGGCGTCCAACACATATTGTGTTGTTTTTTTGTTTTGTTTTTTTTTCTTCGTCTTGTGTGCCCTATGTTGCCAGTTTCTCTGGATTGTTGGATTGTCCATTTTTGAACGCCCTTCGGTGTTCTCTAACGGTTATTTTCAGTAGTTGTTATTGTGAGTATAGCACTAAATGAATTAATGTTACATAAGAAAACCTGTTGTGAATTAAAGTTAGACGAAAAAATACATAGACTATAAACATACATTATCACAAAATATAAAATGTAGTGGAATGGACTTTGTTGAGCTTTTCTGTCCAGTTTCGTAGCGAGAGCAAGCGAATTTATATGTTCTGACAAGTACGCATATTGTATTTATCCTGCAATATCAAAGATCAGAAACAAACGTCGTTCTCATAGTTTTTAATGGTGTCCTCTATGAAATCCATGCTCATACTTTTACCGTTTGTTACTGTCGCTTAGGATGAATCAACAAAGCAATATATCGGTCAGTGACTATACATAGCAAAAATGATTACGACAAATGTCATTTGTGATACATATACTATGTAACGGGTAACCAATTTATTACCACGACCGTAAAACTTTCCAAGTGATGACTTCATTTTAGCCAAAAGCAACACTTGGTTCAGTAGTGTCCTTGTTATCATCTATCAAGGAAATCATGATAGGACCCATAAGCTTTACGTGCCAATTGTTGAAACGTTATTAACCTCGCATTGCTAAGGGGAACAACCAATAGAAATAAAGCAAAACTAGTTGAAGCTGATCTTCACTGAAATGTTTCTTGCGTATATGAATCCTTATATCAACTAAGAACGAAAGTTTTATAATATGATAATAATACTTGTTGTTTCTTAATTTTGCAAATTGTGTTAGGTCAATTTGTTCCGTGCATTAAACTTTGCCTTCATTACATGTGTTCGAATTCTATATTATTCTGATCTACATATATTTGACACACAGTAAATGTTCGAATCTTCAATTAACCTGACTTATAAATATATATTGGTTCTGTGCCAGATACGGGAAGTGATTATAAAACTTTGCCAAAGCAGTTGCTAAGGCCTTGACGAATGAAATTAAATCAGAATCAACTTTCATATGACAATTGTATATTATTGTTATTTGCTAAATTCTATATACCTTTTCCGCACTCTTTCTCATAAATTGTTTGGCACTATCAGGCCAGATAGCGGGAACTGTCAGAACCCATTTAATCTCGCTAGGTTTAATATTAGTTCCTTCATTTTCAAATAATTTTCGCATGTGACTTGTCAGTGCCCGTATTGACAAACCAAACACCTTTATGGCCAATAAACTTTTCCCAGTCACATCTTCAAGCTTCATGTCTTCAGTTAAACCCTAAAATGAAATAGTGACAGTACAACATACATACATTATTCATACTAGAGTAGCAGGACGAATGCCACTAGTTGAACAGGAACTGCTTACCCTTCTGAGGTCACCCACGTTTTTCTTAGTGGGGTTCGTGTTGCTCGATCTTTAGTTTTCTGTGTAGTGTTGTAAAGATCGTTGTTTGTCCTATTTCATTTGTTCATTGTGTTGTCTACTTCCTCGATTTACGAATTCTGATTACCTCATTGGGATCTTCAAACTCCTCTTCTTTCTACATCTCACGTCAAGAAAGGACTCAAAGTTTTCAATGAAATAATTACTTTACAATGGTATAAAATTTCAATACATGTTTATGTGTAATATACGACTTTTCCTTGGAAAACATTCATTTGATCAGAAATGATAAGAATTTACCTTATCGTTATAGAGCCTCATTTTAAACCGACTAAAATAATAATGATCATGGTGTTTGTCATCCAATACCAGTTCTGCATAATCATTCTCTGCTTCATATCCAAAAGATACTAGTTGCTTCCGTCCATTAAGAAGAAGACATGTCGGAGTTTTCAAAGACAGAAGTTGTTTTCCTCCAGCATTCCATGCTTGGTTGGCGTGTATTTTCAAAGGATCGAGTTTAAAGTTTGAAATCGTCGAAAAGGCATATCCAGAATAGGTAGTGCCAAAATCTATGGCTGCTACCATTACATAGTCTGACATTTTGCTGGCTCTAAAAATACAAAGATAGAAATCATTTCTTTTAAAAACAAAAATACATGATGGTGTGTCTAGTAAAAGAATGATGTCCCTGTAACCTTGTCCTTTGCTTAGAAGGTCAAATTCTATTTTTATCATACAACTTTGTCATGGGTGGAACGTTTTGCTATAATAATTTGCGCTTTCATAAGTTGTATGCATACGTATTAGGACACGGCATTGCGTCTAGTTTAAAATACAAATACCTTGTCTTAAGAAGGGACACATCTGCTTCTCCCAAAACGTTCTCTGAAACTGATATCACAATGCTTGAGGTTTTGATTGACAACATATTTGTTATGTTTGATGAGAGTAGTTTTCAACAGACAGTGGGCATTCATATGGGATCTAACTGTGCTCCCCTTCTCTACGACTTTCTTCTTGCGAGACAGATTACATTGATCGCATCTATCCTATTGAGCTTGAAATAAAGGATACCACAGATACATCTACGCCTGTTTCATACCTTGGCCTACGAAATTGACAGTGAGGGCCGGCTATCAAGTAAACTTAATGACAACAAAGATGATTTCAAGTTTTCCATTGTGAGCTTTCCAATTATATGTAGCAACATTCCAACATAACCTGCATATGGAGTATATATCTCTCAGTTGATTCAATATTCCAGAGCTTGTGGCTCATATCATGATATCCTTGATAGCGGGTTGCTGCTAGCAATGAAGCTACTAGACGAAAGGTTCATAGTGGTTAAGGTGAAGTCATCACTTCGAAAGTGTTATGGTCGCCACTATGACTTTGTTAACCATTTCTGAGTCACAAATGACAACGGATATGTTCCATTTGTCGTCATCACAATTCGGTTCTTTAATCATTTATGACTTATCACCGGGTTTGTAATAAGAGTAACACGACAGGTATCACATGTGAAACAGGAACTGCTTCTCATTCCGGAGCACTTGAGTTCACCCCAGGTTTTTAAGTGGGGTTGTGTTGTTCGATCTTTAGTTTTCTGTGTAATGTTTTGTAGAACGTTGTTTGTCCTTTAGTCCGTTGTCTTTTGGCCATTGTGTTGTCTGTCCTTCGATTGACAGTTTCTGATTACCCCTTTCGTATTTTCAAACATGTCTTAAGAATTAGGTCAGTATAATGTCGCATAAAATGATACCATACTTAACTAATGTTTAAGCATAAAGTAGAATAATTAACTTTTTATTGTACGTGGAAGTAAGGTCGGGTGCCTGCATCTTTTAAATGTATTAGAAAATGACGATGTGTCGAGAGAATAACTAATGTCACTCATACCATGACCTCTGATATAACTGACATTTTATTATACAAATTCGTCGAAAGCAGACTTGTTTTGTCTGAAGTCACATTACACGAGACATTAATGTTTACCTAATCTTTGACCATAAGGTAATTTCATATTCTGAATGTATGTGTATTAGAACAATCCAGCGTGTCCAAATTGAGAATAAAATTATTGTGACCTTCACCTGTTGTTTACAATGTGTATTCCCCGGACAGCGTCATTATATTATAACTCATGAAACTAACCACTTATATTATTTGTTTGTTTGATGGTGTTTAACGCCACTTTCGACAATATTTCAGTTACGGTATATCGTTGCGGTCAGTTTTATTGGTAGGGGAAACTGGAGGACCAGGAGAAAACCACCGACCTGTCGCAAGTCACTGACAAACTTTATCACATAATGCTGTACACCTCGCCCTGATCGAGTGGAACTCACAACATCAGTAGTGATAGGTACTGATTGCATAGGTAGTTATAAATCCAAATACCATACGGCCACGACGGCCCCCTAACCATTCAAAATTGCCTGAGACCGAAACTTAATGTTGTTAAACATGTGTAATTCTCAACAGAGTAATTATACCCCCCCCCCCCCCGCAAACAAAGTTTGGGGGTATATAGGAATCATCCTGTCCGTCCGTCCGTCCATGTACCTTGTAAGCGCAACTCCTCCTAAACCGACTATTGGATTTTTATGAAACTTTACACATTTGTAGTACACTACCTGCAGATTTGCATGAAGGAATATGGTTGCTGTCCAAAATTTAAAAGGAGGGATAATTCAACTTATACTTTCACGAAAAGGGGGTCGTGTACCTTGTAAGCGCAACTCCTCCTAAACCGCTTATTGGATTTTTATGAAACTTTACACATTTGTAGTACACTACCTGCAGATGTGCATGAAGGAATATGGTTGCTGTCCAAAATTTAAATAAGGGTAATAACAAAATTGCCGAACTCCGAACAATCTTACAAAGGGAAAGTCAAAACTCATAATTATATAAACAGACAAAATCAGTCAACAACCGGAAAACTATGAAAACCGTAATGACCATGACTTGGTACAGGCATTTCTAAAGAAATGGTGGGTTGAATCAGATTTTAAAGCGCCAAACCTCCCGCTCTCATTACGGTTCAAAGGTTCCGGTTGTCACTATAACAGTATTTAAATACAGGAACAAAATAGGTAAAATAGTTGTCAAAGCAGTACCATATTCAGTGAAGTAAATGTCAAAAACACTTTTACGTCACACATTGATAAAAAAATATTTTGACATTTTTCTTGACTTCTTTATCTTTATACATTTTCACTATATGAAAATGCATCGCTTATAATCGTTTCTGCAGAGACGGAATATATTTCGACAAGATCTTGGTATCGGAATATAAGCTTTTTAAGAGATCTGTTTATAGCCCTGGTCCAGTAACCTGTTTCTCAGATGAAGATTACGTTTCAGGAAATCAGAATAATTGCTACTGGCCCTTGCATAGCGAATCAATTGCGAGATGTAACACCATATGCAGGAGAAGCTGGTATATTGCTGCACATGTTTGGAAAATTAATGATTTTAAAATTGAAGTCGTCCCGTTTATCATAAATTTTAGTACTGAGTTGACCACAGTATCTTCTAAGCGCAACCCCTACTAAACTGCTTATTGAATTTTTATGAAACTTTACACAGTTGTAGTACACAACCTGCACATGTGCATGAAGGAATACCGTTGCTGTCTAAAATTTAGAAGGGGAGATAGTTCAACTTATACTTTCACGAAAATGGGGGTCGTGTACTTGTGGCGACCCCTAGATGTATGTTCTTGGTTAGCTTATTTTGGAGATGAGATGTTGTCTCCTTGACATAACTCCATATTCGTTCATTTTTCATAGGTAATTTGCTAATATACCTATATTCCAAAGTTTGAACATCATAGTATTGCAAGCGGGGGGTATCACTCAGTGAGGTCACTCACAGTTCTAGTTATTATTATAACTCATGAAACTACCATTTAATATTTCCTGAGACCAAAACATATGATGTTAAATATGGGAATTTCTCGAAAGTGCAATTACATTATAACTCACGAGGAAGATTTAAAAATGAAACGTCTACAGACATGTCAATTGTATTTATATACAACATAAAATAAACGAAAATAAAGTTCGACAGGTTTGAGACTTGTTAGTAAACAGTAATTAACTTGCCTTTTACTTCTTGTCAGTCCCTGAATTTATCTCAATATTCGTTTTTTAGGGTCGATTCGCGGAACTCAAATGAAAATCTGCTTTCGGTTTGTGAATTAAATTAATTGTTTTGAAATGTTATGCGCGTCTACGAAAAAGTCCACAATGAACGAATCAACCATATATACTTCCTTGTTCGTCTTTAAACTGTGAAGTTATTTCAAATTTTCGGAACTCTGATTGGATAAAAATACATATATTAATAAATAACTTCAATATAGGTATTATTCAATATTTAAAGTTTGTAATAAATAATGTACATCAATATTTGTATTCAAACTAGGCCACATTTAATACACAACTGTCGTATCAAATATATGTTTGGAGTATCTATTCACTGTTCAAAGACTTTATTGGTAATATTTAATAATATAAATCGTAATGTTGCTACATTTTCTAAATTCTTATTCAACCCATTATTATTATATTATTTCGTTGACCGTTTCGATCCTGTGGGTTTATTGTGCGCAAACAGTAAGTAGTAAATTATTTGGCTTTCCAATATTTCGATATTGAGCGTACCGGATGAAGGTTAATCCAGAAACTTGTCGTGCGCACTAAATGTGGTATCTACGTTTTTATTACTGGGTCGATACCACTGTAGGTGCACATGCCCCCGTCCCCGCAAGTGTATTATTCTCCCATAAGTCAGTGTTTCGGCACTGGCATGCCTTAATATGTATATATATATTTATTATTGAAATGTACAATTCGTACATAATGTATTTATTATCAAAACTAAGGTTCTCCTCCCTCAGGCATATGTGACGATGAAATATTTTGGCTATCCTGTTAGGCCTGTTGGTCTTAACGCTCCCATACACTTTAAAATTATTTTGTTTTCCAATCTTCCGATTTTTAGCGTACCTGATGAAGGTTATTCTAGAAACGCTCCGTGTGTCCTCAGTTTGATATCTACGTGTTTATTACTCCATATTGGAATGTTAATACATGAAAATTAGAAGTTCACAATGACAACACCAAAGGCATCTCCTTTGTCTTAAAGTTGCGTTCTCACACGGTCATCCCTGTCAATTTATATGTGTAGGTCACGGTATGAACCAGAGCTATCTCTCAGGTATCCTTTATTTCAAGTTCAATGACATATATTCGATCAGCATAGTTGGAATTATTTAGTGAAATAACATCATCTATATATCTGAACTATATCAAAGAAGCGAGCTAACTTTTTCGTTTACAATTGACTGCAACGGGAAAATCACAAAAACCTGTTCTTAAGAACCAGGAATGTACGTGCAATTGTAGTTGGCATGAGGCAACAACATTGTGATAAAGATATTAAATTTTGTATCAATAAATGACCAAGAATCTACATGTATATGGTTGAATTCTTGGAAGATCAACATCAAACATACTCAATAGTTCATTGAAGAAATATTTAAAGATACCAAAGGGGTAATCAGAAGCGTAAATCAAAGAAGAATAGACAATTCAAAGGACAAAAGAAAAAGAACAAAGGGACACAAATGATTAACAAAGCACAATACAGAAAACTAAAGTTTAAGCAACACTAACTTCACTAAAAACCGGGGATGAACTCATGTGAGTAGAGTTTACAAGCTGCAGGAGTTATATCTGACACAGTGTATGCACATAGTGTGTTCTGGTACCCAAGATAAGATTTTCGGCACCATTCGTATTAACTGATATTGTCATTTGTTCATTACTTTTTATTGTAATAATGTGTTTCATTTTGAACTAAGTTTGGTGGTTAATTCGCCACATGCAATCAAAAGAATAATACATGTAATTTATTCATAGAATAGATATAAATTTTTGACTGCACTACTGTACTTTGCAAAACATGCAAAAATGTCGTTTCGAGCGATACTATTCATTATCAGTTAAAACAGGGCAAGGTTTTACATTGTATTAAGACAGTGCGCATGACCACATTTTAATACTGGCGCAAATCAAAATGTAATTAAATTCTATATACAATATTTTAATATACAAAATTGTATACTATATGTACATTATTCATTGTTGTTATTGATAAAAAGTACATTTTCAATATTTATCCAGTTTGAGCTTATATACACACTTCATTTCAATTGTATTTTGTTTTCCAAGCCATCACCTCATTCATTACAAACGATATTAAAACATTTACACATATGTGTACCATCACACGTTATCATGAAATACTATACTATAAATTATTTCAAAATTATAAATCCGTTTCTCTGTTTTATTTTAACGATGTTTCATTCACTTTTCAGAATCTTTTTTTTCTCACAACAAGTCTTGTCTTTATTTTATTGTTTGCGGCAATATTTACTTTTTTCTTATAGCTCATTCATTGTTGTTTTAACACATATGTTAACACATATCCACAAACACAGGTCTGGTTCATCAATGTCAGTTAGCCAAAGTAGGAGCTGAGAACATTATAGCTGTTGTAGATAATACAGTCAGAGTAACACATATCCACAAACACAGTCTGTCTAACACCATGGCAGCAAATCGCCATTCACCTCTCAATTCTAAGTCTTCGTCCTCTCGCTTACACTTCGCGGTTATCTTTCTTATTTCTCTTAAAATTGCGTTCAAGTCTGATTTGGGATTTAAATAAGGATTTTCCTCTCTAGGGGAAGTTACTCGGCGTACATAAGCGCCATTTTCCATTCGAATGTCTTCTTCTGTTTCCACAAAGTTTGTTAGCAATATTCTTGACTGCCTTTCTTGTAGCATTGCATCTCGTAGTCGTAGACTTGACGAAAGACTTGATGATGAACCTTTTCTGTATTCTTTAGTATCTCTACCTGGTCTTTTCATATGTAGAACCCAAGCTAGCCACCCATTAATGTACTTCCTTATCTATAAATATATATTTATAATGCCATAGTAACAATAGAGGAAATTCCATTCGGGGGAGTGTTGGAAAACATAAAAGTGGTAAGCTTTTAATGTCAATGTATTGAACATTGGTAACTTTTAAACTATTCCAATGTATTAAAACCCATTGCCTTTTGCCGATTACAATGAATTTGTTTGAAGAAGTTTTCATTCTCATTTTAAAGGCATTGCTAATTACCTTACATTGACCAATCCGGATGAATATGTTAAATTAGACGTGCTTAATTCAAAAAAATCATTTCGAAGTAAATTGTAAATCCTACTTACATTCTATTACAGAGTGTTTTTATATGATGAATTAGTTTGATCTGATTAAGAAGTTGTTTTTTTTACATAAAACACAGAAATTGAGATATAATATTTCAAACAAGTCTTTAATTTTTTCCAAAGAGACCTTGTTTTCATAAAGAACTTGCTATTGTTCATGTGTCAAATAGAAATACCAATGACAAAACATCCGTTCTCGAGAAATCTTGATTTTATTTTGTTCTCTTCTTTGGACGGTTTTGTTTTCTCTACGTTTTGAATATGAACATTTGATTACTGTTGGTAATTGGAATCGTTTATTTTTTTTACCAATATAAACAGTGATCAGACATAATTTGTTGAGGTACGCACCTGTTTTAGTTTTGTTGGCTGGGTAATTTGTGATAATATATGAAAGTGTTAGTCATGAAGTTTTATTTTAACGTGCAGTGGTATCTCGTCTCTGAATATGTGATGAATTATTTATTATGTGTACTGGCATGCATGTTCAACTGAAATGTGACAAAATTTCAACCACTGACCCAGTATAATCTTTCGTATATTACTGTGCATGTACATATCTCATGCGAATCCAAAATTCCAATATTTATGATCATAGTGAGGTTGTCAAACTGTGTGCACTCAGTCCGCGAAATGAAAACTTGAATTTACTGGTCGGAATCAAAATCTTCAATTTATTTTTATAAAGTTCTAAGAAAAGACTGAACAATTTATTGGTCCGAACAAAGTTTTGCTGGTCTTGGACCGGAAGGCCGTTGCTCATCTTGAGGACTGGCTTTACGACAGGCAATCATGCAATTTAACATACACTTTTCATAATCTGATTCTATTTTTTTTACAACTTTCAAGATTTAGCTTACCCATATAGGCATTCTGTATGTTTCTGGTCCCCGATAATGGAAGTTGAGGACAATCACCGTGAACATCACAGATAAAGAACACATTATCATTATACAGCAAAAATATATACCTGTCAATTAGAGAACATGATTAAATGATTGATTGTTGATGGAGGCCATATTTCAATCATATACCCATGATTATAACGCCGCTCCAATCTGATGATGTTCTTTAAATGTTTATTTGGTCAGGGTTACTGGTTGTAGCAAACTTTATTTCACATTTCTGGTTTCGGAAAAGGAACTGGGGTCACTGAAAGCGACGGGTGGGGATAATGCAACCTCACTGCCAAATGGATGTATACCGGAAGCAGCCGGAAAGCTCTCAGAAATAACAGGTTATTTTCATTTGTCAGTAATTAATTTTGCCCCGTCTGTATTGTTCTGCATCATTTTATTATTGAATGAACATCACTGAAACTACAAAAGTAAAACAGCAAATTATGTTGAGAAGCGAATGATGTTAAAGCAGTTTTACTGAAAATGTATCATATGACCCGAGCATTGTCATGAAGCCACCAGAATGATCATATGACCTGAAATTGTCATGACGCCGGCGGGATGATCATATGACCTGAACATTGTCATGAAGCCTCCGGGGATGATCATATGACCTGAACATTGTCATGAATCTCCCGGCAATGATCACATGACCTGAACATTGTCATGAAGCCGCCGGGATGATCACGTGACCTGAACATTGTCATGAAGCATCCGAGATGATCATATGACCTGCACATTATCATGACGTAGCCGGGGTAATCATATGACCTGCACATTGTCATGAAGTCACCTGCGGATGATCATGTGTATATTAATGACCGGAACAAGGTAACAAACTATGACAGGAAGATTAAATTGACATTGGATTAAATGCATAGGTTCGACAATTGTTCGCCTTGCAACTAGCATACTTGTTCAATATGAGCTACAGCAAGGTTTCTCTTATGTGCAAGGTGCATGTCATTCTCGAGTCACTCGAATACGTCACATACTAATGGATAATCGCGTTTTTTATTCGTTCCGTGCAACTAGCAGATATCACCGACATCACAATGGAGAAATTAGGTCATATTTTAATACCCGGTTATACTAAGAATTAATTATAGAGTGAAAACAATAATGATTCATGTACATGTATAAAGGGCTAGAGATATGATAATAGCTGTATATAATATTGTCAGTTTGGAAAGTGACGAAAGGGGGGTGGTGGGTCGTCGCCAAAACTATTTTTGGCGAAAACTTAGAAAAAAAACTTACTTTCTAGAATGAAACTAAAATTGTCCGATAACAAGGCGGTAGAAGGTTATGCTTTGAGGCCAAATCACCTTTATTGCTTGTTAGTGCTGAAACCCTAAAAATCGTACTAGTCTTGAAACTTAAATCTTGCCCCCCTTTTTTTCCTACCAGACCTAAAACTTGCATCCCCAATTTTCGTACCAGTCCTAATATATGTATCTTACTGTCTCGTCCACTCCTATACCGCTGCTAAGCATAAAATTCGCAAACGAATATGAATGAAACAAATAGTGAAATGTATTTGTAAGCCCATGTATGTTTTATTCATACAATGTATTAAAATTGAATCGTCAATAAAATTTAAAATCTTTGTAAAGTCATGCGTAATATCAAGCCATGAATTGTTAACAAATATATAAAGAGGATGATTTATGTGTTTTCCCACAGATCTGTTGACTTTTCATTTAGTTTTAAAAATTCAATAAATAGTTTGAATGCTTTAAAAGGGAACTGACAGATAATGGGGGTAATTGTTTACCTAGAATACAATTTTATATAGCAATGGACGTATAGAAATATCTTACACAATCGTAACTACTCGGCCATTCTCGTTATTTTCATGGATAAAAATTAAAGTTTTAATTAGCTTTGCATGATTAGATTTTACTTAGTATGTCTTCCATATTGGATTTTCGTGGACTATATTTTTGTGCGGCTTAACTTAGCTTCCGGCAATCAATATAAGAAGAATTTCTACTATCTACGTACGAGTTTATTTGTAGGGTAGCGAGAATAGACGAGTAGTTACGATTGATATCTTACAATAACACCACAACGAGTTCAAGAAAAATATGCTAGACAATCACTCAAACCAAATCTGAAACAGTACTCTACAATTTACATACAGTTATTATCAAGGAGTGGATTTTCGTTCCCAAACGTGTGATGTGGTAAATTGATTAAATTATTTACCAGTCATAGGTCGTGGTTTAATTAGCGTTCAATGCTTTGAGGTGAGAGGTGATTGTTCCTTTTGGTGATATTGGTGACATTGTTGATCGTTTAAACTTTGTGTTCATTATGTATTGTTTAATTCCTCATTTTATGAATGGTTTTATTTAAAATGTAGCATTTGAAATTTGATTGACTTACACATATTCAAATATTATTGTAATAGATATGAGAGTCGCAAACTTCACACAGAGGCTTCTTAAGAAAAACGAAAAAGAAGCTAGCCCGATCCTTTAATTTTACGTTCCGCTATATAGATGATGTACTTTCACTAAACAATAAGTTTGGTAATTTTGTTGATCGCATCTATCCCACTGAGTTTGGAATATAGGACATTTACATGTAGAAACATTCCAGCAGCACCTACATATGAAGTATATATCTCTCAGTTGATCCGATATTCCAGCGCTTGTGGTTCCTATCAGGCTTTACTTCATAGAGGATTGCTGATAATAAGGATGCTACTGAACCAATGCACATTTTACACTTATCGTAAGCTCTTCTCGGTCCTTTCCCCATTCGTGACTGTTATCAGGGTTCATAACACGACATGTGCGACTAGTGGAGCAGTTCACCTCCGAATTTAGTGGGGTTTATGTTGCTCGATCTTTAGCTTTCTGTGAAATGTTTTGTAGATCGTTATTTGTCCTTTTGTCTTTTTTCATTTTTGGCCAATGCATTATCTTACCTTCAATTTGCGTCTTCTGATTACCCCTTTGGTATCTTCAAACTTTTGTTTTGCATTTTTGAATTTTGACAATGTGCAACAAATCACAATACATACCTATTAGAGGCACTGCATCGGAAGTTGGTGGCATGGTTTCAGCTACCAGAAGGAGAAAGACCATTAAAGACAATAAAATTGTAACACCTGTAAGAAATAAGGCATGTTTACATGTTGGATATTTATCTGTTACACCGCCAAATTGAATATCGATAAACCCGTTAACTCATGTGACATTTTTTGTGCAAAATAAAAACAATTATTAGACAATCTTATACTTAGAGAGAAGAGCAAAACATACCAAGTTAAATGACGTCTCTTTCTAAATATTATATTGAAATAGTCTGCTTAATATATCAAATGTGATTGTAGTATGTGCATTGGGATTTTATAAAACAATACATGACATAGTTATGAAACCGTTGATATCAAATTTAGAGTGCACGGTGGGTTTCTGGAATACCCTTCATCAGGCACGGTCATAATTGAAAGATTGGAAAGACCAATAATTTCAAGATTTGGGAGCAATAAGTCCAAAAAGCCTAAACAGGATAGTCAACAGTCGGCTAAGGTCGTCTGTGCCTGATAAATTGTTTTCTGATTATTTACTTCCGTCAGCACTTTTGAAGAAAAAAAATCATGCTATTCTTCATTCACGTTTCATCTGCAAAAACTTGAATATTTAATGCCTATCATTTCTATTTGCTTTATATTAAAAACAAAAAACAAACAAAAACAACATAACTTCAAAACCAATAATAAATATGTCATCCAGATATTAAATTTATCAACAGGCAATGACTAATATAACCAAATATGTTTATTTGGGTAGTATTCTCGAAACCAAATACATGGCAGTAGCTCAAAAATGTCAATATTCAGTAAAAAAAATGTTCTAGTGTCAAAAAGATATGCGTGTTTACTCTGATACTCGAAAAAAATTTCCTACATTTCTAGATCCCCCTTTTCTTATCCTGTCATATAACATTTCATATGAATTGAACCTCTATTAAGAGATCACCTGTCTTAAAACACCACTGAAAAGGTGGCCTCTTAAAACAAGCTTGACTGTATATAATTACATTTGATCATTTCAACAAAATATAAACATGATAAAGTAATTCGAGATCATTTCCATTTTATCAGAAATATATTTGAGAGGACTAACTGTTGAAATGTTGTTTGATTTTGTTATTTGTTATTTATTTTTAAAGGTGTCTGGAATTATTTGATACGAAGTTCGTGTTTGTTCATTATAATTGCGTATTCCATGTTATAAACTTCTGATTTCTATACTTGGAAAATACTAGTGCAAAACAGAAACTGTACATCACTAAATGTAACCCAAATGTAATACCAATATTTTTTTAAATGAAAACATAAACAAGTTACAATCATACCGGTTGTTTGCCATATCGAGTGTTCTGCTTTGTCATTTGCATGGATTTTTACACACATTGCGAGCACGTTCCAATTTTGGGACAATTTTCGGTCTGAAATATATATTCAGTTGGGTTTGTCCTCTTGTCGACAGTATAAGGTTGACTTACATAGTCTACGAACCTCTAGTCTGTAGTACAAGGCGTAATGCCACGACTGTGCGAAAATGAACGTTTTATACGATATATGCTATTTTATTATAGGGCAAATTATTATGCATAGTTTCTTGTTTTCCAACTAGTATGCATATTTCATAGCTAATGACTCGCTTACTACCACCATCAAAACGTAAACCATCCCTTCTATTGATGGTCAGACAATTCGTATTATGCCATGTTAAATGTTTGTCTGAATTGGCTTCCTGGCAATAACAATACACATAAACATGCAATTATTATTTGAGTCTCGTTATTAGAAAGAAACAGAAGTGTGATAGTACAACGGAATTGAAGCAAGAGACATGCAATGTGTGAGGGAATAGAAAGAAGATGGTCATAACGATGACGAACACAACCCAATATTATAAAAAAAAAATCAACATGTAACATAGGTAATTCAGGTTGTGGCTTCTGTGTTAGGCCTACACTATAACAATACATTCACTCGTGCTTCAAAGACGCAAAAACAAATAGGGATGCGATTGAACTTAAAAAATAAGCAAAATTCTAAATTGTCTGTGTTTTTCTTAATTATTATTTTTTACAACAATTTACCACCAACAATGTCTTGGATTCCGTTGAAACATTTGTAAAATGTATTCATTTAGAGCTATTATTATCCATGGTAATACTGTGCTGCTTAGTTCCAAAAAAAATATGAAAAAGAACAGAATTATGTACAATTCCTGAAGGGATTCAAACAAACATGCAATCTATAAATTCTCATACTAATTATTTTATGCTTTAAACGCACTTCTGATTGCTGAAAGTTTCGTTAAACTCCATAACCCTAACCCTCCGCACTTCTTAATTTTGCTACTCAAACGGTACCAGCGATATAGATGTACAAGACTGGAAATATATGTTACAGGTACTAAATAAGATTTAAAAAATAGTTTGGAATATTAGAAAGTCTACATAAAATACAAGCCAAACATACACATGTAGGAGTGTTATTAAAAAAGCAGAACGTGTGTAACACACTGTCTATATGTACACGTACACAAAACCCTTACCTCCCCGCACCCTGTGTCGATCTGAAAATATTTGTTAAGATAAATTTTTATTGGTTTCTCATTCGCAAAATAAATATAATTAAGGTATTATTCAATTAATTTAACTATGAAAACGTATTATGAAATTAAACATTTTTATTTATTTATTTATCAATATTTCATGTTGCAAAACAAATCTAATCTAACAAGGTGCGTTTGCATGGAAATATTTTCAAATCATCTAACTGATCGTATTTCCAGAAAATATTATATCAAGCATGCATAAAAAAATGGAACGTATTACACTGTGCAGAGTTGCAGCAAATGATTACTTTCACATCTAATGATTGCATGCTAAAGAAGATTTTAAATTATATTAAATGACAAAAAGGCATGCATATCAAGGATAGTTCTTTCTACCACTCTGATTTTGAATAGAAAATCACGATTCATGAAATATGCATGATATGTTTTAATCTGTTGGTACAATCTTCTGTCAACTGGAGCGTAAATTATTTCAGATGAACTAACTAGCATTGCATTGAGTTTTACAATCATGCAAGGATTTTCGATTTTTTTACATGTTTTTGGACGACCGTTGATGTTGACAAGCTAGCTTTTAATATGTAACCGTTGAATGAAAATACGTTAAAGATTGTACGTCAAGACTTCATCCATATCTAATTAAAATTAAATGCTTGTTGGATATATATTATTTTGTGGCGATACACTTACATCTAACAATATGCATGAGGTTATGTCTGGTGATATTTCGTTCGTTTTCTTTGATATTTTCTATCATATTGAAGAGAGTAAAATATATATTGACTAACCGAGAAAGAAGCTGTGAGTGTGCGCTTGTTCTATCGATAAATATTGTAACGTCTATAATACTAATAGACGCTGCGAACGTACAAACAATACAGACTACGTAATTTCCGGTTGAACAAATGAAAACCTATAGTATACATAATACATTCATTCTTGGTGGCACCTTTAACGTTTACACATGTGTAAGTCAGTTCATTCGTAACTTAAACGTGGCGTGAATGACATTTTTAAAACAGACAATTCGAGAGAAAATGAAAAACCTAATTTTAACTATTTTGGCTGACATCTTGCATTCTAATTAGTCGGTATAAAACATGAACAATGATGTGACTTCATAAACATGATGTTGAAAGTATATCCGACAGTGTCCTATTTTTTGTTTTTCCTTTTATCATTGGAAAAATAAAAGATCTAAAAAAAAAAACCATTTAAATTTAATTAGATCGCAGCCTCATAATTTTTACTCGTCCTAGTGTCCAGCGTCACTTTAAAGTCCTAACGATATACATTCGGAACATTTGCGTATAAATAATAATTTATTGTGGACAACATTTCATGCATTACTTGAATTTCACATACACTTAAATCATCAGCAAAATTCCTATACAAGAAAAATTATTCACGAAAATAAGCGTTACTTTCCCATAAAATTAGATATTGGCAAAGATTGTGTATTCGTTTTTCGCATCTATTGGAAATAATTCAAACAGCTTTTAAACATTGTTAAAAAAAAAACCAATCTTGAATATTTAAGTAACAGCGTTTGATAACGTGATAACATTTTTAACTACAGCGATAAACAAAACATTCGGAAACTATCTACACCTGTTACTTGTACAATGTTATTCAAGGAATTCAGATTGTACCTATGCAAAACTATGTCCTATTTCATATACTTTGAAACCATTTTATGTGTACATGCCAAAATTAAATATCGTAACACTTCTTTGATAGCACATTAAACTGTTACAGTAAAATAAAATCGTAAATTTTTAACGATGTTTTTTCCACTTTCAGTATGTGTAATTTTACTAGCAGAATTGTCCTAGATCTGATTACGACGAATGTGAAAAGTAAGTCTGAAATTACAGACGGTTTTGGAAAATAAAGCAGGACATCTGCTAATTGATTTTATATATCTAAATTAATAGTTTTAGTGTTATGAAAATCATGAGTTTCCTATTTTTTATTGATATTTTAAGCTGGGATTTTTTAATCAGTATCCATGAAAACGCTTCTTGCCATGGTGTTCTTCTCCCGAGACGTATATTTTAAAGGGAAAGTTTATTTTGTTAAACATAATACACAATGCAGGATTAGCTCTGTCATTTAGCAATAAAATATAATAGTAAATGCTAGTATCAGAGGGGGTAACAGTTGTACAAAAGTATACAGGAGGGTACAATCCAAACAAACAATCAGAAAGGACCAATACTAACTAGGGAACAGTACAACATACACAAGCAGGAGGGAACACCATAAAATCCAAATTCAGAAGGGATCATTACAAACCCCAAATTATGAAGGAATAGTATAAAATCCACAATCACAGGGGAACATTACAAAACCCACAACGAGGAGGAACAACACAACACTCACAATAAGGAGGAAACAGTATAAAAATCCAAATTCAGAAGGGAACATTACAAAGCCCACAATGAGGACAGGCCCAACACCCATAATCAGGAGGGAACAGTATAAAATCCAAAATCAGAAGAGAACATTACAAAATGTACAAAAAAAGGGAACGGTACAAAATCCAAATTTAGGAGCGAATAGCATAAAATCTACTATCAGAAGGGAACATTACACAATCCATAAAAAAGTGAGAACGCTAAAGGGTAAAGAAGCCAAAATTAGGAGGGAATAGTTAAAAATGCACAATTAAGAGAGAACATTGCAAATTACACAATCCGGTAAAACAAAACAACTAGAAAGAATAAAAGAGATTTAACGGACAACGCAAAAATCCAGAAGTAATATCAGGTGTCTTGACACCCGTCATACATAATACCGTTAATGACATGAAAATCGTGTTACGCGTTAATAATAATCTGGTAGGAAAGCTATCATCTAATACTACAATTCTACTCTATATATTCAAGAAGAAGCATACATTATCAATAATTCATACCTAATGATATTTTTTCTCCCGAATCCGGCGGGAGCAAAAACAGCAATAATGACATCAATGATATAAGTACACATGGAATGATGATGTTGAACCCATAATATAAAGTCCGTCGTCTGACGTGTATCGTGTACGTCACGTCAATGTAGAATTGCGGACAACATTCGTATGTCTCTACATTTCTGGTCGCTGGCATCCCTACAAAATGATAGGTATGGATGTATTTTAAAATTAAATATAAAAACAACAAAAGCTTCGACCAATCTGACAATTATTTTAAATGTATTTATTATGGAGATGTTTAATGTGGAGCAGAACTGCTAACCCTTCGGTTGCACAAGAGTTCAACCCCGATTTTTAGTAGGGTTCGATCTTTAGTTTTCTGTGTAATGTTTTGTAAATGTTGTTTGTTCTTTTGTCCTTTTTTCTTTTGGCCATTACATTGTCTGTCCTTCGATTTAAGGCTTCTGACTGTCCCTTTGATATCTTCATTTTCTTTTAGAATATTGTTTTGGTGCACATTTTCCATAATATATTTCGTTAACGTGTTGCCCTCAGAAAACTCATATTTTCAATTTTTTTTAGGAACACATTATGATTAGGATTTAAATTACGGCTATTATCCCTCGACCCATATCGGCCCTCGACAGCGTATCAGCCTGATATGGGGGTTTCGTAATGATATCCGGTCTGATATGGAAAATATCATGTATTAATATTTCTATATTGTCTTAAAAAGTATATTTCCTTCTACAATAGCAGTTCACATTTCAATTAATTGTGTAACAGATTCAAGTTGTATTAACTGTAACTTACATAAATAAACTAAATTTGGTGTCCATATGCACGGAAATATTATGTCATCAATTAGGCAGGTACGTATATTTTGATAAGTATAATTGTTTCATAAGTCCTCTGTTTGTATTTGTGACAAAAATGTTGGTTCAAATATCAGCCTTTGGTCGTTCAGATATCATTGTGATGTTTGTTAAGGCAGTCATATAAGGATTCTGATGAATATTTATTCCTACATCATAACTTCCATATGTTTACTTAAGCATTGCTTAATCATCTAAGATCATTAAGATATAAATTATCAAAATAAACACAGAAGAAAAGCATGTTTACAGAAACATTTTTAAATAAAACATAAAATTTCATTTGATAAAATAAATCTTTTTTTTTATAAAAAAAAAGAAATATAGTGTTTTTAACTTTTTATTATTACCTATAAGCTGCCATTCACCATTTCGGATAAAATCCGATGTGTCACCATACTTCTCCTCTATTAATAAATTAAGGAATCTACCGTCGTATGTCCATGAACCAAATTTTAATTTACAATGTTGTTCATCAAATGGAAACCATTGAATATCTATTTGACAAGTGCTGTGGAACATTCCGGGTGGTACCCACTTCATGTGACCTGTATGTTCTACTATGACATTGGTATGGTACGTTCCATCGAATGCTTGATCAGCACTACAATTAAATTAATAATTAGCATGGATAATCGCAATAATATGGACGAATTGGTAACACATATTTAAATCTCAGCCAGAGGAGTGAGCGGCTATGTTTAAATGTGTGTTAGATGTATCGATTTTGCCTCTTTCTACAATTTTTCTATTGGAAATGTGAACAGTTCAGACAGTGTGGGATTTTTTTCTTCATTTAATGAAACACCCTACCAAGATTGTGACATGTGAAATAAGACTAAAAGCAATCCTCGTTCATTTATAATTTTATAAAATTAAACAATTTTAAAATGCGTACATGTATAAATAATTATATAGTGTTACCCTTACTGTTCCTTTTTAGCAACATTATGAACAGCGTGTGTATTCTTTTAACGAAAACTAGTGCGAGAGTTAAGCATTTGCGAACCGTTAGTTAGACTTTTTAAATAAAAATGTAAGTCATGTCTGATTTCATTGTAGTTATCTATTTATTGAATTACCTGTTGTACATTAAAATGTCCGGTCTCCAAACTTCCTTAGCTGGTATATGAAGAACTGATATTCCACCAAACTCCTTAGGATCCCATCGTAAATTGATATCTATCCATTTCTAACAAGAAACAAATATCAGAATATAAGTACTACAAAGAACTCGCATCCATAATCTAAATAATTAAAAACCTTTGAATAATTATTGATAGGTCATCCGAGTTAAGCGTATTTCACTATTACGAGTTTTTCAATGATTTACAACAAGTCGGTGGTTTTCTCCGGTTTCCTCCACCAATAAAACTGAAATATTGTTGAAAGTGGCGTTAAGCGCCATAACCCTAACACATAACCCACTATTCCGATGCCGTATGTTTTTGGTGGTTTTTGTTTCTTGTCTTTTTTTGCTATGGTATTTGTACTCGCCAAACCGCTCTGCGGTCTGTGGCCTTTTGTACCTCACAAACTTTGCAAATATAAGTATATTATTCTGAAAATCACCAACAATCAAATAAGGGTAATAACAAAATTACCGAACTCCGAACAATCTTCCGAAGGGAAAGTAAAAACTCATAAGTATATAAACAGACAAAATCAGTCAACAACCGGAAAACTGTGAAAACCGTAATGACCCTGACTTGGTACAGGCATTTCTAAAGAAATGGTGGGTTGAATCAGATTTTAAAGCGCCAAACCTCCCGCTTTCATTACGGCTCAAAGGTTTCGGCTGTCACTATAACAGTATTTATAACAATACTGGAACAAAATAGGTAAACTAGTTGTATCAAATTCAGTGAGCAAACTTAAAAACTTAGCAGTAGGGAACAAAATTAATACTCTTATGAAATATAATTTCATACGCTTTTAAAATTAGCTTTATTCTGCTCTAGAGATTAAACGCAAGTACAAAGCCAATTAGCTGATGAAAAGATATGGCATACTTTGAAAATACCTCACACGAGGCGGATATTTGTGAGTTCGACTGTAAATCACATCAGTGTACAGGATAGAGGATCGTATAATACTAACGAGATTATAAAAGTTCAAAAGGTACACCCAGTATATCATGGACTATCACATTAAAAATAATCTGATGTACTTAGCTTAATGTTCAGATTGTCCCATACGCTAAGAGTCCAATGCTGTATAATTATTAGAAGTTTTTATATGTCAAATCGCAATATGTATAAATCATTTTATCCCTTCCTTTCAGACTTCCAAAGAGTAAGCTTTCCATGTGGTTTACTGATGAATATTTCTAAAACAACAACATTTCAGTCATATTGTGGTGGTCAGTTTTATTGGTGGTGGAAACCGGAGTACGCGAAGAAAACCACCGAACTACCACAAGCCACAGACAAATCACACAATATTGTATCTAGTACACCTTGCCATGAACGGGATTCAAAATCACAACTTTAGTGGTGATTTGCTCTGATTGCAAAGGTAGTTGTAAATCCAACTACTATACAACCATGGCGGTCTATAAGATGAGTATACTGGCATTTCGTTCAGATATCTTATATACCACTATATGTAGTCGTTTTGTAGTCAACAATTTAAAGAAAAGCTACAAAACGTTGTATTATTAACACGTAGGATACTTGTGTAAAACGTAAACAGAACCCTCAGTATATTTAATGTATAATTACAAATCTATAAAACATTCTTTCCTGTACTTTCATGACATTCTATTTTATTGACGAATTTAAATTTCAAAATAATTTATACTTCATTTTTTTAAATATTATTTAAGAAAATAATTAGATTTTCTCAGACAATTTAAAAGTAATCTTAAAAGGCAAGTGGATGTTCACTCAGTTGGCATCAAGTATAATAGTCCTTTGTTCACAAGTCTGACTTTGTCGATTTAGTTATTGAAATTGTTTCAATTTTTATCTCATCGAGAACATGATATACATTTTTACAAATGTACGTAATTTTTTATTCTTAAGGTTTTGTACTTTGCAACATTTTAAGAGCACATGTATTAGCTTCACTTTTATTTTATATTAGTTAAAAACAAGGGGCCGCCGTCGTCATGATCGTATGGTAGTTGCATGTACAACTACCTGTAGTCAGTGCCAATCACCCTTAACGTTGTGAGTTCGAATCCCACTCATAGCGAGGTGAATTCGAGACAACATGAAGTGATAACATTTGTCAGTGACTTGCGGCAGGTGGGTGGTTTTCTCCGGGTAATACGGTTCCCATCTCCAATAGAACTGACCGCCACGACATAACTGAAATATTGTTTAATGTGGCGTTAAACACCAGAACCCTAAACCTTTACCTATTAGTTCAAGACACATCTGTACCTAGAACCATTAAGCTTTAAATTGTTAACATACGTGAGTTATTGCTTCTAGATATATTCATGAATATGGCTGCGACACTTTATATATTTATATACATTTATGAAGTTCATGTCGTTATTACAGTCACGCGACGAATTCCACTAGTGACGCAATAACTGCTTACCCTCCCGGAAAATCTGAAATAACACCCGGTGTGTAGTCGGGTTCATGTTACTAAATCCTTAGTTTTCTGTGTAGTATTTTGTTTATCCTCTTATCGCCTATGTATTGTCTGTCATTCTTCGATTTACGACTTCTGATTACTCCTTCGACATAGTCTTCTAACTTTTCTTAAACTTGACATCTTGTTAATTTGTTCACATAAATCACGTAATTATTACTGTAAACTAATTCTTCCAAAAACACATACATGAGAATAAGTATATTGTTGTGTTTTTATTTGCAGTAATGATGCACTTTAGATGCAGCAACGTTATTCTTATAATGACAATTCCTAATTCCCTTTCAAGATTGATGCATGCATTTGTTGGTGGATGTTGACATTTTGAATTATATTTTGACTTAGAACACGATCAGTATCAATAAACATGTCATATTTTTTTTTATTCTCTTAAGGAACTTAGCAATAAATTAGACTTGCATTTTCTTGTCACAAACTGTCAGAACCATGTGAGTAATTATGAATATTGCTTACTCTCTGGATGTTACTGTCTATAATGTTGTTATAAAGTTTTGGATTTAAATGTTCATTAAATAGCTGATTGCCGACAAGGATAGTCAATAAGACAATCCAAATGTTTTAATTTGACATGTACGGACATAAATTGATTTTTTACGGGTTTTATTGAAACACAATTTCTGTTATTTGAAAAACATTACGTCCTAAATACAAGATAACGTCTCTTCAAACACTCAACGTCGTGACTTGTGTTTCCGCTATGTTTATGGGACATGTACTTATTCGAGATATAGTTAAGCTGATTTGCATGTCAATTATGTTTCAACTAAACCATTGACAGTAATACCGTTATTTGTATGTATCATGTGTTCGACCTGGTATTTGGCGTCTCACGAAACAAACAAATTAAAGAGGGATAGCATAATAATGTGCATGTCCCACTGTTTCAGTTCTTTTGTTGTTTTATGGTTTATAATTTGTACTGGCCATATTAATTATTCTGTCAGTGGTGCATTCATAGTTTGCTTTTTTCTCTCTCCATTTTTCTTTTAATTTGTTATTTTAAGCATTTGTAATATTCTCAATTTAAACACAACACGACTTTTATATTGTATGGGAAAATTCCGTTTTACATGTCAAGAGGAAGTAATTAAAACAGAATTCTGACTACTTCGCGATTTAGCTAAAACAAAGTGTTGCTCATTAGCAGCTACGGTATTGTAAGTACGATGAATTGACATTCTTCGTACATGCGTTGTGCGTGTGATTCGTTCTACACTAGTTACTAGCTGGTGACCTTTTGTAATTTGCAGAGAAAAAAATGAGTTCATATTGTTATGCCAATTAGATCCCATGTGGGTTAAAATATGATTTTATGCAATGTAAATTGCATAGATTAAATATGTACCGGCTTTTGCTTTACTGCTGTATGAAAAGGGTAAAAGATATATTACATTGAACAGTACAATCTATATAACAAACTGGGAACACAAACGTACGAGTTGCGTGTATAATATTTAATATTTGACTATTTTCATACAGTCATGTACTTTCGTATTTAGTCTTTGAAAATATAGTACACATGTATTAAGAATAGCGATTCAATTCTTTTGTTCTAACTTAAGATTGGACAAGGTCGTTCTACTAAAAACATATGTTTATGGTTTGAAGCTTTGTACTCTCAATTATTTGAAAGCATCGATCTAGTTTTGCTCTTACTTAAGATTGGACAAGGTCTGCCTATTAAGAATAGTTTTGCTCTTACTTAAGATTGGACAAGGTCTGCCTATTAAGAGTAGATTTGCTCTTACTTAAGATTGGACAAGGTCTGCCTATTAAGAATAGTTTTGCTCTTACTTAAGATTAGACAAGGTCTGCCTATTAAGAATAGTTTTGCTCTTACTTAAGATTGGACAAGGTCTGCCTATTAAGAGTAGATTTGCTCTTACATAAGATTGGACAAAGTCTGCCTATTAAGAATAGTTTTGCTCTTACTTAAGATTGGACAAGGTCTGCCTATTAAGAATAGTTTTGCTCTTACTTAAGATTGGACAAGGTCTGCCTATTAAGAATAGTTTTGCTCTTACTTAAGATTAGACAAGGTCTGCCTATTAAGAGTAGTTTTGCTCTTACTTATGATTGGACAAGGTCTGCCTATTAAGAATAGTTTTGCTCTTACTTAAGATTGGACAAGGTCTGCCTATTAAGAATAGTTTTGCTCTTACTTAAGATTAGACAAGGTCTGCCTATTAAGAGTAGTTTTGCTCTTACTTAAGATTGGACAAGGTCTGCCTATTAAGAATAGTTTTGCTCTTACTTAAGATTGGACAAGGTCTGCCTATTAAGAATAGTTTTGCTCTTACATAAGATTGGACAAGGTCTGCCTATTAAGAATAGTTTTGCTCTTACTTAAGATTGGACAAGGTTTGCCTATTAAGAATAATGTTGCTCCTACTTAAGATTGGACAAAGTCTGCCTATTAAGAATAGTTTTGCTCTTACTTAAGATTAGACAAGGTCTGCCTATTAAGAATAGTTTTGCTCTTACTTAAGATTGGACAAGTTCTGCCTATTAAGAATAGTTTGCTCTTACTTAAGATTGGACAAGGTCTGCCTATTAAGAATAGTTTTGCTCTTACTTAAGATTAGACAAGTTCTGCCTATTAAGAATAGTTTTGCTCTTACTTAAGATTGGACAAGGTCTGCCTATTAAGAATAGTTTTGCTCTTACTTAAGATTAGACAAGTTCTGCCTATTAAGAATAGTTTTGCTCTTACTTAAGATTGGACAAGGTCTGCCTATTAAGAATAGTTTTGCTCTTACTTAAGATTGGACAAGGTCTGCCTATTAAGAATAGTTTTGCTCTTACTTACGATTAGACAAGGTCTACCTATTAAGAATAGTTTTGTTCTTACTTAAGATTGGACAAGGTCTGCCTATTAAGAATAGTGTTGCTCTTACTTAAGATTGGACAAGATCTGCCTATTAAGAATATGTCTATGGTTTTAGGTTGTTACTCTCAATGATATAAAAAGAGCTATCTAGTTTTTCTCTAAATTAAAATTGGACAGGGTCGCTATGTTACAAAAACCATTTACATGATATGGGGCTTTCAATTATTTGCACGTCATTGCTATCGAATCTATCTATATTATACTTTACGTTTTTATTTTCCCTATTTGTCTTTGTTAGCGCAGCCGGTCAATATAACGTTATATGGACCGGGACTGGACTGCCTCGTTTTCGATTCGGTTCCGGAACGGTACCTGTATTATTAATTTAGATAAAAAATATAATATAACAAATAGTTCATGTCACTTCGGGTCATATGGCAGTATATGGACCGGTCCGTCACCAAATAAATATTATATGGACCTCAGAAGCTTCGATCCATATAATATTTTTTTGGTGACGGACCGGTCCATATACTGCCATATGACCCTCAGTGCCATGAACTATTTGCTATATACAAGCATTATAGACAGTGTTCGTGATTTGCATCTAGTAATATCATGAAATATATACCATTAGCTTAGTAACAAGAAATAAAATTGTCTACTCACCATATTAAGCCAAATATTTGAATGCAAAATCTGATTCTTTTCATCCTGAAAAGTAAATAAACGAACATTACGACACTAGTAACAATAATATTATTCATGTGCACTTATTAGAGACTTGTCTCCCTTCCACACAATTTGAACTCTGCACCGACTTTAATTTCACATACAGGTATATTGATGATGTTTTATCTATCAATAATTCTAGATTTGCAGAATTTCTTCCATTGATATATCCTCCAGAGCTGGAAGTTAAAGAGACCACGGATACAGCTTCGTCCGCATCATTTTTGGACATATCTCGAATTTGACGACAGTGGTCAACTCAGTACAAACATTTTTGATAAACGGGACAACTTCAATTTTAAAATCATAAATTTTCCAAATATGTGCAGCAATATACCAGCTTCTCCTGCTTATGGTGTTTACATCTCGCAATTGGTTCGCTATGCAAGGGCCAGTAGCAATTATTCTGATTTCCTGAAACGTCATCTTTATCTGAGAAACAGGCTACTGGACCAGGGCTATAAAAAGATTCGCCTTATTCGATCTCTTAAAAAGTTTATATTCCGATACCAAGATCTTGTCGAATTATATTCCGTCTCTGCAGAGACCATAATAAACGATGGATTTTCAAATAGTGATAATGTATAAAGATCAGATGTCAAGAAAAATGTAAAAAATATTTTTGTATAAATGTGTGACGTAAGAGTGTCTTTGACATTTACTTCACTTCATTTGGTACTGCTTTGACAACTATTTTACCTATTTTGTTCCAGTATTGTTATAACTACTGTTATAGTGACAACCAGAACCTTTGAGCCGTAATGAAAGCGGGAGGTTTGGCGCTTTAAAATCTGATTCAACCCACCATTTCTTTAGAAATGCCTGTACCAAGTCAGGGTCATTACAGGTTTCACAGTTTTCCAGTTGTTGACTGATTTTGTCTGTTTATATACTTATGAGTTTTGACTTTCCCTTTGTAAGATTGTTCGGAGTTCGGCAATTTTGTTATTACCCTTATTTATTGTGAAAAAAGACAGCACCATGATACCCATGGTAATTGTAATATGAGTATGAATTTATGCTTCAGTTGTAGAAATTGTTTTTAGTGAGGTTCGTGTTACTCGATATTTAGTTGTATATGCAATGTTTTGTCGATCGTTGTTTGTACTTTTTCTGTTGGCCATTGTGTTGTCTGTTCTTCTTCGGTATACGGTTTCTGATTGCCCCTTTGGTATCTTCAAACTCTTCTTGAATTACGATAAGAAGAGTTTGAAGATACCAAAGGGATAATCAGAATCCGTATATCGAAAAACACAATGGCCAAAAGAAAAAGTAAAACTGAGAAATATGCAGTCCATATGCAGGTGCTGCTGGAATGTTGATAATCGTGGTTTTGACATTTCGAATCAATTATTAGTAATTAGAATACAAAAACAACGTCAATAAAACAATTCTGACCCTGGTGACATTTTAGTTGTATGTGAATGTTTTGTAGATCGTTCTTTGTCCTTTGTCCTTTTCCTTTTGGCCATTGTGTTTGTGTCTTTCTTCGATATACTGGTTCTGATTACCGCTTTGACATCTTCAAACTCTTCTTTAACACATCTGCGATTTATTTACTAAGTGGTAAGAAATTCTTCGGCGAATAACGACGAACATTGAAAGTACGCGGCAACTTTGACTTCTTGGTGTAATTGGCTACGAATTAAATTGTTTTCTACAAGAACTGACAATTCTGTAAGTGCCTGCGGCATCTAAATCAGTTATCAATTTGGATTCATTGAGAAGTATTTGCTAAAACCACAGAACTACGACATAAACAGAGACCTGTCAAATGGGAGAATGACCAAAAAACACTTTATTTAATACGACCATGAATACATATAAAAAACTCTATGATGACCAAGTGATAAACATAAACGTCGGTCGTATATGTAAATGAATTGAGTAGAGGAAACCATACATGTATATGTTTCTTAGGAAAGCAGAATATGAAAAATAAAAAGAATATATGAAACCAAACGGGTGCAATTAGATAAAGGACAACTCGTACTGTACCAATTATTTGATTATTAGTGGCTCTTTTAGACTGAAACGTGCAATGTTGTTTAATTTTCGCTTAATTAGCATTCTAATATTTATTACGATTTTTTTTCATCAACCTTTTTTGTATTTTCTTTTAATATTTTTATTTATTTTTTTATTGTTATTTTTATTATACATGTACAGGTAGATAAAGCTGTCGTTTCTTTATAATTAAAATCCACCTGTGATGTAAATCTATTGTTTAAACTCTCCATTATTTTTAAGGAATGGAGAGCTATGCACAATGTGGACAGGGGCGGAGTTATTGTTCTCTTTGTACTTTAGATACTATACACAGACTTTTTTTTGTTACAAGATTAATAATTAATAAAATTAATAAAGTACAATGGGTGGATTTTAAGTTGGAGAATGTCCTCGTATCTCTCCATTCCTTAAAAACAATGGTCCTCGGCTCCATTATTTTTAAGGAATGGAGAGTTACTTGGACATTCTCCTATACGTATTACATACTGGTGTTCAACTATGAAGAATTAATTAAACTAATACAACAAACAACAAACAATTAAAGATGCCACAGTGATAATCAGAAGCCGCAAGCAAAAAGATAGACACTACAATAGACAAAAGAGAAAGAACAAACAATTATCTACAAAACACTATAAAGAAATGTAAAGCTCCAGCAACATGAACCCAGAAACCCCGGCTGAACTCAGGTGCTCCGAAAGTGTAAGCAGTACATGTCGTACTAGTGTCACGCGTTGTATTACTCTGGTTACAAAACCGGTGATAGGTCATGAATGAGGAAAAGACCGATTAAGGAATTGACAATAGCAGAGGAACGATGATTATCAATGCCCTCAAAATTAGCATTCGAGTATAAGGTCGATTCAGCTTCAACATGACATAACAATAATGTTTAAAAGAAAAAAGAAAATCTCGGAACGCCTCAGAAATTGAAAGCACTAGAATCAATTTATTTCACCGGAAAGATTATCATTTGTGTAAGTTCAAGAGTAAAAGTCAAAAGACTTTTTCGATTTACAGATTCTGATTACCTCTTTAGTATCCTCAAGCTCTTCCCTCAAGAGACAAATGATGCTGCTGCTAATTATATTCGTATTGAAATAACAAATACGAGCAAATATATACAGGGCACAAATAGAATACATTCTGATCCAAGAGAATATTCGAAATAACAAGATCTAAACCAAATTGCGCTATAAGTGGAATGAATCGCCCATAATCCTTATTATTCAAATCGTAAGATTTAAAAATAGTTATAGCTATGTTCTGATATGTTTTCAAAGACGAGTTCTGATAAAGAATAATCATATATAATACCAGATCTAAAATAAATATTTACAGAATGTTAAATTTAATTAATTGTTATTCCTCTATATATATTCCGCATACTATGTAAATTGCTGTGGTCTGAAATTTAGAATCAATAGTTAATGTTTAGTTAAGCTTCTGTCATCACTATTTAAATGTTTAGACTAGCTACAGCCATCAGTTCTCAATTGTATTTTAACATGATGCATGTGGCTTTAACACATGCTAATGAAAACAAGCAAGTAACAACACTGATGATCGACAACCTTACCAAGCATAAAAACATGAACCGCATCTGTTTTTCTTAAACTTAATCGAAGGGAAGTCGACAACAAAATCAGATAGAGATCTAGGTCTTGACTTAAAGACAGGATAAATTTGCTTAGCTTAAATAGTTATGGAAAGAAAATTTAAACAGTTGAGTGATATTCAGCAATTACATCAATAATAACAAAACAAAAACCACGCATCATGTTAAATTAATGACCACAAGAGAGACCACGACATACGGCACTGAAAGTCCATGTTCTGGCTGTGGACAGGCACATATATGTAGTGAGAATAAACTGCTTAATCAGCATGTAATACTAGTCTGTGTGTTGTTTCCAATGTTGTATGGGCCACTTTATTGTCACTTCGGGTTTCTGTAACGTTTATTCACACCAGTGATGGTTTGGGTGAGGGGAAGAGGTTAAAATTCAACGAAGCGTTATAATCACGTGACACTTCCCTTTTCTGTAGCGATATATTAGCATAACTTTTGTTGTTTAACGCCACTTTTAACAATGTTTCCATTATATAATGACAGTTATGTTTATTGAGTGGAAGAAACTAATGTATCCTGAGAAAACCACATATACCCGCTGCAAGTCATTGATAAAAGTTATTACATCTGTGCTATGATTTTGCAACAGTCGTGGTAGAGGTTACAATTTACAATTTAAACTATAAATCAAAACATTAAAATGTATAGATTCTCATTTCTACGCAATTCGCGCCATTTAATGAACGTCGTACAATTTTCGCTGATGTAGGTATAAACGAACCCGTAGTTTCCTGACTTTCCTGACAATTGATTTTGTATATAGACAAATTTAACAATGGTAGAAACATTTCTATAGCTATCATTGAAACTCTGTAAGATTAAGTATAGTTATCGACTCGTATTTATTTGAAGGAAATACTTGTCCATCACGCCATACACTACACTTTAGGATATACAATGGTGTATAGCATGAATTGTTTAAATGCTACATACAACATACTGTTTTCCCGAAAGCGCTGTTAGTTACATTCTAGCGAGTTACAAAAATAATAGATGCTCTTGATTTTCAGAAAAGGAAAAAGAAAAACACATTTTACAAGAAAGAAAATATTTGTGAACCTTGCGGGAGAATATGCTTGCGTAAATATACAATGTTGGTTTTTTTCTAATGTGAAATAGTATACTGAAATAGTCGTATCAAATGCACTTATCAATAGCGTACAGTTACAGAAAGACATAAAATGATGTCCGTCAAATCATTGATAAAAGGTATTATCCTGTAGCTATATGATAACAACAAAACATACAATACTGTCGGAACATTCCAAATTCCAATAGAAAAATCGCAGAAAGGGAGGGGCAACATCGATACCTCTGTCTTTACGTTCTGAGTTCCGTGTTGCGATATCCCTTACGATTTCTGCATGTCTTTCCGCTTTGAGTTCCTTGTTGTGATGTCCGTTACGATTTTCGCATAAAAACTATGTTCGGTTCGTCTTTACCTCCAGTTGTTTGTAGGAGGGCTCATGTCTGATTTATGTTATTTTTGTTTGTTTGCGTATAGTGGTGTCCAGCACATATTGTATTGTGTGGGTTTTTTTTCGTCTTGTGTTGTCAGTTTCTCTAGATTGTCCATTTTGGATTGCCCCTGGCGGGTTAAGCAAGTTGTATGGGCCCAATAGTTGTATCAAACTGTTTACATCTATTATAGAAAATAGAATACTAGAAATTACATCGTACAACATTTTAGGACGAGATATGTCTTGTAAAATCAGATTATACAGTCAAAAAGTATATATGAAAACCAACTATCAAAATGATATTGTATGGAGTTCTGTTACTTGTAGAATTTCTTTGGAAAATAATTTATCTGTTTATACATGAATTTGAAATACTTTTTAAATGTAAATTTGGCACAGAATGACAAAGCGCATATCATATGACCGCTTCGAGCAACACTCATTCAAAATGGAATTAAGGTTAATTTTATCTATCAAACTTTGCGATTCATCAGAGATAGATTATCAATGAAATTGCAATAAAATCCCTATATAAGAACAATGACTATGTTTGCATCCAAAATATGCAATAATGATATTAGACACATCAATATGTGACAAACTTTTGAACAATCTTATAATTTCAGATAATGGGACAATAAAATTAAAATAGTCAAAATAATTCCACGATCTAATCGGAAAATCACCGAAACAGAGGCAAAATTAATATCAATAACACATATACTCATCACCGCTCGCTTTCTTGATTTAGTCAGGCACTTCAGTAGAAAGTGGCAGAGTTAAACTAGTTTTATGGTGATTGATGTTTATATTGCTTAATATGTTATGGGGGTCATTAAAGGTCAAGCATACATATTGATATTGACTGGTTGATATTTCATGATGTTAAAAAATACATATTATTTTCGTTTTCATCGTTGTAAATAATAAACGTTAGAGAAATCCGAGGAGGGGGGGGTGTAATAAAAGGGAGGTTTTTTATTTCATTATCCAAAATATGCATAATGAGTTTCACTAGAGGAGCAGGAAATATTCACACTTCCGGATCACGTAAATTCACCACCGGTTTTTAGTGTGGTTCGCCATGCTCAATCTTTTGTTTTCTGTGTAGGTTTTTTGTTGTTCATTGTGTTCCCATTGTCCTTTTATTGTCCGTCCTTCGATTTACGGCTTCTGCTTACCTCTTTGTATCTTCAAACTTGTCTTGATGTATAAGAAATGAACAGAAAATGATGATTTAGCAATAGACAACGCGTGTATAAAACATATGTATCGAATATCGAGGTATTCGTAATGGGATTCCTGTTACTCGATCTTTAGTTTTATGTGTATGCTTAGTATATCGTTGTTTGTACTTTTTCTTTTAGCCATTGTGTTGCCTGTTCTTCTTCGATTTACGGATTCTGATTACCTTTTGGTATCTTCAAAGTCTTCTTTTGGTCATTGTGTTGTCTGTTCTCCTTCGATTTACGGATTCGGATTACCCCTTTAATATCTTCAAGCTCTTCTTGCAATGATAATTCTAGTCTCAAAATGTTTTGTACATGGAAGCAGGATAATTACACATGTGTATTCACCTATTGCATAATGTCTTAGTTTGTCTTTTTTTAAATAATGTAAGAGATGAGGATCCCATTATCAAAAACTACATTAATACCATGAAACTATCTTTGCTGTGGGATTCACAAAGGAAACATAATGATAAATGAAATAATATTTTGATAAATATGACTATCATGCCCTTCCTGAGTTCACCCCCGGTTTTAGTAGCGTTCGTGTTACTCGATCTTTAGTTTTATGTGTATGCTTGGTAGATATTTGTTTGTTCCTTTGTCCTTTTTCTTTTGGCCATTGTGTTGTCTGTTCTTCTTCAATGTACGGATTCTGATTACCACTATGCTCTTCTTAGTATAGTTTTAACCACCGTAAAATAAAACAACTATTGTATTTATCAGAATCCATGATTATTATACATTTTGATTACGATGAAATTCAAGACGGGCAGTCTCATACATTGTGCAGATTTTAAGTATCAACAAACGTTAATTAAGAGATATTGTGATCAATCATTTTATCTTGTTAAAAAAAGTACCTAAAGACTGAAAAGTAAAGCAAAAATATGTAAAAACACGCATGACAGTTTTACCTTAAACATCATTGCATGTATGATTAACTTGGACTAGACAATAGGGAATACCAATAACGGCCTTCTAGCTATGAAAATATCCATGTTAAATCTATGAGCGTCAAATTATTCGAATAATAAATTCTGAAGATTACTAAGGAAATTTTCAAGGTTTATAAACAATTGCCACCAAACATTCTATTGAAAACACAGAAGTTGATCAAAGATAGCAATCCTGCAATTCTGGTAATTAGAGAAGATATTATCAAAGATGACATGTCACGAAGGTAATGACAAAAGATTGAACACGTTCATATAACTGTCTTTAGTTTTTGAAAATTCTTCATTATGGATATTGAACCTTTAGCAAAATAGCCACAGCAATTATAATTATCTATGTCTTGTCAACACGTTTTCGTCATTGTGTACGAAAGATATATTAGCTATATAATTGTTTTTACTTTTACAATATAATGCATCCTTTGACACGTAGAATATGCAATATGTCTGTAGATAAATAAAATATATGCGATCCTAAAGATGTGTACAAACACGATACGTTAAGTATGTACAAAATATTTCAATTCGTAGAAACGAAATAGAAATTTAAATCATGTCACAAGAAAACGTCTTATCTCTTATTCATTTATTCTCTGGTAATTTGTCCCACTTTTGAAATACTGTTCAGTTTACACCTATATATGTAGGTTACTGTTTCGTTGGTCATGCGTTCTCGTAGCGTCTATTAAATACTGACACCTCACATTTCCATTGACAAGTACATTCCTACTTCTTGTTTATATGAAGCCACCGGAATGCATTTGAAAACAGTAAGCTTCCTATTCTCATAAAGAAACTTATCGCTACAAAAAGATACGAACTGCTGATGCGTTACGAAATATCAATATCCCATTGTTCTTGGAATTGTTTACCTATTATGTAGGTTGTTTCTATCCTCTATCATCCATGCAACTCTTACCGAACTTGACTATAAGTAATACGGTGAGTGTCTTATGAGAAACAGGAACTGCTTGTCGTTCGCAAATACATGTGTTCACCTGCGTTATTCTTGTGCGGTCTATGTTGCTTGCCATTTTAGTATTATGTGGCGGGTTGCATGTCTTGTTTGTCGTCATTGTGTCTTGTGCTCAATGCTGCCCGTATTTCTGAATTATCAATTCTTGATTGCCCCTTCAGATTTCTCTACCTTTTATCAAATAAATAAAGCTAGCATCTACATGGATATATATGAATAGTCTACATCGGTTAAACTTTTGTCTCCGTTGTTTTTCCCGAATCTTTATTTAATGTGTCCTTACTGTATGGTCGACATCTTAATGATTGATGTGTAGAGTTGTGTCGACATATTCTGGGTTTTCGTTACAGTTACCGAATTTGTCCTGGGTTAAATGGCATTACTTTGTTTTCATTTGCATTCATTTACCCATTTGTACCCATTCTAAATACATGGAAAAGTAGAATATCAAATTTAAGATCTCATTTAAAACGATAGTTCAACATACAATTTGCTACAAGAAAGTGTGAAGATGCCGACCAGATAATGCAATGGCCGAGAGAAACGGGATAAAAACACAATGATCTATAAAACATTATATCGAAACAAAAGATTGAGCATCTCGAACCCCACAGACCTGTGGGTGAATTCAGATGTTCCGGTAGAATAAGCAGTTATTGCTCTTTTAGTGACGCAAGTTGCATAGCTCTTGTTAGCAATTCGATGATAAGTCACGAAAGCGTAAAGGATGATGGGAGTGAAACGACAAACCAAACTAGACATATCTATATAGCTACACAATTGTCATGATTAAACTAGAAGACAAAAACCCACACGAACCATAACTGATTTGTAGTAGAACAAGAGTGTTTGACATGATATTTCAGTCTTTGTAACGTTTGCTCTCCAAACACAATTACATATATTACGAAAGTATATGCAGAGCTTATGTCACGTAAGATCTTGTTATCTAGTATGTCTTGATGTATATTCAACTACCATTGTACTTCCATATCCGCATCATGTCACTAAGAGGGGATGTTTTTGGCCCATACAACATTAACCCCAGCACGTTTTTATCGAAGGCCATGTAACCAGCCAGAAAAGTGAGTGGTCATGTATTTGTTTTAGGGATATCCATTTTGCCTGTTTTCACGATTTTGAAACTATTTTGAAGGTATATTTTTTGTTTTTCATTTTTTAGCTACTTCCCAACGTCATGAAGTTATCCAGAAGAAGCTATACAACTATAATTGTGTGAACTTCGTGAAATTACTGTTTTGCGTAAAGCTAAAGATATGTATACCTTTTCGACCAAGTACACTCAAACTCTTCTCCATTCAATATTTGTTCAATTCGTAGGAACGGTAAACTATGAGAGATACAACTATTTGGAAATAATCGTAACATTGAAATTATGACATAGACATTTGGACGGAATGAATGATCAAGAGTAAAGTGTAATGTACACAAAATGTCGTGATTTATTTCGCGTTCAATGATTTGAGGTTATCGATAGACTGGCAAATTGTGTCATCACAATCAAACCAAAATAATGCTTAATGTCAATTTACGGTAAGACAAATTATTAATAATAATAAAAACTTAGATATCAAATTTAGTGAGCACGACGCTCAAAATCGAAAGATTGGAAAGTCAAATAATTACGGCAAAACAAAAACTGGGCAAACACATATCAAATCGAACAGACATATTAACTCGACTTTTAATATCTACGTCTTACGATTAAATGTAACGTGTATTAGGGCAATGATCGTAATAATTCGAAGTACATGTATATAAACATTGACACATATATTGCGCAAAGTTCATGATTTATGAAGACGTCATAGTATCCTAATTTCGTGAATGTCTAGATATTTTCTGCGAGCTATGGGAAACTATTTTTCAAGTGCGATGGATTTACGTTTATTTTACGACACACGAAAACCGTCAATATATTATTCCAATATTTTTCCAGTAAAATGATGATAATTACAAGTTTATTACGAAGGAAAACGCACTAGGTTATCCAGGGCAATGTATCTTAAAATAGACAACTAAAACCTGGAAAACAATTTCATTGTTAAATGTACGTGTGATATAATATTCTGACTGAGATGAAAGAAACTGAAACGAAGGATGTATTAAACGCAGTTGTCAGAAATGTTTAAAACCACCTGGCTATAGTTGTCAATTTTAAAGACGTCTTTGAGCATAGAGAATAATATTATATTGGAATTATCGACAAAATTCACATTTCAAAACATCAAGTATCTAAACGGAAACATATCTCATTCAATTTTATATCACTAAAACCGATGAGCTAAAAATATTTTAGAATCCGCATTTTACATTCAAACCATTTTGTATCTAAAACGAGACATAACACATCATTGCAACTAATTATATGCAGCATTCATTTAAAGCTTCGGCATACAATTATTATCATGCTAAGACGCAATGACTTTCTTTTGCACATTGCGAATTTGATTCTGAAATTATACGTTTTTATCTTTTTTACGAGTTATTTCCCGTACGACAGACAAAATGATATCAAATCTAGCAAGAGCAATGGACAGGACAACGAATTTTGAATATAATTTTCTCACAATTTATAGATATTTGAATATTGCAAAAAATCAGAGGGTAATTCTACAGCAAATAGAAAATTTTATGTTATAATGCTTAGCAGAATATGGGGAAAATGTGCATGTTATATTTATTGAACTTTGCATGAAACGAGACGTCTTTGCCCGACTTAAACGGAAACAACTCGTGTTGAACATATAATTAGAATCAAAGTCAGAAATGTGCAAATGATATATCATTGGATAACAAATTGATACTGAGCTATATTATCAGTTAGATAAGATAAATAAGATATAACAGTAATATATTTCATCTTACTTATTAGATATCATTAAGCACCATTACTGACAAACAACATGAAATATATTAGAATGAAAGGAGAAATAACTCACGACATCAATAATTTGTTGTAACACTAATCCGAATGTCACGTTGATTGCTTCAGCCTCGTTTTCAACAGGTCGTTCAAATTTGTTGTAATTGTTTTCTACGAATAGATAGTGAAGCAGATGTCGTCCATTTTGGCCCAATAAAACTTCTACAAAACAAGAATATAATTTAATTAGGCGTTATAATCGGTCATTTTGTACATGACAAAGTGTCGCATCCTGTTTCTTTAATTGGTAACGTGATAAATGTGTATGTCTAAATTTGTGCAAATCGTTTTTGGAATGTAATTTACAATGATTGATACTGCCTTATCTGTCAAAACTAGTCTTGTCAAATCTAATTACCGTATGCTTAGGAGTCGAGGAACACCAGGAAGTACTGGATTACATAGGCATGCTGATATTGGTAAAGACATCTAGGACAACGATGTTGTAAATCATAACTCCTGGCTTTTTTTTAACTGACAACAAATAAGAAGAGTTTGAAGATAGCAAAGAAGTAATCAGAATCCGAAAATAAAAGAAGAACATACAACACAATAGTCAAAACAAAAAAGGACAAAAGGAAAAACAATGATCTAAACAAATACAAAGAAAACAAACTATCGAGTAGAAGGAACCCCACTAAAAACCGGGATTGAACTCATGTGCTCCGAAATTATTAGCAGTTCCTGCTCCACTAGTGATACCCGTCGTGTTACTGTTAATCGACACGAACTTCATCAGAAATGAAATCGCGTTGAAAACCAGTGTATGTAAATAAATACAAATAACATTAAAATGCATGGCATAGGACTATGGATATGGTATGTAACGCCACTTTCAACACTATTTCAGGTATATCGTGGGGGTCAGTTTTGTTGGTGGTCAAGATCCTTTGTATGTCATTATTGGCGTGTATACATTGCTAAATGAATTTTGTATGAAAGGAAAGATTAAACAGTCGTGGTCAACAATTCCACCAATATCATCAAAGCTAACAATTTTCTCCGGGTACTCCGGTTTCCTCAACTAATAAAGCGCACCTTCACAATATAACTGACATATTGTTGAAAGTGGCATTAAACACCACAACCCTAACCAAATAGAGCTTTGCAAACAACTGTAAAATTATGATTTGATGAAGTTTTCCGCACAAGTTGTAGGAAATGAAAATCATTCCGCGTCTCAGATACTCTCACCGGTTCCTTAGGTGGAACAATGTAATAATTTCATTACATACGCATGTGCATATTAATTGGAATGTCCTTGTTTAATAAAAAATAATTTAAAAGAAATATGTTTGTGTGCATATTTTGAATCATGGATCTTTTTATTCGGGATTTTACTAGTTGTATGTGAATACTATAAAATTTATGTCAAAACAAGACGAGCTTATAAAGAGGTGATGGATATAACGCTTGGAGAATTATCATAGTTACATAGAATTGATCTCTAAGACAGATTTCACAATGTACTGAAAACATTACTGTATCAATGAACCAGACAATTTGTAAATACGTAACATAAACTCAATATCCAGTAAATAACATGATCATTAAATCAAATACTTATATAAAACGGTTAGCGGCAATTGTGTTTTATATATAGTTCATCAAACAACCAATTAAACCAATTTAATTAGATTGGCACAATAACAATACTTATGCATACTGTCACATAAATCTTAACAGAGTTTTCTTTAATATTTGATGTAGTTATATCATTCTCAGACTAGTGCTTGAATATAGTAATTATTACATTAAGCATATATATAGAGCATATTTGTCATTATTGGTTACTTGTAATAATTTTGAATAAGCTTGTATTGCAATAACTACGAAATCGGTGTCTATCGTAATAACTAAGAAATCAATGTTTATTGCAATAAGTAAGAAATTGATCTTTATTACAACAGCAAACAAATCAATGTTTACTGTAATAACTACGATATTAATGTTTATTGCAATAATTAAGAAATCCATGTTTATTGCAATAACCATGAAATTAATATTTATCGCAATAACTAAAAATCAATATTTATTGCAATAATTAAGAAATCAACAAGTTGAACATTACGTTTTCATTTTGAACCAACATGCATGCTAAAAATAATAGTGTACAATAAACTTGTTCGGTGGAGGTAATAGAATGTCTATAATAAGCACTATCATCCGTTAACCAATGAGCTTGAAACAGCATACATCCTCTTACTGGGAGGTATGTGCCTTATAGTGAGAAACGCGACCAGGTCATCTATAAAACATACGGCTAAAGTACTAAATCAGGTCGCTACGAGACAGAGAAAAACACACGTCCATCAATCAATATAGATGCAAGACAAAAGTAAATAAACGTTAGAGAATACCGAAGGGGCAATCAAAAGAGGACAATCCAGCGAAACTGACAACATAGGGTATACAAGACGAAGAAAAACAAAACAAAAACACGACACAATATGTGTTGGACACCGCTATACGCAAATAACAAGAGACAACGTAAATATAACAAATACACGTTCCTTAGCAGATACACGCTCCTACATACATCTGGAAGTAAAGACGAACCGAACATAGTTTTTATGCGGAAATCGTAACAGATATCTCAACACGGAACTCAGAACGTAAAGACACATTACAGTAGTTTGCTACAAGAGTAACACGATAGGTTGCACTATAGGCACAATAACTGCTTACCGTTCATGAGCACCTGCATTCATCTCCGGTTTATAGTGGGGTTCGTGTTGCTCAATCTTTAATTTTCTATGTAAGGTCTTGTATTTAATTGTGTGTACCTTTGTCACCAGTACATTGTCAGCCCTTCTTCGATTTACTTCTTGCGATTACCCCTTTGGTATCTTCAATCCTTTATTAAACATAACATCATTATTAATTTGATCATATTAATCACGTGACTGTATTTCCTGCAATATACAGAAACGAGTATAGTATTGTATTGACCTTCAAATTCTTAATTACATATACAGTTTCTATTATAAACGTTAGAGAAACCTCGAAGGGTCAATCAATAATGGAGAATCTAGAGACACTTGCAACACTGATCACAAGACACAGAACTAAGACAAACAAATCAAAACAAAAATAAAATAAAGAACAAATAAAGCCACAACAACGAAGACAACTAGTATACTTGCCGTTGAAACTCAGCATAAATATCATTATCTCCAGGCATATGTGTTCCATACTTCTTATCTACATCATTCCAAATTGCGTGTCTTATTTGATGTCCATTTGATCATTTCAATGGTCAGAATTCTAGGAAAACCAATTTCTCACTATCCTTTAAAAAAAAAATGCTTGATGATATGGTAGTTGCAGGGCAATGCCACTTTCAAAGGTAAATCGTGGAAAAGAAGTCAGATGTCTAACGAACTATTGAGTAATTCTATTTGTTTTATACAACTACTACACACTTAATGTAAGTGTTACACACGATATTATTTAATAGGTGGGTTGATGCTTAAGTCTACGAATCACTTATTCTAGCTTTAACGTGTGTGACCTCAGAAACATATTTAGACTGTTTAATACGTAATGTACACGACTTTTACCGGACATGACTATATATATGAGTAACACGGCGAGTGTCTTATAAGAAGCAAGAACTGTCTACCCTTCGCGAGCACCCGAGTTCAACCCCGTTGTTTTGGTGGGGTTCAAGTTGCTCATCTTTTTAGTTATTGTGTTATCCTATTATGTGTTTTTACGTTCTTAGTTCCCTGTTGTGATATCCGTTACGATTTCCGATTTTCTTTAACGTTTATGTACAAGAACATTCGTCATCGTCCTCCAATTTGTTTTAGAGTTTGAATATAACCTAGCAAACTGTTGCAAGTTGTCTTCACGAGCTATTAATCTACGTACTGTCACGAGGGGAGAGCTATGTACTTGATCAGTGCCGTCCAAAGAGCGGGTATGACTATGACCCAAGCAGAGAAGGATAACTACTATTTCTATATAACATTTCAAAAAGTTATGGTTAAATCAAACAAATTATGAATATTTTCAATAAAAATGTGGAATTCTTGCTACTAGTCCCATTAACCAGTTTAACCCCGCCACACTGGTGGGACTGCCCTTAAGCAGAATCTGGATTTCTAACGTCATATGTCGTGGTATTTTCATGTGTTCAGTGAGTTAAGATGAGAGGTGAGTGTTCATTTTGTTGATATTGGAAGAATTATGAACCATCACTGTATACACTTGATTTGCAGAATTTTAACAATAACATGCATGTAATCAACCAAGACAGAAACGTAATCTGTAACGACGGAACAAATTAAAAAGAAAGTCGCCTATGACATTTTCATTTTATCAATCATTGTTTAAGAACTATTTATTATAGGTTTATGGTGTAAAACGCCATTTTCAACAATATTTATCATTATATCGTGGCGGTGAGTTTTATTCGTGAAGAATATCAAAAGAACCCGGAGAAAACCAACGACCTGTCGCAAGTCACTGACAAACTTTATCACATAATGTACTATTTAATATTTATAGATTAATACATGGCCTTGATATCGGCCCCGAGGGACGATATCAGTCAAGGGCTGATGACAAGGGCAATATGAAAAAGGCCATGTATTAATATATTTATCACATATTTTGTCAGGGCAGATAACATATTATTGCCCGCGTAAAATGTTATTGCCCCGGAGTCAAATAACACGCTGCAAATTATGCTTTTATTACACATGCAAATTCGGCGTTATTTCAATAAAATATATGATAAAAAATAATACTGAACCGATTGAGTTTAATAAGTTTAATAATTACACTTACCTTAAAACAATATCAATCAATATGCCTTTCATAAATAAAAAGACAGAAACAAGCTACGTCGCATTTGGTACATATTTATTACTCCGTGCATTAATATGACAAATAATGAATTGAGATATTTAATTTAGTTGTAAATTCCTGTCTAATGCTAAATTTATTTTCTGAATACATCTTTAAAACACTTAATTCTTCATGGTATATTCCTACTGAAGAAGGCAATCAGTCTACTGGTGTTCTGAGAATCTCCTCTGATTAGAATTCCGAATGATTTGACGTTCGGGATGATGTAAACATCATTACAATCTTTACTGTGTCAAAGTCTTTTGACTTGATTGATCAAAGTTGATGCCATTATGTCTTTTATTGTTTGTTTCAAATGTCTTAAATAGAATCTTTATCCCAATCAATACATTATTTACGATACCATTTATAACCATCCCTTTTAGGTTTGTTGTTTAATTATTCTAATAAATCAGATACTTTAAGATTTACAAATGCTATGCATATATTTCAAAAGTTGTTCTATTTCTGGTTCACTCACAATAGGTGATCATTCCTGCTTCTGTTTGTTCAACGATGTAGTCAATTTAAGTGGGTTTGGGGTTATGATGTTTAATGCCACATAGAACAATATTTCAGTTATATCGTTGCGGTCAATTGAATTGGTCAAGGAATCCGGGGAAAACTACGGACCTGCCGCAAGTCACTGTCAAACTTTATCATATAATGTTGTAACGAGTACACCTCGCATGAACGAGATTCGAACTCACAACATTAGTGGTAATAGACACTGATTGCATAGTAGGTGGTTGTTAATCCAAACTACCATACGGTCAGGACCACGACGACCCCTTGAATTTAAATGCAAAATGACAGTTCTCGTATTTTGTCTGCACACACATAAGGGAAGTTGTATTAATACAAATTAAAACATTTTGTATATATCTTCACGGTTATACCTTCAAAAGCTATTCTTATCTTCACTCATTCATTACCCTTTTCCCCAATTATTTTATTATAGCATAAAGATGAGCGAACTGAACTATCATTACGCAATGCATTAATTGCACATTGTCGAAATAAGTTGTTTACAGTATATCATATAGTTTCAAAATATTATAATCTAATAAGTGAGTGTTAGACGTATAAAGCAATAACACAGTTGTATAACAACAAACACGGGGTATATGTACTGGGTAAAAAGTGGCATCGCCAGTTGTGTGGGATGAACCAGATATACAAATTGCAAATTAAGACGGTACGTATACGAGTGCCTCTTTCTAGGAGAATTCTACTCTCCTAACACGTGGAAGACATATTATAGCAACTCCAAATGAACAACATATACTAGAATTAGACGTGGTCGTTGCTGTTATTTTTGCAAGGCAATAACAATGTTTTTTACTTGTAGCAATACATTATTTATCATGGTTTCATCGCGGTGCCACGTATTTTTACGTACAATGATACCTGTCTAAACCGAATCTCTTTGACACAACGTATGTGTTGTGAATATTCAGATTAAATAAAACAAAAACATTCCTACACACAAGGACTATTTAAAGTTCGGTTTATACAGCATATTGGTTTATTCAAAGTTTGATTTAGACAGGATTCACTGGATTATTACATGAATTATTGTTTGATCACTTGTTCCTCTTATTAATGTAACTGACATGCTGCTCACTTGATGTTAATACACGGGAGTCAATCAACCATGTCACACTTTTTATTTTTCTATAGTTCGAAGAATAAATATTGGTCGAATATTGATGCATGATCTGATATTGTATTACATTTGTTGGCACATACTTTATACAAGAATTATTTGGATTGAATCATGTTATTGGAAATAATCAAAAGGGTGTGAAAACAATGCTTACACTGATAACTGATATATATTATATGAATGCATGATGATCCAATTCGTAAGTTTATGATAAGATGCTGTAGACTATTGGAGCGTCTTGGATGTTTTGTTAGACAATATGGTCAATCCAATTATTAATGATATCCTGTATTTGATATCATTACGTTGCATTTAATTTATCAGTGTGCAATTAATTTTCATCGAGTGCATAACATGACGATATTATGTTTTGTCTATTTTAAGATCAACGATTGGTTTTGTGGTGTTTATATGTTATTATATATCGTGCGCACTGAAGTTGATATACACGTTTTCATTACTATCACTGAGTTGATAACACTACTGGTAGACTATTACTCCGCGGGGCATCTCGACAACATCGTTTATTAGTGAATGATATGTAGTTTAACAACAACTCAGCAATTGTTCAGCTATATCATAGCGAGAACAAGTTAATGCTCAATGAGATGATGATCAGATCATCTGTGTATTAGACCAACACGCTTAGTTTAATTTGTATAGTGCTAGCTCACTGACGCAACAGTCCGCGGATAGACATGTCGCCCCACACGGACAATTTAGCCTTATTCCGACTCAACCAGTATTTGCTATATCTTTTTAATGCTGCATTCCGAGCAGTAAAGCAACAACTAACAATTTTATAGTCTCTTATAATACCTTTAACCGACTGGTAACCAATTCATTAGATTCACTTTTTTGTGTTCAAATTTTACTATTAGTAGGTAAGCACTTTATAATTTTTTAGAACATTTTATTACATTTATATTTATTTGTTACAATCATATTTTTTCAATATTGTTGATGTATATTTGCTTAACACTTTACTTACATTTTGTAGCAGAGTTTAATCTCTTAAGTGCTCAAAATGTCCTCCTTCAACATTGCAACATTCCTCGAACCTCTCCAGAACATTATGACACACGGCACGACACAAAAAAATAAAAAACAACCATAAAAATCGAAACCGAAATTGGACGAAATAGCTTAATAACATTCCCAAAATTTGAATAAGGGATATGGAATACTGGTTTGGAATTATGATTTGGATGAATTAGACCTAAAACGTGAAACAAATAGTGAAGCAACTGTAAGCCTACTTTTTGCCCACCCTGAAAACAAATATTGTGTTTGTTTTAGTTATAAACAATACTTGCAGTGTTTATGAAATTGAAATACAAATATCAATTTTTTTGTGATGATGTAATATGCATTTAATATATATAGATAATATAATCTATTCAATGATCAAAGTTGGAATGTGTTTAAAGTCAACACTGTAAGAACATAACACAATAGAAATTTAGCATTGTTGACCAAACTAATGAAATTAAAATGTATTGTTGAACTGAAGACAGACATTTAAACGAATAAACTGGTTTCATTTCATCAAATGACGTACCATTTATTCATTTTAATATCCAATATTAACATGAAGAGATGATAGCATCTGAAAATAGCTATGTAATGTAGGCTGCGACAATGCGTACAAATTGGAATTAACAAAGACAAATAACCATTTTATTCAATATATTGCCAATCCACAACATCTGTAGTCTAAAATAAAAACTAATTTGGAATATTACAAAATTACTAATATTAAAATAGAACAATTTACAAGACGTTCAAGAAGAATAATGTACGATTAATGAACACTATGTTGTCTTTGTCAGAATAATTGTTTGTACAAATATTTCTGGAAAACAAATACAAAGTGAATTTATGTGTAGTAAAACTGTTTCAAATTGCGCTAGATGTCATGTTTTATTCACGATTATACTATATCATTCTTTATTGGTTATATAAACAATGTCGTAAGAAAATCCCTGATATATATTACTTCGCACATGTGCAGTAACGGACAAATAATGGATATCATTCATGTGTGATATTGTGTATTTATATAGGAGTGTGGTGCATGCAAACACAAAAAGGCTCATTCTGTTGCTTTATATTGTACAATTTTGTTCCGTACACAATACTAAAGATTATAACCATCTAATGACCTTGACCTTTGTAAATTCACCTTCTTTCGGTAACATAGTTTACAAGGAACGTTGATGACATTGACACATTCTGATTACTGATTTATTTTACAATTTGTAAAGCATTTGAATTGTCTAAGTTGCTGAAAGCAAAATGTCATCAAACTGGAAGATGTCAGTAAAGTAATTGCAGCACAATGAATTTATCTGACATATTTGTCAACTTGTTGTCAAAAGCGGTCATTATTTGGTTGAAGTAGAATTATGTATATAAAAAAACTGTAACCATGAAGGTTGGTGGATTTTGTCATGACTTTCATTTCCAATACTGACTTAACTTCACAATATAATTAGAATAGAAATAATTCATGGAAACTATAGTTTGCATTACGTTTTAACATGGGTAACATTATTTCCCTTACATTTTATTCCTTCGATAGCACAAATAAGCAGTACCACTATATGAGGTTTTTGTAGTGGGGTTCGTGTTACTCGATTTTTAGTTTTATGTGTATGTTTTGTGGATCGTTGTTTGTCCTTTTGTACTTTTCTTTTGGCCATTGTGTTGTATGTTTTTCTTTGATATACAGGTTCCGATTGCCCCTTTGGTATCCTCAAACTCTGTGATGTTAAAAACTGTACCAGACAAGTTTTGCATTCAAAATACGTTAACGATGGTCATATTACAAGGCCATAAGACAAACTGAATCATTCGAAATATCACGCATTAACTGTTACATAGTAGACTTGTAATGACAAAATATTAGTACACATATCGAAATTCAATATATTTCTGTGGTAAAGGTCGCGTGTTCACCAAGTGACCGATAAACGTTGCCCTATTTATCGACATATCCATATGTCTATACGAATGAAAGGATGGACAGCTTGCACTAACATAATTCAACTAACAAGACTATTAGTAGAGGGAAAGTTATGTTAAATATTTGAAAATTGACACGTTATTTGTGGTACCTAATGATTACTTAATGTTTATAATGGATTTATAGACATGTAGCCACTGATCAATAAGATCGGTAATGCTTCAAAGTTTTCTTGTTATCTTTACTTCGATGGTATTAGAAATGAGAAGACTCTTAAATGCCCTTGTCCGTCGAATTGTTAATGTTACTTCCATCTATCATTATTCGAGCAATAAACCGATTAAAACCTTACTTTGAAAACAATAAATAAATTGCAAATACACGTTTAGATTATGGGTTTTCAATCCGCTATCAAAAATATAGCCAGTTATATCATAGGGGTCAGTTTTATTGTTAGAGAGAAATTCGCAGTATTTTGAGAAAAACAATTTCCTAGGCTTCTGATGAATAGAAAAACAACAACAGAAAACGCACAAAATTTTAAACAAGTGGTCACTTTCATTTATACATAAATACCAAGTATCAAGAATATAAAACCGTTTGTAAACTGCATGTACTAAGATAGAGGCTGAAAACCACCCTTATGCTACCAAAATCACAGAAAATACAATCTTATTTTCCTTTTGACTCTATCAAATCAGAACTTGCTGTATTTTGGTACGAATGATAGACTGGGAACCTTTCAATCTTAACAATGTCGAACCGAACAAGGGCAAACATTATGTCATTGCTTTAAAAAAAAAAGTCAAGTAATAGTGCGATTTCCTACTGCATATAAGGGTAATAGCAAAATTACCGAACTCCGAACAATCTTACAAAGGGAAATTCAAAACTCATAAAGTATACAAACAGACAAAATCAGTCAACAACTGGAAAACTGTGAAAACCGTAATGACCCTGACTTGGTACAGGCATTTCTAAAGAATCAGGGTTGAATCAGATTTTAAAGCGCCAAACATCCCGCTTTCATGACGGCTCAAATGTTCCGGCTGTCACTATAACAATATTTATAACAATACTGGAACTAAATGTGCTATACATCACTGATTGGTGTTTGGTGTCTCCTATTACTTTACTATGAAACAATGTATTTATAATATTGGATTTTACTTACCACAGAGGTATAAACAGATGACATATGACATATTGAATTGACCTCAATTCGTATGACATTGGATTATCAAAACGTATTATTGCGCAATTCGGTTACAATAGAATTTGTCTCTCTTAATTTTGTTTAATGTGTATTGTTTTATTGCAAAATAGCGAGCAATAGTTCTAAACTATACATGAATTATCTCTTTATTCCCTCCATATATAACAGTCTGTAAACCAAATAACATCAAAAGGACACAGATGGCCAAATGTAGCGTTATCGACATGAGAAACCAGTACAGCCCAACTACAAGCTAGGGGAAGTTTTACATTTTATGCTCATTGGTGAAGACCCTATTGTGATTGCGGGATGTGCGACAGCAAGCAAAGCGCTGTTCCTTTGCTTTAATAGAAGTGTAAGTGTCTAAGTGTAATGTTGGATAGTCTCTCATGTTCAAATACATGACTATCCTTCCTTGCTAATAGTTTGCGATTTTATTCTGAGTTAAAACCATGCAAACCTTCTAAGTAAAACGTATTTAACCTCCCAGCTCACAATCTAAAAAGTTGTTCTTAAATCGTTTGGGAACATTTCATATGATCCTTTTACGTATGTAAAACAGGAAATGAATAAAGAATTACTGTATCAGTTGCGTTATAGTGATGTCGATTAAAAGCGGACTGATTATTGTCATAGCTCGTGGTAAAAGACTATGAAAGAGATGTGAGATTAAAACGGATTTTCTCCAGATTGACATATCCATTGTATTGTATTATTTCTACGACCTTAGCACCGTATTTTGTTTCCTGTATCCATTTATAAGATATGTAGGCAGCTTGTGTAGAGATTTGATATATGTTGATGAAGAGCAGTGAAGGACGTTTGGGTTGACGTTTCGTTAATAATATGAGACAGGCAACCTGTTTGAAGGACGAAGTCCTAAAATTTCAATAATACGATGATCTGTACAAGTTATTATCTTTTATTTTGAATGAATTGTGTAGTCGATTTGTTATGGCTGGAACATCATTTTACCGCTCTTCCGTCGGGAGTTTCGTAGAAAGAGATTTTTTTATTTGAATTTTATTTCAAGTTTATTTCGATTTTGCATAGAATAAATAATTAAAGAATTGGGAATTTTTCATTGAAATATATTTCTTTTGCGTTTCTAAATTATCAATTGATCTAATTTTTAAACTTCCGGTGAACAGATATTTAAATTCGGACAGCTTACCGTTATAAGGACTTCGTCCTTTATCATCTAAGTAGATTTCTGAAACAAATACGTTTTTTTTCTAAAATTGTTAGACATTTAAAAGGCTATCTCTTGTTTCGTGGCATAACACGAGCTTGTTGTTCTTGTTGTCTTGATGACAAGACAATATAAGTAAATCGCTTAAAAACAACGGTATAGTAATGGATTTAAAAATGAACATATAGATATATAAGCTTTAATTTAATAGATGCAGTTCCATATTAGGATTCAGTGTTCTTTTGAGCAACGCTGCTCACCCAGATATATGTTAGAGATGACATTTTATTCATCTATGAGAAACCTCTTGCATGATCCTATAAGACAGGACTCCTGAGAATATGCAACTAGTCTACTCCAGCTTCTTTTGATTTACATGTCTATACCATAAAGGAAAGTGAACGTTCGTGTATATATGTGTTAGGGTAGAACGTTCGTGTATATATGTGTTAGGGTAGAACGTTCGTGTATATATGTGTTAGGGTAGAACGTTCGTGTATATATGTGTTAGGGTAGAACGTTCGTGTATATATGTCTTAGAGTAGAACGTTCGTGTATATATGTGTTAGGGTAGAACGTTCGTGTATATATGTCTTAGGGTAGAACGTTCGTGTATATATGTCTTAGGGTAGAACGTTCGTGTATATATGTTTTAGGGTAGAACGTTCGTGTATACATGTGTTAGGGTAGAACGTTCGTGTATATATGTGTTAGTGTATTTATTTTATCGCCGTTTTTGTAATTGTTCTATTAGATTTTGCTCCCTGTATATACCCATTTATGTTGTACACATGTTTTGCAAATGAACTCTTCTCTAGATTGTGTTATCCATAACTCAGGAGTAACTTACATCCTATTCAATGTAAGTACCTGGTATTAAAATCTCCTGTTGTCACATGTTAAACTGAGTTCACCCCCGGTTTTTAGTGGGGTTCGTGTTACTCGATCTTTAGTTTTATACGTATGTTTTGTAGATCGTTGTTTGTCATTTTGTCTGTTCTTCTTCGATATACGGATTCTGATTACCCCTTTGGTATCTTCAAACTCTCCTTAAATACATCATACATGTTTAATGTGCTATCTAATTTATTATAATGCTTAGTACAATATCAGCGTAAAAGCAAGTTCGCTTCGTCAGTCGCATCATTATTGCATAATTTTATCAGATTACTGAGTGTTAACACCAATCTTTATGCTTTATTTAAATATTGTGTAGTCCACAAAGATATCTGAGTATAATCTAATGACGGTTTGACGCAAAAGTTGTACCGTGTTAAATTTTGTATTTTACAAATCTAGTTTAAAACATTCGAAAAGAACTAAAGAAAAATGTTGCTTCAAATGAGGCGTTGTATTTCATCACATGCACCAACAACATTAGGTAAATTAAATCTCAAGAGTATTATTTTGTTCATGAAATTAACTTAATAAATTTGATAAACATATACAGATAAGATTTTCACGATCGCAAAGTTACACCAAATGCAAATTCCTTGTGGTAGATAAGGTGTAATGACGTATTTATAGACATGCAAAGCAATTATCATTAAGTAGGGATATGTGAAATAATGGCTGCGGTGTGCATAATGTTGAGTATGACCTTTGGAATGTATTGGCAAAAAGTACATTACCTGTCTATGACATTAGAAATGAAAATCGTTTATTTATTTTTTCTTCTCGGCTTTCATTGTTTATTAGTATTAGCAAGTAGAGGCTTCACGTTATAAACATTATAAATACGTGCACTTTTAAAAAAGAAAGTGCTTGTATACCAAGAACTCATGATTGTTTTTATGACTAGAATTGTTCTGAGCACCTGCGTTCATCCCAGGTTTTTTGGTGAGATCCGGTTGGCTCATATTTTTAGTTTTCGGGATTGCGTTTTTGTGTGGTTTGTATTTCGCTGTTTTATGGTATGTACCAAATGTTGATTGTGACACTGTATTTTTCATATTTGGTTGTCCCATCAATTCTCTCTAACGTTTATTTGACGGTGTTATTTGTTTTCTTCATATTTTTCTTATGCATGTAATACATACTCTTGTGAGTTTTTAGCTATGTGTAGGAGATTGTTTATATTAATGTTTATTTTTGTCGCTTATATGTTTTATATATCAATTATTTATGGATAAAACAGTGCTTCAAAAGTGCACTGTAAATAAAAGCTAATAACATATTTATGAATGCAAAATCCTTGAAATTAAAACGTTTTTTTTTTTTATTTTAAGAAGCTACGAACTATCACAAGTAGCATGTAATAAAAACGAACTACAAAATGTACATATCTCATTTAGTGCACACAACGAATGTCTGTCTAGAATAAGCTTCATCATGTACGCTCAAAGTCGAGTGTTGTTGGAAGCAACAAAACGAAAAAGCCATGCACAGGATAACCAAAATCGTATACGGTAACCTTTTCCTGGGGGGTGGCTCAATGAGTTAGGTAGTTTGATTACCTAACATTTCATACAAGCCTATCACCAATACGGCGTGGGTTCACGCCCGGCTTTGTAAATTACAAAAAGGGTGCACTTGACTCGCAGCCGCAAGTGATAAAGCTTACCAGTTGCTTGCCCATGGTGGGTGGTTCTCTCCGGCTTCTTCCACCACTAAAACTGGTCGCCATCATATAGCTGAAATATTGCTGAAAGTGGCGTTAAGCACCAAAATTCGAATAAACCGTGCCATTGCCAGACACTGACTAACTGAGTAGATATATGCAAATATTGGAAACGAAATATCAAAAAATGCAAATGGGAAAAAATAGGCATATTACACTATCATGCTACCCAATCAAATGCCTTGATATCTTTGTAAAAATATGTTTTAATTTAAACTACCATCTATCACCTACATGGATATTGTAAGATAAACGTCAACGGCGCTGCAGATAATAGTTATCCATATATCTTCAGGAAATTCGTCAACCTCAAAATTGTCATTCAAAACTGCTGCACGTGCAAACTCATAATATTCTCTTGCCATTTCATGGACATATGATGTGATACTGGTGTTAACGGGAAAAACAAGCTAAAAGAAGCATACCAACATTTTCAATAGACAACATCAGCTTGCTTCAAATGTTCTGTGGTAAATCAGCTTAAGTTAAGACTTTCTTTCCAGTTTAATTTTATGCATTATCAATCTAATTTAAAACAAGGAATACGTGAAAACCAGCAATTTTAAAAGCTGAAGACAAATCGAAGTTTCATTTATGACATTTAGAAACGACGATTTTACCGCTTCGGTTGATACATGTTAAAGATTGTCCTAGTAATGATTGCTATTGTAATACAAAGACAGTCATGACATAAAATAAATTGTTTTCCGTCTCTAACGAGACTTGTGACTTTCCCTTGAGAATCGTCAGGTGGTACTAAATTGATCTTACGCACGGAACATTCCTTATCCTGCTTTAATATATGATGCAAATGTTTTGCTTTTGCTATACCTTTCTTTTAAATCTTGCACAATCAAGTCTAACATCTGCCTGGTACGTGGACATAACTCAGACAATATCCAATCAGAAACCGTATGTAAAGTTCAGATGATATTGATCTGGTTTATAAGTTATTACATCTGGTATCCCTGGGCTAAATTTGGCTAACGATACAATGATAAAACAAACGTAATAAAATCATTGAATTTAATGTTTTGTAGTTTTTGCAGGCAGGAACATTAGGCTGATAGATAGCAATTGTATCCTCCATATAAAGACAATACACGACTATTTTAAGAAATAAACGTTAGAGAATATCGAAAGGGCAATCAAAAATGGACAATCCAGAGAAACTGGCAAAACAGGGCACACAATACCAAGAAAAACACAACTCAATATGTGTTGGACACCAATATACGCAAATAAACACAAACAACGTAAATAAGACATGAGCCTCCCACAAACAATCGGAGGCAAAGACGAACCGAACATCGTTTTTACGCGGTAATCGTAACGGACATCACAACACGGAACTAAGAACGTAAAGAAATATAATAGTAAAACAAGCTTTGCTTTGTGTATAAAAGATACATGCACATTTGTATTATGAGCCTCGTTCACCCCGTGTTTTGTGGGGTTTGCGTTGCTCATTCTTTTCTTTTCTGCGAAGTGATTTGACCTTTTCTGTCATTGAAATAAAGTTTTCGGATTATGCCTTTGGTATCTTCAGACTATTCACGGTGGAAATCGTCAGCAACATGCGATCAGACGTTATCTGACATATGTTTCATCTGATTGGTGCGACAGAACGCCTATTAGGTCCATGTAACGTATTTGAAACCACATGATATTATTTTTGCTAGACAAGAATGAAACATAAGACACTGCTAAATTCCAAATCATTGGTTGTTTTACTTAAACAATTCGACTATATTTCTCTAGCTCTATATTATCAGTATTCAAAATATCATTGTTTTAACTGAGTGCGGTGCAACTTCAAAAACCCGGAAACGTAAAACCCACCATTTCTTTGGAAATGCCTGTACCAAGTCAGGGTCATTGCGGTTTTCACAGTTTTCCGGTTGTTGACTAATTTTGTCTGTTTATATACTTATGAGTTTTGACTTTCCCTTTGTAAGATTGTTCGGAGTTCGGTGGTTTTGTTATTACCCTTATTATCGATATGGCATATTTCCTAACATATAATATTATTTCATTTGATTATGTAATTGGTATTAGGACCACGAATACTGCTTACGATCAAATGAATCTGTAAAGATCCTCCTCAACGTAGATTTATCTTCGCGGTGAAACCACTTGTTTATAATACATTTTTTTAAATTGTTTATGACGCTGACAATTCATCTCTGTTTATTTACGCCAAGAGATTTCGCGCGCCTTCCTTCATATTCGGATCTAGCAGAGAAACATTATCAATAGAAGTGTGATATTGCAAATACATTAATCAGATCTTAATGTATATGTGCTCTGCGCCACCTCGGTGGTAAAATGGTTGTCATGCATGCTCGCCTGGAGTGTTGACGATGGCGATTTCGATTCCCTGTCAGGTCAAACCAAGGACTATAATATTGATTTTGATTTGATTGTTGGTGTTTAACGCCAATTTCAGCAATATTTCAGCTAAATCATGGCGACCAGTTTTAGTGGTAGAAGAAGCCGGAGTATCCGGAGAGAACCACCGACCATGGGCAAGCAACTGGTAAACTTTATCACTTGCGGCTGCGAGTCAAGTACACCCTTTTCTGTAATTTACAAAGCTGGGCGCGAACCCATGCCGTATTGGTGATAGGCTTGTATGAGTTGTTAGGTAATCCAATTACCTAACTCATTGATCCACTCGGGACCTATAATATTGATATGTGTTGCTTAGTCGATAAGCAAGCAGCATTTAAGGAGCAATATCTGATTTGCTCTCAGTTAGGCTTGGAGATATATGTCTATCTGTTGGATGCTGTATAAGTGAGTTAGCACAATAACAATCCAACTGACAGAGGTGGTTATGTACATCATAATCATCATGGCCTCGTCAAAACGAACATGTCATGATATTGCTGTAAAATTATTCACTTAGAGTTAAACAGCAATCACGCACTCACACAGTTTTTCACGTTGCTAATGTTAGATTTTTAAAAAGTATTACTTGACTGTAAAAGTATATTTGAACATCCAGTTTATTGAAACTATGAAAAAAATATTCTGGGAAAATATATTCATATACAAATTTCTGGGAAAATTAATAAAGTTACAGGACTGAGATATCGATTAAGAATAATGTTTAAAATAAACGTTAGAGAAGATCGAATTGGCAATCAAGAATGGACAATCCAGAGAAACCGGCAGCATTGTGCACACAAGACAGAGGACGAAGACATAACAAATTACAAAAATACAGCACAGAAACCTAAAAAGGTGAGCAACAAGGTCACAGCCAAAAACCGAGGAAACCAGGTGCTCGCGAAGGGTACGTAGTTCATGAGAATGTGTAAAAAAATATAATTAAGGATTGTTTGAAGTCTTATTTTTTGCATTGAACTGCATAATATATGGGAGTAGAAGTTTAATATAGTGTGGGCTCATTTCTAAGAAACGAAAAAAAAGGTTGCTTATTACAAATGTACAAACATTCCATATTATTCAGAAACTAAAAATGTATTGAGACATATATATATACATATGTATGTTAGATATTGTTTATTGTATTGCAAATAAGCTTAATAATTGTAATATATAGGGGGCTTATGGTTTTTAACGCCACTTTCAATGATATTTTAGTTATATCGCGGCGGTCAGTTTTTTTTTTTTTTTGTCTAGGAAACCGGAGTACCCGGAGAAAACCGCCGACCTGCTGCAAGTCACTGACTTTATCATATAATGTTGTATCGAATACACCTCGTCTGAGCGGGGTTCGAACTCACAACGTTCGTGATGATAGGCACTGATTGGATAGGTAGTTAAAAATCTAACTATCGTACGATCATGACCACGACGGTCCCGTAATATATAAGAGAAAACGTCGTCAGCTCTATGTTATTAGGAATGAAGGTGCTATTATTAAAGTTAGAATTCATGTACGTTTCATGACATATTATTTTGTCGGAAAGGTTAAACTTCAGATAAAATTACCAGATCGGCAACAAACACACACATTTAGTAACTAATAAAAATGTAAATATCTAATTTAGTGCACACGACGCGTTTCTGAAATAACCATAATCAGGTACCTCATAAACAAAGATTGCAAAGCCAAATATATTAACAATCTTTGGGATAAATTAGTGAGTGTTTTTACACATGAAAGAGTCTTAAAAATTGCGAATCTAATATCAAAGACAATGATTGATCCCACAGCAGTTTATATTGACGCCTCCAGAGAGTTAAGTAATTCGAACCAATTAAAGATGATTGCCATATGTTATGGTACAACTGGAGAATAAGAGAACAATTTGACCTTAATTAACACTCAATACTAGCTATTATAAGCAACATCAAACGGAATGTCGTAAATTACAGAATGTCTTAACATCATACGGAATGTCTTAAAGTTAAGACAGCATTCCGCATTGCTGTTGTTTTCACTCAAAGGACTTTAATCTGTAGTTACGTAATGGATGAAAACATTTAATTTGTAAAATTTAAACACTTTATTTAATTGAGGGTGTGTTTTTATGCAATATTTGTTTTTATTTATAACAGAACGGCAACTCATAAACGATAATTGTTTCCAATTCCAATCGAAGTTGATAGTGGCTCGTGTTTGCAAGAGAAGATAGTACACAATTAGAGGAATCTAATTTGTTTTCAACAAAATGCCAAAGGTACAATACAGAGATGCCATCATACTGTACTTTTAATAGAGAGTCTAATAGCAGATTTACACAAAATATTTACAGAATTAGTGGTTGATCGAGTATTTTTGGTTGCTATATGAAGAAGTAATTGTAGTAACAAAAATTTAACAGTCGTACCATGTTCGTAGAACCAACCTGTATTAACAGTATGATACACACATACAAGTCCCATGTTGACAGACGGGTGCAATGACCTGGTCTGAACAACCAGTCAGCATGCACGACTATACACACGGAAGTGCTATTATGTTTATGTGATCTGCAACATCAATCTAATCTACAACACATTAATTGAGTCTTATCAGCAAAGTACCTAGTAGTCATTATGTGGATGGATCATTACAAATGCAAATTCAGAGCGATTTTTCTCTGTGCAAAGAAAAATTCAGACAGACTACATACACAAACTATCAAATCAAGCCTAACCATCACCAGCTTACTGAGTGTTATTATCAAGTGTATTTTACTCACGTGTGAACAGCACTTACATCAACGCATCATTTCATATGGAGGGGGGTTTAACCCCGCAACTTTATATTGAAGTGAGCAATTATGCATATGTGTTTATGATTTTTTTTATTGAATTTCGAAACAACACCGACAGTGTAATATTTTGCATTTTTTTAAATATTTTACTGTGACGAATGTTGCTATAAATACTAATCATCAAAACTATTTCAATAAACCAAGTCCGTTTGTTATAGCTCCTATTAGTAACCATATTATAAGCATATTACAAATGTGAACTATTTTATTTAATACATGTATATTTATATCTTTGGTCCTCCAATCCGTATATTCTTTGTCGTATCAATTCCATCAAAGTTTCGGTTATTATACGCTGAAGAGGTAAAATAGCAAAACACTTTATCACTAAATAATTCTTTACCTTTATCTTATGTGATCCGGTAAATATTTGTGAATATTCTTTATACTGACATTAGTATGAAGTCAGATAGAGCTATATGAAATAATACATATGACAACCTTTATGTCACGAAGTATAGCCGTATGTACATGTTGTGGTTGCTATTTTAATCACATGTAGAAAATAATTGCATTACCACACTATTTCACTACGAGGAAAGGAGTGGGGGCTTGAGGCTATAAAACTAGTTTAACCCCTCCATTTTTATTGAAGTCCCTGTACAATGGTAGGAGAATGATTGGTCGTGTATATGTGTATTGTGAGTATCGATTGCGGATGCTTCTACAATTTGCCGATTGAATTTTGGAACTGTTCTTGGTTTTGACGGGTGGTGCGTTTTTTCAATTTTATTATAAATTCAATATATACAGAATCTTGTCAAAGATTAGTATTTAGTAATAAAGAAAACAGTTGCCATGCAAGCTCATACAATTGAACACGTCACATAATTGACAGAAACTACAGACTTTTGACGGAATGGAGATTGCCCGATACAAAACAAAACATATTGACACATGCACTATCCTATATTGTGTGATTTATTACAATACAAATACAAGTGGATATAAATAATACATGGTATATAATATAAACTGATTGCCAGACCTCTGGAATATTTGAATGTTCAGAGTTTAGTCTCAATGGGCATTAGGTACAAACAAATTATTATGTTAGAGATTACTTATTGAAACGCAAAACACCAGTATTGTGTCTTTATAGGAACGGTTTAATCGCCATCTGATTTTATATAATTATGTCTACGATGCAATTCAACGAAACCTGATCCGCAAATTATAACACGACGCTCTGAATATTGGATGTTTCTCCACGTAGGGCTTAATTGAATTCTTAGCTGTTCATCCCTGTGTAATCATGGCTCTTATTGTTTCAAGACAGTTTGTCGACGTCTGAATCCAATTTCAATTACACAGTATCAAGGGTTTAACAAACACAGTATACGAAATACAAATATGTATACTGAAGGTCCGAAAGGAGGAAGTATGTTTTAAGTGACCATCACACAATGACGATATCTGATTTTTGTTAGGATTTAATCAGAATTATATTTGACAAAATATGGATTGGGGTTGGTTTGCTTTACGTTTTCCACGGTGTTAAACGTGACGAATAAACGAAAATGTGCATCTACGTTAATTTGATGCACATTAATTGATATATACACATGTATGTAAATGCAATTCTTCATCAAAGAGCTTCTGTGCGTAGAAAATAAACTTTTTGTTGTGTATAATGGCATTTATGAGTTAGAAATAGCACGAGTGCAAATGAACATTGTAGACTATCCAATTTTACACCTTGATACAAATTAAACCTTTCATTGTTGTTTGACCTTTCACAGTCACAGTAATGGCATCACGTAATTCGTGGCAATTGATTGATTGGTGTTTAACGCCCACTTTAGTAGTATTTCAACTATTTCATGGCTGATTTTTTTTTACAAATTAATTATATATGTATATATTCAAGGACGAAGAAGTTATGCCTCTGCACTTCAATGTACATTTCATAAACACGTGTCCTGATGCAATCAACTTACAAAACACTTTCTTTTTACAGTAACATTTTCACATACTTTAATGTCTTGTCTTGTATGTATTTATGTACTTACTCTGAAACAATAATAACAAGAGAAAAACAAATTGACTGCAAAATATAATTATAGAATTACAAACATCAAGACTAGATCTCATAAGAACACCCTCAACTAATTTTACTATGTCCTAATTTATGTTATCGTTAACAAACAAATGGGTCGGAATCGTCAATAGAAGCAAGTTTGTATCAAATGTAAACATAATGCATAGAATGACACATTGAAGAATGTTGTGCCACGTGTATCAAGGAAATACTTTCAGACTTTCAAATTTATGATGTATCTTTTAACAATCACGGTCATCTTGATTGAAACGCTTGTATTTTTTTTTTATCTCCACCCAGTCTCAGCCTCTACATGCTAAAAAAGTATTATCATACACAGAATGTAAGTTTAAAATGTGAACCAAATTAAACACCACAAAAGTCAAGAATAAAATAAAAAGTGCAATGAAAACACTTTATAAAAAACAATACAGATATATTTTCATTCAATATTATGATTCAAGTATCAATTTGCCAATGCTTGTTTAAAAAATATTTTTGACGATCAAATTACATTGGAATCGTACTGTATATTTTTGCTCATAAAATTCTTTTTTAGACAACAATTTTTGCTGTTGAACATTTTGCTTTATAACGAACCACTCTTAACACATAGTCTGTCTTTATACTATTTTATTTTATTTTATTTTTATTTTCAATATTTAATCATGCTAATATATTGGACTAGTATGTGAAGTACAACGCTCTCTGACTCTATGCATATATAGGACAACTCACAACAGCTCCAGTGCTAAGAGTAATCGTTTGTGGCTCGCTACAAGGCAAACATTTCACCCGTAAAATAATTCCAATAGGTCTAAACAGAAAAAAAAACCAATAACTCATGAATTTAATGTTATTGTGGCAACTTTTTAGGCATTTAGCTTATTATTTGTTTACTTGTGCAGTATCGTCGTTTTCATTGGCTATGAAGCATCATGTAAGAGTGATCATTGACATGTTTCTAACTTACTAGTCGATTAAATATCCATGTTTTGTTTTCTTTCATATACAGATCATTCCGTTATTTTGTAGTGGCCATAATGAAAGGAGAATAAAGTTTTCTACAATGTATAAGGAAAGATTGTAATAGCTTACAAGACCTAATAAAAACGATTCACGAGGTGGATCAATTGAAACAATAAGGTAAAAACTCAATAGATAACATGGCAACCTCCAACACTCCCGCCCACACATACATACTTTAAACCGTATGGAAGTATTTATTTCACGAATATTGGTATGCGACTACAAACACTCAAAGTACCCATTTAGAAATAGGGCTTTGTGTTTTAAGGTATGCTCTTGCTGATACTAGGCCATACAATGTTATGCATACGCCCACCGAATATGTCTCTTTTATCCTAAATACATTTTACTTTTAACGTAAATACATATTTTCTAGGTAATTTGCAAGTATGGGGGTTAATCTTCATCTTCTTAACAATTATCACATAGATTGACATATTCTGACGTGCCAATAAACTCACATACCACGAGTCTGGTCAGCATTTATTACTGATTTCCCGCTGACCTGCCAATCACCCATAAAACCAGTAATTGTTTATCCACTGAAGAAAATTAAATCTGATAATTATTCAGTAAATTGAGTGGCTATTCATATTTTAGACATCGACTTGCTTAATAGTTCCCTCTATTTTGTAAGTATCATCATAGCCTATAATAATTTGTATTTTTCTCAAGTTCAATTCAAGAAAACCATTTTTTTTTTCAATATCTACGGGCTAAAGTATCTTTACAATGTTTGCGAAATGGTCTCCAGTCTTTATGCCAAATGACACATACTATGTTTAAGATCTATAATAAGATGAGAAATGTGACGGTAAAATGTCCCTGATCCTTTCAGAACAATAAATATATTAATAAAAATGTGAATATCAAATTTTAAAAATAACCTTCACCAGGTATGCTCAAAATCGAAAGATTAGAGAAAGCCAAATAATTTAAAGGTGTTTGGAAGCAATAAAACCAAAGGGCCTAAAAGGGATAGCCAATATCTAAACTAAGGTCACCTAACCCTGAGGAAGGAGAACCTTAGTATTGATAATGATTACATTAAAATTGATTAAGTCTCCCAAACAACGTTTGGAGACTTATTGTTTTTGCTCCGTTTTTTATTATTATTATTATTATTCTTGTTCTTGTTCTTGTTATTCTCCTTTCTTTCCGTGCACCATGAACTTGTCCACGGCAGATCTCCTGAACTACAGGACAGAATTTCATGAAACTTGGTGGAGTTATAGATATATGTCTCTAGTTGATCCTAAAGTTTTCAGATTTGTGGTAAAGGGGGTCAAAGCCATATTTTGAGGGGTTCAAAGGGGGTGGAGGTTACTATAGAATCATATGGGAAACTTGAAATTTCGTACATTAATGTTGATAACTTCTAACTGGATAATGATAGAGACATAAATTTTGACATAGTGATAGGTCACCATTAGAGGAGCAATTCTGCGTTTTCCAAATTTTCAAGATGTCTGCCATTTTCAAAATGGCTGCCAAAACACGGCATAAAAATGGGGAGTAAAAATTCAACATTGTCCGATATCATCAAAATTTGATATGTGGGTAGATAGTGTCAGTGGCCGGTTTGGGAGACTTCATAATCGTTAGATTATAATCATATCTTGTTAGTAGTGATTTCATAATAATTGATTGGTAAGAAAAGATATATATGTATGTAAATGAACTTGTGAGACTGTTCTACATTACACATAAAAATGAATCCCACATCTGGATTGTTTCTTGGTTTTTTAGAAATATTTTCGAAAAGTTATTTCTTCGTAAAATTCCACCATTTTGCCCATAATTTTGACGACAACCCTCTTACTTTTTCGTCATAAAGTTTCCAGAATTCTATTATACTTGCATTTATCAATTTGATAAAAGAAAATGTTATCTCAAAATCTGATGGTATTCTAACATTCTTTCCTAACATTCATAACAGCCTTATATTTGCTAATAAAATCACAAATTTGATTTTATATATCATATTAATATGTAATACTGGCAAAACCAGAGTTATTAAATTGCCAATAAATATTTTGCTGATTAACCTGAACCAATAATTAAAACCCAATAATCTTATTATCAGTTGTTCGCATAATTGATTATAAATCGCTACAAATCTTACATACACCATATCATAGTTGTTTACTGAACATTTTTCTTTATATCTCTAAAAATATAAAAAAAAAGAAAAAAAGAAAACGAACATAATAAAACACATGAAAAAATAACACCACACTGTCGTAACGGTTCCAAAATCGTTGACCAGATCCTCAATGCCTACATACAATAAAAAGATTCTGATCTGGACTAGATTCAAAGCTACAGACATACTATAGTGCAATTCTGCTGAAAGTATTAAGAATTACAGATGTTTCAAGTTGTAGTCGAACATGATATCCTACCTGCAAACAAACTAAACTGGGATTTTGCTTCAAGTAATAGTCTCCCGAGTAGAGTCAAAGGAAAGTTTGAAAATATTAAAGGGGTAATTAGAAGCCGTAAATTGAAGAAGGACTGACAATACAATGGTCAAAAGAAAAATTACAAAGACAAAACAATTGTCTAAAAAAACACTACACAGAAAACAAAAGTTAGAGCAACACCGATACAACTAAATCCCGGTGGTGAACTTAGACAAGCAGTAACTACTCCAATAGTGGCACTCGTCGTGTTACGCTTGTTACAAACCATGTTATAAGTCATGAAAAAAGACAGGATCGGATTGTGATGACAAACGGAAGATATCTGTGGTCATTTATGACATGGATATTCCGCAACGGTTAACCAGGACGGACCGTAAAACTAAAATCTTATCAAAGCCCGCGAATGAAGTCTGTCTCGTATGAATAAAGGAACACGTTTCCGAGAAGAGGAACACAGTTGGTACCCATAGCAATGTCGACACTATGTTAATAATATCTCCATCAAACATAACAAATATGTTGTCCAAGCTACGATCATGCTAGAATGATATTCTATTTGAAATGTTAGTCAAGAGAAAAAATACTAAACTGGAATTTCAGCTGCACACATAGCTACGTCGAAGCCAGATTTCAAAACTACGTTCACATGATAAATATATCTTGTTCTTGCCAACAAACAATCAAATTTCGCAGTTTGTATGCAAGGAACAATACGCTGGCTCTAAGATAATACATGATTTGTTGGTCGTGTCGAAAAATATGCTCAAACCAGTGTTAAATGTTAAAACAACAGGTTAATTCTGTATTTTATGTGAACAATTAATCAAACTACAAAGATTAAAGGCAATGTACGAGAAAAATAAAACCGTAGATATCCAATTTAGTGCGAACGACTTGTTTCTGGAATGAGCTTCATCAGTTACACTCATAGTCTGGGTAAGTTTGGCTAGACAATCTTTGGAGGCAAGAAAGGTCCTAAACAAGATTGCCAAAATAGGCTACGTTTACCTTTGCCTGAAGGTATATTTACTGTTCTTCTCTTGTAAACAGTAACTCAAACTACGCAGTGTTAAATACAAAGATCAATGCCTTGACTCTTAGTGATCAATTAAATATTGATCTCGTTCACCCAGGATTTAACAACACCGTGTTATTAGAAGGAACAAAACGATGACTCTGAATGATAAATACATGGTAACCGTTGCTCCTATTAACAGATATTCAAACTACGCAATGCTAAATGCAACGAACAAGACATTGAAAAGTATATGCAAATGTACACAGTAGAAATACAAGAGGCAGTGCGTTAATTCTGAATAACAAATAAATGATTGCTCGTATCGACCTATTTCCAAGTTATAAAAAATAACGTAGATGTCAAATTTCATGTGAACTACGCGTTTCTATAATAACCTTCATCAGTTACGCTCAAAGTCGAAAGATTGGAATGCCAAATAATTTAACAAATATGGGAAGCAGTAAAACCACAGCTACGCCGTATGAAATACACCGAATTATGTGCTGAGCACGCAGCATGTAATTAAGGAGTAAGAGCAAACACCGTTTGGATCAGACGCAGGGTAATTTGTACGTGTGAAACGACATGTCTACCCTTGAACAGTTTTTTTCAGTGAGATAGCGCTATGAAATACAACTAAGTGTGTTGGTCTATATAAGCTGTCACTAAGCGAAATGTAACTCGCTATGACATAGCCAACACGCAGTTCACTTGGTGTTGCAAAATCACTCTCTAGCCTAACTCTATACATCAACTACTACTACAACGTAATATATAGATCCATATTAAATATTACATTCATACTACAAACGAGCAGGATAAATTCCCCATTATTACAAATGTGTCCATATTTGAACTTCATATCGTATCGTCTGAGTCTTACAATTACTTTACACATTTATAAACTTCTTTACAATAACGCAGCTGGTATTTAACGTCCAACAATATGAATCAGACGTAGATGCTATAAGCCAAATATGTTATTTGCAATGTCTTCCATTCCTTATATTTCCACCTTAAGTTCTAAACTAATATACATTAGTTTTGCTTTATTGACAATTATAGTCAAACATTTATTAAGAGGTCACATTGGGACAACGACAAAGTGGTCTTTTAAGACAGGTGACTTCTTAATAGAGGCTCAATTTACATGACATTTTCTATGACAGGGCAATATAAAGGTGACTTTTTAATACAGATGACTGCTTAATAGAGGTGACCACATAAGCAGGTTTGACCGTAAATACAAACTATACATGAATCGTATTTTCGAGAAGAATACGAAACACCGTTCATTATTTTTTTAGTTCATTTCACGATACTGAATGTAATAGGTACTATGCAAAATTGCATGAATCTAAAAAAAAAATCGTGGCTCAGCTGTGTAGACGAACACATAAATAAAAAAGCAAACATACCAATTAAAGGGAACTGTACAGGCATCAGAATCTGGACTGATTAGCCGACAACATTAAAATACTGCAGATTTTACAAAGCAAAACAAGGATGATTATCCTGCTTCCTGCAAGCGAGTACTTTCTTTTTTAAACTCCATGTAAAGTACAAGTCATGGTGAAGCAGAAAAAGGTCTCATTACAATATTACAACGGTAAATTATATGTTGACCAACTGAACTTTGTGTTTAGAAGTCTGGCGACATACAAGGAAAAACAAAATAGAACAGAACGTCATCTATATTATATATATAAAAAATTGAATAAGTATTATGGCGACACACTTTGTTTTTCTATAGAATTACAAAATCCCCCACAGATGCAGAACAAAATATTTTCTTAACCACAATGATAGTTGTGCTTGTCTTAAATGTCAGTACCGCCAATTATGTTCTGCTTGTATAGTATGAAATTACTGCTTGCATTTCCAGTCCTAATGTGAAAGACATGTACGTCTTACAGGGTCAGCGTCTTAATCCTTTATAAGCTATAATCAAGTCTAGAAAACTGACACCTATAAATCAGTAGTCTTGTTATTATTAACGAATTGTTCAAGGATAGAAACACGTCATTCTAACCTTGATATGATTGTGTTAAGGGAGAGAGGGTATTTCCCTTGTCTGTTATGGCCTTTTTTATATGCCCCGACAGTGGATAAAACTATTCACTTTCTCCACGATTCGATATATTTGAGGGAAATGGGAAAATGCTATTCCCTCTGAACTGTCTATTGGTGAAAGTATTACCCTGTCTGTGGTCCCCCTCCCTCCTCCACTTTAAGAAATTAATTACATAATGTTAGGTCGAGAAAGTATGTTTCTAGACACGATTTGTTGAAACAGACGAACCAAATAGATGGAGCAACTTGACACTATGACAGTCATTATACAAATAGATGGAGCAGCCGAAGGGAATATACAAATGTACATCTTAAGCCGGGAATGTCACATTATATACCCTGTCTGATAGCTGAATAACAGATATATTACGGATTTAACCTTTTTTTTAAAATACAACATCCAACTGTATTAAATAAATTTGCCTCTTTTATTTTCATTTTTCGTATCTCTAGATGTCCATTTCCGTACCTTTGACGTCATTCTTCAATAACGTCAAAATATATGTCACGTCATATTTCATGTATAGGGTGTCTCATGAAGGAAAATTCTGTACTAAATTTCTAAATCAATACAGTTTCATATGTAGTAAATTTTATAAACTTTATAAATATAAGATTAATATATCACATAACAAAACAACGGGTTTGCGAAACAGTTTCAATAATTTAAATGTTAACAACATGTAAATAAAACCTTGGTGTGGCCCCATGACGTCGAAAGTTTTCAAGGTTCAACGTTTTGTTTATTTGTTATGGTACAGCCGTGGAACATAGGAGTTTGCTGAATCGATCAGGTATTTGTGACGGAATTAAACGTTGTAATATTTGTTTGTTCATGCAGCCGTTTTGAGTATAAAAACAGCATTTAATTTGGTAAAAATACATTTATTCTTCCGTATTATACCATTGATTCAGTGACGCCTAATGCTTTGTCGTCTATGCATGTTTTAATCGTTTTTGGGGACTGAAATATATAGCCCGTCTGTTTTCCGAATATATGCTGACATTCAGGGGTGAAGAACCAACGAAAATATGTGTAACAAACTAAATTCGTAATATATATATATATAAATATATATATATAAACTTAGATATATAATTTAGTGCATACAACGCGTTTCTGGAATATTTTTCATCCGACTCTCATTATCAAAATATTGGAAAGCCAAATAAGGTAAAAGTCATTAGGAGAAGGTGAACCAAAAGAGCCTAAACATGATAGCTATCATAGCCTAAGGGAGATTTCCCTCAGTTTCCATACATTTTATTATTTGAGAACTAAATTTCTAACATAAATATGATAGCTATAATTGACTAAAGAAGATTGGCCTTAGGTTTCATAAATTTTATTATTTAGGAACTCAAACATAAATATATTTAATAAACCATGTAAGTGCCGAGGCACTGATTACTGGGCGGATGATACCTTCGGGGACTAATAGTACATGTCAACAGTAGAGTTGTCGATCCTGTGATAGTAATCAAAATTGTTATTAGATTGGTTTTGATATTACAGTCATTCATATTTAGTCCTATTCATTAAAATTAAACATGTTCTTGCCACGATCATGGCGGATTCGTTTTTTATGAATGGCCTCAGCTTTTATTTGTATTGGCGTTATTGCACGTATTAACACTAGTTTTGCGTTTCAACGATCTTCATTAAGAGTGTCTTAATTAGATCGTTATTGACACAGTAATATACAATACTTGTGCACTGTCGAAGCATATGGGTAATATGTGTATGAGGCTTAGAAACGCGGGAAAAGGCGAGGCTTCGCCGAGCTTTTTCCCGCGTTTCGCGCCGAATACACATATTTACCTATATGCTTCGACAGTGCACATGTATTGTATTTATCCTGCAATTTTAAATCGTAAATAAACGTTTACTGGACGATGATAAAAGTATTTGAAATAATTTTATGTATGTATTTGAAAACAATATCCCCCGATGTGCCCCGTTTTACATTTGTATGTTCTATTTATAACTGACCAATATCAAAAAATGTTCTATTTATAACTGACCAATATCAAAAAATATATTAGGCAGGCTATATTGGTCGGTAAATGCTGTCATTGCAGGATAAAAGAAATTACAATATTCTTTATTTGGAATTTAATATTGGAAATGTGCTAAATATTATTCAACCTATTTTTGCCAATGACAACGATAAAAGAAGGTCAAGATCATCGACCTATGTAACTGAAAACACAATTAAAATTCAAATGTGTTACTTCAATGTAGGGCGTACTGAATGTCCTTATACAATTTATGGATTCGTTTGATAACCTTAAGCACGTTATGGACAACAATTTGATCCTAAACATAAGACAACAATGAACACTGAGCCATCATTATGAAAGGGATGAGCGTGTTGAGTTACCAGTATTAAATACATTAGAATGCCGTTACATTGATGTGCGTGCTTCCATAAAGTAGGATGAGGCTGACGCTTGGAGATATTGTGTATAGATGTCTAACATATGATATCGTATTTGGTTATTTTCTTTTCCCATTTTCTGTAATATGTAGCAAATGACATCAAACGATGCAATGCTATATTGTTTTCAGAAGTAGTTCAATGTTGCAGAATGTACTTTACTGCTTATTATGTGTGTCCATTTCCACAATTTGATATGTTCGCTGTTTAACATAAAAGATAGATTGAATGGAAGTTAATTATTTACATAATCTAAAATTTCGACAGCTTCCTTGATTGTTCTTTTTTTCTTATTTCAATCTGGTTAATTAGGAATGAGGCAGCTATTATTATTTTCTGTACGTATTGTCGCTCACGTTACAGAGCTTCAAAAATGCATCATATTCAACAAACGGCCAAAGTCTTTCATTTCCTTATTACTTGCGTGCTGAGTTAGCAGATGAATTATATGCGGGAATGAACATATAGTAGTGAAGACATTTGATTACCAACAGTGGCTTGAAAATTTTAGAATGAGCCGTGTCACGATTTCAAAAAACGACTAAAGACGTATTACTTGCGTGCTAGATTATCTGTTTGGATCAAATCGAGGGATGGCCATTTTGATAGTTGGAACATATAGTACTAAAACATTTGATAACCCACAATACCTTAAAAAATTTAGAATGAGCCGTCGTCTGTCTGAAGAAATATGTAGAGATAAGTCTTAGGCCACACGCCGAGTGTGTTCAACAGCCAGTTGACGTGGAAAAGCAATTAGCCATTACCATAATTATTTTGGCATTATCCGCAGAAAACATAACGAATGGGAACTTGTAGTGATGTGAAGTCTACATTTTGTAAGAAGAGTTTGAAGATACCAAAGGTGTAATCCAAATCCGCAAATGGAAGAAGGACAAACAACACAATGGCCAAAAAAACAAAAAGGACAAAACACGATCTACAAATCACTACACAGAACTGTTTGCATGATGTGTGCAATTCTATAGTAGATAAGATACTTGTTTGGTATATTGGTATACCTCCTTCCCAAACGGTGACTGTCGCAAGGATGTAATCAAAAGATATGGATAATCTTGGGGAGTTAAAAACTGAGGTACCAAAGATGGATCGGATTTTCCAACTAAGGTTGCTAATAATTTATCCTTTGGATTACTTGAATGGCAAATGAGAGTATTTACTTATTTCACAAGGAGTATGCGAATTTCGTTATGTATTCACAGACGTCAATATTGGATGACACTGGAAAGTGCACGACGCACGTGATTTGCCAACTCTTAAATTTGCATAAAGGAGAAAGAAATATCGTGTTCATAATTGCGCTAAAATTATCGATTCCTAACAGAGATAAAAACATTCCGATTGTGAAGTATTTTATATATTTGCCTTACCTGTACTAAATACATAGGGTTCAACTTTAAATGAAGACCAATACGCTTTTGCATTAAGCATCTAGATAATAAAACCTCCTTATAATGCAAACAAGAGCTTCAAAAATTTGTTGCTGTTGCCATGGAAACAAACGCATTTTTAGACTTTTTGCAAGATTGACCTCCAAACTTGATGAAACGTTATAGAGAAACGTCTACGATGCAAACAAGAGTTTAAGATTTAGAAATTTAAATAAAAGGCCGTCATGTTCATAGAATAAAAATTGGGAGTTGTTGGTTTGAGAGACTTCCGTCATAATCAATAGCTTATTCACTTGTCTCTCCAAATATAGTGTTTGACATATTCCTTTACAATTTCATATGTTCGCTGTTTAACATAAAAGATAGATTGAGTGGAGGTTAATTATTTACATAATCTAAAATTTCGACAGCTTCCTTGATTGTTCTTTTTTTCTTATTTTAATCTGGTTAACTCTTTCAAGTCTTTTCGCTCACGTTACAGAGCTTCAAAAATGCATCATATTCAACAAACGGCCAACGTCTTCCATTTCCTTATTACTTGCGTGCTGAGTTAGCAGATGAATTATATGCGGGAATGAACATAAAGTAGTGAAGACATTTGATTACTAACAGTGGCTTGTACATTTTAGAGTAAGCCGTGTCACGATTTCAAAACAATGGCTAAAGACGTAGTACTTGCGTGCTAGATTATCTGATTGGATCAAATCGAAGGATGGCCATTTTGATAGTTGGAACATATAGTACTAAAACATTTGATAACCCACATTCTGGTTAACTCTTTCAACTAATTGTTGATAAATTATACGATGACGTGTTACAATGTACTAGTTTTGAATTGTTGACACTATATATGTTACCCTATTAATTCTGAGTTGAAATGATTTTACATAATATAGTTACGTCAGCATAAACATGATTATGATAATTTTCAGAGAGATATTATAAATGATGTTTTACATACATGTAGGTGCTCATTATACATGCATAGTGTAAATATCGTATTTCACCGGTTTCATAGAATTAACATTTCGGGTATTTAACGACACTTTAAACACTATTTTCAGTTTAGTTTTGGTGTGGAAAAAACACAGATCTGACATAAAATAAACATTTGAGAAAATCAAAGGGGAAATCAAAGCTAGATAATCCAGAAGCACAGGTAACATTGGTCACAAGACACGGAACGAAGACAAACAATATACACACAACATAAAAACTAAAACGACGAGCAACATTTGACCTCAACAAAAACCAAGGGTCAATCAAGGCGCTCGCTAAATGAAAGCAATTCCTATTTCTTATAAGACAATGGGAAAAACTAATAAAGGTTATAGTGAGTTTTGCCTCAGGAATGAAAGTGTTTCTCACAATTTAGGCACTGATTGTATAGCTACATGTAAAGTCTACACGGCGATCGCAGCGAATCCCCGGGGTCAAATTTATATAGTAATGAATATGCTATATTTAATATAATGATCAGAAAATGACCGTCGCTACCAGCAAATTGTAATACGATCTAATAATATAAATTTGTTATTTCTTTAACAAACAAGCAAAAACGACAAATAAAAAACATAATAATCAATATACTCATACCTTAGTATTTCCGGATTTTCGCGTTGTTTCTCTCGATGTACTACATAAGTTGAATATCACAATAGACAAACAAAATCCTGAATCAAACACTAATATCAGATTTTCCAGTAGTAAATGTCGACAAAACTCTAGACAACGCACAAAACACTGACGCTGAGACTTTTGTGATTCTCTTATTTTATCAATAAGAACTATTTCTTTCCCTTTAGCTATATTATCGAGTAAAGCATCTTTTGTCGTTCAAAATATGAACGGCTACAGTAATTAATAATCAGCTCTTTGATTCTGTTACATACAACAATTTTATATTGATTGATGCGCACCTTAATTTGGTTACATTTCCAACTATAACTCAAATTTCAATTCATCGAATCACAAAACATCTCAATTAAGAAAACGCATGTTATTTTTTATATTTATTGTTCACATTTTTCAATAATTATTACTGCTTGTTTGATGTGTCTATCAAAGATATAAACCACCACTCTTAACAAACAAAACTGTTATATTGCAGCAGCTGTCCACAGCTCATTTTTACATCTCTATTTATCTAACCTTGAAAGCTTCAATTAAACTTGAATAAACTATTTTAAGCTGTTGACGCACTTTATTCGGATTGTTGCAATAAATTTTCCTACATAAAGGTTTAGTCAATTACCGAAAAGGCGTATATTGCATATATTTTTATAGCATTAACACAAACCTAAAGTGAGCACTTTTATATTAGTCACTTTTCAATATGTTCGCTATTATACTAAATACACATTTTTGCATAGTGAAATACCACTTTGAAATACCAGCTGCAGCATGCAATGCACAACGGAAAATTCATTTCACAGTATATGGAATGCTGATTCAGATTTTTTATTAGGCTTCTTATGAAACTTCAAAGTATTTGTCTGTTAAACTCATTAATAAAAAAATGTGTGAATATTCGAGTATCCAATTAACGGATCCCACACATGAAACTTGCATGCAACAAAACATAAAACATATTTCATGGTGTGATATCTAACCTAATAATATGACTGTAGAACTGAAATAACCTTATCTAATTAAAAATTGCTATCATTGTAGGTTATTAAGTAATTGTTTCTGCATTTTTTACTTTTTTTTCTGTCGGAGATGATTGATATAGAATTTTTCTATTTATAATTTGGGGCCGTCATCGAATGGTAGTTGGATTTACAAGTACCTATGCAATCGGTGCCTATCGCCACTGATGTTGTGAGTTCGAATCACGCTCAGATCAGGGCTATTTGTACAACATTATGTGATAAAGTGTCAGTGACTTGCGGCAGGTCGGTGGTTTCTTTCACCAATAAAATTGACCGCCACGATATACCTGAAATATTGTTGAAAGTGGCGTTAAACACCATAAAACCAAATCAATCTATTTGTAATCATAAAGATAAAAGTTCCCTAACCACAAAAAAGTTTATTATTGTTTAATATAATTACAACTATATTTTTTTCAGAAGTCATAACCATACTTTCGTAGCCAGTAGTCAGTTAACTAAGAGCATTCACTAACCCTGCTATTGCATGGTACATGTTTATGTTGTCATTTAGTTTTGTGATAGTATGTGGTCTTTATGAGTGAAAGCGAATCTGTTCAGATGTTCTGTTTACCCCTTTGGAATCTTCAAACTTTTCCCATTGTTTATTTAGATCTATAATGTCATTGGAGATCCAATTATCAGAAGGGGATAGTTGTTATCCCATTAACCGTTTTAAGCCCCGCCGTATTGTTGTACCTTGTCCAAAGCAAGAGCTTGACTTGGATTCCCAAACGCAAAAGAGAGAAAATCATTTTGAAGACCACCTATAGATAAATATACACATATTCAATATAAATTACTCAAGATTTTCAGACCACATTAAATTCTCTTTCGTATTCCATCTAATCAGATTCTAGCACGACCAGTGAGTCATATTGATGTGCGCTCGTTTCCAGAAGAGGAATTCCGGTCATTCTACTTCAAGTTCTTCAAGATTCCTTGGAAACAATTATGCAGTTTCAGAACAACAGTTTTTTTTTCTATCGTTTTAATCAATCATGGATTTTGTCTTATGACAGTCCTATGAAATGAAATGGAAATTATTTTGATCTTTCCTGTAAATAGCAGTGCTAGTATGTTACATAATGCATATAGTTGACGGACGCCAAGCTGCCTAAAACTGGTATTAAATGTGAATTATAGATTTGGATTTCAATAAATTTAAATGAAAAGTAACTTTATAAGTTTTTATATACATTTCACACCATGAAAAATAAAATCATTATTGTCCGTGTAATGTTGCATTAAGAGGCTGCAAAATATGTTTTTTTATAGACGACCATGCCACAAAGCATTGAATTCCATCAACACGGATATAATAATGACGAACTCAATGTGTCCATATGATTTTTCTTCTTCTTTTGTTCATTGTTTAAAACTATGTACACATCGTACTAAATAAACGTTAGCGAATACCGAAGGGGTAATCAAGAATGGACAATCCAGAGAAACTAGCAACATTGGGTACACAAGACACAAGACGCGAAGACAAGCAAACCAAAAACACAACACAATATGTGCTGGACATCACTATACGCAAACAAACACAAATAACAAATACTACTTTCGACAATATTTTAGTCATACCGTGACGGTAACTTTTATTGGTGGAGGAAACTGGAGTGTCCGGATAAAACCACCGACCTGTCGCAAGTCACTGACAAACTTTATCACAGTGTTGTATCGATTACACCTCGTCTGAGCGGGATTCGAACTTTAGTTGTGATAGTCACCGATTGCACAGGTAGTTGTAAATCCAACTACCGTACGATCACTATCATGAATACGGCTGGAATTCAAATATTTTGAAATCCAATTGTTCCATATCACATCTATTGTCCTTGTGGTTCCAGATAATCACACTTGCTAGGAACTTTTACACAAAAGAGAATAATATATCTGAGACTCTCATGATATTTATAAAAGTTGGCAATCAAATATTTCAGTTCTGCCAAATAATACACCAAAGTTGAAATTGAAATATTAAGAAATCCCACTGTTCTATATCACATCTATTGTTCTTTTGTAGCCATAATATAAGGTTGACAGTGGATCTTTTACTTTTTACGTAGATGTTTTCTTTCCTCTATCACTACCAAGACTTTTACCGGACTTGACTATATATGAGTAACATACCGGGTGTCTTATAAGAAGCAGGAACTGCTTACCCTTCGCGAGCACCTGAGTTCACCCCCGGATTTTTGGCGGGTTGTTTCTCATCCTTTCAGTTATTTGTGTTGTCCTCTTATGTGTCTTTGCGTTCTAAGATGCATGTTATGATGTCCGTTACGATTTCCGCCTAAAAAACGATGTTCAATTCATCTTTACTTCCAGTCGTTTGTATATACGTTATTTGTGTTTGTTTGCGTATACTGTAGTGGTGTCTAACACATATTGTATTTTGTTTTTGTTTTGTATTTCTTCGTCTATGTTGCCAGTTTCTCTAGATTGTCCTTTTTGATTGCCCCTGCGGTATTCTCTAACGTTTATTTAATGATATGAACTTTTCCAGAAATGTACAGTTGCTTGGTGGACCCCCATCCCTCCCAAAAGCAAAAACAAACAAACAAAACATATAGCCCTGTTAAATTTCTAGGATATTTCCTACAGTTGGATTTCAAATATTAGTTCAACGATGTTGAAAACCGAATTATCGGTACGGAAACCACAGACAAATTTTATCACATTAAATTGTATCCACAAAGAAGCAGCGACCATCCGGAAACTGGTAATCTTCATCACACAAAATGGTGCATCGAGTACACCCATGGGAGTTGGCGCAGTTGTCAATATATCTAATTTTGTTCAGATGACGCATTTCTGTGATAATCATTATCATGCACGCTCATTTGTTTTGAAAACTTCGTCTGTGCAAATGAAAATCAAACTAACATACATGTAAAGTCACAGATGTGGTTTTAGTTGTAGGGTAATGTAAAATTAAAATTATGTAAATTTATATTGAAGTGAAATGAAAAGAAATATATTAACAAGTACAATAACATGTACTCTGTTAGTGTCATAGTTATATTCCATCGGGCGCAAGACATTTGAGCGGATTTTTGACTTGTAAGGTTTTACATTTCCGCGGAAATTTTATGCTCAAAAGAGCGGAATTTACCTGTATTTCTTATAACATTTTTAAAGACAGATTTTCATCAGAAACTAATAAGTATAAATGGAAGAACATTTATTTAAAATTGCATACAGCACTAGACATACACAATAAAATGACATTTCAATTAAAACACTTGGAATAATAAAAGTCTTGAATCCCATGGATTTGATACAAGTACTTCTAGTTATCTCCCCAGATTGCAATTTTGCATACTGCTGGCGAGCATACACCACTATGCTCCACGTTCTCCTTTTCAGAACGTCTAAGCGTAGCTGGTGTGTCGAGATCACGGATTGTGATGTAAGTTGTGGACTAAATCTCTTTTATAACATCAGTAAATATGCAAATGGAAGAATGCCCATTGTCAAATTGTTCATGATAATGGCTATGAAAGGAGTCTGGTCCATTATTTGTGCGTTTGACGTCATCATCAGGATTTGCGGCCCACATACAAGGTGGACATTTTGATTTACTTCTCACATAGTTCTGAATCAAATAATCCGCAAACCTGACGCAGCGCTCACTATCTGGTGCTTATTTAGGGTCATATCTTCTAAATTTGATATTTACATTTTTATTTAAACAAGACAATAACGTGCTCATGTTGATTGGTATACACAGCTATTTTCTCCATGTTTTCCGATTCATAAAGTTCAGCAGAATTATTTTCGAAATTCAAATTAAGAATTCCATTTAATCTTTGGTGATTCCAACTCAATTTTGACATCAAATTGAATTTAAAAATTCAATACAGCATTCAGTTTTATGGTTTCTAACATACTTAAAAGAATATTTGAAAGGATGATCAACCCAGTAATTGTCTTACACGTCTTATTAAAGTCAATTTCTCTCAACAGCTGAATTGCTGGTGCATAATAAATCAGAGCCTGGTTTAGAAAAAAACAAACAAAATCGAGATAAACATTGACTTATTTATGTCACAATGTTGATAAAAATTTTACAATCACTAGTAACAAATATTTACATTTACAGTTCAAAAAGCATTTCAGTGAAGTGTCGTGGGACTCGTAAATGCATACTTTTACAAATTAAGATTTTTTTTTTATTTGAAACACTTTAGGTATATCAAATATATAGTTCAAAAAGTATTTCAGTGTAAAGTAGTATGCAAAGGTAAATGCTTACTTTTACAAATTAGAAATTTGATTTGAAACATTGTACCTATATCAAATATACTGTTCAAAAAGTATTTCAGCAAAGTAACTTAGGAATCAATCGTAAATACTTACTTTTACAAATTTGAAATTTCATTTGAAACACTTTAGGTATATCAAATATATTTGCCTTGCGAATCGTAAATGCTTACTTTTGCAAATTGGAGATTAAATTTGCACTTTTACCATGATTCTGCAAAAAAACGGACTATATTTTTGTATTTATGAGTCTATCGTGGCTTTGAACTAATTTTTCGCCAAATATATTGTTCACTAAAACCAGGAGACGCTCAATAGGGGGTTGTTTATCTTTACGAGTTAATATTAAGATAAACAGTCTCATAATACATCTACAATGTTTTTTAAATAATAGCAGTTACATTCAAAGTCATCATTGATTCACATAAAATATGCATGAAAACAAATTCTAAATTATGTCTAGAATATTACAACTTAAACATCAAAAGAATATCCTCACTTTAATTGAAGCATACTAATAAAATATCTACAAGTTCAATAAATAGTGTAAAAGTAATAAATTTCTGATTATATTTCAAGAAAGCAAATCATTTTTAGAGAAATAAAAGCACTTTTAACAGGGTAGGGTGTGAATATAAAATTGAACATGAAAGGGAAATTTATATGCATTTGAGTACCCAAAAAAACCACCGCCACAATATAACTGAAATATTGTTGAAAGTGGTGTTAAACACCATAAATCAAACCAACCAGTAAAAATCAAAAGTCAAGGTAAGGTGCATTCCCTTTATTTATCATATTGAATCAGATTGAATATGTTTTTATTACTATCACTGGATCAATACTTCTGTTGGTGGAATTTTAGTCCCCGATGTTATCATCTGCCCAGTAGTTGGTTTTCGGCACTGACATTGGTTAACGTTTATTAGATATATTAATATTGAAATTTACAGTTCCTAAATAATGTAATTATTAGCAAAACTTATGTTCTCCTCCCGCTGGCATAAGTGACCATAACTGATTTTGGCTATCCTGTTTAGACCCTTTGGCTGTATTGCTCCCAAACACTTAAATTATTTGGATTTCAAATCTTTCGGTTTTGAGCATACCTGATGAAGTTTATTCCAGAAACGCATTGTGGGCATTACATTTGATATCTGCGTTTTTATTGTAATACTGGTTTATAATTATATTACAATATAAATTTTTATTTTTACATTAAAACATATTCTCAAAATTTGACTAGTAAATAAATTAAGTATAATTTATATACAATCTAATTAAAATTAGATCTCCGCACTTGCTCCCTATTTTCTATGGGTTGTTTTTAGTCGCCGCGCGAGTAGAACCGATAGAAAATAGGGAGCAAGTGCGGAGATCTAATTCTAATTAGATTGAATTTATATACGAATATGTGAACATCCTACCGTATCCTACCCATACAAATCTTATTTTATTTGGCTTTCCAATCGTACGATTTTGAGCGTACCTGGTGAAGGTTATTCAAGAAACGCGTTGTATGCACTAAGTATGATATCTACGTTTTTATTATAACACAAATAGTGCTGTAAATAAAGTTATACGAATAAGAACACCATACCGTATCATACCGATACAAATCGTATATTAATAATTATGTAAATGACATTAAACGATTATGAACTATGGTATCATACCCACAAAAATCGTATAACATTAATAATTCTGTAAATGACATTATACGAATATGAACACCCTATGGTACCATACCAACAAAGACGTTACAACATTATGTTAACACTGTACATGATATCATATTGGTTTGAATTTTAAAAATTTGGTTCGCAATGTTTCTTTGATACTATCATCAGCAAATATGTGATCAACACTGTGGTAAGATAGCTGCCAGACCTGGTCTGTAGATAAATCGAACGTTTTGGCAGCAATCTGGTATTCTTCAGACAAACTTGTATTAAAAACTCCCTTATCGTCTGTCTGAAATAAAAATAATAAAAATACAATGTGAACATAAATGATGACTTTTATATTCATTGCCTTGGATCTTCAATTTGACTACTTCCTTTAAAATATGGTTTGCATCTGATCTTACAAAATACAAAATCTCACCCCACCTCTTTCTTAGGACATTTTCACTGTCTGGTTTCGAGTTATATATTGCTATTTTATATGTATATTAGTATTGTCTTGTCTATCTAGATTATGGTGCTGTGTTATAGTTCCTGAACATTGGTACTTGCACTGACATTAAAACATGAAATGAAATTAAAATGGATCTTGTACTAGTTGATAAGGACTTGCCATGTCAAGTTTCATTCTTGCATTTTTTTCTAATATGGATTTGATTAATACATGTTAATTATTAAAGCTTCCAATTAGTAGCACTACGATGACACAATTACATTGGACACAAAATGAGAAGCTTGAAGATACCAAAGGGTTAATCAGAAGCTGTCAATCGAAGAAGCACAGACAATACAAAATCTTGTGATCATTTATGTAGAGACAGACAATACAAGATCTTATGATCATTGATGTACATATTGGGTACAAATTAATTTCTGAAAATGAAATGTTTCAATATTACATAAGGTTCCATGTTTCAAAATCATGGCTTGTGATGGCGGCCATCTTGCAGTTTCGATCGAAAATATAAAATAAAACTTTTCGGCGAAGTATGCTTAATGATTTCATTCAAAAAACGAATGTGTCAACGTAAAACTAAGGAACATCAAACTATGTAAAACGGACGAAGGGTAGACAAAGTAATGCCAGACCTTCAGTGTATGTTTTTCCGATCCGACACGACCGCAATCATGTAGTAGTTGGATTTACATACATGTATACCCTATATATACCATCAGTCCCTCTAATCACAAAAGTTGTGAGTTACATGTATATTGCCACTCAATACAACTTTGTGTGATACGGTTAATAAGTTATATATGGCAACATAAGACTGACAACTACCATAAACTGAAATATTGTTAAAATTGGCATTAAACACTCGTGCTTCAGTTCATCATGTTCAACTGATATCAGCAAATAAAAACCGCTTTAGATACACAATAATTTGGTAGCTTGTTACTTTAATGAAATTTAGCAACCCTTTATTCAGAATGTTTTAACCAAACATCAGCGTCACTGAATGTTAGTTTGTAAACACCAAAACAGAGTAAGATTAACGAAAATACATTTGTATACCATATGATATTAAATCAAAATGATTGTATATTCACCTCAAGTCAAATTTTAAGCGAAAGTGTCTGATAACAACGAAAGTTCAAATTCAAAACGGATAAAAAGGAAGCCTAAGAAATTTGGGAAATGTTGTGTCTATTTTTTATCTGTGTATCTGTTATTGTTTGCAAGTATCTCTAAGATCTAAAGTATTTTCATTAAAATAGCTAAACATTTCATCTTCGAATATATAACATGATTTTGACATATCTAAATCTTCAGATATCTTAATCACATTACTTATCTCTTCTCATTCTTAGAAAGAGAACATAAATATATTTGCTTTATTTAAATTAATGTCCTTAGTATTTGCTCGACATTCTGTGTTTAGTCATTATAGTGCATGGAGTTGAATAAGCTGAAAATATAACGACTACAAACTCCCACAGTGTGGTGCAGACGTTTCCTAAAAGACGAAAAAAGCTCGAAGAGATTTATTTCCATAAACGTAAACAATGAATAGTTAGGGTCTCTTAGATCAATCGTACTATATTCCCAGCATTATGTGCGCATGCATCAGAATGGAAAATAATGATCACTGCTTAACATCAATGGTACCACGTTAGACGTAAACACATCGGTTTCTCAACAAGAAGCGGATTTTAATACTAATTATAATTTCCATCATCGAAAGAAGGATTTAAGAAAGACATATCTTCAACACGAATCTACATTCTAATCTAAAGGAATAAAGTATGTCTTCAGACAGAAATGAGAAACACTCAAATTCCAATTGATATTTACATTTGAACCCCCTTGTCCTATGCTGATGCCAGAAGAAGTTTAATTTTATATGTTACTACTAATACTGACAGAATAGCGTGTGGCTTTAATTGATTTAAACGTCCGTCTGTTAGAAGTAAGAAAGCCCTTGACTCGTTGGTAAATATTCATATTATTCTTGTTTAGCAAGCACATGACTATCAGATGACTGCATCCATCATACTTCATCATCAGATCTTTACAAATTTCTTGACACGCGTTGAATGAGATAGGCAAATAGAATTATCAAATCAAACAAGTATCAGAGTATTATTTGATATAGACAACCATTAAGCGTCGTGTAAGTGTATTGCCTGATCAAGCTCAATGAAGTTTGGCTCAGCATAAAAGAAAAAGATTGAAAATATTATTCAATATTGACGGTCGAATATTACGTTTTGTCAATTTAATATACATAATAATGTATATAAATTAATGAAGCTATATTTTTATATAGTGAATATAACCGAGAAGGGGGTACATGGTTCATCAACTTACTAAGGGAATATCTGATGTAGTGTACCTATGGTGTGCGCTTGAATCCCGCAGAGGGAAGAATGAAAATACAAAAAATATGTCAGCTAAATAAATATTATTTTTACAATAAATATACATATATACAAAAGCAGTATTACATTTGGTCGAGAAAATACAACTCTGTAACGTTGGTATGACTTTAATTTGAAAATATGATTGTAACGTTGGTATGACTTTAATTTGAAAATATGGTATTAATTTAAACGAAATTGGTGCTAAACCTTCAATAGCATCTAGTCGTTGCTCCGTTATTCATCGTGTCGTCCGAATCTTAGATCCGATTATCCTTCATTGTATCCTTGTCTTATATTCGCTTACCGTTCAAGTTTACCAATCTCATTATCACGCAACTACAATTTAAATTTCAACTCATTCTAAATTTTACTTTTTCTCATTTTAATAACCATATATCTTAGTAACAGCAAACATATTGGATGGAATGTGGAACTACCTGATATATTGTTGAAAAGGACAACCAAGGACCAGCCAATCAAATTTTGGTTTAATCTAGCATAGTGAATTTTAGTGGTATCTCAATGAAACAACAGCCCGTAGGAAGACATCTCGCTCTACTGAAACACATTGTCCCAATTCCAACCAGCATTTGCTTACTGCTTCGTGTTAAATGCAGAAGCATTTTAGTTTATGGCTTGATCAGACAGAGGATCGAACACATGATCGTACAAACTCGGAAGCTACCACACCTATCATTTGTATAAACTAGGGATGTCAAATCGATTAAAACCTTATAACCGGTTACTCGGTCAGGTTTCCGATCGAGTACCCGGTTACTCGGTAGAGCATTGATTTTGTTCGGTTTAAAAAAGGTACAGCTGGGTTCAATGACACTTCTGTTTTCTTCCTTTCTTTTCATTATTTCAAAGTTTTATATTTTAACTATAATTGTAAAGATTCAGTTGAATGATAACAAATTTAAAAATATAAATTTATTATTTACAACACAGTACAAATTATTTACATACCAGTTTATGTCATGTCACATTCATGATTGTTATTCGGTCATTGTGGTACAGAGCTTTTGCCAAGGAAAATAATTTGGTCGATGCAAGATAACAGTCTGTTGCGAAGCTTCGCAACAATCAAACCTGCTGCCGAGAAGATTCTTTCCGACGGAACAGATGTTGACGGAACAGCTAAATACCGGCGCGCAAGAACCGAGAGTCTTGAATATTTATCGGAATTATCTTTCCACCACACAAGAGAATCAGTGTCTGGATCAGCCCTTTCTCGCATAAAGGCTGTAATTTCAGATTCAGCATTGTCCTGAGAATCGTCATCCAAAAGGAAATCAAGCACACGCTGTACTTTTGCCTTCTTTGGCGAACTTTCATTTTCTCTAGACCTACGTTTTAACATTGTCAAGGGCAGTTCCTCAAACACACTTTTAATAGTTCAATACTTTAAATTCGAATTGTGTTCATACTAGTTTAATCACTTTGTTTGGTTAACATTGTTAAACCTACAAGCTAGTGTTTTGCCGGGGAATAAACAGATCAGAGATCAATTACCATTTAATTGACCAATAATTGTTATGTAAAACATATGCCAAGCGCTGGTTTATGAGTACGATTTCTATTATATCTAACATTAATTATTTATTGTCCGGAAAATTTTATCATTATTTTCATAAAAAAAGTTTTCCGAGTAACCGAATACCGATTTTGGTATTCGATAATCGGACGTTCGACCGAGTACTCGGTTAACCGGGTACTCGTTGCCATCCCTAGTATAAACATATTTATTCATGATAAACTGGTATAATGTTATACACCTATCATTACACCGCCGATATGATAAAACAGATATGACCTTTAGTCAGTGTAGGTAAAAATGAAACATCGAGACAATTTATCACGTAATTAGGATATACCGTCCTAATTTATAACGAGGTTTGATTGTGTTTGGATGCAAACACAGAAGTCCCCAAACGACCCCCATATCAGAATTCGGGCATGTGGATGCAAGTTTCATCATTACCAACCAATTCCTCACTTCAAAATACTCCTAGATATCAATTTTCATTGAAATCGGAGACCATTGACAATTTGACGATTTTGTTGGCAGCCATTTTGAAAATGGTGGCCTCGTAAAAATGACCCTGAATGCAAATTTCATCATTACCAACCAATTCCTCACTTCAAAATACTCCTAGATATCAATTTTCATTGAAATCAGAGAACATTGAAATTTTGCCGATTTTTTTCGGCGGCCATTTTGAAAATGGCGGCCATTCGCTCGCGATTTTTTTTTTGTCAGAATATTCTACCAACCCTACTTAATATATATGCTAAGTCTCGTGGAAATCCCTTTGGCAGTTTCCGATATAAGTGAAGTCAAACATTTCCAAGACCTGATGGCACCTCTTGAGATGGGGATCCACCTTCCTGTGAAGTTTAGTAAAGATCGGATCATCAGTCTCTGAGAAATTGGTCGGACAAGTTCACGGCGAGAAGAAGAGGAGGAAGAATAATATACAATTATGGCCTTCATGAGAAGTTAATATCCATAATTATTAAATTGAGAAAGGGTTATTTTCCAGAGGTCCATCGGACCTCGGGAAAATAACCCTTTCGAGATTTAATAATTATGGATATTAACTTCCAATCAAGGACATAACTGTATTATTATACTGAACTAATATGAGGGAAATAACTAGTTATTGGTTCTACGTGCAAAAGCGCGCCAATTTCGAACAGTTATTCTGTGCTACGTGCAGATTCCCTCATAGTTATTTGACCTACGACCAGTTTGCCGCGGGAATAATGAGTTATTTCTAGTTCCATGGAATAAAACTTTAAAATATCTTAATTATTTCTTGCTTGGATTCTATAGTAAAGTATAATAATAATAATAATAAGAAACGGTGCAAAAACAATAAGTCTCCAAACTTCGTTTGGGGACTTAATTAACGTTTACTATAACTGTAAATAATACACTCCGAGTGGTCTTAAGTGGAGTATACCCAAATTTAATAATAAAAACGTAGTGTGCTCGAAATGACCTCCATAAGGTAGCTCGTAGTCAAAATATAGGAAACAACATAAGTAAAAATTCTTGGCAGCAAGTAAACCAAAGGGTCTAAACAGGATAGCCGAAATCAGGCATTTGTTTCATATCTTGATTGTTGTCTCCATCATGATTTCCGCGTATAAACCATGCTACAAAACGAGCTGCATGGGAGAAGCTAACCCTGTTGAACATCTGGAATACGGCAGATTAATTCCCACCTATGTCGTTTTGTATATCTGTATTATTGTTTGTTGCATTGCGAGTTCGAGTTGCTCTTTACTCTATAAAATCTCTTCAGACTTCGAGAACATCTTTTTTTCTGTCTTTCTTCTTTCATTTTTTCAATGTTAGCATTACGCAAATCAATATATTTACCACGCTATTCTAGTGTTCTCTATTAATATCGTGTATTAAGACCACACTAATTTAATAGTTCTTTTGATTTTTTTTTCAACACGAAAATTGGGGGCAATGGCAATGACGTTTTATTTGTAATTTTCATTGAAGGAGAATCACCACACATATAAAATGTGGGAATATTTTCTATTTAATTAATATTAACCATACGCTCAGTTAAAGTTTGCAGACAGAACCACTTGATGTTTGTTAATATGTTGTATCGGTGTAGCATTTTGGCATCAATTGTACGCCGAGTACAACACAATTTACGATCAGTGTTTTTTTCTCTCATCAAATAGTATGGAAGATTTATTAAATTGACATCGCCTACACAATCCTTTCAAGCAAAACACTTACACATACAATAATCTAAGCACGTAATAACCAGTTTGGTTTCCAATAATTTCTTATTATACTGAATGCATCCATACTTCAGTAATTATTTGGCCCTTCTTAATAGAATACTTATTGAATACTGACAATGAAATTAAAATCCACATGGGCTAGCACTTGTATGGTTTCAAGTATGTTTGCATCAATATGCGTTATTTTTATTTTTACATCACCTATCAACACTAAAGTTGAGTGTTCGAATCCCTTCATGCCGAGGTGTACTCGATACAGCATTATGTGATAAAGCTTGCCAGTAACTTGCAACAGGTCGGTGGTTTTCTCTGGGTATTCTGGTTTCCTCCACCAATAAAACTGACCGCCAATATACAGCTGAAATATTGTTGAAAGTGGCGTTAAATACTATAATCCTAACCCTCATCATACTGAATACATCCATATATGGTTACTTTTATTATTACAGCCATACTGATCAAATATACAGGCATGAAATATACTTAGAGAATCCAACAAATGAAATATGATATTATAAATTTTTTCTACTTTCTTTTCAAATTCTTAATTTACACCCTGTTTTTTTCCTTTTTTTTTAATAATTCCTTTTTTTTTATAAAGAAACCATCTCGTTAATAAGAGTTTAAATATAACATTAATTAGGGATGTATTATTTGTGCCCGTTGACACGTGGATAAACGTGATTTATAGTTCCAGATCAGGAATATTGACAGACTGGTATGGTCATTACGGAGCTCCAACTCAATAATTGATGTGGAGATCATTTATCTTTAGTCACACGTCACGAAATAACTCACAAAACATCACAATCCTCCCCGAAAATAAATTGCTTCCCCATCTATTTTCAGTAATTATTTGGCCTTTCTTAATAGAATGCTTATTGAATTTTGACAATATAATATAAAGTTTGGAATTAAATTCACATGGACTTGAGCTTGTCTGGCATATAAATCAAATACTTCTAGAAGACTTAAATCTTCCATCATAGATCAATACACACCATATACAACTATTGGTAATTACTGGACCTAATGTAATGGAATATAAGGAGAAAAATAAAGGCGATGATGATGAAATCAACAATTGTTCTTCCAATTTTATGTCTTGACTGAATGTTTGCTTTAATAACTTACTGCATTTTTTTTCTTATCATATTTTGTAGTAGAACATTCGCTTTATATTTCATATTCCGTCCCTCTGAATTAGCATGGAAATCGATTGCTATCTGTTATTAAGATGTAAAGATATATTTTATGGTTTTTCTTGACTTGTGTTTTTGTCAATCTTGATTTAATTAGGGTAATGATGGTTGATTAGGTTTTTTTTATTATTATTATTTCCTTAGTAATATTCACGACGCTATTGTAGAGCAGCAAAACATGTCTTAATAAATATACCAAAATATCATTAAAAGCAAAACAAATTGATTTATTTTAATTTTCAACGATATTAAATAAAATGAGCCTAGCTACTGGTGTGACGAAATTGTAGTGGGTTAACAATATTCTAATGCGACATGCGGGTAAATATTTCTTTCCCCTAAAATACAATTGTGCCTATTTATAGAACAAAGAAAGGTAAGACGATTTGCGTAAAATACATAAGTTATGGTTCTCTTTTATCACTTATAAGCTTTGTTTGGTCCTAAATATCGTAGGGAGATACGCTGTACCTTGGTATTACATTTTACTTGCAAGCAGTAATGCATTATTAGTTTACGATGTCTACTTTCACTTTCAATTATTTATGCAGTAGGATAATTACGGAATAAAAACGATCGGTTATTTCCGGAATTAGGTGTTGTTTCTGATTCGACATACATAACTTTTTTTTTTATTATATAACATATTGAACCAATATTTGACCGATGACAATGCATTAGAAATTTAGTGTACAATGGCGGGCAATGCACAATTAGAATACTGATTGGAGTTAGAGATTATTCTAGTATATAAACAAGTGTTTTGAGAGAATGCGAGTTCTGAAGAAGGGCTCGAAGTGACAACTTCAAGAGAGTAGAATTACAGAAAGGTAATTAATATATAGTTTATTCGCGATACTAAATAAGCTATTTAAAGAGTTGTTGGCTATTTCTGGATAAGAAGTAGGCTAATATATTCTTTGTGCCAATAGGTCAAGCCAGGAAGTACCCGGCAAGTGGCACCTCTGTGCTAGTGACACATTGGCCCTGAGAAAGAGCCAAGAGGCACTAGTCACAAACTGATTACCTTAAATACCTCTGGAATATAAGGGAACCCGGACATCAGGTACCTTGGGCTGGTGGTATCCTGACTGCACAAGGGTCAGGGGACCTTCAGTCACATAACCTCAGTAAACACAACTGACCAATTGCAAAAAAAAACTTTCGATTACGAGATTCGTACTCTTACAAACTGGTCAAATTAGAACACAACACTGCAGCGGCGTACGAGTGGATCGGAAAGTGGGAAAAAGCTTCTTGCTAGCAAGTGAGGACAAGCATTTTGGGGGACCTGGAAGTGGGGGCAACCTTTGTAAGTGGGTAGGCAAGCTATCAAATTGTTGGCTTCCATGCTAAACATTCAGCTTTATTGCCAAAATAAGTGGGTGTACATAGTTTCCCCCAATTATTTTTGGAAGTGTGGGGGGGGGGGGGGGGGGGGGGTGTCCCCTCATGTCCCCCGACCCTACGTGTCTCCGCTGCATTTATTTTTTGATGGCGGTTTGATTGGATTTTTTTTTTGGAATGAGTACAAAATTCGTACTCCAAAGTTTTATGCCGGAGAGGCCTGAGGTGAAGCAGAATTTGAAAATATGAAACGTTAACTACATACAAATCGACGGTTAACAATGTTCGAGTTTAAAACCTCACATAAGTCTCTGGCAGATTATCTAAGAAAAGTTTGAAGATATCAAAGGGGTAATGTAATCGGTTATTTTTATTTTACATCACTTATCAATACTAATGTTGAGTGTTCGAATCCCGTTCATGGCGAGGTGTACTCGATACAGCATTATGTGATAAAGTTTGCCAGTGACTTGCAACAGGTCGGTGGTTTTCTCTGTGTATTCTGGTTTTCTCCACCAATAAAACTGACCGCCAATATACAGCTGAAATATTGTTGAAAGTGGCGTTAAACACTATAATCCTAACCCTCATTATACTGAATACATCCATGTGGTTATTTTTTATTTTTACAGCCATACTGATCAAATATACAAGCATGAAATATACTTAGAGAATCCAACAAATGAAATATGATATAATCTGTTTCTACTTTCTTTTCAAATTCTTAATTTACATCCTGTTTTTTCCCTTTTTTTTTTAAAGAAACCATCTCGTTAATAAGAGTGTAAATATAACATTAACAAGATGAACTGTGAGCTAATGTTCACTTATGATACCCCCGCTCTTCGGCAAAGAGGAAGTAGGAATCTGACGGGTCAAAAAACGCTTCCCACGATATGAGGTACCAATATGAAGCTTGTGACCAAATATCAGATCTCTGCCATCAATAGTTGCTGAGAAAAATGTGACGAAAAATGTGCATATATGTTCAATGTGTATAAAAACCAACTAAGTCGGCAAACAGGAAGTAGGAATCTGACGGGTCAAAAAATGCTTCCCACAATATGGCATACCTATATAAAGCTTGTGTCCAAATATCAGATTCCTGTCATCAATAGTTGCTTAGAAAAATCCGACGAAAAATGTGCATATACAAATGTATGTTAAATGTGTATAAAAATCAACAAAATCGGCAAACAGGAAGTTGGAATCTGATGGGTCCAAAAACGCTTCCCACAATATGGGGTACCTATATGAAGCTTGTGACCAAATATCAGATTTTTGCCATCAATAGTTGCTGAGAAAAAAGTGACGAAAAATGTGCATATATGTTCAATGTGTATAAAAACCAACTAAGTCGGCAAACAGGAAGTAGGAATCTGACGGGTCAAAAAATGATTCCCACAATATGGCATACCTATATAAAGCTTGTGTCCAAATATCAGATTCCTGTCATCAATAGTTGCTTAGAAAAATCCGACGAAAAATGTGCATATACAAATGTATGTTAAATGTGTATAAAAATCAACAAAATCGGCAAACAGGAAGTTGGAATCTGATGGGTCCAAAAACGCTTCCCACAATATGGGGTACCTATATGAAGCTTGTGACCAAATATCAGATTTTTGCCATCAATAGTTGCTGAGAAAAAAGTCGGCAAACAGGAACTAGGAATCTGACGGATCCAAAAACGCTACCCACAATATGGTATACATATATGACGCTTGTGACCAAATATCAGATTTCTGCCATCAACAGTTACTGAGAAAAATGCGACGAAAAATATCTTGGATGGACGGACAGAGGTAAAACAGTATGCCCCCTCCCCCTTCGGGGAGCGGGGGTATAATTAAGGATGTATTATTTGTGCCCGTTGACACGTGGATAAACGTGATTTATAGTTCCAGATCAGGAATATTGACAGACTGGTATGGTCATTACGGAGCTCCAACTCAATAATTGATGTGGAGATCATTTATCTTCAGTCGCACGTCACGAAATAACTCACAAAACATCACAATCCTCCCCGAAAATAAATTGCTTCCCCATCTATTTTCAGTAATTATTTGGCCTTTCTTAATAGAATGCTTATTGAATATTGACAATATAATATAAAGTTTGGAATTAAATTCACATGGACTTGAGCTTGTCTAGCATATAAATCAAAAACTTCTAGAAGACTTAAAGCTTCCATCATAGATCCATACACACCATTAACAACTATTGGTAATTACTGGACCTAATGTAATGGAATATAAGGAGAAAAATAAAGAGACGATGATGAAATCAACACTTGTTCTTCCAATTTTATGTCTTGACTGAATGTTTGCTTTAATAACTTATTGCATTTTTTTCTTATCATATTTTGTAGTAGAACATTCGCTTTATATTCCATATTCCGTTCTTCTGAATTAGCATGGAAATCGATTGCTAATTGTTATTAAGATGTGAAGATATATTTTATGGTTTTTCTTGACTTGTGTTTTTGTCAATCATGATCTAATTAAACAAGGGTAATGATGATTTATTAGTTTTATTATTATTATTTCCTTAGTAATATTCACGACGCTATTGTCGAGCTGCAAAACATGTCTTAATAATTATACCAATAGATCATTAAAAGCAAAACAAATTGCTTTATTTTAATTTTCAAGATATTAAATAAAATGAGCCTAGCTATTGGTACATCTCTGAATAAAATAGTAATTTCTTGTTTCAAGAGACATTTGTGTAAAATCGATTTGAAGTTTTATATTCGGATATATTTACTACAACTGATGTTACATTCATTAAAAGTGCATCTCTCAAATAAAACAAATTGGAATGAAAATATTCTGCCACTACTGTGATATTAATAATTTGACGACTGAGCATGAAGTATTTCAGTACTCACCGCAAAAAACTTTCGATTACGAGATTCGTACTCCTACAAACTCGTCAAATTAGAACACAACACTGCAGAGGCGTAGGAGTGGATCGGAAAGTGGGGGAAAGCTTCTTGGCAGCAAGTGGGGACAAGCATTTTGGGGGACCTGAAAGCGGGGGCAACCTTTGTAAGTGGGTAGGCAAGCTTTCAAATGTTTGGCTTCCATGCTAAAAATTCAGCTTTATTGCCAAAATAAGTGGGTGTACATAGTTTCCCCCTCCCCATACACTTTTGGAAGTGGGGGTGTGTATTCCCTCATGTCCCCGGACCCTACGTGTCTCCACTGTATTTATATTTTCATGGCGTTTTGATTGTTTTTTTTTTATTGAAATGAGTAAAAAACTCGTACTCCAAAGTTTTGAAATCTGTAAAGTAAGAAAACGAAATCCAACGAAAAGAAACGACGAAATCTGTAAAGTAAGAAAACAAAATATAACGAAAAGAAACGAAATCTATAAAGTAAGAAAGCAATATCAAATGAAAAAAAGAACGAATTCTGTAAAGTAAAACAAGAATCGAAACGAAATAAACGTTTATTCTTTGTAAGCACTACTAGAGATATCTAATAAAATTACGTAACTCGACCTAAGCTACCTATCGAGACGTATCTTCACCTATGGTCACGAAGCATGACTCACGGGATCCTCCATTGAAGTTTGATTGAAAATTACAATAACATTCAGCATTCATTCAAATACTAGTATTCCACATCTCAGTATTTTCTATTTGATACCGACTGGATGCACACTTCGGATTGATTTATTTATTGTTGTTTGTTTAACGTTCAGTCGCTAATATTTCATGCATAATCGGGACGATAACAAGTTGAAAAAAATCAAATTGATAAAGAAAAGCGAGGTTGGGATGGGAAACAGGAAAAACAATTGTTGACTGCAATGGCCTGGAAAAGGGGAGAGCTGGATAAGGGAGGAAAATCTTACCATCTGTAGCGGCCCCAAGGTAGCATAGGGGCATACTCTTACGAAATCTACAGATGGGATCTTTTTTATACGTGCATGAAGAGTGGCACCCTCCACACACGTTGGCCTACTATGGTTCGCGGTAAGATTTTCCTCTAATAGCCCGACAACTCCCGAAGCGAGGGTTACTCTATTTAGCCATCGAGTCACCTAAGGTACACATCTTAGTTGCTCGGGGGGCTGAGCATCCGACCCCCGGCCAGACTCTAAGTACTCTTAATCGGCTTTTACGACAAGCCGAGATCTGCTTCAGGCCTATTCTTTATGACGCCCGGGACTCGCACAGGGCTTTCGGAAAACAACATCTTGAAAAATGTCCTCTGTCAAAATTATGCACATCAACTATATAAATTTCATCATATTACATCTTGAATATTTTCTTTAACGGGATAAGTCAGTAAGTGCACATTTTGGGAGCTACGTGCCCTAAGCACGGGCTGTTCGGTAGTTAGGGACCAGGCAAAATTTATCAGAGGTTGGGACCGATGCATTTCAATTTTGCCTCTTAAAAAGTCTTTGTCCCATGTTCAATACACAGGCCTGTGGTTCAATATTTATGAGAAAAAAGACTACATATCCCATGCCTAATTTCAATGAAAATAATATAGGTTTTACCAAATTCTGCCAAGAAAACGTGACTGAGGTCCCATGAAAACAAAAAGTTGCCAAAATATCTTTGTCCCATGGCCTTTTGCACTGGTCCCTATTGCCTGGTCCCTTAGAGGCGAATTTTTGTTTCAGATACATGTCGTATGAGGAATACTAAGGCAAAAATTTAAAACAAGACGTCCAAAGGTTTAACTATCTGAAATCTACTAATTGAAAGTTTTATAGATAACGTATGTACTTTTGTTTTTTGAAACCATTTCACCAAAACATTGATAAACATTGTTTTATTTGAATAAATAACCCCCCCCCCCCCCCCCCCTGCTTCAGTTTTAAAAGAGCATATTAAATCTGTAGAGAAAATTCACTAAAATCCAATTTTCCATAGGAATCACACCAATTTGAAAATGTCTGAGCACGGGCATGTAGACCTAGAATAGATCAGTAAAGTATCTATTTTGTTTTAAAGCATACATTATTGTCCTTAGAAATAATATGGAGTTTGAATGGAACTCATTGACATTTGGCGGACATTGAGGCCTTGACTCTAATCCAACTGATTACCACCTAAAAGTTAGAATTTTTGTTTTGTAAATGAATGGTTCAACATATCCTAATAGATATATGGATTACTAGTCAGGCGAGGGTTTGGGGCGTATGCCCCCCTACAAATAGAAAAAATACGATTTTTGCATGAAATCTTGATACCAAAAAAATTTCTCGCCTCGCTCAGCTCTCCGATTATTATTTTTTTTTACTCTAACCTGAAATCCTCGATACGCTCCTGTATCTTAAAAACATATTGTTGAGAAATACAGTGTATGAGAAAACCATGAAAAATTTAGTCCAGAAACCATAGCCACTTACTTGATTTTTGTAAACTATTGGTGTTATTGATATAGGACCCAATATGAAACTTATTTTGACAAGAATGCTGGGCGTTATGCATATAAATGAGGCTTTGTAATTTGCTGTTTTGTCGGATCGGTGTCTCGTGGACATTTATTCAGCATCTCAGTATTTCCATTATTTTGGCAAAATAGTATTTTCGACAAACCTAAGACGGCCGAGCTATGAATTGTTATTGGAAAAATAATGATTTCGACAAATCAGGTGCACTACTAATCAGTAATGTAGAATTTGAATAAATTCTGCTCTAATAACAATCTCATTCTTAATATAGGGAAAATGTCACTTTACGAAGATATATATATAAGAATGTATACTATCAGATTAGTTTTCAACCGAAAGAGGGTGCATTTTACATCTGAAAGCTATTTTTCAGAAGTTTAAAAAAAATCAAAAGCTAGATAAAAATAAAGCCCGGTGTTCCTTATATTCGGACAAAGTGAAATAAAAGTTGAACAGGTAACTCCAAAATCGAAAAAGTTATGACTTGTCATCCATTTGTGATAAGAAACAACATCCCTCCTCCCCCTGGACACCCACCGAACATCGATTCCCATCACCACATTTCTTCTTCGGAAAACTGCCCACAAATGCAACCCTGAAATTTGATGATACTGCCTTATACATATGCATATCGGGTAGTATTGTGAGTGAAAGTCGTTGCGCTATTGAGATATACAAATGTAGGCTTGCAAAAAAACACCCCCCATAAAAAAGAAAAATTAACGACATACTACTCCATCAAAATATCAAATACTCAGGGATGGAAATTATCAGGGGCCCAGTTGCTCAAGGCCCCTGAGAATTTGGCTGGGCTATTAGAAATTGAGGTTTATTTTAGTTACTTAAGATAGGATTGGGCTACTAAAAATTGTGTTTGTCTAGCAACTGATACCGGTAATTCCTTGTGTCTTTCCGTGAACTACTATGGGCGTTGGTGTTGTTGTGCATGGGGTATATACCCGCCTGTGTATTTTGCAAATTGATTTTTTTCAATTTGTTCTCGTCCCGATTATGCATGATATATTAGCAACTGAACGTTAAACAAACAAAAATAAATCAATCAATCCGAAGTGCACATCCAGTCGGTATCAAATAGAAAATACTGAGATGTGGAATACTAGTATTTGAATGAATGCTGAATGTTATTGTAATTTTCAATCAATAGGTAAATTCATAGGTAAAGATACGTCTCGATATGTAGCTTAGGTCGAGTTACGTAATTTTATTGGATATCTCTAGTAATGCTTACAAAGAATAAACGTTTATTTCGTTTCGATTCTTGTCTTACTTTACAGAATTCGTTCTTTTTTTCATTTGATATTGTTTTCTTACTTTATAGATTTCGTTTCTTTTCGTTATATTTTGTTTTCTTACTTTACAGATTTCGTCGTTTCTTTTCGTTGGATTTCGTTTTCTTACTTTACAGATTTCGTTTCATTTCGTTGGATTTCGTTTTCTTACTTTACAGATTTCGTTTCATTTCGTTGGATTTCGTTTTCTTACTTTACAGATTTCGTTGGATTTTGTTTTCGTTTCGTTTCGTTTCTTTTCGTTTCTCAGTTTACCGGTACCCGCTAGCTTTATCATCAGAATAGTTGGCATACTAGACCTGTACGAACTGCCACCCTTTACTGAGGTAATGAATGGACACTTCAAAAAAAATTGAATGGAAAGATATTGTAAAAAGGTCAATCAACACCTACTGGAATACAAAGTTACAACTGGACTGCCAGAGTACATCATCCTGGAGCCTGCTCAGCACTACATCGCTAGAGATGGGGAAAACTCATATTGTTTGGGACTCGATCAACAATTCAGTCCGGGATGTAAGACAGGCCACCACAAAGGCATGAATGCTAACAGGAACATACATGCTACAAACACTAAAGAGCAAGTTCAACCAGTCCGAGGTGGATCCAACCTCCCCAATATGCAGACTGGAAACAGAAACCATAACTCACGTTATTACAAGCTGCTCATTATATAATGAGATCAGGAAAGAACACTTTGTAAAAATCAAGGGAACTGTTATAACTGCTATTGGCTTTGATAGTTGGAAAAGAAATTTCAATAAAAAGGACATTATATGCCAGCTAGTCATTGACTGTCAAAAACTGATGGACACTGGTCTGCTGCCAAAGAATGATGATCTAATATATGATATTGAAACAGCATCAAAGGTCCTATGTCACGCCATACATACAAGAAGACTAAACTTCAGCTGTGCCGAATAAAGGCTGGTATGGATGGCAGTCTCTGTGTAACATCCGCCACATCTCTATCCATTTATGTCACCATCTATTAGACTATTATAATTTTACTTATCGTTACTTTAGTTTTAGATTTTATAATAAGTTCTTAACTTTTTATTCCTTTCTGTCACTGCTTGTGATATAATATGTATGAATCCTCAATATCGTTAATTGAGCTTTTAGATTTTAAAATAAGTCAACTACACGTTCCACATGTTAGGTTTTTAGATTTTAAGAATAATTTAGTTTTATATTTTACTATAAGCCCAATATATAGGATAGGTCGATTCAGGTGCGTCTGAATCCTATGAAAATTACAGGAACTTAACCGGTGTTGCCTATTAATGACAGTAATAAGCAAATAGTCAAGTAGTAGCAGGACATTATAGAGTTAATTTTTCTTAACTCTATCGCTACGTTATCTGCCCGTGCGGGCTCCGCAAATATCTTTGTATATAATTCCAGTGTACATATACCTGATTCATACAAATTGGTGGAGGAATTTCATGGTCAACTCAAAATTGGTGGTGGAAAAAAAAGAGTGCTCCTAGACTGGAGGGAAAACGGAAAAAGAAGAAGAAGAAGAAGCTGGCATTTATATATCTCTTATATTAATTCAACAAAGTAATTCACGATAAAAAGAAAAATCTCTAAATGTCAAAATATTTTCACCTGTTGAGATATATGTTTGTTTGCTTGATGATGTTTAACGTCACTTTCAACAATATGGCGGTCAGTTTTATTGGTGGTGGAAACCGGAGGACTTTGAGAAAACCACCGACCTGTTGCAAGTCACTGACAATTTATATCACATACAGTGTAATGTTGTACACCTCGCCCTGGTCGAGATTCGAACTCATAACATCAAAGTAAATCAAATGAAAGACATAAAATACCAAACTGTCCGAACAGTTAATATTTCTAATAGAAAAACGTTAGAAACAGACGAAAAATTGATACCCCTAACACATATATACATGACAGCTCACTTTCCCGACTAGATACAGGCACTTCAATAAAAAGTGGCGGCGTGTAAAAAAATACATCATTTGGGTGTCTATCCGGACCCATCGGTCTATGTTCCTCAAAGATTTGTTTTCAACGGTGGACATGGCAACACTGACAAGTGACAATGGCTGTTGCTGCTAACAGAAACTACTAAAACAAGAGTTCATAGCGGATAAGCTCAAGTCACCAATTTGAAAGTTTTACTGTAACCGCCTTGACCTAATTTACCGTTACAGAATATCTGTATCACACATGACCACGTATATGTTCCATTGTCATCGTCACAATCCTGTCATCTTTTCACCATGGCTCATCACCGAAATCTTCACAAGAGTAACACAATGGTGTGCCATTTACATTTGTAATAGGAACTGAGTTCACCTACGTTTTTTGTGTGGATCTGTTGCTGGATTTAAGTTTTCAGCATAGTGTTCTGTTGATCAATCTTTACCCATTTGGTATCTTCAAACTTTTCTTGAAGAAGGTTATATGGACGACAAAAAGACAATAACAAAAAGTTACTTGAGTAAACTGTTACACTATACTTGTGCAAAATTAATACACTTCTGTCCGATTCTGTTTTGATGCGATTTAATAATTTGTTACCCTCATTCCTCATTTCTAAGCCATTTCTTATAATTATATTTATTTTTGGTAAGATGAGAAATGCCCAAACCTGTAGTTTAGCTCATGTTAAGCTGAAAATGCAACTTGTCCAATTTGTTCTGTTAACAGCTTAATTAAATAATTTGCAAACTTCTTAAGAAAATAGACTCCTGCAGCCAAGCACAGATTGATAATAAGATTAATAATCCTTAGCAGAACAAGTGTTATTTATCTGTCCTGGTGCAGGTGAATAAAACAAAACACAAACCCTAATCTGTATAAAGATATTACAAGAATTCAAAATACATCCATCAATTCATATCTAATCTAGATGAGTTCATTTTAATTAATTTCCGACAACACTAAAAAAAACATGCATTTTATCAGGGATCATCCAAGGATTTTTTTTGTCATATGATTCAATCATGTCTAAGAAAAATATTTTCAAAATATTTTTCCCATAGTATACTGTGCTTTCAACCATCTTTGATTTCTGACCAACACAAAACAAAATAGAGCTTGTGTATAAATGAATTTTCTAATAAAGTCTGATGTTTAACTTTGTCCTGCAGTTATGACAATCTTAAGATTTCAATTGACATAAAACATGAGCTTTGTAGAGGGTCACTTATACAAGGTCACATAAGTACCAATACCATCAAACCACAGGCACTTGTTTCATTCAAAAAATATATGCCCCCTCCTCTTCCTTACTTCAAGGTAAACATCTACCCTTTTCCCCTTTCCCACTTCGCCTCAATATTTTTCACTTATTTGTGATCCTTTCGCTGACCCAATTATATCGTTAAACTCCTGAGATATTTCTCTTTTCGACTGCCACATTTAAATATACCTACCAGGCCCCCCTCAGACAAATTGGACAAGAATAGTCAGCGAACGTGGCTTATTAAAAATTTCAGTCAATGAAACGGATACAACCACTTCCGGTCCGGTTTAAATGGATTTAGAAAATTAAAAAAAATGTGCTTTAAAAATCAAATGTCAGTAATTTGGAGTTGAACATATTTTTATAATCTGCATTGGAACAATTATCTGTATTTTAAAGGCTTACTTTACATTTGAGAAGAGATGATCATGTGGCATTGTTACACATGGCCGGTCTAGAGAATTCCGAATGCATATGAAAAATCCAGCGCAAACCGGAAGTGGCTGTATCCGTTTCATTGACTGAAATTTTTAATAAGCCACGTTCGCTGACTATTCTTGTCCAATTGATCACAAATAAGTGAAAAATATTGAGGCGAAGTGGGGAAGTGGAAAAGGGTAGATGTTTACCTTGAAGTAAGGAAGAGGAGGGGGCATATATTTTTTGAGTGAAACAAGTGCCTGTGCATCAAACTTGTGGTTTCTGGTTAGATATTTGAAATATTAGCCATGAAGATAAAATGACTGGCCCTAGCAACAATGTTGGTTTTCTGAATGGAACCCAAAAAAATCATATACAATGTTGTGGAACTTCCAATAAAAAAATATTTCTGCCAAGTTTGGATCCAATTAGTCCCAAGTTTTCTAAGAAAAAGATTGAAATATGAAAAAAATAACAGACAGACAACATACACAAATGATGGCAATACCCTCCACATGACCATTTGGGACTGGTGAGGTAAACCATTTAATATCAAATTCATTAATCTTGTTTACAGTAATTGACTGAATTCATTTGATATCTTCAACCTACATGTATAGTCAGAAGTACAAAATTTGATTTCAATATCTATAAAGGTTTGGTTTAACGCCACTTTCAACAATATTTCAGTTATATCGTGGTAGTCAGTTTTATTGGTGGAGGAAATCAAAGTACCCGGAGAAAACCATCGACCTGTCACAAGTCACTGACAAACTTTAACACATGATGTTGTATTGAGTACATCTCGCCATGAACCAGGTTCAAAGCTCACAACTTTAGTGGTGATAGGCACTGATTACACAGTTAGTTGTAAATCCAACTATCATACAATCACAACCACGGCCCCTATATATCTATAAAGGAAGTGGATTCAATAAACAATTTTTGAGAGTTTACAAATATACAATATGCATGGACTTTTTTTTATTAAGCTAATACCATCATGAATCCATTAATAGTTTAATAAATAAATAGACAATTTATGACAAAATTCCTTTTATTAAAAATTTTCCTTAGGATTATTCTTTATTAAAACCTGTAGAATGATAAATGTCAAAATAAATAAATAAAAAAAAGTTAAGCCCTTATTTTGTATAATTTCCAATTCTTATTTACCATCCTTGAAAAACCACAAATTGAAAATTCTTGATAAATAAAGACTCTAAAAGTCTAATCAGTCCTGGGGATTAATGGCTGACAGCTGAAGATTGTAGTGATGAAATTACAAACTTGACAATTTAATTTGACACTAAGAAATTAGCTGATGAATTTTATTAGTGAATGTGCATTTGTTTTCCATACGTATTCTACTATAATAGAATTTAAGTAAAAACCTGTTAAATCCTTAACATTCTTAGCAATTACATAGACAATAATAAAGAAAAACAGACAAAACTTTAAGTTTTCAGTCTGTCATGTGTCTATGCAAATACAATGTTTGACGATTTTTCCAAGATATTTAATGAAGCTGTTTTTTTAGACGTCAGACAATATGAGAGAGAATGATGTGCTATGTTTATTTATATCCAACAGGAGCTTTTTTATCTAATAATATTATGGAAGTCATCTTTGTTCCACTAAAATAACCAATTTTACTGGTACTTTTTAATCAGTTAAAACCACAAAAAGTTTAGTTTCAGGTAAAATAATCTTTCCTTGATTGAATGTAAAAAAAAAAGCAAGATCACGGAATATATCCTAAGGGAACAACCACTTATCCTTTATGGGGGGGGGGGGGGGCTTTCTTTTATCAATTTTTTGTCACCAAATTCAAAGGAAAAAAAATAATTAGACCCGAGAGATACAAAAAATAAATAGTCTGACCCTGCTCACTTCAACACAAAATTTTGGTAAAACTTTAAAAATATACTGATTTTTCATATCCAAAACAAAAAAACAAAAAAACAATAAGCCAACTTTTGTTTTGGCTAAACAAATTTAACTTACTGGCTCAGGAGAAGATGCATACCTGAGAATTAGAGGTTTACCTGTGACACCATTGCCTGTCTTATTGGCAATACCTTCTGCATATTTTTGCTTTTTTCATGCAAGTCGGTGAATAATTCTTATGCACTTTTTTGAACATGAATGCAAAAACATGTTTTATGTACACACTTTAATTTTCGAATAAAAATTAAATTATTTTCAATCTACAACTGTGGTTTGTTTTTATAATCCTTGCAGAAGAAACTAACAGCAATAATATTTGTGCTGAGAAGAGAATATCATGAAGTATTATTTGACAATCAATACAAATATGTGCAATGAGAGCATGTATTTGTTTAAGGGATCATTATGAAGAATAAGGCTTTAAATACAGAGAAAATGTATTGTTTTACTTTGCATGATATTACACAAAATATTTGTAAAGATATATATGTAGTCTGAGTGAGTGAGTGAGTGATTTTTTATTAACGCCAACTCAGCAATTTTCAGCTTTATCATGGTGAGAACAAATAACTTTACAATGTGATGATGCTGTCCGCTTTATACCAGACCAACATGCTTAGTTGGATTTTTATAGTGCAAGCTCAATGACACATTATTCTGATTCCGATACAACCCATTTTTTTCTCTTTCTCCGTAATGCTGCACGCTTAGCAGAAAAAGCAACAAATATCAATTTTTTAGTCTTTGGTTCGACCAATCAGGGCTCGAACCCACGATTTATCCCACTCAAGGAGAGCATGCTAGCCATTACACCACCGATGCGGTTATATATACAAAGGTATGTAGTCTGAAGTATCCATATGGGTTTCATCGGAGGGATTATGTTCCCAACTATAACATGTACAAAACATGTAGTATAATATGAAAGATTTAATACCTCAAATTAAAAGAATATAATAACAGTGAGGGTACATTTATGCTAATAAAGAGAAGTTCATATCAAGTTACATTAGAAAAAGTTTCTTGCTAATCAACAGAATCTCAGCCTTACTTACTAAACAAATTATCAAATTATTTCAGTAAAGAAGATCATCCAGGTATTTATGTATACTCTGCATCCAACAAAAAACAAACAAAACAAATAGCAATAAACTTTCATTCTCATTTTATTTACATCAGTACATTGACTTTATTCAACAAAATCAAATCATAATGTGCATGGTACAATTCCAGGTAAACAAAAGGTTGTCAGGTGGTTCCTACTTTTGGCCTGGATAGTATTTTCCTATCATTGAAAATCTGCCCAATTGCAAATTTTTCTCTATAATAAATAGACTTTGCAAGTAAATCATGTAAACATAATCCACTGTATGCACATATATGTACAATTATTATTACTTTGCGGTATTTAAAGCTTTTGATTTTTCATCCTTTCAATAAGAAGAGTAAGATACCAAACACGTCATCAGAATTCTAAAATCAAAGAAGGACGGACAAACTCTGATCTACAAAACACTACACATAAAACTAAAAATTGAGCAACACGAAACCCACTTAAAACCGGGGGTGAACTCATGTGCTCCAGAAGTATGTGAAAATGAATTACTAAAAAGACCCACAAACCCAGGTGCTCCAGAAGTATGTGAAAATGAATTACTTAAAAGACCCAAACTTTTCAGAATGAAAAAGTCTTGGTATAAAAATAAAATGGTACTTACACATATAACACAGGGGTGATTTTTCTGGTACCAATACAGGAACTGATGATTGTCAAAGTCAGGAACAGTCTGCCCAATCACATTGGATGTTAAACATAATTCTATAATAAATAAAAATTAACAAATATGTAAAGGTCAGTTAACTAAAGACTCACAGTTTGTGTTTAATCAAGTATTCTATTCTCATTTTCACATTAGATATCTAAAACTGATTAATTATTATTGAAACACAAATAAAAAATTTAGGACTTTGATCTGTTTTGGTCCTCTAATATCACCGCTACATAAAATCTATTGGGATAAATACTTCAGACAGGAATTTCAATGGAAAACTTTGAATACAAATCAGACTTGAAATAAACAAAGAACTGTTTTGTGTGTTGGTTACTTTTGGCTCCATTTTACCACTTTTATCTTGGAACCCGTATAAGTTTTTGCATCTGTTGGAATAAGCATTACCGATATAATCAGCTTTATTACCAAGGAAGTTGTTTTTTCCCATTTAACAGATTTTAGCTACAAACTTAATAACATATGAATACCATTTCAAAGTCTGTAAATATTAAATAATTTCAGACTATACAGTCAACCTGTATTAAGAGGTCACCTTTGGGACAAAGAAAAAGTGGTCTTTTAAGACAGGTAACCTCTTAAAAGAGGTTCAATTTATATGAAATTTTCTACAACAGGACAAAAAAAAGATGATCTTCTTATACAGGTGACTGTTTATTAGAGGTGACTGCATTGGCAGGTTTTACTATATGTGTTTTTTTACCTAGTGGTATTTTATGTCTATAAACATAATCTGCTAACGCATCTGACCCTCCAGCTTCTGAATGTAAACATGTTCCATGACCGATTCTATCTGGAGGTAGCTTAAGAATTTCAAATGTCTCATCTATGGCTGGGACCTTAAATAAAAAACAAAAACTATTAGTTTATGTCTTTTTTTTAATCATAACTTAATCAACATTTCCCATGTTCAACTTTTTTTGTTGCTGAAAAACTTAATTTCATTTACCATTTCTACCTACAAGATGTAGAAAGTTTTTTTTTATCGAACTAAAGAGAAAGCATTTCTGGTATCAAGAAATAATTTTGAAGGAAAATTCTCTGATAATAAAGTCAGAATTATTTTTTTTTGACAAATTATCTTCATGTTACTCATGTTAAAATACAGTGAGAAGTCATAGTGGGCGATAAATCATAAACACATTTTGTATGTACAGAACAAGAACAAACATTCCTACCATGTTATAATACCATCACATATAGTATTGTGGTTGTGTGAAGATATAAATACTTTCAAATAGTTATGATGGATAAAAAAACAAGTCACACATTGAAAAAACTCCAATAAAACAAGTTCATGACAAAAAAACACCATCAAAGAAAGATAACTCATACAAACCACAGCTAGATGACAGTGCAAGTTTTAAAAAAAAATTAATAAAACAAAAACTATCTAAGAAGATGATAACTCTTACACACTTCAACTACATACTTTACTTTGACTTAGTTCCCTGTCTCCTCGTGGAGAATGGGGCCATGAACGAGTCCTCTCCATTTTGATCTGTCTTGCACTTGTCTGGTTGCTTCTGCCCATGTGTTGAATCCTAGCTGTTTCCTTTCTTTTTCTACCGTTCTCCTCCATGTTTCCTTCGGTCTACCTCTTTTTCTTTTTCCTTCAGGGGCCCAGTCAAGTGCTGTCCTGGTGTTCCTGTTGTTATCCATTCTGAGGACATGTCCTATCCATTGCCATCTTCTTTTCTTTACAATAGTACTGATCTTTTCAAGTCTAGCCCTTTTCCTCCTTGCCTCAGTGTTGGTAATCTATTCTGGCCAATATATCTTCAGGATGCTTCTGATGTATTTGTGAAGAAAGGTGTCCAAAATCTTTTCGTCACCTTCTGTCATCTTCCAGGTTTCGCTGCCATATAATAGAACCGATAGAACGTTCGATTTGAGAAGTTTCATCTTAGTTTTTCTTCCAAATTGGCTGTTGTTCCATACAGATACAGTGCATGTATTTAAAAAAAATCTCCAATAAAGCAAAAAAAAAACTATGAAAGAAAGATAACTCTTACAAACCTCAGCTAGATGCAGTGCAAGTTTCAAACCACTCTTCTTTGCCTGTTTCAATATTGGTATATAGTCTCTAGCAACTCCAATCTAGCTGAAATATGGAAAAAATAAGTTTCCTAATATGAAAATAATATCATACATTTGACAGCTTACAGTACAACAACACATAAAAAGTTGCAGATCATATACAACAGCTTAGCAAGGCAAAAACAAATGTCTGTTTCCTGTTTCCATGACAATACAAATTCAGGTAGGAAGGTAGGAATTTTTTTTTTTATTTACCAATATACCATCCCCAATTAAGGCAACACAGAAATGGACTGCCTTTTGCAACTAATGGAAGCTGTTTCAAAATTTCAATGCAAACAAGGGCAACGCAAAGCGAGGTGTATCCCCTCGCCTAAAATTTAGACATAGTGACCTTTGACCTATGACCTTAAAAACCAATAGGGTTCCAGATTCTCTTAAGGACTAAATATGTACCAAGATTGGTCAAAATCCATTAAAGAATATTGATTCTAGAGTGTTCACAAGGATGTTACGGAAGGACAGAGGGATAATAATTGGAAATAAATTTAAATTACCCCAAAGGTGCCTCATTTAAAGAAAATCACTTGATGACAACGGCATGCAACGCCTTGAGAACGACGTCTATTTTCAGATTTAGTACATATACAAACAAGTGCATAGTTTTGGGCATAACTCTATAGAAAAACTCAATGGACCGGGATATGGTACTAATGTGCACATCTTCATATTAGGATGTTGTGATGACAAAGTGCATGGTGAATTGTATCAAATTTCCAAGTCTAAACGGGCATAACTCTGGAAAAACTCAATGGACCATGATATACTACTAATGTGCACATCTTCATATTAGGTTCTCGCAATATACTAAGTTTCACAAACATCTCATAAGCATGTGGGAGGAGTTGTGATGATAAAGCGCATGGTGAATTGTCTCAAAATTTCTAAGTCCAAAGAAGCATAACAGGGGTAAAACTCAATGGACTGGGATATCCTACTAATGTGCACATCTTCATATTAGGATCTTGCAATGTACAAAGTGTCATGAACTTCTGATTAATTATAATCATGTAGGAGAATTTGCGATGACAAAGTGCATACTGAATTGTCTCAAAATTTTCAAATTTGACCCGGTGACCTTGACCTTTGACCTTGAAAATCAATAGGGTTCCAGATTTTCTTAAGGACTAAGTATGTAACAAGTTTGGTCAAAATCCGTTGAAGGATGTTGATTCTAGAGTGTTCACTAGGATGTTGCGGAAGGTAGCGTTGCTATATCCCTTCGCAACTTCATTGGCGAGGGGATAAAAAAGGGGAGGCACTTATAGTTTGGATTCAGTATTTCTGGATTTTTACCGATGAAGAAAATTTAGGTCGGCGATTTAATCGCAGGTCGGCGGATTCAAACCCAGGTCGGTCGGGAAACAGGAAACAGACATATTTTTGTTTTGGCCTAATGAGTAAATTTCAATGCATATGAAACAAGAAAGTTGTTTAGTACAGATCTGACAGCCAGACAGTGTTGATTTGACAAAATAATTTATGTTGGAGTGAGTTTTTGTTGCTCAACTCTAAATGAGCAATATTTCAGATATATCATGATGGGAACAAATTACAATAAATGAAATGGTGATGATATTTTCTTTGTATTAGACCAACATGCTTAGTTGGATTTTTATATTGCTAGCTAACTGACAAAATAGTTCATGGGTAGACATGTCGCCTCACTCTGACACATGTACGTTATCATAATTCCAAGTCAACTAGTCTCTGTTCTTGCTCCTTGGAACTGTGCGCTTAGTAGAGAAGCAGCAAATTTCATAATCTTTGGTTTGACCCGACAGGTGTTCAAACCCACACTCTACAGGACTTATGGGGAGCAAGCTAGCCATTACACCACCGATGTAGACAGTTAGTGTAGGTCACATTTATAATAAATATGTAAAATATGAGCATACAACATTGAAGTCAGCAATATAATAAATATAATAATTCCATGCATTTGCAAGCAAGATGTTAATTTCTTTTAAACAAGTTCATGAACTACAGCACAAAGATGTAGTATTTGCATTTCATTTGTGTGGAATTTTCGTTCATGGATGTCAATTTTGAAAAACTGAAAATAACCCTTCTCCTGCACATATTTACAGTACCTTTGGATCACCACTCAGATCAACTCCAACAACAATTCCACCACTTGATCTATGATATTTCTCTGCCAATTCCACTGTTTCCTTGGCAACATCCACTCCATTCCTCCTATCAATAGCCAGTAGAAACTTCACAACAATATCCAGATCATTTTCCTTAGAACAGACTTCTATAGCCCTCAATACAGCTTCCACATAACTGGACTTTGTCATCCCTGTGGCAGTTACTTCCCTTGGTGTGCTTCTCAGCTCTAAATATTTAACATTTTCTGCAGCAAACTCATGAATGACATCATAGGTTATCTAAAAAAAAGACAGCAGTTATTATGAGTACATTTTTCTATTGATTGGTGTTTAATGCCAACATTTTTCTATTGATTGGTTGATTTATTATCAGGTGTTTAATGCCAACATTTTTCTATTGATTGGTTGATTTATTATCAGGTGTTTAATGCCAACATTTTTCTATTGATTGGTTGATTTATTATCAGGTGTTTAATGCCAACATTTTTCTATTGATTGGTTGATTTATTATCAGGTGTTTAATGCCAACATTTTTCTATTGTAATTCATTTAATAGTTATCTATGCGTCGTGAACACAATCTGAGCCTGTATCACTGTCCGCATTATCATCGTTATAAAACATGCCTCTTATTGGATGAAATAATTAACCCCCTCCCCCTCCCCCCCCCCAAAAAAAAACCTATAGTACATATAGTACAATAGACCTCTTAAGGCCACCCATTCTCCAATGAAAAAGTGGCTTTAAGAGAAAGGTGACCTTTCTTGAAGTGATAATTTAGTAGTATTTTACTGTCTCAGTGCATCTGAAATCTGGCAGTCTTTATTCGCACTTATTTAAAATGACAAATATGTATTCTTTATAATGAAATTAATCATGATAATATCGAGATGTCAGTTTTATTTGTGATTAAAAATTCTTCTGATAAAGTTACAAAATACCCGAAAGTCAAAAACTTTCTGATTTCGTACTAATGTGCAATCAAATGAGGCCTGCCATAGGAGACAATTCCAAGCAATATCTTCAAAACATCATGCAGGTAAATAGATGGCTTTGAAATTGGTCTATAGACAAGCAGGACAGGTTTCCCCATACAGACACTATATAGCTACTCATATACTCCCTGCCCTAAAGAACAAGTGTTTTTGGAGGGGTTTATCATGCAGCATGTCCTATTTCTATACCCCTGGGCTCCCTCTAGGCCTGTCATAATAGTAAGATATAAGTATATCTTACTGAACTATTTCAACATACCATAAATGCTGCGTCTGTGTTGTCTGCTAATACATGGATCAATTTAAACATTTTGAAACATCTACAAAATACACAGCAAAAATTGTGTATACAGTGACAGTAAAAAGACAATTAATTGAAATAATTGTTTCAAGTCAATATATGTATATTATATAGGGGCCGTAATTTTATGGTTGTTGGACTTATAACTACCTATGCAATTAATGCCTATCACCACTAACGTAGTGAGTTCGAATCTCACTCAGGTGAGGTGTACTTGATACAACATTATGTGATCAAGTGACTTGCGACAATTCAGAGGTTTTCAGTTTTCCTCCACCAATAAAACCGAAAAATTGTTTATAGTGGCATTAAACACCATAACCCTAACCCATATATACATATATTTATAATCATCGCAAACAAGTGACAACCATACAATGCTTCTGAAAAGGATGTCTGGCTGTATTAAATATTTTCATATAAATGTCTGAACATTCAACAACAGTGTTACAGTTAGATAAACATATTATTCTATTATACTCTAAATAAACCAAGTTTTTATGGGATTAAATGAACAATGCATTTTTGACTACTTGTCTGCAGACTGTGCTACATCCATTTGAGGTACATGTACATGTATCAATTTTGTTCATTGCTAAATATGTGATAGTGACTGTGATGTGAAGAACAACAATAAAGGTGACTTTCAAATCCATTTTGAAAAGAATAGCACACATTCTTTCTTTGATTCTTGTTGTTTAATGCCACTTTCAGCAATATTTCAGCTATATCATGGCGACCAGTTTTAGTGGTGGAAGAAGCCGGAGAGAACCACCGACCATGGGCAAGCAACTGGTAAACTTTATCACTTGCGGTTGTGATTTGAGTGCACCCTTTTTTGTAATTTACAAAGTCGGGTGCGAACCCACGCCATATTGGTGATAGGGTTGTATGAGTTGTTAGGCAATCCGTTGACGAGAAGGTGAAGTTGAATGTTGAAGGTTTTGATGGTTTCGAAAGTGGTAGTGAGAGTGAGGAGGAAGGTGAAGAGCAGACGAGTGAGGTTGAACTGAAGTATTATGCACAGCAGAAGGGTATGGTACAAAGAGTGATGAGTAATTATGTAGATCAGATTGTAAGCAATTTAGAAGATAGGTTTGTTGAGAGTGACCAGTTGAGCAAGTTCAATATCTTTGTACCTAGTTGCATAGTCCGAGATTCCTCTGTCGTCCGACGACATTATATATTATTGCTAGAGCCGTCGAACGTCAGAGCGCAATATATACGGAAAACAGCGGATTTGCTTCTCCAACTCTGGGTCAGTACATTTCCACGTTTCGTGGCTATCGGATTTTATTTTCTATCAGAAACCCTTATATAAATCGCTTCACCAATCATTTTTCTATTCATTCATAACCATCTTACCCTCAGAAAGTGGTGTTACACTCCATTACAGCACGATTTTGCCTTAGATCCTATGATTTCGACATTTGTCTTCCATTTTTCAAACATTTGTCACGTGACTACGAGAAAACTACGATTACCACAAAGTATCATGGGAGATGATTTGCATATAAACAAACAAACAAATATTGTTATTGCCAATCATAGGCGCCTGTTAAGGCAGAACAATTAACATAAAATTTAATACAGTTGATTATATTGATTGGTAATGATTTTAACAGCAAATTTAGTGAATTACAGATAACTATAAGAAAAAAAAATGTAGTACCTTGTCCAAAAACAAAAAGGGGGAACGTAACACATGCTCTTTCCGAAGCCCGTTGGTAACACTCTGCCATTGAATCTTTTCTTTCCAACACATTCTGTATTATTTCCTTCTACTCTGCTTTGATCTGTAGATGGACTGTTTGTCCTGCAGAATACGCTTAAATGTATCGTCTTCCATGTGATTTGAATGTTGTTTACGTATGCAAATAATGCTCCAAATAATTTGGCACGCTGCATTAATTAGCTCCCATCATGCAATGCGTTGCTGTCATCATTCAGTTAGTATCGCGAGATCACGTGTGTAGATTCGAAAATGGAAGTCAAATGGCGGAATAATAGGATCTAAGGCAAAATCGTGCTGTAATGGAGTGTAACACCACTTTCTGAGGGTAAGATGGTTATGAATGAATAGAAAAATGATTGGTGAAGCGATTTATATAAGGGTTTCTGATAGTAAATACAATCCGATAGCCACGAAACGTGGAAATGTGCCGACCCAGAGCTGGTGAGGCAAATCCGCTGTTTTCCGTATATATTGCGCTCTGACGTTCGACGGCTCTAGCAATAATATATAATGTCGTCGGACGACAGAGGAATCTCGGACTACTAGTTGCATTGTGAGTGCTGAGAAAGAGGGTTGTCAGTCGTTTTTTCAAATTTGGCATGGACGAATTTAATTTCTTCCTTGACAAATTTGAAAAGCGTCTTGACATTGACAGGAGCAAGTTGTGTGTCAGAATATAGGCTGTATAAGAGGTTAGTAGTTGAGAGCTTCAGCAACTCTTCTTTGTCTTCATGTGCTGAGTTAATTTTCATAAATTATTATGAGATCCTTCCAAATCTTGTCAGGCTGCTGGAATTGGCTATCTTGATACCAATTTCCAGTGTGCCTTGTGAGAGGGGATTTTCTACTCAAAATAGAATTTTGAGTAGATTTAGAACCTCTATGTCAAACAAGACTTTAAATGATCTCATGATGATTTCAGAGAATGGCCCACACATTAATTCAGTGGACTTTGAGGAAGCTCTCAAAGAGTGGAAACGGATGAAGCGGAGAAAGATATATAGTGCATATGTCTAATTTTATCATTTACATTGTTATGATCATGTTAATATTGACCAGTGCAAAGAACATGTAAATAGTGCATTATGTTTTGATGTAAATAGTGCATTATGTTTTGATGCAAACAGTGCTTTTATTTTATCATGAACTGTTATTATATATAATTGTTGTTAACATATGTTTAGATTGATTAGAGTACAAAGAACATCAGTAAATAGTGCATTGTGGTTTTTTTTATTGCATATACATGTATTTATCTTATCTAATGTTTTGTCATTTTATCTATGTGTGACTTGTTTGAAACAATGCTGATGTCGAAATAAAATTTATTATTCAATTTTATTTATTTATTATTCATTGGACAATATATGTGCCTTTATCATCTGCAAGACAAAACAAAGAATCTGAAAAGGGTTTATTTAATACAAACAAACAAAAAACAAATACAAGGACATCAGAGAGATGATAGGGGCTGTAGCTATAATCTGACAGTCAGATAATCCGACAGTCTGATAGTCCATACGAAAAACAGTATATATAGGCCATATATATAAAAGAAGTTAAAAAAAACCGATAACAACGGATTTTTGCACTAACTTTTTCACTGCTGATGCAGATCTTCAGGTACAATGTTATATATATATAGTGGATGTAGTCGAGTGGTCTAGGGCGCTGGACGTAAGGCTAAGCGAATGGTGCTGCAGTGTAACAATGGTGTGGGTTCAAATCCTGTCGAGGGAAGAACAAAAATTTGACAGCTCTAAAATCTAATTCTAACACTGTTTGGTTTAATTTTCAGACGTATATATAGGGAGTGGATGTAGTCGAGTGGTCTAGGGCGCTGGACGTAAGGCTAAGCGAATGGTGCTGCAGTGTAACAATGGTGTGGGTTCAAATCCCGTCGAGGGAAGAACAAAAATTTGACAGCTCTAAAATCTAATTCTAACACTGTTTGGTTTAATTTTCAGACGTATATATATATATATATATAAGTATCCTTTAAAGTAACTTTGAGATCCAGTGGGACAGATATATTGTATGGTTGTCACTTGCTTCTAGACGTTTGTATAATATACTTTATTTCCTGTGACTGTATAATGAATAATTCTTCATTATCCTATCCAATATATTAAAAATTGCTGAGTTAGATTGCTGTCAAATTATAATATTAAGTATATATGTACCATCTACACACGCTTATACACATGTCTTACGCCTATCCCTAGATTTGCCTTACGAGACAAGGTAACACTACGACTATTGAAGCTCCTTTTTTAGGGAGTGGATGTAGTCGAGTGGTCTAGGGCGCTGGACGTAAGGCTAAGCGAATGGTGCTGCAGTGTAACAATGGTGTGGGTTCAAATCCCGTCGAGGGAAGAACAAAAATTTGACAGCTCTAAAATCTAATTCTAACACTGTTTGGTTTAATTTTCAGACGTATATAATATTTAGTATTAACCTAGTATCCTTTAAAGTAACTTTGAGATCCAGTGGGACAGATATATTGTATGGTTGTCACTTGCTTCTAGACGTTTGTATAATATACTTTATTTCCTGTGACTGTATAATGAATAATTCTTCATTATCCTATCCAATATATTAAAAATTGCTGAGTTAGATTGCTGTCAAATTATAATATTAAGTATATATGTACCATCTACACACGCTTATACACATGTCTTACGCCTATCCCTAGATTTGCCTTACGAGACAAGGTAACACTACGACTATTGAAGCTCCTTTTTTAGGGAGTGGATGTAGTCGAGTGGTCTAGGGCGCTGGACGTAAGGCTAAGCGAATGGTGCTGCAGTGTAACAATGGTGTGGGTTCAAATCCCGTCGAGGGAAGAACAAAAATTTGACAGCTCTAAAATCTAATTCTAACACTGTTTGGTTTAATTTTCAGACGTATATAATATTTAGTATTAACCTAGTATCCTTTAAAGTAACTTTGAGATCCAGTGGGACAGATATATTGTATGGTTGTCACTTGCTTCTAGACGTTTGTATAATATACTTTATTTCCTGTGACTGTATAATGAATAATTCTTCATTATCCTATCCAATATATTAAAAATTGCTGAGTTAGATTGCTGTCAAATTATAATATTAAGTATATATGTACCATCTACACACGCTTATACACATGTCTTACGCCTATCCCTAGATTTGCCTTACGAGACAAGGTAACACTACGACTATTGAAGCTCCTTTTTTAGGGAGTGGATGTAGTCGAGTGGTCTAGGGCGCTGGACGTAAGGCTAAGCGAATGGTGCTGCAGTGTAACAATGGTGTGGGTTCAAATCCCGTCGAGGGAAGAACAAAAATTTGACAGCTCTAAAATCTAATTCTAACACTGTTTGGTTTAATTTTCAGACGTATATATATATATATATATATATATAGAATGGATTCAGGGGCAGCTATTTTTTTTCACTATTATGTCCAAGGCCGAGAATCTATCTTCCCATTGACCCTACTGTGCATGTATATATTCCTACTAATAATTTTTTGTACAAAAATTATCAGAAAACTTTAAATGTACACATTGTTTTCCCTGTACTGGACATACTAGGATAGCTGTATGCTTCCATAAAATTTTATTGTTTATTATGCACACAAAACCAGAGAATCCGGCAACACTGACAGATTTGTTTACATAAGAGATTCATGTATTATGTACGTGCATTGTTTTCGGTCTGAATATAGCGGAAATACTGCTTGTTGGGCAGTAGTATAGACACACAGTATAAGCCCTATTTGAGGGGGAATATTCCATGATAAAGGGCGGGGGACACTGGTATGCTCTTCTTTTTGTCTTTTCCTTTTTTTTGTATTTCTTTTTTCTTTTGTATTCATTTATTTCATCTTTCTTTTCAATAGTGACTTTTCTTGGCTGGACTCGGTTACACGCTACTTGACTACTTGAATAAAACCTCAAGTAGTCGCTACAAAAAAATATACGGGTTCATCACGACTGGATCCAGGTTTTTATGGAGTCTGTGTTGTTCATATATGTGTTTTTTTGAGTTCTTGTGTGGCCCTGCCAATTGTTTGTCCGTCTATGATATCGTGTTTCCGATGTTCTGAACCTTTCTTTGGTGAGTAAATGGTTCGGTTTCTGGCCCCATATTACACATGTTATAGTATTAACTTTCAAAGAAATAAAGCATTTGTCGGACTATCGGACTGTCGGATTATAGGTCGGACCATGAGATGATATGCTAACAAAAACAAGGAATTAAACAACTACTGAATATACCTTAATGCATAACAAGTACATTATAACATACAAATGCCACGATAATGCCCCGTGAATGTGAAAAGTGGTACAATTAGAGATCAGATATATTTTGACTTCTCCCTGTTGTCTCTCACTTCTCTTTTGTCAGCATCTGAAAGAGAAGTCACTTCTCCCTCTGGTTTCAAAGTAGTGGGAGCCCTGAAATTGGTATTTGTTGCTTCTCGGCTACGCATGCAGCATTAAGGAGAAAGAACTAAGACTGGTTAGCTCGGAATCAAGATAATGTGTCCGAGTGGGGTGACATATCCATCAGTGGACTATTGTTTCAGCGAGCTAGCACTATAAAAATCCAACTCAGCATGTTGGTTTAGAAAAAAGCGGAAATCATCATCATCAACATTTCATTGAAAATTAACTTATTCTCGCAATGATATACCTGAAAAATTGCAGAGTTAGCGATACACAACCCTCAAAGAAGCATCAGGTAAAAGTTTATGAACTTACTCTTCTAATGTTGAGGACTGGTCTTTGTCGAAAAACAACTTCTCTCCTTCTCTGTTTTTCTTCAACAACAATTTCTCCATTGTAGCCTCACTTATAGAGCCATTTATGTGTGCATGTAGTTCCTGGAATAAATACAAAACATGTACATGTAGTCTATGTTTATTTGTTTGTTGGCGCTTAATGTCACTTTCAACAATATTTCAGTTATATCGTGGCGTCAGTTTTATTGGTGGAGGAAACCGGATGACCCGGAGAAAACCACCGGCCTGTCGCAAGTCACTGACAAACTTTATCACATAATGTTGTATACCTCGCCCTGATCGAGATTCGAACTCACAGCATCAGTGGTGATAGGCACTGATTGCATAGGTAGTTGTAAATCCAACTACCATATGATCATGGCCATGTCGGTCCCTAATCTATATGTAAAAGGCAGACTGATTTACAAATGGCTTTTTTTTTCTCTTAAATTAGAATTATTACAGGGGCGGATCCAGGATTTCAAGTTGGGGGGGAACTTAAAAAATTTGCACCGAGCAGAGGGAGGCGTGAAAATATTTGGGGTATTTCGTGTGAAAAATCATGATTTTATGCCCAAAAATCATATTTTTTCCAATTTTAGGGGGGCGTGTGCCAGGTGCACCCCCGCTGGATCTGCCCCTGTATTAGATGAACATTTTTCCACAGCGAGGTGGTGAAGTTTATTATCTGAACTATTAGTTTTTTGATGAAGGGAAGGTTGCATTGGTAGGCATCATCAAATTATGGTGCTAGGACATTACCTCAAGTTTAATAATCCAATTATTGGTTTTTTGATGAAAGGAAGGTTGCATTTTGTGAGCATCAATAACTTTTGGTGTTAGGACATAATCCCAAGCCTTAGTAATACATTGACTTCATATTTTAAAAACTACTTGTATAGCTGTAGATGAATAAAATACATGTCAAGTTCAAATTTGAGATTTCTGACATTTTCCGTTGTTCAATAATTATGACATGCAAAATTGTGTTTTTTAATGGGTTTCGAGCTCAAGTTGTACATTTTATATATACATGAACAGCACATTGACAGATAAAATATCATGTTAAGTCTGTAATGTTTTTTCTATTAATTCTGCAAGAAAAACCGAAAACAATTTTTTTCATTATTTTGGATCTATTTAAAATATTTTTTTTCTTTTCCATTACTTAACAAAATTTGTCTAAAACATCCATGTAGTTATATTTTCATTATTTTATTCCTGTAGTTTAAACTGTTTCAGTTTGATCTATTACATTTATTAACTCATTTTAAATGTCTTCCAAGACTTTAAATCTATACTTTGAATCTCAGACTTAAGATCACAGCACTGACATTAGGCTCATTAATTTGTATCATTGAGTTGTCTTTCTTTGTACATTATGTATTGCCCAATGGTATCACACTTGACCCTATCCATCAGTTCGGGGTCGTTAAACGACCCCTGACTCATAACAGTGGCTGTTATCGTATGGTAGTCCGAACCTGCTCAGACGAAGTGTACTCGATACAACATCATGTGATTATAGTTTGTCTGTGACTTGCGACAGGTTGATGGTTTTTGCCGTGTACTCCACTGATAAAACTGACATGTTGTTTAAACTGAAGTGGCATTAAGCACCATAAAACCAACCAATCCATCAGTCAATATACAAATGTACCTCATAGGTTAAGTGAATTCATATTGTATAGGCGTGGGGGGATTTTGACAGTTAGAATATAAAGAAAATCTTAGGAATGCTCGATTAATACGATGTCAGGACTCTCACTACTTTCAAATTAGAGAGAACTCACAGGGAGAATTGGGGAGACTTCTGGGAGAAGTTAACGGTGATTACCCCCCCCCCCCCTCCTTTTTTTTTTAAATATTACTTTGATCTAATCCCACACAAATTGTAAAAACTCATATTTGTGTAGTTTTCAGCAGAAGAAAGATGTATCTGCCAATTTCATCAACGGTCAAATTATATATAGCTAGGGAATGAAAAAATAGCACAAATATATATTGACAGTCAAAAACTGAAGCAAGTAAAAGAGGTGATTATTTCTCAGACCTCCAATCAAATTGTAACAATGGAATAAAACTATTGTAGTTCAATGCTTATTTGTTTAATTGCAAATCAAGAGGTATTAACGCTTACACCCAAATATATGTAAACAGATAGATAGATCACAATTTTAACCCGGTGGCGAGTATAAAATACCAATCGGACTTGGATGCCTATCAATAAATATATCATATGAAGCATCCTCACGCATTTCAACGAATTCTGAATGGACAACCTTCGCATATATGAACTTATTAAATACGAGAACTAAGATTTTATGTCAGTGAAATGAGAATAAAATAAATCAATAGTTTGTTTGGTTAAAAGTAGCTTCTTCTTTCAATATTTCCCTTAGCACCATGCATGATAATAAGATTGCAGTCAATGACTTCGGGAATCGGAACTTACAAGCCATTTGGGCCAGTACATATGAGAACTTTACTGGCCCGAAAGTAAATTGACCATATCTGACATAAATTGAAAGAAAGTAATGAAAAGCATCATGATATCACATGTTTATTCTCTTGAATAAAAAAAAATGCGAGTCTCTCTGCTTGGAGCTCCTCCAGTTCATTCTCCTCATCCTCATCACTACTCCCCTTCATCTTCACTCAGCCTCTTGTCCAAAACTGGTACATGTAAAATCTGCCAGATTCACTACTCCCCTTCATCTTCACTCAGCCTCTTGTCCAAAACTGGTACATGTAAAATCTGCCAGACTCAACACACCACTCGCGTGTCATTGCATTCAAGCCTTGAGGGCTTCGGGTCCATTCGCCCTAATTCATGTTTGCCCTATTTCCTGTTCACCCTAATAAAAGGAGCATGCTAAAGTGTATGTTTCAATAATGAGCAAAGTTAAACATTTCAGTCCCTTGGAATAAGTAAACAGGTAAAGATGAGTGAATCAAGAGTCTGTAGAAATTGTATGTGTTCATTATAAATTTGCTTTTATTTCAAATAAATTGACAATCAATTAACAATAAATGCACTTCTTTCACCAAACTCTCATTCAAATCGATATAAAATCGCATAAAATATTGTGTAATCATATATTCATGATGATCATACTTATATTACTGAAGATTACACTAGTCTGTGTTTGAACATAATTTGTAATCGGTAATTCTTTTAAATGAAGTCAGTTTTTTTCCGGTCCGAGCTTTACACAAAGCAGGGCATGAAAATATTTACTTTCCCTTCCAAATTTCTCCTTTCCCGTCGAGGCCCATGAAGCCAGAAAAATTTATCTAGGAGAGTTTGGGGGCATGCCCCCACATGAAAATTTTGAAATATTTAATGCAAAATCCTGCATTCTGAGCATAACTGAAAGGGTTTTGTTGTTTGAAAATAAATTTATTTTTCTTACTTTGTTTTGTTGTTTATACTCAATTTGAGATTTGAATCGAAACTAGATTCCCAGGAGCCTGTATAGCTCACCTGGGTATAATAACAACATCAGTCAATAAAACTTGATAACTTCGGTAAAAAAAATTAACAAATGTAGCCCTCGTCATTGCAGACTACTTCTACAAAATTTGGGCAGGGGTTCCCCCTTTAATGTAAGTTATCAAAATTGCTGTAAAAAAAACCATATGTCAATGATTCTCAAAATTTAGCTTTTGCTACTTCGCATTTTGTAATATAGCTTCCCTTTGATTATTAGAGTAACCAAAAGCAGTGAATCAACAAAAAAATGCATTTCAAGAGAAATAACTCTTCACACAGTTGTCGCACATTTTCAACTGTGGGAATTTTTTTGTAGATCTTGACATGCTGAAGATTTTTGCAGTTTAAACTTTCCTTCTATCTCTAATAGTTTTTGGGATATAAGATGAAAGTATTAAAATTTAGAACATTTTGATGAAAAAAGGGCAATAACTCCAAGATGGGTAATCAGATTTACTTTAAAATTGCACGGTATGTAGATCTTGACATGCTGAATATTTTTGCAATTTAAATTTAACCTTTATCTCTTATAGTTTTTGAAATATAAGACCAACAGTATTAAAATTAAACAAAATTGATGAAAAAAGGGCAATAACTCAAAGACGGGTAATCAGATTTACTTTAAAATTGCACGATATGTAGATCTTGACATGCTGAACATTTTTGCAATTTAAACTTGACCTTTATCTCTTATAGTTTTTGAAATATAAGACCAAAAGTATTAAAATTTTACAAATTTGATGAAAAAAGGGCAATAACTCCAAGATGGGTAATCAGATTTACTTCAAAATTGCAGGGTAGGTAGATCTTGCTGTTCTGATCATTTTAATCCCATGTCAGATTTTTGATATTATTAATGGTTTTTGAGTTATTACCTAAAATCTGCAAGATAGGCTAATATATGCCCGCCCACCCACCCGTTCGCCTTTCGCCAAAACGTAATCCGACTGCAACTTCGTTGCAACTCGGCTAATAAACACTGGCCGTGTGTCTTCTAACTCAGTGATAAGGAGATTTTTGTTATCGTAAACAATTTCAGTCGTGTCTTTTTCGATGTTTTTCCACATGTCAAGGTCATTGAATTAGATCGACAAAGCGCTTAAGATATCGGTAAAATGACAATGATCTAAAACGTGTACGTGACGTACAGTATGTATAAAATGACCACCGCCGGTGTGCCCAGTGGAACCATTCTGGCTGTTCATTTACAGAAATGTTCGCATTTATCAAACGAAATAAGAGTGATGCAAAATTTTTTGCATGGCAAAACCTTTATGATATATTTTCTGACCTTAACGGGAAATATAGCAAAATCCTGATTTGCAATATCTCTTGAGAGAGAAAAAAAAAACCTGCCTGCCTGCCCTTAAAAATTTCCCTATGTTAGGGGAAACCAACAATCAATTGTACATGGCCTAATGTCAAACACTGTGATTGTGGTCCCTTTCTGATGGCACCATTATATGTTATTGAACGAATTTGACATTAAAGTTTCTTTAAACCCAAATGGATTACTTTTCAAGAAAATCACTTTCAAAATACTTAATGAATACTATAGATTTCAATAAACATGATATCCACATTTTCATAAATGACACATGGCAAAATATGTGGGCGACTCTTCAAAATTAGAAGGCGACTTGAACTTCGCTTTTGACCAATGAGAAGCGTTCGTTACCAGTAAAATACAACAAAGAATATATAATTATCTTTTGACAGAAATTATTATTAAAAGAATAATTTGACATCAAAGACGAGAACACTAATAATTTTCTCTCCATTTTGTTCCGTGAAAAAGTCTGTCCTGTCAAGATTTTGAACTCATCTGTCAGTATTTCCAAATAAACTTTATATCAAAATAAAGCTTATTGTACAAGCTTTCCAAATATATAATTATCTTTTGACAGAAATTATTATCAAAAGAATGATTTGACATCAAAGACGAGAACACTGATAATTTTCTCACCATTTTGTTCCGTGAAAAAGTTTGTCCTGTCAAGATGTTGAATTCATCTTTCAGTATTTCCAAATAAACTTTATATCAAAATAAAGCTTATTGTACAAGCTTTCCAAATATATAATTATCTTTTGACAGAAATTATTATTAAACGAATAATTTGACATCAAAGACGAGAACACTGATAATTTTCTCGCCATTTTGTTCCGTGAAAAAGTCAGTCCTGTCAAGATTTTGAATTCATCTTTCAGTATTTCCAAATAAACTTAATATCAAAATAAAGCGTATTGTACAAGCTTTCCAAATATATAATTATCTTTTGACAGAAATTATTATTAAACGAATAATTTAACATCAAAGACGAGAACACTGATAATTTTCTCGCCATTTTGTTCCGTGAAAAAGTCCGTCCTGTCAAGATTTTGAATTCATCTTTCAGTATTTCCAAATAAACTTTATATCAAAATAAAGCTTATTGTACAAACTTTCCAAATATATAATTATCTTTTGACAGAAATTATTATTAAAAGAATAATTTGACATCAAAGACGAGAACACTGATAATTTTCTCACCATTTTGTTCCGTGAAAAAGTCTGTCCTGTCAAGATTTTGAATTCATCTTTCAGTATTTCCAAATAAACTTTATATCAAAATAAAGCTTATTGTACAAGCTTTCCAAATATATAATTATCTTTTGACAGAAATTATTATTAAAAGAATAATTTGACATCAAAGACGAGAACACTGATAATTTTCTCGCCATTTTGTTCTGTGAAAAAGTCTGTCCTGTCAAGATTTTGAATTCATCTTTCAATATTTCCAAATATATTTTATAGCAAACGTTAGATATATGTTTCTACTTTACAAATCAATTTAAATTTAAAAATTTAAAAAAAAGCTCTAGTAATAAAAAAGTTATGTCTAAAAATGTATTAAAATTTGCCCATCCTGTTTTTCTCCGTCCTGTTTTTAGACCAACCCCATTTTCAGTTCATGCAATCACGTGATTCTGAGTCTTTCAACCTCAGGTCAAGATATCTCCACTAATACACAATATTTTTCTTTATTGTTTTATTTTTTGTAAAGTATATATTCATATCTCAAGCTGACCAAAATTTGAATCGATTCTATTGAGTAGTAAAAAAGATATAGACAATCACATCTTTTCGGGTCAATTTCAGGTCAATTTTCCGGTGATACTAAACAGAGTCGACTAGAGTCTACTACTGAAATAATGCAAAATAAACATGTAAAAGTATTGCATTACTTTGTAGATGATATTAAATGACTTAAATGATATTTATAAGTTAATTTTATTGATGTTTTAGTTCTCACGGAGTGAAAATATACAAGAAAGATCGGCGTGATTTACTTCCGGTTTACCAAAATAGAGACAAGTAACTTTTATACTCAATACTTTTAAGAACTCAATAAAAAAATGTTTTTTTGTTATGAATAAAGGTTTATATTACACAATAGAGTGATTTTCAGCTTTTTCTGGTCTGAAATTTTAACTGTTTATTTGTCATTTCTTCAATTGAGCTGTACGGCTGTGTGTTAGAGACGACAACTATGGATGGGCTGTTGTTGAGAAGTCTACAAATCATTGTGTAGTAAGATGGGTGTTAAATAGTTTTGATTTTTATTTATTATCATATAAAATAATAGATATGTACATACAGAGACTTAATTTTTCATATTTCGCATGTATTTATTTATTATTTCGTTTGGTAACAAAATCATCGGTAAATCCAATATGGCGACACCTTTGTCTATAAAAACCTGTGCCATTCCAGGACGGATAGGAAATAGTTGAGGATAGGATGAAGACGATGTATATTGTGTAGGATGTATTTAATTGTTGGGTTTTTTTTTTATAAATATCCTAATAATTTACAATATTGACTGAAACTCATATAAAGAAACTTTTATTTTTATTTATCTTCATACAAGGATTTATAAATCCTTGCTTCATACAACAATATCAATGAAACAATTTAATTAATTTGTCTAACATAAATTGTCTTATAAGTGTATGTTAAAGGGGCATTAGCTACGAATTTGACCAAAAATTTATGTTTTGGAAATTGGTAAATAGCTTTAAAATGATGAAATAAAGGTAAATATTTCACATTAAACAGCTTATCGAACCACTTTTCGCCTTTTGAAAACGAAAATTACCATCGATTAGTTACTTCCTTGCAAGCAAATAATTTGACCTCGCTTTTTCCGTATGCAACTGACCTTACTAGTGACAGGTAAAAACGAATAATTTGTATTTTGTCGCTTATTAACTGCAAATTTGCATGGTTCTAGTCCGTAATTAACACCGACTAAAAGCAGATTCACAAAAAATAAGAAATAAGTGCATTGTTGTACTGATTTAATGACGATTCGACAAACTCCGTAAACAATGTCTATAAATAATAAGATGGCGTCCATCTCTATCAGCCCGCAATTCTTCTTATAAGAAGCGGGTAACGCAATTGTAGAGTATATTGGGGAGTATGTCCCTAGTGTAGTACACAGCAATGCCCAGCATACTACAGTCCCCTACCGTAGCTTGACTTCCCATCATAAGTCCATTCTCCGTGATGGGATTCAACACGGTAAGGCTCCAAGGGAGATCAGGAGAGACGTTAACACGGCTACTCCTAATGACATTATATCAAACCGTGTTGCTCAAAATGCTAGATATTATCAGCATAAGAAAGACCGGCCCGAGAGCACACACCGTTTGAATGTGGCTGATGACATTCATTCTGTCCTGAACATGTTTCAGAACAGTCCCTTTATTAGGGAAGTCATCACGACTTGTTCATCTAAGCCACCTATTGTCATTCTGTATACTGATTTGAAGTTTTAAAGAAGACTACTGTTTTCTCCTAATAAATTATTAACTTTATAATTAATATTAATTTATTGGGAGGTGTTAGTATAAAAAAGAATGATCTTAATAAATAAACTTTTTACTATTACTTTTTTCATTCCTGTTTTAAAATAAACTTTTTAATCACGGACCATAATTGATGTCCCGAGCCTCGTGCAGGATGTCTAAGTGGTTATAACTTTCAATATACTTTAAGAAAAAATAAAATAATAAAAATGTAAATAGAAATGATCGCGGACTACCTAAGAGGTCCTGGGCCACGTGTAGGACATCTTGATAGGTTAAAAAATCCCCATGTATTAAACTTAATTTCTTCGATAAAGTTAAAGAATAAAACATTTATTTTTTTTCAATTAAGGGAAAGGGAGGGCCTACCCCCACATTGCTCATGGCCTTGACGTGGCGTGAGGGCTCTAACATTCTGTACAATCCTTTTTTAAATACACTGTAATTTATTAAATGATTCTGCTTCAATGTTTAATTTATCATATAACTTCTACCATTGGCATCATATTCTCAATCAATCAATCAATGTTATTTCCAATAAAAACTATATCTCAAACTTACGAACACTGTACAGAATGATAGTCTAACATGAGCATTTTTTTACCATATTTTTTTTAATTATATCCTAGATCCTTTCTTAATGAAACACGATTAATAAGGATACAAAAATTGTGCATGTGTAAAACTTGTCAGCGTTTCATAATTGGCTTTAAAAAAAATCCTATACATTGATTTTGTATCAAGTATGTATGTATCATCATCTCGTACGTTCATTTTAGTGAACTTCAGATACGTCAAGCATTTTCATGTCCTAGACCGATATTGATTTTAAATTTAGAAGCGCTTTAATTTTGCTTTGACAAACATGAATCTGACCTAAATTTCAACATGCATGTGCTTTAAAAATATGATTTAATACTCAAATACCACTTATGAGTTATTGACAAACATGATATTTCATATCTCAGTCGAAAACAACTATAAAAGTTATTTGTCTTTTTTTGGTAAACCGGAAGTAAATCGTGCCGATCTTTCTTGTATATTTTCACTCCGTGAGAACTAAAACATCAATAAAATTAACTTATAAATATCATTTAAGTCATTTAATATCATCTATAAAGTAATGCAATACTTTTACATGTTTATTTTGCATTATTTCAGTAGTAGACTCTAGTCGACTCTGTTTAGTATCACCCCAATTTTAAGGATTAAACTTGCTGGCTGAATGGCATTAATGACCCTGGGCATGGCCAAGTTAGTAAACAGTAATTTTGTTTTACCTTTTAAAAGTATACTTTTATTGGTTTATTGATAATTAACATCAAACTTAATAAAATAATAATGATACATTAATACATATTACACTAATAAAGCCAACCCCTTTTAAATATACTTAAAAGGAATAGATTTAAGGCACTAAACTATTGTAAGATATATAAATATATATCTGAGTTAACAGATGGATAAGATTGATGATTCTTTATTTTAGGATTGTAAATTTTGTAAATATTTTTTTTATTTTGCAAATATCTTTTACTTTTTACTGCCCAAAGTAATAGTTTTATTCTAATACTAAGAGTAATAGAAAATATTCAGTGGTTCCAATATGTTTTATTATTTTTTATGTTTTAAGTTTTAAATCTTAAAAAACACAATATATTTTACCGTGTGACACGGGTGCTCCACAGTGGAGGAAACTACGAAGAGAAGAAGAAGAAGTAACCCTTGTTTAATTCTCATTCATCCCCACTTCGTTTCGCTCGAGTGGTACATTAAGTTTTATCGATCGTTTCGCCCCCTGATATATACGTTGCAATATATTACAATTTTAGGCATTTTATGACATAATTCTGCAATTGCTGATTTTTCCATTTCATCGGGCGCATCCATGATTGTCTGTATAATTACAAAACAGAGACGGAGAGAACTTGGTCTACTTCCGGGGGGAAATAGCCACACAAAATATGCGAAATACCACTTCATCGCACTGAAACTAGGGTTTTCGTGCAAAGAAACCCTATATATCATTTCGTATTTTAGTGACCCAATTTGTCAAATAGTTATAACAATATATATCAAAGCTCACGTGTTATTACAAAATAAAATATGATATATATTTTTTTTTTTAGACTGTGTTATAAATGAGTGTTTAAAAGCACTTTTAACAATAGTTATATTGTGATTGTTAGTCATGTTGATGGAGGAGACCAGAGTACCCTGTGAAAACCACTGACCTGCCACAAACTATTGACAAACTTTTCATCCCATTGAGCAAATCATTTGAAATTTATAGACCAGGTCAGTGGCCATATAAGGAAGGCCAAGTTTGATTTCCTTCTGGAGCTAAGCCCATGTTGCTGGCTATGTTCTATAAATTAATCAATATACAATAGGCTATAAGATTCGTATCTTATAAAACCATTTCCAACAAATGGTATTGATTCCTGATAATATTTGGCTCAAAAGTAACTAGATACGAAATACTCTTTTTCTCTCAAGGAAACTGAAATTTTAGTATGTAACTAATAACTGTTAATTAACACGAAAACGCTAACTCTAGTGTCTGATTGGAATCAAAAATTTAACTCTTAACCGATAATATTAATTTGCGATCGAAAATTGATACTCGACAAGCAAATAAATTTACGTGTTAATCGAAAATGATATTTATTTTAACCAACCAGAAACGAAAAGTTAAACTCAATTCGGATATTAAAAAAACGACTAGATCACAGGGTCTTGTTGACCAATACATTATCCGCGATTACAAAATGTATTTGTACTGTAAGCATTAGAAGCATGAAGAAAAGCGGACAAATTTTCCCATAGGATATCTATCATCTACGAGTCAGTAGTCAAGGTCTCTCTGTCAAATACCAATACTAGAATGCAATAAAAAAAAATCTCTGCCAACCAGAAATTTAAACGACAACCCCCATGCATATTTGAAATAAACGGGTATATAATTGTTATCTGGAGGGGGGGGGGGGGGAGTTAGCATAGTTTATTGCTCTCAGCCATCTAACTTGTATAATGCAAGGTATTGACATGTATCTTAAATGTCAACATGTGTATTATCCACGTGTGCAGTGCAGTAAACTAGACTACGTTGTTTGATATTCACAGACCAACGAACCAACAAACTACCGTCATACCTTATATGTAACGGTACTACCGTCATACCTTATATGATAGCAGTTTCTTGACAGACCTGATATTTTGTGAAAAAAAAATTGGGAGGGGGGCGGAATTTTTCATTGTTTCATATTTATCCAAAATATTTATTTTTTATCTATTAATCCCTTAAAAACCACATCACTGTTTATATGCCTAGTGAAAAACATACAAATGGTCATGAATAAATCGAATTATGATGAAATTATCGGAAAAAGTGAACTCAAAATGATTTTTTAACAATGTAAGTATGTATTCTTTGAATTGATTTTCACGCCATGTGCAGCTTTATTTATTATATGCGAGTAACGAGAATTTTCGCAATTTGTGACAAGAGAATCGTCTGCCATACCGATCGCGAACATTCCGATCAGAAATCGTGGTTTCCGGATGAAATTCCCTTTTCTTTAAACGAGAAAATAGGTTGTTCCTCGAAAAACATAGCTTTCCGATCGGAAATCGCAGTTCCTTGCACGAAATACCAGATATTTAGTTCCGTGCGAAAAAACTGCTATTTCGCATTTTTTTGTGACTATCGCCTGTCATATCCCAATAGAGGGTGTACTAATTTCCGTCACTTCCTAACCGGGCATATTATGCATTTGGCCCCATACAACTAGTGGATAAACTACTAGTAAATAGAAATTATGACACACGATACAAAAAACGTGTTTACAACAAGTTTCAAGATTTCTTAGGCCAATGTAATCTGTTTGTAATTTTTCTTGTCCAATTACGACCTTACGAGTGTCTAGCAAATAATTCCGACATGCTTACACTATAGTGTACATTATAATGCTCAAATAACAAAAGTTATATTGCAAAAAGAAAAAAATATCTTCGCCTTAAGTATAATGATCTTTAAAAAATAATAATAACCACACACGTATTTGTGTTCCTGAATAATAAGCTGGAACATTTCTGGGCCATTAGGTAAGCCCACACAGTAAAAAAAGATGTATTGGTACATTATACGTAGATTGCGTAACAGGGTATAGTTACCTTAATCACAATTTGTGAATATTACAGGACGTCCAGTTAGTGAACAGTTGCACGAATAAAAAGCATAATACATTGTACTACATTCATTGTTGTACATGTTCCTCTTCGTAACATTTCTCAGCAAATTGTATCCCGTAGAAGACCACCGAAACTGTTACTCAGCAGTGCTATATAGTATGCACACGGGCACCTATAAAGTACGAAACTAAATAGAAACGAAACGAAACGAAACGAAACGAAATCAACGAAATGAAAACGAAATAAAACGAAACCAACGAAAGCAAAACGAAATCAACGAAAACAAAACGAAATAGAAAATGGAAGAAAAAAATAATAGGGGCCTAAAAGAAATCAAACCTATTTTCACAATTACGATGCTAGACTACTTCCCACACATGTCTGTCTTTCATCAGGAGAGGACAGGATTTTATCACCATTGAACAAGAATAATATGCATTTATTCAGCGGGAGTCTGTCCGTTTCACTTAGTGGCTTCTTTTAAATTTGGGAACCATAAGAGCAACGTCAAGTCTGTTGAAAGGAGAGGAATTAAAATAACAGAAGTGCAGTAGTTAAAGTTCACTAATAAATAACCCCGTCCGAGAAAAATTTAAAAATGTGTCGGAGACGAAAAAGTGTGACGACCGGACGGACAAACAAACGAACGGACAGCAGAAGTCCTATATACCCCAATCTTTTATTGGTGGAGGTATGCAAATCCTATCAAAAATTAACTTTAATTTTTTTTTTTATACATATCTTGTAAAAGTACCTTTTTTCCCCTTTGATCCGTTTTCATTAAAAAAAAACCCCCAAATTTATTTTTTTCCTTCCATTTTCTTCATATCAGTCTATTTCGTTTTGTTTTAGTTGATTTCGTTTTGCTTTCGTTGGTTTCGTTTCATTTCGTTTTCATTTCATTGATTTCGTTTCGTTTTCGTTGATTTCGTTTCGTTTCTTTTCTATTTCGTTTCGCACTTTTTAGGTACCCGTATGCACACATTTGTCCTTTTAAAATGCATTTGATAGGTATCACACATATCCAGTTAAGATACGAGTTGTTTAAAAGTGAAATAAATTCACCGATCCGTCATTTTTTAACGTTGACTTGTGCAGGTACTGTATATACTTCCATCTATAAATGTTTTCGAGACATGTATGTGTTTTCATCTAGATAGCATTACGCATTCCATGTTTGCCACCAAGTTTGCAATTGAATGAATACTTATGAAGACACGTAGACTTTAAAGATGTTAGTTTTAATGTATTTATAACTTACATTTTTTATCCATACTCTCAATTTGAAAATAATAAAACTGTATATACAAACCAAAATTTGCTAGTAAAATATAATAAAAAGTATCTTAATTACAAAAAACTTTAAAGCAATTAAATATTTTTTCCTGGAAATAAAGGAGACGTGAATCTACAAAAAATATTGTTTATTTGACTTCGTGTAGTCTTTTTCAAGAAGTTTCTTATAATAACATTCCGGTGTTGTCAAATCTCAAATTTTACTATAGCGATATATAACCATCTATTTACAGAATGTTTTCCATAATCCTGGCATAGTTATGGTGGAGGACTGGTGATTAAAGGTAAATTACTGAGGATTGTGTCATTCGGAAGACAAATTGAAGTACTCTTGTATGATTTATATACGTCTGACTTCCATTGTATCTTTTAATTACAGTATATAATTAGTGGATTCCGTAGATGGAAAGTAATAATTCATAGTCCCGTAATGAACCATTAGAGCCAGGGTGTATTAAAGACAAAATGGGTGGGCCGCATCATGAGACTGTTTGATTATAAAAAGCTTTACATCTGCAAGATATTTTTCACATATTGTTGACAGAGTTCCTTGACAGACATAGAATGGTACTTATTCGAGCCAGTTTGTTGTTCCTCCTTGTTGTTTTTTGTCTTGCTGAAGCAGTCCCAGTGTTTGAGGTCAACGATGGGTTTGAAGGTATGTGATTTATATTTACTTTGATTCTATATTCTTCTTCTTCCAGTGTAGGAACCGGATTCATTAATGCCTGTATGTGGTTTTTCTTAATCAAACTGATAAAAAAGCATCGGTGAGAATTTAATTATCTTCAGGGTCTCAAAATATATGCCATAAACCGGTTTAAATCCGCCACATTTTTTGTGCCTAAATTTCAAATGCCAAATTCCGTGGTCTTTTCTTGTGTTCAATGGTTTGAGGTGAGAGATAGTTGGTCGTTTTGTTGATATCTATGGAATTTCTTACCACCACTGTATAAACTTTCTTCTCATGATAACATTTTCAAGTGTTTCTTTCATTACCAATGCAAATTAAATATATTTCTTCAGATGTACTCAGGTGAAGGACTTGTGCTACAAAAAAATATTGTTTATTTGACGTCGTGTAGTCGTGAAGTTTCTTTCAAAAACATTCCGGTGTTGTCAAATCTCAAATTATACTATGTACTCAGTACTCCATCCAGATTTCTACAATTTTGAAAATATATCTAACATAGAGACCTAATGGGTAACTTTTCTAATAATTGACAACAAATTTTGAAATTAATTGTCAGAGTTCGTATATATCATATATCAATAATCATCTACAAAAAAATTCTTGATTTTAATTACTCACTCACGCAAGTTTAATTGCAAGAACAGATATATCACATAATGCAACCAGAATATAAAGAAATTAATTTACTCCTTTGTATCTCAAACGACAAACACTACTTATTTTCACTTGTCGTGTGACTTCCTGTCAAACAGTGGTTCACGATTCGGTTTACAAAATTTCTGTGTTTATTCAATTTCCGTTTTCTTTAATTTCACCCCATGCCGCTATCTTAAATGTTTTAGTCTAGTATGTAAGAACATTATCAACCAAGGATAATGTATTATTTGCACGCACCTGACGCCCATTGTCACACTTTTCATTGAAAAAATGTTATGTTTCAGACAAAGCATTTAATATTCATTAAATAAAGTTATTATCAAACGTAGTTCACAAATTTTCATCACTTGCAGTTCATCTTAGTTGTTTGTCGAATGTACTTTACGCAATGTATTACTTTAAAGCACAAAAATGAACAAGTCATAAACAGTGCTTTGAAAACAAAAGTGGTAGCATGCAATTAAACATAAAGAGAATTGCTTTTTGAATTCGCAGTCATGCGAATGATACCCCCGTGATTTAACAAATTATTCAAAGTTGTTATTATAAAATAGAATGGCCAACATAGCTATAAAAATTTTGTTTTTGGAAGGGGACAAATCTTATTTTCTACAAAAAACCGTTTGATTCTAACCTAAAGTTCTCTTAAACTGACATCATCAAAATGCTCCATTTTTATTGACAACATAATATTTCTTGTATTTGGCTGATGAATTTTTCAACAAACAGTTCTATGGATACCACAAATATGCCCCTCTTCCTGTCTATTTGTGCATTTTATTTCCACGAAAAAGACGTCATGAAGGGTTTTTTTCCCCAAGAAAATCGAAAGGAAACTTGCTCCATCTTTTAATTTCACGCTCCAATTGTGAACTTTCCATGTATACATGTATGTAGCAACATTCCAGCATTACCTTCATGCGGAGTATAACTCTCTCGGTTGAAGCGGTATTACAGAGCTTGAGGCTTGTATAAGGTTTTCTTTGATAGATGGTTGCTGCTAACTAGCCAAAGTTGAAATCACCACTTCGCAAAATTTACGGATATGTTCCGTGTGTCGTATTCACATTTGCATCACCCTTTCCTCTTTTATGACTTACGACCATATGTTGTAACAAGGGTAACACGACGGGTTCCACTAGTGGAGCATGAACTGCTTATTCTTTCGGAGTACCTCATGTCTCCTCCGATGTTTTGTTGTACACGTGTCGTTGAATGTTTAGTTTTTTGTGTAGTGTTTTGTGGATCATTGCTTGTCTTTTTGTCCGTTTTCGTTTTGCCACTGTGTTGTTTGCCTTTCTGTGGTTTACGGGCTTCTGGTTACCCCTTTGGAATCCACAAGCTCTTCTTGTGCTTGATATCTATACATTTCTCTCTGGAAAATCGTATGCACAAGTTATATAACAGCGAATCACCATAGATGAAACATTTGTCTGACCGATTTTGAATGTATTTTTGTCAGTATAGTCTTAAAACTATTTACATATCGGTTGTTTGGATGATTGATTGTACCCTTGATTATTATTCCCAGTAGCGTTTACTGTAGATTGGAATTCACAATTCGATGCGCTTTATGTATTGAATCAATTGTGACATAAAATTGTACAAAATCATTAAAAATATATACTTAGAAGACCTAAATGATAAAACCGTAACTGTACATTAATTCATTAATGAATGCATGATGTCTGTTTTGTGTGTATCTGAATATGAGAAGAGTTTGAAGATATCAAATGGGTAATCAATATCAATATCAGTAAACAGACAACACAATGGCCAAAAGGACAACAATTTATCCACAATATACTACACAGAAAACTAAAGATTGTGCAACACGAACCCCACTAAAAACCGGGAGTGAACTCAGATGCCCCGTAAAGGTAAGCAGTTCCTGCTCCAATAGTGGTACCCGACGTGTTGCTAAAGTTGCTACAGAACGTCTCCAATGTCGATCGTGCAGAGGTTTTAACTTAGGGTTAATATTTCTATCTTTTTCTTGAGATAGATAGAGGTAATTAGGTAAATAACGTATGTACGACAATCTTCTCCATAAATGCAATAGCAACTTGTATATTTTTTTTCACTTACTTTAATTTTTTCCCAGGAAAAAGTAAAATAGTTTCATTCAAAAACAACAAAAGTTCCCCATATGTTGGGTTTATTGATTGAGAGAGTAAAGTGAGGTAGTAGTTAAAATGTTGGTGTAATGTCTAAAACAGGATCAGATAGCATTAATTACTCATGTGTAATCGACTTTCCTTTCTACGATTTTTGGATTAGATTTTGGAACTGTATGGTGTTTTTTGTTAATCATTTTATTCGTAAAACGATATCCTTGCATCTGAATTTTGGTTATGGGGTACTTTCAGTGATGTTGGTAAACCATGTGTAGTAGATGTACATGACTTGATTTGTTTAATACTATTCGAATGTGTATTGTTTTACGTCAATTTGAACAACATCATTTAGGTTGAAGAACGACATTTTTAACCTGATAGTTGCTACATTATATCGGTAAATTTAGCCTAGATATGCATAAGGAACGTTTGAAGATACCGAAAGGGTAATTACACACCGTAATTCGCAGAATGACAGACAATACAATATCCAAAAGAACAAAAAGACGACAAATAATGGTTGAAAAATATTAGAGAAAGCTATTACAGATTCAGCAACACACACCCCACTAAAACGGGTATCAAATACTCAGTATATTTCGTTCTTTCGTTTTGTAATGACGAGGCCAATTTCAGACAAAGCACGTTTTTGCAATAAATGCAATAAACAACCCAATAGCATTATGAATTAAAAAAAACCAAATAAAATAAAATAACGTGTCTACAAAAACATCCAATATGAAAGTATAAAGATTTAATTGGAGGAAATAAACATCACAATTTAGTTTATTTCAGACGAAGTCATAAACTCCCACTTCTTTAATTATAATCACGTCATTGTTTTTGCATTATACTAATGACGGGCATTATATTTATACAAGTTCTGAATTTCTAGTAGTTTCCCGTTTTGTCAAAATTGTTCTAAGGTGAGACCTGTTATTGCGTTTTGATCAGATATACAGCATTCTTCGTGACTGGTTTCCTGACGTGTGAGGCCTATTACAATGTTAATTACATGTTTATTTCACTTAAACAGTTGTTAAATTATATTTATTTGATTTATACACATGTATTATGACAAAATATGACGTCATTTAGACCAGAATCGTGTAAAATTAATTCTCAAACAGTATTGTTATATCAGGCATTGGGTTCCAATTACAATTGTTTTTATTTATTTTCGTTTTAGTAGAAATTTTTTCCCCTTCATTTAATCTATTTCTTGACTTTTAAGTTTGGGAGCAATCCACGCATACATAAACAAACGTCAGAGAATACCGAAGGGGCAAAAAAAAAAGACAAGTCGGAGATATTGGCAGCATAGTATACACAAGACGAAGAAAATCAAAACAAAAAGAGAACACAATATGCGTTAGACACCACTATACACTGAAACATAGAGAATGTAAACATAACATACTTTAGACATATATTCTGCTTTTTACATAACACAGCAAGCTATACAGAAGCTAGAATGGACCACACAATAATCTCTTATAACAAATAAAAGACAATGATGCGACGTGGCCCCTCCAGCTTCAGTAATTTTCATTCAAGTATCATTGCAGAAAATGCATTTTTGAGTGATGTAGAAGACGAAGAAACATTCATGACAAAAAAAAGGTTTTCCCCACAGTAGCTCCACAAAGAAAATGACAACGATTGTATTATATTAAAAATGTATATATTCGAAAGTTCGTTACGCTTGCATAAACAATGCATATTACAAATAGTATACAATACTTGTATATCCATGTGTTCACCAATCAAATAAATGGACCTATATCCATTTCATGCATTTAACACAAAAATGTCCATCAAAATATGTAAACGAATGGTAATCTTGTATATTTCTAGATTTGTATATTAACGATTTTCATTTGTTATTTCAAATCATATCTTGTAAAAAAACACATCCCTGATTCTAAGAAAAACCTTTTTGGAACTGAAACCATTAAAAAGTTTTGTTCCACAACATATCTGTTTTATGTTTGGTGAACGTGTTTTCGTACAGACAGTCGGATATTCCTAATGATACTTTTCTTGCTGGCTTGTTTATTTATCCATATGAGGCAGGCTTCCTGCAGGGGTTTCTGAAGACGTTTCTCAAGAAAATTTGAAGAAAAAGAAAAAGCTTGTCTGGTACTTGTTGTTGGTCTTTTCGTACTTTTTCTTTTGGCCATTGTGTTGTCTGTTCGTCTCCGATGTACGGATTCTGATTATCCCTTTGGTATCTTCAAATTGTTCTTGCACAATCCGCTATTTAGATGATGTCCGTTCACTGAATAGTTCCAAGTTTGGTGATAATGTTGATTGCATTTATTTTATTGAACTTGAGATAAAGGATAGCTCTAATACAGATAGGTCAGCTTCATACGTGACCTACATCATGCCTACATGTAGTAGTTGACGACAAGGACAGAATAAGAACGTACAAACGTTTAAAAAAAAAGATTATTTAAATTTTCCCATTGTGAATCTTTTATTTATTTAGAACTGCTCCGCATCCGGGGAACATGAGGTCACCCACGATTTATTATGGGAGATTCGTATTTCTCTATCTTTAGATTTTTATGTAGTGTTTGGTCATTTATTTTTGTCTTTTTTTGCTTTTCCTTTTAGTCACAGTATTGTCCTTATTCGTTTTACGACTTCTGAATACCTTTTTTTGGTATCTTCAAACATTTCTATATAAACGTGTCAAGTAACCATTAGTTATTAAATTTCAATTTTAATGTATATTTGATGAAAGAAAACACCCTGGGATTGTAAAATAGTCTTCTATAACACCTTATCGTTTAAGAGAATTCTTGTTTTTGTTCTCCCACACAACGTTGTTATGACGAAACTTACTACATTTTCTAATAGTCGATTAATGAAGTTTTATAACCCTTGCATGCTTGTATTTCAATTTCCGTCACAATATCACAGAACATGTAATTGAGCGTTGAGAAATTATGTACACATTGTATCCGATATCTCAAATAGCGTGTAATGTCTCATTCTTGTAAAACACAAAATGGATAATTAAAACAACACTAAGGATACTTGTGGTCACTTTGTATCTTTCTGGACAAAAAAAGTAAACACCTACTTAAAAATGTAAAGTTCTGGTTAATAACATTAAACTGATCACGTTCATCATTGATTTTGTAATATGCAATTGTCAGTGCTATCATTATTTGTGTATGAGGACTAATGTCTTATTTGTGTTTGTTTGCATATAGTGGTGTCCAAAATATATTGTGTTGTGTTTTTCTTCGTATTGTGCACCCTATGATTCCAGTTTCTCTGGATTTTCCATTTGATTGCCCCTTCGGTATTCTCTAACGTTTATTTCAAATTCATTGCATATTCTCTTTTTTCTTGTTGCAATCTAAATTTCTACCCACTGTTTCCACATATATGCCATTCATCCTAGTACCGTCTTTTTTTCCTGTGTGATTTACTGTTTGGTAACTTGTTATACTCATAAATATAACTGATATACCGCTCATGTGAGGTTAAATAATAATCAATCAATCATTGTAATACAAGAGATGCAGATTGCCAGTGTTATTCAGTGACAAATAATAAATCTTTATATCGAAAGGGTGGTATTTCAGCAGTAGGAAGAAGAGTTTGAAGATATCAAAGGGGTAATCAGACTATTATTGTCTTGATATATCACAGTTTCCCTTGAATGAAATCCACCTAATACTAGTGCAAAAACGAGTTCCTAAAACACATCCCAGAGGAATGCAAACACATTACTAACACAAACTGGACCGCAAAATGAAATAGATATGGTGTATTATCACAAGTAAACATATTAATTGGAAATGCATAATGTACATTTAATTATTGACGAATTCATATTGCTTTTAAAACTTGTCAATTAAGCATTATTAATAAAAAAAAATATAATTGTAATGTCTATTTAATAAAATGACGTAATACAACATGCTCAAGCTATTTACAGTTCAGATGATAAAAGTCCTATATGGCACTAATCAATTTTTGCCTTTCGTTGTACATTACATTTCGTGGTTTGATTTAACCACGGAAATTAGTATTCCCCATATTCCACATAGGAAGTGCAATATAATACCATATATGGACATAGAAAATGCATTATAATACCATATATGGACATAGGACATATATTATAATACCATATATGGACATAGGAAGATCATTATAATACCATATATGGGCATAGGAAGTACATTATAATACCATATATGGACATAGGAAGTACATTATAATACCATATATGGACCTAGGAAGTACATTATAATACTATATATGGACATATGAAGTACATTATAATACCATATATGGACATAGAAAGTACATTATAATACCATATATGGACCAATGAAGTACATTATTATACCATATATGGTCATAGGAAGTACATTATAGTACCATATATGGACCTAGGAAGTACGTTATAATACCATATACATTGTATGGACCAAATGAAGTGAGGACTATATGTAGGCTATTTGGCATATGTCAGGTATATTCAATCCGTTATGAAACACTCTAAATGTAATCTCTTCTTCAAACACAAGCACTCATTAGAAATGGGATTCTTGCAATATTATTTCAGTCTCTCTGGGTTAGGGTTTTGGTGTTTAACACCATCCTCAACAATATTTCAGTTATATTGTGGCGGTCATCTTTATAAGTGGGGGAAACCGGAATACCCGGAGAAAACCACCGACCTGCCGTAAGTCTCACAAATGACCGAGTATACCTCGCATGAGCGGGATTCGAACTCATAACTTTAGTGGTGACATGTACTGATTGCATAGGTACCAATGTACCCATATAATCACGACCACGACGACCTCTTTAATCTATCTGATCGTAATTTCTTTCATGGTGATATTTCTTGTAACCATTAAGTCTTTTTGCAGTGTTTTAGCCTTAGCAGATTTTGGCTATCCCCTTTAGGCCTTTTGGTTTTATTGCTTTCCAATCTTTTGACTTTGAGCGTCACCTGATGAAGGTTATTTCCAGAAACGCGTGGTGCGCACTAATTTTGATATCTACGTTTTTATCATGTACAATTATGGTCTTCATGAGAAGTTAATATCTATAATTATTAAATTGAGAAAGGGTTATTTTCCCGAGGTCCGAACTCTTTCTCAATTTAATAATTATGGAAGGACATAACTGTATTATTATACTGAACTAATATGAGGGAATTATTGGTTCGACGTGCTGAGGGAAATAACTAGTTGTTGGTTCGACGTGCAAAAGCGCGCCAATTTCAAACAGTTATTTTGTGCTACGTGCAGATTCCCTCACAGTTAGTTGACCTACGTGCAGTTTGCCACGGGAATATTGAGTTATTTCTTGTTCCATGGAATAAAACTTTAAAATATCTTAATTATTTCTTGCTTGGTTTCTATAGTAAAGTATAATAATAGTCATGATAAAAGTATAATTAAATTTGTAACCTGTAATTATTTATTTTCTTTTTTCACTTTCAGCACCAATAAAGCGAGTCAATCTCGATTCCTTACTAGCAAGACTAAAGAACATGTATGGTGGTAGAGAAAGCAATCCGAATTCAAACCCGCTCTATCTCCGATTTGGTGCCGGACGTTAGAAGAATACTGAAATCTAATTTACACAGAGTGGCCGAAAAACAAATCACGTTCTCTCATGTTACTAAATAATAATACTTTATAACTGATTAATTGATTTAAAAGTAATTTTAGACATTTTTGTTAATTCAATACGTCAGCTATAATAAAAAAAAAACCCATTAATTTAGTGAATCTATAGAAGCTGTAATTAAAGGGCGTAAATTACGTGCAATAATTTACTATTCCTTTCGGGTTTTACTATTTAAGAAATAAATTTAATTAGTGCTGAGACCAAAATAAAAATCAATCAATTTGAAAACTTCAAATGTATGTGACCAAAAGACATTTGTTTTCATAGCCATATTGAAATATATATCTACTAGAACTATACAATCAAAGGCATATTTTTGTTGAAATAAATATTTTAGTAAAAATGGATACATTGCAGTTTATTTTGTCAGTTTATATTGTAAAACATAGATACTTGGCGAACAAAAAATATGATTAATTTCACCTGGACTCACAAAAAGAAATACCATTGTTTCTATAGAACGTGGATACGAGGATCTCGACATTTCATAAGGTATTCACCGATCATGGAAAAAAAAGTGAAAGTAGGGGGCGCAATGTTGTTTAACGCCACTTTCGCCAATATTTCAGTTATATCGTGGCGGTCAGTTTTATTGGTGGAGGAAACCGGAGTACCTGGAGAAAACCACCGACCTGGTGCAAGTCACTGACAAAATTTATCACAGAAGGTTGTATCGAGTACCTCTCCCCATTAGCGATTTTCGAGCTCACAACATTGGTGGTGACAGGCACTGAATGCATAGGTAGTTGTAAATCCAACTACCATACGATCACGACCACGACGGTCCTTAAAAGAAAGTGAAAGTAATTCCGATCATGGTTGAAAATAGATACCATATTTATCCAAGTTTAATTTAATAATTTAATAACATCAGGTATCACACTAGAGGAGGAAATACATATTTGACAGAAGCGTTTGAAGATACCAAAGGGGCGACTAGAAGCCGTGTATATCGAAGATGGATAGACAATACAATGGACCACAGAAAAGAACAACAAGTAAAACAATGGTCCAAAAAAACACTACACAGAAAATGAATAATTGAGCAACACGAGCCCCACTAAACATCATGGTTGATATTAGGCGTCCCGGAAGGGTAAGGTGTTCATACTGCACTAGTGGCACCCATCGTCTTAAATGGTTTCTCAAGAAATGACACAATTGTTTTGTATGAATCAACCACAAACTAAAAACAGTTTGAATTAAAGTGACAGTGTCTACGATTTTGTCAGATTTTTTAAATTGGAATTTTTCTCCCAAACTTGAACAGATGTGAGTAAAAATTCATTTAAAACAGCCAAAAACACCAAAAAGTGGCATTCACGAAATATTTGGGGGAAACCGTGTTCGAAAGTTATTTGTGTCTGGGCTACTCTAATTCAAGTCAATCAAGATAACTCCACCTCTGTATGATGAACTGCGCACGCGCGGAATCGGTTTGTTGATGAAAATGTCTTGTCGGAAAATCTAACCGTGGAAGAAAACCGACCTTGACCGAAAATGGCTAATAATTTGAGATTTGATTGATAAATTGTGTTCTTATGGGTAAATATGTGTAATTTATCATTAAACATGTATGAATTATACATTTTAGTCTAAAGATAGATCATCCATGTCCTTGTTTTGATAAATCTGGGTTAATGCGTTCTGTGTTATCATACTGGGTCATGAATAATTAATGAGCTTGGCCAGCAGACGATCAGAAGTAATTTGTTTAATTACATCTAATTAAGCAAATTTCTGTTTATCTGAGATGGTTATTTTGTCATTTTATTGCTTTATCTATCTTATTTTCAAGTTGTTGTCAAACTTAAAAATTATGAAAAATCGTAGACGCTGTCACTTTAATATAGCAGATATAATATAAGATATCTCATGTGATAGTATAGTCAAGAAAACCAAGTTCCTGTTTAATAAAATAAAACAAAATAATGATTTTAGATTTCATCAGGCCAAATAATAAGAGAAATGTTATGAGCATTAAGGTTTTTCCAACTTTTTACCTAAACAAATCCTGTGATTCCTCCCTGGCAAGCAGTCTTATTTGTAGACATAAATAGAACACAACTTATCTGTAACGTTTCGGAAGTCCCCAACAACTACTGAACAATCTTATTACGCCACAAGACTTGTGGTGATAAGTACTCTGAAATCGTACGTAATTGTATCTCTATGGATGCACCTTCAAACAATAAAAATCATGACACGATTTCGACAATAAATGTACTGCAATAAAATGGACAATACAATATCATTGTTTTGTTTGTTTGTTTGATGATGTTTAACACCACTTTCAACAATATTTCAGCTATATCGTGGCGGTCAGCTTTATTGGTGGAGGAAACCGGAGGATCAGGAAAACACCACCGACCTGTCGCAAGTCACTGACAAACTTTATCACATAATGTTGTACACCTCGCCCTGATCGAGATTCGAACTCACAATATCAGTGATGATAGGCACTGATTACATAGGCAGTTGTAAATCCAACTACCATCCGATCGCGGCCACGACGGCCCACTAATATCGTTGTTAATGAATGTTTGAGGCTACCTTCCACTGCTTGACCGTTATGCAAAATATTATAAATGAAAATGGGTAATCCCATTGAGTTATGAAACGGAAACCAAATATCTTTGTTTAAGAAATAACTTCTAAACGAAAGCCAATAATAGTTTGCATTTCCTAGCATCAAGTCCACCTCCGTTCAGGAAGAAGCCACTTGAATATTCTTGTTTTTCATGGAACCTCTACAATGAAAGCGCAATTAATCAAATGGAAATGAGCTAACACAGTGCTATCAGGTGTTCGTCAACAAACAGACAACGAAACACAGTCTAGTGTTGGTGACCTGTAACAAAGCTTGAACTAGCACAGTCGTGAAGACAGACGTAGTGATGCTCGACTCACTAGTATAATTATGGATAAAATAGAAAACGGAAATGTAGCAGTTACGAAAAACCAGACTGAAGCCACGATTGAGACAATCACAGCACACCCATTCCTCGTCTTTTCTTTCATCATCACACATTACAATCCTGAACAAAGACAATAATTGTTTTTTGTTCATCGTACGATATCTGAACGCACGGTTATGAATCTCTGGGTTCAAACATTCAAGGTGCTTTCTCCTATATCAAATAATAATTCATGAAAGTTGTAAATAGATTTAACCTTTGTCAATTGTCATGTGCAGCCTCTGACATAATCCTCAAGTTGTTGTAGGCGATCAGTATTTGGTAGAAGTAGAAGAGTTGCTATAATGCATTTAGCAGTAATTAATCATGAACATCTAAGGATATTAATGAATTTCATAATAGATTTACGGAACTTTGTTTTTCAGTCGTTTCTTCGTAAACCATATGTTTTCATAACTTATTCTGAAGACGTTCTGAACAAAACTTATCAATTCATATGATGTTTTGTAAATGGATTTCATTCTATATTGAACTTGTGGTAAATTGATACGATATAATCCCTTCATTTTAATGAGACACTGTTTGAATTTTTTTGTATATTATCATAACAATTACTGTTATTTTTCTAATAGCTGTTAGAGACCATATTTACGTTATGAGAAAAGAAAATTTAAACAGTGACGGTCAACAATTCTACCATTATCAACAAAACGAACAACCCCCTCTCACCTTAAACCAACGAATACAAAAAAGACAAAGACATTTGTTCATTGATCATATCTATGTTACATTGAAAATGGAAACATATCACAACCAAATAACATTCCACATTAAAATGAAGAAAACAAAAACATATAACATAAACAGTTAACAGATATGAAACTAGAGTAATGCGACGGGTGCCACTAGCTATCCTTCCGGAGCACCTGAATTCCCCCTCCCCTAGATTTTAGTGGGGTTTGTGTTACTCGAGCTTTAGGTTTATGTGTAATATTTTGTAGATAGTTGCCTGTCCCTTTTCTTTTTGTCATTGTGTTGTATGTCCTTCTTCTATTTACGGATTCTGATTACTCATTTGCTATCTTAAATTTTCCATTTTTAGATACATAGGTTTGTTTATTTAAATCTTCAATGACAACCAATGCAATGCAATATGAAATGATTGCGATCTATTAGTACACAGTAGAATGCACACGAGACAATATAACTTAAAAAAGGTATGTAATGTCTGCGAAATGCAGTGCTCCCACCAATCCAGATTAGATCACAAACTAGTAAACGAATAATGTTAATCAATTACCGCATTCATATATAGTGTCAAACCTGTAATAAGAGGTCATCTTTGGGACAAAAATAAGTTGGCCTTTTAAGACCGACGACCTCTTAAAAGAAGTACAATTCATATAAAATCTTCTATGACAGGACAAGAAAAAGGTGGCTTTTTAATACAGTAGACCGCTTTGGCAGGTTTGACTGTATATGAAAATAAGTTATTTTTATCATAATTACACCTTATATAAGAATCCTGAATTTTGACTGATTAATAAGCGGTGTATTTTTCGTGTATTTTCAGATTTAGGGTTGATTTCGTTCATTTTTAACCGCTGCCGGGGTATTTGCATGAGGATTTAACTTTTTTATCCTCGCGTGCATCAAACCGCCAAATTCATTCGGAATATTTCTTCTTTACCTTTACGTAAAGTATCGTGATTAATCAAATTTGAAACCTGGAAGTGTTCCGAAGTAAAGGATTTAACTTTTGTCCCTCTGCCGTGGTATTTGCGAAAACGTATTTCACTGATTTACCCTTACCGCCAAATTCATTCAGAATACTTCAACCGCTATCTAACAAAACAAATCGAATATTCCTGAAAACGACAAACAAAAGGTATTATATATTTAGCCAGTGTTCTAAATAATATTCGGTGTAATCAAACAGATATATCATGTTTGGGAGAGGTATTTGCGAAAAATACCAGTCTTGAGACTAAATTTCCATCGCCATTTGGCTCGGGAAATTGTTCGTCTCTCGACTGGTATTTTTCGCAAATACCCTCCCAAACATGATATATCTGTTCATAAGTACACCTTATATAAGAATCCTGAATTTTGACTGTTTAATAGCCGGTGTATTTTTCGTGTATTTTCAGATTTAGGATTAATTTCGTTCATTTTTACCGCTGTCGGGGTATTTGCATGAGGATTTAACTTTTTTCCCTCTGTGCCGTGGTATCTGCGAAAACGTATTTCACTTTTTACCCTTGCGTGCCGCAAACCGCCAAATTCATTCGGAATAGTTCTTCTTCACCTTTATACGTAAGGTAACGTGATTAATCAAATTTGAAACCAGGAAGTTTTCCGATGTAAAGGTATTTCACTTTTTTACCCTCGCCTGACTCAAACCGCCAAATTCATAAAAAATAACAAAAATAAAAATTCCTCAAAAGGTTTATAACAAGTTAAAACGTTCCTGAAAAAAACGATAAAAACTGAATATACCTGAAAACGACGTTGGCGTCGGGAAATATAACACATCCATGCAATTCAAGGTACCTCGGGAAAATATTCTTGTATATTGACCACCATCACATGGAATATTTGTATAATATCATATTGGGAGGCGTATTTGCGGAAAATAGCAGTCGGCCATGGGCTGAGATAGCCTACCGTGCACTCCCCCACCTTCGAATCCCACTATTTTTGTTGTCCTTTGATATGTCCTTTTGAAAAAAAAACATGTTAACATTGAATATTTTGGGACGAACTTACATTTTTTAGCCCTTTTTTACATCCTTTCGACAATTTTCCCGGATTTTCAGATTTTTTCATTCTTCACTGTTGCTGAGGTCTTGTAGCTTATGAACAACTATTAGAATATAAAAACTGGGGTTTGGTGGATAGCTGATTATATTATCGTTCAAATGAATGCAAGTTATTAATATTTTATGAAGTTCAGTAATCGTAGGAGGCAATAAATCTATCCCTACCCTGATAAAATTGCGTAAAAACCGAGATTTTTCGCCTTTTGTTTTAAATAGACAAAATATTACTCAACTTTGATGATATTTTTATATTTAATTTATTAAAACTATTGCATTTACGGAAAATTAAACCCATTACATCATCAAATGACATGTTTTGTAGTGTAGATTGCAGAAAAATGGAATATTATGATTTTTGACGATTTTAGCTCTATTCAGCCCAAAGCGCGTAATTTCTTTTTCATAGAATAAATTGACAACCAAATTATACATCTGTCGTGTGATGTTATGTTATGGAGACATTTTAAAATAAAATTTGTTCTAGTACCACCCTGTATAGGGCTTCTAGCGCACAGGCACTTGTTTCTGGTAAAAAAAAATATACCCAGATACTAATAATACCACAAGGTACGTAACCGTTTATTTGTAAACAATCTATATCATCGCGATTTTCGTGTTTTTTCAACTCGACCGATGCCAGCATGGAGGATTGGCCTACATCATCTGAAACTACGATAATTTATCTACAAAATGATGTATAAAACCCCTACCTTTGCTGAACCTCAACAATACAACAGACCTTTTACTTGGGGTCACGTATCAGCTTTCATCAATCAATACGGAAACTGGCATGTTGCTACTCCGCAGTGAATGAAAAAAGAAGAAAAGTTGTAATAAAAATGTTATAAAAAATACTGAGATGTTAGAAAATGATATATATTGCATTCCAATAAAAAAAATAAAAGTGTTTTAATTTCTTAGAATAAAAGTGTAGTTTGAATGCAAATTTGCTGCTATTTTTAGATTCAAAAATTGACCAATCAGATACTTTACCTGAGTTCGACCTTGAACTTTTCATTCACTGCGGAGTAGCAACATGCCAGTTTCCGTATTGATTTTGATGAAAGCTGATACGTGACCCCAAGAAAAAGGTATGTTGCATTGTTGAGGTTCAGCAAAGGTAGGGGTTTTATACATCATTTTGTTGATAAATTATCGTAGTTTCAGATGATGTAGGCCATTCCTCCATGCTGGCGTCCGTCGAGTTGAAAAAAACGCGAAAATGAACGGTTCGTAACTTGTGGTATTATTAGTATCTGGGTATATTTTTTTTTACCAGAAAAAGTGCCTGTGTTCTAGCGGCAATACCCCTTACCCTGCTGATAATCGCATAATATTTTCTCATCAGTATAGATAAGGACAAATTTACAGTTTTGCCTGTTGTTAATTTAGATAAATGTTCTTAAACAACAGGGAAGAAACATTAAATTAAATAATTTCGCAATATTAACTGTATTTAATAAATTTACGCAGATCAAGATTATAAAGAACAAAAAATTAGTTTTGGCGTTCTTCCGTCACCGACATTATCCGTGAAGTTCTGGTTTCAGATACTTGCACAGAAGTCTTTGACTCAAAGTTTTCGAGTGTTTAATACCAAATTAGTTTGATATTAAAATAAAATGAGTTCAAGCAAAAAGAGAAAAGCACAACAGGAGGATTGTGCAGTCTGTATAATAGATACGATAACGTAACCCTTGTGATTTCACCTTTAAGATCCTTAATGAAGGACCAAGTTGAATACCTTAAAAGCCATGATATAAGAGCTGTTGCCCTGATGGATGATACATCAACTTAATGTATAGCTCATGCTTTGTTTTATTTATTTATTTATTTTTAGCTCACCTGGCCATAGGCCATGCGAGCTTTTGTCATGGCTAAGTGTCGGTCGTCGTCGTCCGTCCGTTAGCTTTTCACATTTAAATCTTCTTCTCTGAAACCACTGAACAGAATTGAATCAAACTTGCCACAAATGTTTATTGGATGGTCCTCTACCAGATTTGTGTTTTGGTACTGATTTCAAATTCAACATGGCTGCCAGGGTCTATAATGTGTTCTCATTTGCTGAAATTTTAAGCATCTTGTCAGAAACCAGCAAGCCAATTGAATTGGGTGGTCCTGTAGTAAACTTGTGAATCGCTTGCCGATCGGAAATTCAAGATGGCCACCATGACTCGACTTAGTTTTAACATAGGACCCCATGGAAACAATGTTTAAAAGTCTTCTCCTCTGAAACCAGTAAGTCAATTTAAAGCAAACATGGCATAAATGGTTCTTAGGTGGTCAACTTTCAAAAATATGTCCTGTGACCCCGACCTCCATCCAAGATGGCCGCCGTCAGCGGACATAGTTCTAACATAGGACCCTATGGGAAATATGTTTAAAAATCTTCTCCACTGAAACCAGTCAGCCAATTTAAAGCAAACATGGCATGGATGGTCCTTGGGTAGTAAACATTCAAAATTGTGTCTGGTGACCACGACCTCCATCCAAGATGGCTGCCATGAGCAGACAAAGTTTTAACATATAACTTTATGGGATTTGAATAGTAACTTTGATGTATTCGGCATGGAGACATTCTTAAGAGTGCTTATTTATGTCAGATGAGCGATACAGGCTCACATGAGCCTCTAGTTTATTTTTGTATTTCAGTTATATGGAAGTGTGTTAATTATATCTACATCAAAAAATGTTGTGATTATATGCTAGCTTGGGCCCTGATAAGGATTCAATAAAAAAAATTGCAAAAAGATTCTACATTGTAGAACACATTTACATGCATGTATATTAAATATTGCAGATGTCATTGAAGGGGATCATAGCTTACTCTTCTCATCGCCAGAAGCAGCTGTTTTGCCAAAATGGAGAAAAGTGCAGAAAATAAGTCTTCTTGTTTTTGATGAAGCCCACTGCATATCATTATGGTAAGAATTGACTTGAACGAAATATTGTCATCAAATTCCCCGCCTTTCTTAAAAAAAAAACAAAGAAAAAAATACGAAAAAAACATAAAACAAAACAAAAATAAATCACAAAAAAGAAAAGAAACAAAAACCTTATTATAAGTAATTACAGAACAGAACAGAACAGAATTTTTATTTGGTTTAAAATTCACAAATGAATTGTTACCAAGACAACACAATTTGACAATATACAGTAAAGGAAATACATACATAACAAACAAAGAAAATGAGATATACCAATATAATCTAATTTGATTTGAATATTTCAAACTGATTGGCTAATACGCCTGGAGAAACCTTTGGTTATACTATATAACCTGCGTTGGTATTGTGACGTCACCGTGTTCAACCGCCAACGACAAATTCAAATAGTCACATGAAATAATCGTAATTAAAATCGAGGAATCAATACATTTTGTTGTAAAAATTAAATTATAAGGAATATTTGAAATTGTGGAACAGGTTATACTTGCATAACCTGGTTTGGGTCAGTTTACGCTTTTCATAAATCGCTTCGCGGTTTATTAAGTGTAAACTGACCCAACCCAGGTTATATCGTATAACCTGTTCAACAATTTCAAATATTCCTTAACTAGTACATAACCCATGCGTCTCCATATAATTAGTACTAAAGTATATATACATGTAGTGAACAAAGTATTCATGCCAGTAGGCCTATTAAAATATAATACTAATAATAATAAGTTGCCAAGAAGGTGGTGCTAGGAGTAAGACCATTGTATAATACATAATACAAAACATAAAGAAAATACAAATGTAGGACTAATTACATGAATTTATGTTTACTGTTAAAAAAAAGAATGCAATATTAATTACCAAGAAGAAATAAATTTGAGATCTGGTAGGGGTTATATGGTCCATCTTATTAATTTGAGCAAGCAGCAATTGGATACAAGTTAATTTGTTTAAAAAAAACTATACACATATATAGAAATACTTGATGAATAATTTTCTTCACATTTAAGGGGCCTAGACTTCCGACCATCTTACAAACTAGTATCAAGCCTACAAAGCCTAATGGAGGTACACAATCTTGCTCTGACAGCAACAGCAACAAAAAAGATCCAGGATGAGGTGTATGAATTACTTGGATTTCAGAGAGAACAAATCAAAGTAATTGCTGCATTGCCCAATAGGTACTGTAAATTTATCTTTTGTTTTACTTTTATGTATACATGTATGTACAGATACAGGAATTGAAAATTTGAATGTGTTGCATTGTTGTTTTGACTGTATTGGTTGCAAGTACTCTTTCCTAAGAAAAAAACCCCAGCATTGTATTTTAGTTAAATTTATACTAGAAGAACCACATTCTTTCTGTTTGTTCAGAATTTAACATGGTATCCTATATTGTTACCCAGTTAATATGTACTAAGCATTTAATAATCTCAACATTTGGTATGAAATATGTATTTTAAATTTATTGCTAGCACACATATAACATATTTCCTTTTTTAATGGAACTTTTAGGTTTTGAAACCATACACTGCAATTTTATTTTGAGGTTAAGTCTCTTAACCTACAATGGGACAAATATTGATTTTGTTCAGACTGTCTGTTAGTCCGTCACAAAAATTTGTTCTCGCAACTCCCCTGAGGCCTACACCTGTTGGTGGATTTCAATAAAACTTCATAGGTTGGTTCCTCATAATGTGTAGATGTGTATCCAGGTTTTCAAATTTTCAAATTGGCCACTGTTGTCATGGAATCTAAATTCGCAGAAAAAAATGCAAACTTCTAATTTCTTACATAACAACTGAACTAAAGAGAGAGACTTAATAGGGGATAGGTGGGCGAGACATATTTTCCTCAAAGACAGACTTTTAATTTAGATTACAATTAAACAATTTGATATGCACATCTATATTTCAATACAATTTTATTTTCAGGCCAAATATTTTCCTCCGTCTAGAAAGATGCACACAGAAATTTGATGTAGAATTAGCCTGGCTTCTGGATCATGTAAAAACCACTGCAATTTCCAAAATATTCATCGTTTATGTTAGATCTATAAACCTTTGCTACCAAATATACATGTGGCTTATTACAAACTTGATGGAGAAAGCATTTATGGGAAGCATCCCTAGCATAGAAAATAGGAGAATAGAAATGTTTCATGCAAATACAGACTCTGATACAAAAACCAGAATCATGGAAGACTTTACTTTGACAAGCAGCAACATAAAGGTACTGATATCCACTGTGGCCTTTGGCATGGGTGTCAACATAAGAGATGTAGATTTAGTTGTTCACTGGGGATTGCCAACTTCAAGTCTTGCCTACTGGCAGGAAATTGGACAATGTGGGCGTGATGGTAGAGACAGCTATGCCATATGCTATGCTTATAAGATGCTTATCAGCAAATTGCAAAACAAAGAATTTAAAGAACTAGTTGATTTGGACAGTTGTATAAGGACACATATTTTACAAACTTTATTGCTAGATGGCATGGATGGTAATGAACTGACATCTCTCAAAAATCATGTTGCATGTTCTGGAGAATGTAATGAGATATGTTCTTGTACAAAATGTAAATGTTGTATTGTGTGCCAAAAGGCATGTCAGTGTAAGGGAAAAGAAGAGAACCCTCTCAAACATTTTGTAAACTAAACATGTTCAACGCTTTTCTTCTGGAAATGCTGAACAGTTCTGTTATCTAATTGTTCTTGTAAAACTGCCATGAACTGTTTTACTTTAAATGTACATGTATGACAAATGTTCAATCAATATAGTAAAATCAATATAGTGAACAGTGACTTCATTTAGCATTCTAATCCAAAACAAATGTATATATAGATTGTACTTATAGCCATTAACTGCTTGATAATGCTTGATAAGTTAGCAGGGTATTCTGCTTGCATTTGCTTAACAACAGCTTCCTTTTCAGCCATTTCCTTGACCAATCTTTTCAGTCTGGCCTTAAAATTTGTCGGAACAATGTTTTTGAACAAGTTGACCTACATGTCAGAGAAAGAGACATGTTTTCTGCCTGGTTTGTTTGTGAACAAGTTCTCGCCGTGTAGCAATCTAACCAATTCTATGACATCTTTCTGCCTATCTGTTGTTGTTTTTGAATGAACCATGGGTCTGGACAACTCTGACACTTGAATTTCGTAAACCCTTCTCACAACCTTTCCGACTCCAATCATTTGACTATGTCTTGTTATTGTGGTGTCTGTCAAATGACCACATACATCTTTCACACTCTCTGAAAATATAACAGAAATTACTGTTATTTTGTATTACATTATGACTATAGTACATTTTTATTGGAAGTTTACCAGTTACTTGCCCAGGGTAGGTGGTTCTTTGCTGGTACTCCGGCTTCCTCCGCCACTAAAACTGGTCGCCATCATATAGCTGAAATATTGCTGAAAGTGGCATTAAACACCAAAATTCAAATTCATTTTTATTGGGCATAGACCATCATTTTGCTGTTAGTTTGTTCTGGAAAAAAAATCAAGTTGTCTGCAGGAACATTGTTGACAAGAATTGTGTATGAACATGTAACCCTCCCTTCTGATATGAAATGCACAGTTTTATGTAAGATGTAATTATTCATTCTAATATGACGTCTATAAAACGGCACACACGATATTACTCAACAACTCTATATTTAGCGCAAGTGCAGTACACAACAAATCTGGCTGTTCCATTGTGACTCCCGAGTGTAAACAAACAAAACACCGGTATGTAACGTATTTTTAAAGTCCTTAAAATAAAAATTCCCCGTCAGTTATAAATAATTATTCTGTAACTAAGTATTTTTTTATCATTTGTTTTGAAAATTTACATTTGGGGATCCCCAGTACGCACACATACATTCCATTGATATGTGTCGGCCATGAATAACAAAAGGCACTAAACTTCTTTTCCTACATGTACGTATACATTGATAACTAGACGGTGATGCAATTAAGTTACTGATATTTTCCAATTTGATGGCATTTTGAATTTTGCAACTCAAACAAGTAAAATGCTCACAAAATCGTAAAATAAATCAGTAACCAGCTTGTGTCAATCAGCGTCCCTTGTAAACAATATTACAAAAGTGAAAGTCGATAGATGGTTGTCTCAAGTATTTTTTCCGGAATTTTTTTTTATGTCAACAATACAAGCTTTTTTTTTCATTGGCATTTTTTTTTTTTTTTATTTCATATCTAACAATAATTGTCGATTATTAACAACTGTTCAAGTGTTCGATATTATGTTTGACAACTCCGCTCCGCCATCTTGTTAGCGCACGAAATGATGAACGAATGAACTCCGTTTTTTTTTTTAAATATTTTAACGCAGGAATTGTTCAATCGAATCTATGTTGGAAAATACACAATAAATATGTTTTTCGTGTTAACATCCATATCTTTGTTTTAAAATATTTCGTTCAAATACAAATAATTCAAAATCAATTCAAAATTTCCGAAGGAGGTAAATGGAACAGCCACCAAATGCCGTGTGTATGCAGTTCACGAATGGTTAAAAATTACCGTATTTGTCCTATTAGAATCGAAATAATTCATGGCAGGCATAGAGTTGTGCAAATTTACACATGGGCTGGGCCTCTATATTCGATTATTTCTTTATTATTCCGGAAAAAAATGATCACAAATGTTGACCAACACAACATACTTTTAACACTCCACTTCCACTGATTACATAAGCTTTAAGAAATTTCTGCTAAAAAATTACACATGTAACATTTGTAGCATTTCGTATGCAGCCAGGCCAGACTTTATTTACACGACACTGAATTTTTTAAGTTTCAGATTTTCCAAGAGAGACATTTCTTTTTTTTAAGGTATGCATTATTCACTTCTTTTTAATCTGTTCATTAAACAAACCTTTGTACTCTTTATTGAAAAAATCCATCTGCAAGTCCATTGCTATATTTTTTCCTTTCCCTCCGTTTGGATTGACTGTTCGGTTCCACTTCAGAGTATGTTGAAGTCGCTTTGAAACGGCACCATTGATCGCACCAAGTAGTTTTTGTCCAGTTAGAAAGTACTTTGGGTGATGTTTGTCATAGAAGTGTAGCATATCAAATTGCCAGTGCATGATTATCCGGTTTCCATTATTTTCTCTGATGGCATCCTTACGGACTCGCTGGTTTAGCCCTCTCCAAATGACTCTAAGAGTATAATTTCTCTTGTGATCTGTAAATATAGATTCGGCAACTGGCTTCTTTTTTCGTGATGTTATCTTTTTTTAGTCTTTTCTGTTTTTTACAATTGTCACTGCAGAACCAGTCACCTTCAGGGATTTCCTCATCTTCCATGTCCATACAATCAAGATGGAACCACACACCAGTTTGGGCAAATCATATTAGAACAAATACCATGGTGGAGCCTGGTATTACTTGTTTGCAAATGCAAAAGGGGAATTCATCAGCCAAATTCTCCTCTTGCATGTTCAGAATTGTTTTCACTGTATATTGTGATGAAGTGTATACCATATCAATTATCAGAGTAGCAATTCTATGCAAATAACATATTTTGTCTTCTTTTTCTTCTGGAAAGTTTGCTGGTGGCCCGGTTAATTCATTTGTATCCATACATTTTAATGCAGCTAGCAAGATGAAGCCATCTGTACAGAAATCTAAAAATTCTTCTCCATAGTTGAAACTTTGTTTAACATTGCTTGTAACATTTCTCTGGTTGAAATAATTCTTCAAATAAAACAGTGTGCCCTTTTCTCTCCCACTAGATCCACTGTACAGATCATCAAATATATACTTTTAAAACAGAGAAGAAAAATCATAACTTGATAGGAATGGATCAAACTTTAATAAGTTGGGTTTTTTTTCAATAAAACATAAATTCTAACAGATAAACAGGTCTTTGAGATAATCGTTACACAACCCTTCATCAATAGCACATGTTGAAATCAGTATGTCTGTCCATCTGTAACCTATTATCAGCACACACCTTCTAAGCTAATCAATGTATTTAAGGAAAACTTCCAAGTCCTTTTTAATACAAAGTGGCATTTTGCCTCCTAAGTTGTTTTTGTTAGTATGAATTCCGAAATCTGGAGAAGGGTGCATATTGCGAGCTTTGAGTACTTTTCTGTCATAAATGTAACGGTTTTGGAACTGAATTACAAATGCAGGAGTATCAAGAATTTTGAAATCTGTATTAAGAAGTGTGATCAGTATGCTTAATTGTTATTATACCTGTAAGAGGAGACATCGTTTATGCCACTCCTGGATGTTCATATTCAGTCCCCGATGTTGCCGCCAAGGAGTACCTCCATTAATCCTGGCGTTTTGTGCATCATTGCCTCTTTCACAGCTTAATCCATCAGTATGTAATGGTAAAGTCAGAGGATGTCCATCTGGCTTTAGTGGAACGTACTTGTGATATTCATCCATAATTTCAATCATGTCTGCAATGCGGCTTTCATCCTTATCAAGAACACCAATTGGAATCTAAAATAAGAAACATTTTAAAATTCATTACAGACTATGAGAGGAATGCAGACCTGTTGTAGAAAATTAGCAAAATTGCTCAATGTTCTGGTTTGTAAATGGAGATAACAACTTTCAGAGCTGTGAAAAGGCCTGAAATACATAAATTTTGTTTGCTTTTATCACTAATAATCTTCTCTTATGATGTTTGGCTACATACTTTTCAAAGAAATAAAGAAGTAATTCAACACCGATACCATAACATCACTGTAGCCAGTATTTATTTCCTGTATCAAGTCATGTTCTGCTGTTGTGTTCATTCATTTCTGGTTATTTATATTTTTTAATGAGAGGTAAAACTGTTTGCTGGTTTGTCTATAACATCTGTGCTAGAAACTCACACATATACTTTTAGCTGAGGACTCCTGTGAATACTGATGGTAAAGATGCCAGTTTATTTCGCACTTGATGTCGTGAAACATTGGAAGATGTTCACATAGAACTCTTTCTACCATTGTTGTCATCTCAGATCTGAGGTCTATTTCATCTAAATCGGATGGCAAGAAATGTTCTATTGAAATACTGTTTATGCCGTCTGGTGATGGAATGGCATCATCTAAATGAAGAGTGGGGATTTTATCCAAAGAACCATAAGCTTGTACCATGTTAAACATTTTATTCTGTCTATCCCGTGTTTGGTGTTTTATGGTCACTTTCTGGTTTACATTATCAAAACAAAGGGAAAAACCAAACCTTCCTGTAAAGAAAAGAAAATCCGATCAACACTTATCAAACGTGTATCTACTTTTACATTAAATGCACACAATATGGTATTGGTACACATGTTCTTATATTACAGAAAAATTACAGAGGTCTACTTCTGCTCTCATTTCTTTTACAATTCACTTATTGGAAGAGATTAATTTATTTGTTATGATTTATTTAAAATGTCTCAAATTGAGTCAACTTAACTGTAATTATAAAGGTGAAAGGTGTGATGTTTTCAAAACAGTTATCTGATATTTTAGCCTTGGGCAGTAATCAAACAAGTGACATGTATATTGATCACTGCTTTGATTTTCTAATTAGGGGCACAATCATTTTCTATCATAATTACAAGCATAATTATTTGGTTACACTTTTGAATTTTTGTCTTTTACAGAGAAAATACAGATATGTATTATTTGAAAGAGCGGAAAGATTGATGACAATTAAATGCAATAAATAAATGACAATTGAACTTACAAATATATGTTGTGTGCTTATGTCACTGTTTATTTAAAATTTATAAATCATGATAATGAATTCATTTTTCTGCCATTTAATGTTTAGATAGCACTGTAATGTGTATATATATATGCACTCTCAAGTAATGTGTAATGTAATGTAATGCACTCTCAAGTAATGTGTAATGTAATGTAATGCACTCTCAAGTAATGTGTAATGTAATGTAATGCACTCTCAAGTAATGTGTAATGCAATGTAATGCACTCTCAAGTAATGTGTAATGTAATGTAATGCACTCTCAAGTAATGTGTAATGTAATGTAATGCACTCTCAAGTAATGTGTAATGTAATGTAATGCACTCTCAAGTAATGTGTAATGTAATGTAATGCACTCTCAAGTAATGTGTAATGTAATGTAATGCACTCTCAAGTAATGTGTAATGTAATGTAATGCACTCTCAAGTAATGTGTAATGTAATGTAATGCACTCTCAAGTAATGTGCAATGTAATGTAATGCACTCTCAAGTAATGTGCAATGTAATGTAATGCACTCTCAAGTAATGTGTAATGTAATGTAATGCACTCTCAAGTAATGTGTAATGTAATGTAATTCACTCTCAAGTAATGTGTAATGTAATGTTATGCACTCTCAAGTAATGTGTAATGTAATGTAATGCACTCTCAAGTAATGTGTAATGTAATGCATTACATTCCAAAATAAGAGGAATGGTAATGGTAATGTCAAGTTTTCAAAGTAATGGTAAAGTAATGGTAATATAATGGTAATGTACTGGTAATGTAATGCATTACATTCCTATGTAATTGACCGCAGGCCTGGTCTGGTGATTTCATTCCACAACAACTCACCGACGTTTTAGTCGAGGAAAATATTGAAAGTTTGACAGAAAGCGATGAAAGTGATGATGAATTCGACGATGTTTTATACTCGTTGATTGATGGTGAAGAGGAAGACTAGTGAGAATTGTTTCGCCAATTTTCAATACTGTTTGGTCGTTTGCAATACTCATTTTTCAGGTCATTTGTTGAAGAATGAAACTGAAATATGGAAATATTGAGTATATCATGTATATTTGTCCCAGTAGCAAGTTATATATTTTGCTTTGTAAATGCACGATATTTATTAATGCTAGTCATATTGGGGGTACAATTACAGCGACGGTTTCAAGTTTAAGCTTACACCTGTTTTACTAATTATAGGAATATATTCCATTTCAAGCTATTTATTAAGTCACATGGAAGCTTTAATGTTCATAAAAAATAACAAAACAAATAGCAGTATTTTTAGTACTAACTCTTCCGGAGCACACGAGTTATTTATCGACAAAATTCTATAATGTTAATATCATCATGTTAAATTCAAACAGGAGCCGTCGTGATCATGATCGTATAGTAGTTGGATTTACAACTACTTGTGCAATCAGTGCCTATCACCACTAAAGTTGTGAGTTCGAACCCCGTTCATGGCGAGGTGTACTTGATACAACACTATGTGATAAAGTTTGTCAGTGACATGCGACAGGTCGATGGTTTTCTCCGGGTACTCCGGTTTCCTCCACCAATAATACTGACCGCCACGATATAACTGAAATATTGTTGAAAGTGACGTTAAACACCATAACATAACCCTGTAATCAAAAACTGATTTTACTTGCTAATTTCCTTTTATTGTCATTGAATATTAGCTACTGATGCAAAAGTTTCTCAAACAAGGCTGCGTTGCTTCTAGATTGAAGTTATCCCTGTCAGACTTCTACGGTCATTATTCGTTAACTGCTACACAATATGCATTCCTCAAATCACAATAGATCTTGTCTCTGGTAAGTAGATTTGCCTTTCCTTAATCACCGATAAAACGTTTCCCTGAGTTCACCCCCGGTTTTTAGTGCGGTTCGTGTTACTCGATCTTTATTTTTATGTGTATGTTTTGTAGATCGTTGTTTGTCCTTTTGTACTTTTTCGTTTGGCCATTGTGTTGTCTGTTCTTCTTCGATATACGGATTCTGATTACCCCTTTGGTATCTTCAAACTGTTCTCACCGAACTTGACAATGAGTGCCACAATAGTTGTCTTATATGAAGCGGGAACTGATTACCCTTCATGGGGTTTCACTCTGTTTGGTGGGGTCGATATTACTCATCTTTTACGGGTTTTTTTTGTGTTACTTGTCTTCGTTCTGTGTCCTGTGCCATATGTTACCAATGTCTCTAGATTGTCCATTCGTGAATTCTCCTTCCGCTTTCTCTTACGTTTATCTATGATAATGATAACGTCTGGTTCATACCAGGAATCCGAGATAAAAATTAAAGATCGGGTATGCAAATCATATTAAGCATATAGATGCGTTTTTGTTTAATAGATTATACAAGGAATTAGAAAAGTTCGCGTAATAAAAATTATCAGTATTAAACAATGATGCCATGTGTTTGTGAATCATTTATCAAATATTGTATTATTTGTACATTATGGAAAAATGTCTCAAATGTTAAACCCTCAAAAGTACAATTACTTGATGCCTCTGTAGTCCGAGCACAGAATTAAAACCGGTGAACGCTCCTTAAAGCCAAATTAATTAAGTCTGTCAATCATTGACACTGTCCTGTTTCTCTTTTGTACTTCAGTAAACCACCGACCGTCATTTTGATTACCAAAGATGACATATGAGATGCTTAACTGCTGTAATTTCATCCGAAAACAGTTTTCTTGATTACACACGTGTATGTATATTGGACACCTACATTTAATACAGTATTTTCTTCCGTAAGCAGTCAACTCGATTATACTTTACGCAATATAGCACAATCAGTAATATTGTGTTTCAAAATATTTATTGATCAATTCAAGCAGTTCACACGTACATTGTATTGACGATATTTAGTATTTTCATTTTTTTTATAATTATATTGTGAAGTCAGTGACCCCTTTGTGTGGTCAGTAGTATAATAAACAAAACAGAAGATGGGAATAAAACGACGACATTAGAATAATACGAAACAAATAAACAAATAATTATCATAGGAAGATGTAGGTAAAATGCTACGGTTAAATGAGTAATTTTGGAACGATAAAGAAAGCATTTAAACGTAAGCAAACGTGATAATCTGGATACCAAAAACTTAGGCCTATAAACTTAGGCCTATCACCATTATTAGCTGTTTCGTGGAAAATCACGTCTATTCTGACCTCTAAATTGAACCAATTTTCTAATAATTAACAGGTAATTTGTAATAACAAGCTCTAAATTTGCCAAATATAATCCTATTTCAATCTGGTAATGAATCTACATATTTTTTTCAACTCAAATTTATCTTTTTATAATTTGTATGATAAGCCAATTTATTAATTATATATATTTAACACAGTTCTCTGACGTCATATCCTTGTTCGCCAAGTGTAAAATATCCACAAATATAATGCTTTCCCTTGTTAAAATGAGCATAAAACATGATATGGCAGAATCATTTCGATTCTAATAGGGCATTTACGGTAATTTTGTAAATACATGTGGCCTGATGGGTACGTAGGAATTTGGCTATTCTGATTCCCTCCCGAATAAAAATTTCGCATTTTACGATGAATTACAGAAACAGTAATGACTAAAGTAAAGCAAAAAATTGAATATTAAATATTGGAATTTAATTATTGAAGAAATAACATCGACTTTAGATTACGAAACAAAATGTGGTTTTTCAAAGGGGGCGTTGCAAAGTTAACGGAACAGCCGAAAACGCCGTTTGCGGAGGACTGTCCCATATAAGAAAATATGACATTTTAAACATAGTTAAGAAAAATATTCCATTAAGATTCAAAGAAAACATTATTAATTTCTATTTGTATTACTTTAATTGCTTGTTTACGCGATCAAATAGTGAAATACACTGGAAAACACCGATAGGACATCGCGAATGTGCTAAAAATAATTGTGCTATTTAGGGTATAGTTTTGATTACAAAGCGAAGGTAGCACGCCATATAAGAATATGTAATATTTATGTTCTTTTTATTAATGCTGAAAATGTAAGTATATTTCAGACTGTTTGTTTGATAAAAGTTGGGCCACCATAATGATTTAATTATTATGCATTTTGAGGTCCAACAATTGCTTGACTAAAGTGCACTGTAGCACTTACCTAAAACGTTTGGATTGAGTAAACGTCTTCACTGTCCGGAATTTTAATATTCTCTGCTTTGTAGATTAGAATCAAAATTAAAGGATTTAGACCAAGTAAATATATACCAAATCCTAATTTAAAATGGGTAGGACATTTTCTTCAAAAAGGGTAAGATCAGAGGTAATACTACTATGCTTTGAGGGAAATTAAATGATAAAATAACGTAAATAAAACGAATAGTACATGTATTTTGTGGTTCATACACAGTTAATGAAGAAATATTTCCTCTCTTTCGACATGTCATGTTTGGTATAATATATATTCTTTCTGATATTCAGGGCATAACTAATTCGAAAATGATTTAAACGTGACATTCGAATATGATCAGTATATCCATATTCAACCATATTTTGATTCCATACTTAGTCTAGAATTATATTTTGTTGATCTACAATATGAATGAATTTTCAGGGATCTTAGACACTGCTATATGTGCATGACTGCATTGCATATCTTAGCTTTATCCATTCTGACAAAGCATGAATGACAGAAAGAAAAAGAACCGATATTATAGTCTAACACACAGACATTTGTGCAAGTCATTTATCACGAAGGGTGCCACTAGTGGAGCAGGTACTGCTTACCTTTCCGGAACACCTCAGTTCACCCCACCCCGGTTGTTAGTGGGGTTCGTGTTACTCGATCTTTGTGTAATGTTTTGAAGATCGTTGTTTGTCCTTCAGTACTTTTTCTTTTAGCCATTGTGTTGTCTGTTCTTCGATATACGGATTTTGATTACCACTTTGGTATTTTCCAACTCTTCTTAGAAGAAACATAAGAAAACGTTCAAATTGAAATAAAGAATTTTAAATCCACGAATTCAAAGGAATACTGGACGATTTTGAACTGTCATCATACTACATGTATATCAGTTGTTTAGAGTAAATTGTTTACGTCTATTTTGAGCTCTAGATTGAGCCAATGTTCATATGATTATCAGGTCATTTGTTATTTCTCTAACTTTGCAAACTAGAAACATATTTCTATGCGATAGTGAATCTAAATATTTTTTATAATTTATATTATTATACTTTACTATAGAAACTAGATGGAAAATAATAACATTATTTTCTGTACGTGAAAAGAAATAACCCCCTTTTCCCGTTGCAATGTGCACGTAGGAAAAATACCAGTTTGGGTATCTGCGCGTGGGACAAAATAACCCCTAAAAATTTGGCGCGCTTTTGCACGTCGATAACATATCTAATTATTTCCCTTGCATTGTTGTCATCTGGAATCATGGCGGCTGCCGATCAATTTGGGAGCAGCTCAGATATAGACATTCAGGCAATTTTGGGAAATTCAGCTTTCACGCCATATATAACCGGATGTGTTGTTAATTTCAATGTATCCATGAATAAACAATAGGCCAAATGTTGAACGCAGTAATAAAAACTGTTAAAACCCATTGAATTCAAGTTATTTGAAGCTATTTTGTCAGTCATTGATTTTTGTGTTTTAAATTTCATCAATAATAATAATAGAGTATAATTCTTGTAGTTTTAGCATGCCCAAAGATTCCTAGTTTTGTTCAGTATAATAATACAATTATGGCTTTCATGATAATGTAATATCCAAAATAATTAAATCTCGAAAGGTTTATTTCCCTCGGTCCGACGGACTTCGGGGAAATAACCCTTTTCTCGATTTAATAATTTTAGATATTACATTATCATGAAAGCCATAATTGTATATTATTATACTTTACTATAGAAACTGGATGGAAAATAATAACAGTATTTTCTATACGTCAAAAGAAATTACCCCTTTTCCCGTTGCAATGTGCACGTAGGAAAAATATCAGTTTGGGTATCTGCGCGTGGGACGAAATAACCCCTAAAAATGTGGCGCGCTTTTGCACGTCCATAAAATATCTAATTATTTCCCTTGTATTGTTGTTTTGTTTTGTTCAGTATAATAATACAATTATGTCTTTAATGATAATGTAATATCAGGCATAATTAAATCTCGAAAGGGTTATTTCACTCGGTCCTACGGATGTCGGGGAAATAACCCTTTTCTCGATTTAATAATTTTGAATATTAGATTATCATGAAAGCCATAATTGTATATGATAAGCCAATTTACGATTTATATGTATTTAACACATTTCTCTGACGTCAATCACACCTTTGTTCGGACAATGGGATATTTTGTAAAATCAGCAATTTATACTTGTGTAATTGAATTTTAACCTTGTACTATAATTTTGTCTTAAAAGCATGTTATTAATATGTTGGTACTTGCTCGAATCTAAGACCTTCTAGATTGCAAAATCTTTTTAAGTAACGTCAGTCTTATTGCCGTGTTACGCTGATCACCATAGTGCAATGTACACTGCGTAATTAATATAATATGACTTCATAATGAGAAGATTTAGAAGATACCAAATGGCAATCAGAACCCGTAAATCGAAGGACAGAAAACATAATGGCAAAAAAAGGAGGAAAACCGATCTGCAAAACACTACACAGAAAACAAAAGATCGAGTAACACGAACCCGACTGAAAACCGGAGTGAGCTCAGGTGCTCCAGACGGATAGGCAGATCCTGCTCCACTAATAGCACCTATCGTGTTACTCTAGCTATAAACCGGGTGATCAGTCATGAATGAAGAAAGGACCGAGGAGTGCTTACGACAAATGAAACATATGCCTGGCCATTTGTTACTCAGATATTCGGTAACGGATTACCAAGTCATGATGGAGACTGTAAAACGTTCGAAGTAAACTGCATTACACAAACATATCAATAAATTATATTATATGGAAAATTGATCAAAAGTAGTTTTGACAAAGCTTACAAAATCAGACGTCTAATTGTTTTGTGATGAATTTATACAAAATGTAAGGTTTCTTATTTTCTTTTCCGTTTACAATTTTAAACCAATCTGATATACTGGCATAATGATACAATATCAATATTTTCGTTTTTGTTAGGTTTATACTAAATTTCGAAAGATTACAACGTATTTGGTAGAAACTGGATATCTTCAGCTGATTCAGCAAGGAAAATTGTATTACCTGAATACAATAAAAGCAAAACAGTTTGAAGTCATGTTCAACTAATTTTCTATTTCGTCAGATAATCACACCAATCTCGTAAGTCATACAATTGTAGAGAGATTCATAGTGCTCAGATATAAAGAGAATAAGAAGAATGAGTGAGTGTTGTTTCACTCAGCAATTTTTCAGCTATATCATGGCGAGAACAAGTTAATTTTTAATGAGATTATGATGGTGTCCGCTTGGTACTAGATCAACATGAGTTGGATGTTTATAGTGCTTGCTCACTGAAACAAGTCCGCGGATAGACATGTTGCCCCACTCGGACACATTATCCTGATTGCGAGCTAATCAATATTTGCTCTTTCTCCTTAATGCTGCGTGCTTAGCGGAGAAGCAACAAATACCAATTGTAGTCTTTGGGTTTACCTGATCGGGGCTCGAACTCTCTATCTACCACATTCGAGGTGGGCACGCTAGCCATTACAACACTGATGTGGTTCAGAATAAGAAGTTTGAAGATAACGGTCAACCAAGTCATGGTGGCGACCGTAAAAATTTCGAAGTGATGACGTCAACTTAACCAAGAGGAACCCCTAGTTCAGTAGCTTTCTTATTATCTGCAACCCTATATCAAAGAAGTCATAATAGGAACTACAAGCTCTGGCAAATCGTATCAACTGAGAGATAGATACTTCATATGCAGGTGCTGCTGTAATATTGCTATAAACAAATGAAAAGTTCACAGTGGGAAAATTGAAATAATCTCTTTTTGTCGATTTGTTCGTAACCGCCCCTCACTGTTAATGTCGAGGTGTAGGTCAAGGTATGACGCATACCTATCTGTATCTGTGATATCCTTTATTTCAAGCTCAAGGGGATATATACGATCAACGAAATCAAACCTAGAATTATTTAGTGAACGGACATAATCTATATAATGGGACGTGAAATTAAAGGATCGGGCTAGCTTTTTTTTCGTTTTTCTTGAGAAGCCACTGTATGAAGTCTGCCTCATACAAATAAAGGAACAAGTCGGCGAGTTTGTACCCATAGGTATGTCGACTGTATGTTGAAAAACAAATATAACAAATATGTTGTCAATCAAAAACTCGGGAATGTTGATGATATCAGCTTCATAGAATTTTTGGAAGAATCAGAGTGGTGTTTTTTTTTATAAAAGAAGATATGTCCCTTCCTAGCACAAGGTATTTGTATCTACGTTGGCCATTCTTTTTTATGAAGCACAGTAGGACCAACTCCCGTAATCTGTCTTTCAGCTTAGAGTGAGAAATAGTTGTGTAGAGGGTAGAGAAGTCAAATGTTTTAATGCTCTTGCAGGAGGAGCGGGGCCTAGTTTGTATATACTCTAACAGATCTTTAGAGTTCTTCAGAATCCACATCTGATTCACACCACCCCTCGAGTAGTTAGTGTGAGGGTAACTCTGAAGCCGGGAATCCAAAGGAATATAAAAAGACATATGATTGTCCAGGGTTTCCTCTTTCGTAAGTGTCGTCGGAGTATATGTAGGGTTGCCAAGTGAATTGTCAATACATAATTCCTTTATTAGACATTCTACGTAATGTGATTTACACACAACAACGATATTGTTAGGAGCTTGTCGGCGGAGACAAAAACATATTTGTCATGAAGGAGAGACATGTGTTTAGCAACATTTGGGTCTTTGAAGATTGCTGTAGAGCCAGTGCTCATAGACCCATTAAGTTTTTTTAATTCTAATTTACATAAGCGACCTCACACTCTTCACCCATTCGGAATGAGTATCTAAGTCCTCCTTTTCACGTTTTGCTCTTTTTCTGGCATAATCTGCGACGGAATCCATTAGAATTTTACAGTTGTGTTTCCAGTTTATGGATATAGGCTCACGATATTTAGGCACTTTGGCGAACAACTCTCATCAGTTATAACGTGGCCAGGTGAAGAATATATGAATGGGTAACTTGCACATGTGGAGGCTTATATTTGAAATCGTCAATATTGAGATCATGCAACACGTGTTTGTAGTTAAATAGTTTTGTTGCTATAGGCATAGTTTATGCATACGAGATAATTGGTACGGACTGATCCTTAAAATATTATGGGATTTTAGATTTGACTGATTTGTGATGAAGGATATTGCCTAAGTTAATGCCAAACGACAATTTCAGAAAGGAACGTTTGTCTATTTCTTTTTTATTCATGCCAATAGGTTTGAAAAATCTGTGACCTGCAATATCCAAGACGATTGCTAAAAGTTTGTATTCATTTGAATTCTGATTTGAAACATGGTTTTCCAAACAGGAGTTGTAGAAGGCATGTAGTTGTGAAAGGTAACATATTTTCCCCTTGTCGCACGTTAATATTACAGGGAAAATAGTTGGAAAAATTTACCAGTATGTACAATTCGAGATTTAATACCACTATACACATTGAAGATTGCATTATACATTTTACCATTAATTTTGTTTCCAAGCAACGTATTGATGCTATCAAATTCTCCATACACAATCAAATGCCTTAGCAAATATATATATAGGCGTAATACATGTACATTTGTTTACTGTTTACTTATCATTCTAAATATAAAGTGTAAATAGCAAAGACATGTAAGTTAATGATAGTACCATATATATTTCTGCAAACTCTAGATTCACTGTTCGAACACGGATGTGACGTCAGAGAAATGTGTTGAATATATATAATTATTAAATTTGCTGATCAAGAAAATTATAAAAAGATAAATTTGAGTTTCAAAATTATTTAGATTCATTACCAGAGATACATAGGACTATATTTTTTTCAAATCTAGAGCTTCTTAGTACAAATGGTCTGATAATTATTAGAAAATTGGTTCAATCTAGAGCTAAAAATAGACGTGATTTTCCAAGACTAATAATAATAGCTATAGGCAAAAGAATACAGTGTGTCACGTTTGTTTTCATGTGAAGGTATTACATTTAGACCTTTTTTTTAGTTTTGGTTGACAATTTCCAGATTTACATCGACTTAATATACGCTATCAGCATTTAATATTTTAAAATAACCAAACAAGACATTCATATGGGTATCAGGGATTTGTTTTCCCTTTGCACTATTCAAAAATAGATAATATCCCTTTGAATAAGTTGGATTTCATATTATTTTTATTTCATTTTTGCTCTAATTGTTTTCCCTGTGTTCATCAGGTCATGTGTTATTACAAGTTCTAAAGTTGCTAGTTATAAACATATTTCTCTGTGATAATGAATCTAAATATTTTTTCAAACTCAGTTTATATCCTTTTATAATGTATATAATAAGCCAATTTATGAATTATATAGAGATTAATACATGACCCTTTCCATATCAGCCCGGATATCATCCCGAGACCCCCATATCAGCCGAGACGCAGTCAATGGATTCAAGCCGGGATGATATGGAAAAGGTCGTGTATTAATCTTTTGATCATATACTTCCGACTAATTGTATTATGAAGCAAATAAACAAAATAAAACCATGAAATGAATTCATATGGAAGTTTAAGTGTGTATTCAACAGATACATTTTCAGAACACTATTCTCAAACAAGATCATCTCTACCTCATAAATATTACTGGCAACATTTCATATGAAGGGATTTTGAGACAGAAAATATAGACATACAAAATCATATTACGTTCTCCGTGATATAATCATCTATCATCTAACGTTTCTCTGATTTTAATTTAATGTGGTCTTCTTGACGACAATTGTTTCCCTCTCAACTCGAATTGTTAATATTACAAACATCCTTACTGTCAGTGTCAAACTGGTCACTTTCACTGATTCTTGTTGACACGATTAACTAGGGATGCAACAAGGATACAAACGTACTTTTAACGATTTACGTTTGGTTTCATATTCTTCAAGAAGTGTGATCATCATAATTTACTTCCCGTGAAATGAGACGAGTAAAAAGTATTTGTCGTGAACCCTGGTGAGACCCAACGTTGTGCGTCAGGTAATGTTTGTAAGCAGACGTCACCAGAAATACCGGAAGTAACTTGCACGAGACGCACTATTATGGTTTTTTGCACGAGACGTTTCTGATATAGGTTATCAGCCTGGGGGTGAAATTATGGCTAGTTTACTTCCGGTCGGTACACATATACAAAAACTATCATATTAATGCTAAGTATATGATAAATATATTTAACACATTTCTCTGACGTCAATAACACAATTGCTCGGACAGTGGGTTATTTTGTAGAATCTGCACTTTATTCTATTGTTCTTGCGTAATTAAATTTTAGTATTTTACTATAATTTAATCTTTAAGGTATGTTATTAATATGTTGGTACTTGCAGGAATCTAAGACATTCTAGATTTCTAAATCTACTCGAAGTTTCAAAAGGACAGTTTTATCGCCGGGCTACTCTGGCCACATTACCGCAATGCACACTGCGTAATTAATATAATATAACATTTCATATTAAGAAGGGTTTGAAGATACCAAAGAGGCAATCAGAATCCGTAAATCGTGAGAGGACAGAAACCAAAATGGCCAAAAGAAAAAGGAAAACCAACGATCTACAAAACACTACACGAACACCACTAAAAACCGGAGGTAAGTTCAGGTGCTCCGGAAGATATGCAGATCCTGCTTCACTAGTGACACCCGGTGTGTTACTCTAGCTATAAAACCAGTGATCAGTCATGAATGTGGAAAGGACCGGGAAGTGATTACGACAAGTGGAACATATCCGTGGTCATTTTAGACACAGATATTCCGTAACGGATTACCAAGTCATGATGGCGACCGTAAATATATGGATAACTGATCAAAAGTAGTTTGACAAAGCCTACTAAATCACACGTATAATTGTTGTGTGATAAATGTATGCAAAATGTGAGGTTTATAATTTTCTTTGCCGTATTCGCTAAGCGTATTTAATAGAAACGGTATATATTCAGCTGATTCAGTAAACAAAACTACTACCTGAACACAATAAAGTAAACAGTTGAAAGTCACGGTCAACTAATTGTAGAAAGAGATCCATATCGCTCAGATATAACGAAAATAAGAAAAGGAACATATTTGACCCTTGTCGCACGTTAGTATTACAGGGAAAATAGTTGGAAGATTGACCGTTATGTACAATTCGAAATTTAATACCACTATACACATGGAAGATTGCATTATACATTTTACCATTAATTTTGTTTCCAGTCAACGTGCCGAGTCTATCAATTTCTCCATACACAATCAAATGCCTCAGCAAGAATAAATAAAGGCGCAATACATTTGTTTCCTGGCTACTTTTCTTTCTAGATAAAGTGTAAATAGCAAATACATGTATGTTAATGATAGTACTATATCTATTTCTGCAAACTTTAGATTCCTAAAAATAATCCACTGTCCGAACAAGGATGTGACGTCAGAGCAACGTATTAAATATATATAATTAATAAATTTGCTTATCATGCAAATTATAAAAAGATAAATTTGAGTTTCAAAAATATTTAGTTTCATTACCCGATAGAAATAGGATTATACTTTGCAAATTTAGAGCTTGTTGTTACAAATGACCTGATAATTATTAGAAAATTGCTTCAATCTAGGGCTAAGAATAGATGTGATTTTCCAAAAACTACTATTATCGAAATAAATCCTGCCAATCCATGTTAAACTCAAAACACATTCTGGCTTCCATGGAGTATTTCGATTCTGATACATCTAACAGTACAAATACGGTAGCATACTTTGATTGGAAGATGGTATTTTATATTTACGCTTGCGAACAATATCGCACACAAATTATTTTGCCAAATTCTAGCAGACGGTAACTCATCAACATGTACTTTTACGACGGGAAGGTCAGTGACATGTATTGATGGGGCATCTGTAACAATAATATTGTATGTGCATGTATTAATTGCACGTCGCATATTATTAATTTTGGATATGTTGATTATTTTCAGTGAATATAGATGTTTAAAACGTTAACAACCGTGTAAATATTTTTATTTTGTAATTTTATCATCTGGCTTACATGTGTGCACCGCGCATGTGCTAATGAGATTTTGCCATCTGATTTACCGCTCGTTTGTTTGCAAAGCAAAAGAAGGACGTCATATTAGAATAATAGTCATAGGCATAAGAAACCAGGGTGTCACGTTTGTTTTCATATCAAGGTATTACATTTCGCAAAATATCCAAGTCTGGGGACTTATTCCAATTATACAATAATACTGTGTTGTCCATGTTATATGCCGAAATATGTCCCAAGGTTAGAAGGCATAATGCACTACTCTGAATGTATATGGTGATTTAAACAAATGAAATTTGTCTAAAATGTATTGATAGTATAAAGATTGGCAAATAATATTCATTTAAATTCAAGAAATATTTAATTTCAACAATAACAATAAACTGTCAAATATTTAATTCCCAAACCTGGAACTGGCCATCGTTTTGACAGACGACAGCATCAACGTTAAAGAAAAACGTATAATACATTGTAAATTATACACTGTTAAAAGCGCTCAGGTGATCCCGTTTAGACTCCGCCTATTTAAATGACGTAACATTGTTCTAAGCTCCGCCCATCAGCATAGTAATGACTCCAACAATAGTACTATGCGAGTGCATAGTACAACGACGCTATTTATTTTTAGTAAAATTATGTTTCATGTTTCGATAATATCATCAGATCATGTCAATTATAATGAAACTTACATGAAGAGTAATAACATCAAATATAATATTATACAGAATAACACACATATTAACGAATCCTTCAAAAACCCATTTATTATATTTGCATGAGAACATCTCCAGATGCTATTGTTAATTTTTTAACTGATTTTCAATTTCTGGTATATGTAAGGTATTATTTAATATATCTTTTTCATTTGGTGGACAATTTCCAAATCTACACTTACTTAATTTACGCAACTAACCAAATAAGACATCCAAATGGGTATCAGGGATTGTTTTCCCTTTCCAGTATTCCAAAATAGATAGTATGCCTTTGGATTAGTTGGATTTCAAATTCTTTATTCTATTTCTAATTGATTTCTCCTGTGTTTCTCAAACTGTTATCTATTATCCTCTTATATTGTTCTTTATTAATTTCGTCTTAACTTCTTATGCTTGCGATCTGCTTCTTTTAATGATTTAGAATTCTTTTGAACTTCCTTGCAATCATCTTCAAACCAGAGTTTTGACGATTTCTTATATTTGTGTTTTTGTATTATGTTTTTGCCGAACGTATGTACCAAGAAAATTATTCGACGTATCTGTGAGTAAGTTCATATATTCTCAACTACAGTATTTATGGTTGTTTCTTTACTGTTTTGCTATCAATCCTAATTACAAGTTGAGTCTCATTTATTATTTTTTCGTCTATATTTTGAACAAAATCTACAGTCTCATTACTGTTGCAGTTTTTGTTTATCCAAAATTGTACTATTGCTCTTAACAATTCTCTGAAGATACAGCTTCTCATTAAAGTCCCTTTTAGTGAAAATAATGAAAGACTGAGGAAGGTCTTTCAATAAACATTTTATAATTTATAGTTATTAGTAGAATTACAATCAATAAATTCAAACAATAAGACAAAGCAAACAGAAGTAATCAGGAAGGAAATTCCGTTAAAGCAGAATCTATTTCGGGATTCAGTTTGTCATGTTTTCATGTGACATCGATGGTGATGTCTTTTTTCGCCTTTGAGATTCAACGATAAACGATTATGTATATGAGAAAACACATTGGGTGTTTTTCCACTACCGCAATTTTTTCGACAAGTTTGAGTAAACGGATTGCTTTTATTTAATAACCGAATATTTTACATGTTTTAGAAGACATGGGAACCGATATTAGTGTACACCGCACTGACTTCACATTTTTACAAGTATGTTGTCCTGTGATACTACTGTCATCAATTTAACCACTGAGGAAGCATTATTATATTACTACAATTACCACAGTTATTCTGTCTATCATCTATACGTTGTCTTTGATTTGATTTATTTTGCTTAACGCCACTTTCAGCAATATTCCAGCTATATCATGGCGACCAGTTTTAGTGGTGGAAGAAGCCAGAGTACCCGGAGAGAACCACCGACCATGGGCAAGCAACTGGTAAACTTTATCACTTGCGACTGCAAGTCGAGTGCACCTTTTTTGTATTTAAAAAGCCGGGTATTTTCAATGTCTAATATCCCTGAAAAAAAATGATCTCAGTTAGTTCTTAAAATAAGATTCCCATAGTGCATAAGCTGATATTTCAGTTTTCTAACTCGTTATAAGGATCACAAACACAATAAGATGAACTTTCAGCAGGAATATATCCTATACCTAACAAAACATCTTGATTCAGCCCAAATATTTCCTTATTAACCATGAACCACAAAATATATTTACTCTGTATTAATAACGGTAATTTTATCTTTTCATTTTTCCCTACAACTTAGTAGAGCTTCCGACAAGAAATCTATTTTTGATTTTTATTTTTTTAAATGGTATATCTACGTATTTCGTCTAAATCACACAATTTTCATTCTACAAAGCAGAGAATATCATAGTCATTAAAAAAAGTCTAAAAAGTATTGATACTGGACACTGGATACTTAATCCGCAAACGTTTAAGGTAACTGTCGCAAGGTAACTAGTACTGTGTCGGACAATATTTGGGCCGTAACCTGCATTAAAATTTAATCATAATTGTTGACCACTTTTATTAAGCAAGAAATATATACATGTATATATATTCTCAATGACAATCAACATTTTGTACACAAATCACAACAATATTGTACACATGCATTCGATATTCCAATATACATGTAATGACATTAAATTATGAAGTTGTTACTATTTAAAAATAGGAACTGCAATATTAAGATTAAATACAACCTTACAAACAAACAAAAGAACATGTTTAATGTACATTTAATCAGGATCATTGAAGGTGTTTAAAGTTTCTATTATTATTGATATAGACCGGTCCAAAAACCACCAGTCTATACATAGTTTTTGGACCGGTCTATATCAGCATCCCAGTCTGTATCGCGGAATAGTGAAGGTCACGTGGAGAGTGTTCAACGAATTAAATGTATGCTTTTTATTCTGATATGCAATAATTATGTATTTAATATGCCCGCTTGGGCAATATCATTTCCACTAGTCCGTGCCACGACCATTGGGCAGTCAGTATATCCTGATTGCCCTCCTTATCAGTAACTATTACATAACTATTTAAATTGTAATATCACTGTTTGTCCGGTTATATGTGATGGTTGACATTCTACTCACATGTGAAAACATTTCTACGACTTCGTTTTTGTAAATTTTAGCTTAAATATATTAGTATTTGAATGAAAGAAAAATATACTGATTTCCAAAATGAAATATGTATAAAACTTGCTTAACCCCGTCACTTTTTTTATTGTGTTGTCTCAACCATGCGAGGAAGGTAAGCGGTCACGTATATATGTGTTTGGCCTCTTTCTACAGGTCTTTTTTATTTGATTTTGGTATGTTTTTTTGTTTTCTTTTTTCTTAATTTTAGTTTAAATATATTAGTATTTGAATGAAAGAAAACTATACTGATTTCCAACATGAAATTCAAATACAAAATATTTTTGATGTGGACAAACATCTGCTATCATGGAGAAATGTTTCTCATTTGAAATAGTTTTAATTGTGGTATTAAAATATCTCTAATGATAATTTACTTGAATTGCATTAATTTCATTGCAATAATATTATGTATTGATTGGTCAATAACCAAAACAATTTTTTGTTCCAAACAATACTTTATAATGAATACACTGACGACATCAGAGTAAATCATATTACATATAAATTGATTCATTACATTAATTAGTTCTCTCACATAGACAAGCTATTCAAGTAATTTAGCTTAGAACCAATCCTATTTAATTAACTATTATACACACGTAATAACTAAGTATAAAATGTCACGAAATTATTCATGATTTCCCATTAACCATTGTGTTTGCTTGTTTGTTATGACGTCATACTCGTATACAATTACTGCACTTGAACGAGATCAATATGAGGTTTTATGGAGCAGAGTACAACAATATTGAACGAGGCGAGCAGAGTACAACAATATTGAACGAGGCGAGGCGAAGCCTCGTTCAATATTGTTGTACTCTGCTCCATAATATAGGGTTATTTCATGAATATTGGTGAATATTGTCCCGAGCAGTATATCATATTGCGCGAGCGTGCGAGTGGAATATGATACACTGCGAGGGACAATATTCACCAATATTCATGCAATAACCCTTTTATTATATAGTAATAAATATTTCTTCTTCAGAAGTGTTATTAATACTGTCAAGATATGACTTTTTCATATATCATTACTATATTGCACTAGGAAGAATATTTTAATATTTACACTAGTGTAATATGAATGACATTCGGAACGCACCGGTATTTTTTCGGGTTCTTATAAAGACGTTCGAGACCAACAGTGAAATACAAGATATTTTGATATTTGCACTAGTGCAATATGAATGACATTCGGAACGCACCGGTATTTTTTCCGGATCTTATCAAGACGATCGAGACCAACAGTAAAATACAAGAATATATTGTAAAGGATTAAATAGAGAAATATTTATTACTATATAATAAAACCTCATATTGATCAAGTTCAAGTGTAGTAATTGTTTTATTACATAAGGCTCTATTTTACTATATTTTTGAAAATTTTATCATTTTAAATTTTTTTGAAAATTTTGAAATCTTATGAAATTTTGGAAAGTTTTGAAATTCTATGAAATTTTATGAAAATTTTGACTAATTTTTGCAATTTAATTTTTTTTTTATCATTTTGAAATTTTTTGAAAATTTTGATTTTTTTTTTAAATTTTAGATTTATTGATTAGCAAAAAGCAGTTTCTGTGCAATAAAAAAACCATATTGCACTCTCGTGCCACGTAATTTCATTTATTGATTTTGCACGAGAGTGCAATATGCTTTTTTATTGCACAGAAATTGTTTTTTGCTAATCAATATGTTAGAAAATGGAATGTCACGTGTATTGCTTCTGGCCAATAGAAAAACAGTAAAATATAGCCTTATGTAATAATGTGTTTTATTTACCACAGTTCATTGAATTATCCCCACATGAATCTCCAATATATTCTCCTTACCACCTACATAGAAAACGGATGGACAGCCTTAAAACGTTCAATTACGATAAAGAAATACATATATATTATCCTTTTTCTCAATGGTGAATACAACCTCTCCGAAATTTGAGGAAAAAAGGGGGATCATAGCAACTGTTGAGAGTAATTATGAAAATTCAAATTTATAATATTGTGATTTGTAAAATCATATTAAAAGAAAAAGAAATGAAATTATGTAAATAATTCCACCTTATATAAAAATGCTGGATTTTCATTGGATAAAAGCTATGCTATTTTTCCGCAAATGTTATGATTTTCTCCAATTTTTCCTTCACCAAGGTATTTTTTTCCCGCCATTTTAAGTGCCGTGGTATTTTTCAGAAAAACAACGGCAGGTGGGAAAATACCATGTCTAAAAATAGAGCGTGATTAAAAATAGTAGTATTTTACATTCCGATGCTCTCGGGATTTATCTTCAGGTAATGATAACCACATATTCGGTGGAATTATAGAAATATACCATGCTTGTAAGTGGTATTTTCCCAAAAAATACTGGTTTCGAGACTAGACAAATATCCCTCGCCTGTCGGCGGCTCGGGAAATTTGTCCAGTCTCTCAACCAGTATTTTTTGGCAAATACCACTTACAAGCATGGTATATTTCTATACAATTCCATTTGAACGTAAAATTCCCGATTGCATTTTCCTGAAATAACACGAGTTATCCAATATTCATTTCAACCACGTCGTTCAGCTATTTATCAACTTGAATTTGTTGAGTTTCGCTTCTGTTTTTTTTTAAATGATGAATTGTAAAATCATAAAATGTACCAGATTAGTACCTATTTCTTTAATGGAGTGGTTGGTGGTTTTTAATAATTTAAACATCTTTGGGAGCTAGAAAACCAAAGGGCCTAAACAGAATATCCAAAATCGGCTACGGTCACGTGTGCCTGGGGAGGAGTACCTAAGCTTTAATATTAATCATATGATTGACATATCTGTAAATTTCAATAAAAATATATCTAATGAACCGTGTCAGTACCGAAACACTGACTACTGGGCGTATGGTACCCACGGGGACTAATAATTCACCAGCAGAGGTATTTACCCAGACTTAGGTATAGGTGACTTTAGCCGATTTTGAATATCCCATTCAGACCCTTTGGTTTTTGCTGCCCCCATTTTTTTTAAAAATTATTTGACCTAATAAAGGTTATTCCTGTGCCTACATTATCCATCTACGTTTTAAATACTTCTTATTTGGCGTTGAATAATCAATCAATCAATCAATGTTTGAATAACTGCAAATAGTGGAGTGGTTGCACATGTACAATATGCCAGCTGCATCAGTAAAAAGGACGTAGTAGATGGAAATCGGACAGTTAAATATTTCTCATTCTTTAAAACCTTGTGCAAATAGATTTAAGTAGAAATAATACTAATGTTAACTGGTCAAACAGTATATAAATATTATACACGCAATGTTCCACAATAACAAATAGATTAAATAGATATGAAATATTGCTATGATATAAAATTTTCTGTGGGAATCATCACTTTATGGTCTAAATCAGCAATAAAATTAAGTACACATTTAGAATTCACATTGTATGCCTCCCCTGTCAATACACACCTTAGAATAAATGACATCAATATTTAATATTGCCAAACTCTCAATAGCAAGGACGTCCTTGTCAATAGTAATTAAATATATTTTAAGTACTATTTTTAAGGTAATATATATACATAAGGATGGTAAATGCTGTATTGTTTGACAACCACAATCAACAATTAAAGTAGGTTAGAACTTTTAAGGTTTAATATGTTTTTGTACAGAACTATGCTGTTTGAGAATCTTCTATTTCATAGAAATTAATATTTATCAAAACTAAATGTAAATACATTAGTGCATCAGGTTTATTTAGTCTAAAATGTAGCTTACGATTTACACCAATAGTCATTTTTGTCTATTATTGCCGTAGACCATACCATACGCAAGTCGATAGCCATGTCTGTCAAAAAAGATATAGAGTACGTCCAATATGAAAGTAACTGTTCAAGCCTATTTTATTATAGGCTAACCGTTGCGGAATATATGTTCTCTTGGGAGTATTCACAATCCTGTCCTTTCCTCATTGATAATTTACCATCGGATTTTTGAGATTAGTACCACGACGGGTGGCACTAGTGGAAAAGTAATTGCCTACCCTTCCGGAGCACATTAGTTTACCCCGGTGTATGTTATAGTGGTTTAATCTTTAGTCATATGTTTAGTGCTTACTACATTATTGTGTGCCGTTGTGTCCTCTTTGTTTTGTCATTGCATTGCCATGTCTCTTTTTTATTTGATTTACTCTGGATACACATTGGTGTCATCAACATTGATTTACTCTCTTCTGGATACACATTGGTGTCATCAACATTGATTTACTCTCTTCTGGATACACATTGGTGTCATCAACATTGAGTTACTCTCTTCTGGATACACATTGGTGTCATCAACATTGATTTACTCTCTTCTGGATACACATTGGTGTCATCAACATTGATTGACTCTCTTCTGGATACACATTGGTGTCATCAACATTGATTGACTCTCTTCTGGATACACATTGGTGTCATCAACATTGATTGACTCTCTTCTGGATACACATTGGTGTCATCAACATTGATTGACTCTCTTCTGGATACACATTGGTGTCATCAACATTGATTGACTCTCTTCTGGATACACATTGGTGTCATCAACATTGATTGACTCTCTTCTGGATACACATTGGTGTCATCAACATTGATTGACTCTCTTCTGGATACACATTGGTGTCATCAACATTGATTTACTCTCTTCTGGATACACATTGGTGTCATCAACATTGATTTACTCTCTTCTGGATACACATTGGTGTCATCAACATTGATTTACTCTCTTCTGGATACACATTGGTGTCATCAACATTGATTTACTCTCTTCTGGATACACATTGGTGTCATCAACATTGATTTACTCTCTTCTGGATACACATTGGTGTCATCAACATTGATTTACTCTCTTCTGGATACACATTGGTGTCATCAACATTGATTTACTCTCTTCTGGATACACATTGGTGTCATCAACATTGATTTACTCTCTTCTGGATACACATTGGTGTCATCAACATTGATTTACTCTCTTCTGGATACACATTGGTGTCATCAACATTGATTTACTCTCTTCTGGATACACATTGGTGTCATCAACATTGATTTACTCTCTTCTGGATACACATTGGTGTCATCAACATTGATTTACTCTCTTCTGGATACACATTGGTGTCATCAACATTGATTTACTCTCTTCTGGATACACATTGGTGTCATCAACATTGATTTACTCTCTTCTGGATACACATTGGTGTCATCAACATTGATTTACTCTCTTCTGGATACACATTGGTGTCATCAACATTGATTTACTCTCTTCTGGATACACATTGGTGTCATCAACATTGATTTACTCTCTTCTGGATACACATTGGTGTCATCAACATTGATTTACTCTCTTCTGGATACACATTGGTGTCATCAACATTGATTTACTCTCTTCTGGATACACATTGGTGTCATCAACATTGATTTACTCTCTTCTGGATACACATTGGTGTCATCAACATTGATTTACTCTCTTCTGGATACACATTGGTGTCATCAACATTGATTTACTCTCTCTGGATACACATTGGTGTCATCAACATTGATTTACTCTCTTCTGGATACACATTGGTGTCATCAACATTGATTTACTCTCTTCTGGATACACATTGGTGTCATCAACATTGATTTACTCTCTTCTGGATACACATTGGTGTCATCAACATTGATTTACTCTCTTCTGGATACACATTGGTGTCATCACATTGATTTACTCTCTTCTGGATACACATTGGTGTCATCAACATTGATTTACTCTCTTCTGGATACACATTGGTGTCATCAACATTGATTTACTCTCTTCTGGATACACATTGGTGTCATCAACATTGATTTACTCTCTTCTGGATACACATTGGTGTCATCAACATTGATTTACTCTCTTCTGGGATACACATTGGTGTCATCAACATTGATTTACTCTCTTCTGGATACACATTGGTGTCATCAACATTGATTTACTCTCTTCTGGATACACATTGGTGTCATCAACATTGATTTACTCTCTTCTGGATACACATTGGTGTCATCAACATTGATTTACTCTCTTCTGGATACACATTGGTGTCATCAACATTGATTTACTCTCTTCTGGATACACATAGGTGTCATCAACATTGATTTACTCTCTTCTGGATACACATAGGTGTCATCAACATTGATTTACTCTCTTCTGGATACACATAGGTGTCATCAACATTGATTTACTCTCTTCTGGATACACATTGGTGTCATCAACATTGATTTACTCTCTTCTGGATACACATAGGTGTCATCAACATTGATTTACTCTCTTCTGGATACACATAGGTGTCATCAACATTGATTTACTCTCTTCTGGATACACATAGGTGTCATCAACATTGATTTACTCTCTTCCATCAACTTTTACTCTCTTTGGATACACATTGGTGTCATCAACATTGATTTACTCTCTTCTGGATACACATTGGTGTCATCAACATTGATTTACTCTCTTCTGGATACACATTGGTGTCATCAACATTGATTTACTCTCTTCTGGATACACATTGGTGTCATCAACATTGATTTACTCTCTTCTGGATACACATTGGTGTCATCAACATTGATTTACTCTCTTCTGGATACACATTGGTGTCATCAACATTGATTTACTCTCTTCTGGATACACATTGGTGTCATCAACATTGATTTACTCTCTTCTGGATACACATTGGTGTCATCAACATTGATTTACTCTCTTCTGGATACACATTGGTGTCATCAACATTGATTTACTCTCTTCTGGATACACATTGGTGTCATCAACATTGATTTACTCTCTTCTGGATACACATTGGTGTCATCAACATTGATTTACTCTCTTCTGGATACACATTGGTGTCATCAACATTGATTTACTCTCTTCTGGATACACATTGGTGTCATCAACATTGATTTACTCTCTTCTGGATACACATTGGTGTCATCAACATTGATTTACTCTCTTCTGGATACACATTGGTGTCATCAACATTGATTTACTCTCTTCTGGATACACATTGGTGTCATCAACATTGATTTACTCTCTTCTGGATACACATTGGTGTCATCAACATTGATTTACTCTCTTCTGGATACACATTGGTGTCATCAACATTGATTTACTCTCTTCTGGATACACATTGGTGTCATCAACATTGATTTACTCTCTTCTGGATACACATTGGTGTCATCAACATTGATTTACTCTCTTCTGGATACACATTGGTGTCATCAACATTGATTTACTCTCTTCTGGATACACATTGGTGTCATCAACATTGATTTACTCTCTTCTGGATACACATTGGTGTCATCAACATTGATTTACTCTCTTCTGGATACACATTGGTGTCATCAACATTGATTTACTCTCTTCTGGATACACATTGGTGTCATCAACATTGATTTACTCTCTTCTGGATACACATTGGTGTCATCAACATTGATTTACTCTCTTCTGGATACACATTGGTGTCATCAACATTGATTTACTCTCTCTGGATACACATTGGTGTCATCAACATTGATTTACTCTCTTCTGGATACACATTGGTGTCATCAACATTGATTTACTCTCTTCTGGATACACATTGGTGTCATCAACATTGATTTACTCTCTTCTGGATACACATTGGTGTCATCAACATTGATTTACTCTCTTCTGGATACACATTGGTGTCATCAACATTGATTTACTCTCTTCTGGATACACATTGGTGTCATCAACATTGATTTACTCTCTTCTGGATACACATGGTGTCATCAACATTGATTTACTCTCTTCTGGATACACATTGGTGTCATCAACATTGATTTACTCTCTTCTGGATACACATGGTGTCATCAACATTGATTTACTCTCTTCTGGATACACATAGGTGTCATCAACATTGATTTACTCTCTTCTGGATACACATAGGTGTCATCAACATTGATTTACTCTCTTCTGGATACACATTGGTGTCATCAACATTGATTTACTCTCTTCTGGATACACATAGGTGTCATCAACATTGATTTACTCTCTTCTGGATACACATTGGTGTCATCAACATTGATTTACTCTCTTCTGGATACACATTGGTGTCATCAACATTGATTTACTCTCTTCTGGATACACATTGGTGTCATCAACATTGATTTACTCTCTTCTGGATACACATTGGTGTCATCAACCATTGATTTACTCTCTTCTGGATACACATTGGTGTCATCAACATTGATTTACTCTCTTCTGGATACACATTGGTGTCATCAACATTGATTTACTCTCTTCTGGATACACATTGGTGTCATCAACATTGATTTACTCTCTTCTGGATACACATTGGTGTCATCAACATTGATTTACTCTCTTCTGGATACACATTGGTGTCATCAACATTGATTTACTCTCTTCTGGATACACATTGGTGTCATCAACATTGATTTACTCTCTTCTGGATACACATTGGTGTCATCAACATTGATTTACTCTCTTCTGGATACACATTGGTGTCATCAACATTGATTTACTCTCTTCTGGATACACATTGGTGTCATCAACATTGATTTACTCTCTTCTGGATACACATTGGTGTCATCAACATTGATTTACTCTCTTCTGGATACACATTGGTGTCATCAACATTGATTTACTCTCTTCTGGATACACATTGGTGTCATCAACATTGATTTACTCTCTTCTGGATACACATTGGTGTCATCAACATTGATTTACTCTCTTCTGGATACACATTGGTGTCATCAACATTGATTTACTCTCTTCTGGATACACATTGGTGTCATCAACATTGATTTACTCTCTTCTGGATACACATTGGTGTCATCAACATTGATTTACTCTCTTCTGGATACACATTGGTGTCATCAACATTGATTTACTCTCTTCTGGATACACATTGGTGTCATCAACATTGATTTACTCTCTTCTGGATACACATTGGTGTCATCAACATTGATTTACTCTCTTCTGGATACACATTGGTGTCATCAACATTGATTTACTCTCTTCTGGATACACATTGGTGTCATCAACATTGATTTACTCTCTTCTGGATACACATTGGTGTCATCAACATTGATTTACTCTCTTCTGGATACACATTGGTGTCATCAACATTGATTTACTCTCTTCTGGATACACATTGGTGTCATCAACATTGATTTACTCTCTTCTGGATACACATTGGTGTCATCAACATTGATTTACTCTCTTCTGGATACACATTGGTGTCATCAACATTGATTTACTCTCTTCTGGATACACATTGGTGTCATCAACATTGATTTACTCTCTTCTGGATACACATTGGTGTCATCAACATTGATTTACTCTCTTCTGGATACACATTGGTGTCATCAACATTGATTTACTCTCTTCTGGATACACATTGGTGTCATCAACATTGATTTACTCTCTTCTGGATACACATTGGTGTCATCAACATTGATTTACTCTCTTCTGGATACACATTGGTGTCATCAACATTGATTTACTCTCTTCTGGATACACATTGGTGTCATCAACATTGATTTACTCTCTTCTGGATACACATTGGTGTCATCAACATTGATTTACTCTCTTCTGGATACACATTGGTGTCATCAACATTGATTTACTCTCTTCTGGATACACATTGGTGTCATCAACATTGATTTACTCTCTTCTGGATACACATAGGTGTCATCAACATTGATTTACTCTCTTCTGGATACACATAGGTGTCATCAACATTGATTTACTCTCTTCTGGATACACATGGTGTCATCAACATTGATTTACTCTCTTCCTGGATACACATTGGTGTCATCAACATTGATTTACTCTCTTCTGGATACACATTAGGTGTCATCAACATTGATTTACTCTCTTCTGGATACACATAGGTGTCATCAACATTGATTTACTCTCTTCTGGATACACAGTAGGTGTCATCAACATTGATTTACTCTCTTCT